>CM060447.1:32531653-33731653 GCA_030545235.1 Helianthus tuberosus | reverse complement strand
CACGAGGTAAAACAAGTCCTAGTGACTTGCAAGCTTAGATATTGTTCAAACAGCCATATAGGCCTAAAAGCACAACCACATAACAAGAACCTTAGGGGTTCCTGCAAAACCTAATATGGTCTAAAGTTAACATTACAAACCATAAATTGTTTTTGAGTGCTAAGAAAGCTACGAATACCCATTAAACATCAGCAGAAGGCTTGGAAACCCCGAAACCTTCACCCTTGACCTTCTTTGCTTTCTTGGACTTCTTAGCTTTTACACCACCATCACCACCTACTGCTGAAGCCTCCAAGCTTGCATCCTTCGAAACATCCGGTCCACCTAAAAGGGTGTCATCACTATCTCCCTAGTAGGATCTCTTTCTTGAAAGAGAACCCAAAACTTCAGCACAGACTTTTTCATTAAGGCCCTCCGGTTTCAAGTCCTGCAACATAGTAAGAGGCTTACCGAAACAAGCAGAAACTTGATAATGTAAGGACCGCTTTTTCGTCTTTATAAAATAACTTACAAGAGTGATTTAAAGACTTCAAACTAACAACTTTAATACATAATTTTACAAAATTTGGGCATGACCCGTTCGTAAAACGAGTATACCCCTGTTTTAACCATAATCAAGACAATACCATTCTACTAGATACTACTAAAACCAAAACATCAAATACTAAAAGGTATGTCTACCAACAAATTTTACAAAAGTATTTTGACCCAAAACATTAACATAAACTAGCGGAAGCGCTTGGTAAGACATATTTTGATCACGTGCTCGCTCCAATTCGCCGAGTCGCCTAAGTCGAGGATTTACCTACATTTAACAACAAGCTTTAGAAAGTTAGTGATAATACTTGTTTCACTTACAACACCAACCTTTTTAATTGCATTCCTTTATCTACTTTCATTACTCTTACGCATTCGATTACCCCATTAAATGGGTATGGCATATACTCTCATAATGAGATTCAAGCATATCTCTTACGACCCGGTAACATCGGGTTAATAGCTTACAACATAAATCTTTCGTTCTATCCGTATAACGGATTGAACTTCATACATTCTTTATTGCATTCATGACCACACGTTCTAAACGGATGGTACCATATTCTTACTCGACATGGTTTGACTTGAACCGGTCGACTTGCATAGCTTAATGTAACCTTCGTTAACATAACCAAATCCGCAAGGGATTTGTTATCTACTTACTAATCACCATAATCATTGTAACAAGGGTTGTTTTTCATAATATAAACAAAATTTAAATAAGGCTTTGTATGCAACGGAACATACCTCGGGCTTGTGAACCTTCCGATTTCTTAGTATTTGAACCTTCTTCCTTCACGCCTATATCAACACATTCATTCATTCGTTTAGTACCCAAATTTCATTCCTTTATGTTCCAAATTACACATAATTATTCTTTCAAGCATTTCATCAAACACCTAGTGTGCGTTACAATAATAAAGAATAATGTACAAGCATTTAAAGCGTGACTTTGCTAATTCATCCTATATGTCATCAATAATCAATCTAGTTCTTGTAATTCCTTTATTCTACATCAAATTATCTAGCATTCAAGTATTACAAGCAGGATCACATATCAAGATTACATACAATCATAATCCCTAATAATCTTCCTAATCATAACACAATTTCACAAAGTGGGTTTTCATTACAATCTTCCATATAACCCAAAATCAATCATGATTCTTGTTCTAGAAAACAATTCTAACTCAGAATTCCCACATTTGATACAAGAAATCGAGTTTGGGTTGAACCCCTCATTCACAAATCATAATTTCAGAAAATTTAACTTACCACTTCGGAAATTAGGGTTTGCCATTCGAATTTATAGACTCATGCACTGAATTTCCCTATTAATTTCACTTCAATTCTTGAGTTCTTGAGGTTAGGGTTTCACCTCCCCTTTCCTGCTCTTCCTGATCGATCGACCAAACCCAGATGTGGGTGTTTTTAATTTTTTGTCTATTAATTAAAACCCTTCTAGTTTACTAATTACACATTGAACACTTCCATTTTGAAAGAGTGTTTAAATTAGGTTTTCCCCCATAAACTAACTACCATGTTGCCATATTTCATTAACTAAGTTAAATTCTTTATTTATTTGAACTTATCATAATACTAAACATTTTTGGGGTGTTATAACTTATGCCTAGTTAACGTTTTTGGGGTGTTACCGATAAATATAAGGATAGGTCAGCCTCTCCATCTGTTCAACGGAGCTCTTGAAAACATCGGAAGCCTCGGGACGGAACAGGGGAGACTTCTCCAAAGGATGGCCGGATTCATGAAGCTTATAACCAGCGATGAGGCCCTGATGTTTCCCCAGGTTGAGCAAGTTAGTATAAACTTCACCAAGGGCAGAGTTGAACTCCTTGGAGTGTAAAAGGTACGTAACAACCTGTTGGAAACCCTGCTCAATTAACCACTGATTATCACCGGTGGTTTAAGCAACCGAAGCTTTCAACCCTTCCTTTTCCTCATTAAAAGCCCGCTGCTGAACAGATAAAGCTTCCCTGTCAGCTTTAAGCTTCAACCGATCGGCCTCAAAGCTCTTCTTCAAATCACTCATTTCAATGTCATGCCTCCTAGTCAGTTCATTAACCTTCTTGTCCCACGCTTCTTCTTTCTCAGCAAACCCAGCTATCTCCCTCGTCATTGCAGCCATTGAAGATTTCATCTTATCTTTCTTCTTAGAAAATTCTTCATATTCTTGCATCCTCTTACGAAAACGAGTAATCCCCTGAGGAAGCATGGCAGCAAGGTTGCAGGTACTCAAAATCATGCGGGATAACATCAAGTCATCATCCATCCCAACAATAGTGTTGTGCACCGACGGAGGAGCAATGTGACTCAAAGCATCTTCACAAATAGCAGCATCTTTGAAACTGTCATCAATTTTCACTGACCAACTAGGCACATAAACTTCATCCGGATCCAACCCTTCAACATCCCTGCTTGAAGAACCTTGAATGGGGGTAGCGGTAACCTTCTTGGCTGAAGCCTTCTTACCATGAACAACCAGTTCCTTCTCCTTTTCAGCATCCGCCTCAACACCCTGATCTCCAGAAGCTTCAATATCATCACTCACCTCCACTGTTCAGTAGAAGTGGATTGAGGAGCAGCCTTCAACAAACAGCGGGTAGATCGACGGGTTGAAGCCTTGGGAGCATGAGACTTGGAAAAACCTTTGACATTGGAAGTACTAACATAACCCGAACCCTCGAAGCTTTGCTCAGCAGTCCTAACTACAACGTTTTCATCAGGAACAGATGGGACATCCCCAAACGCAACATCAGAAGTGTCGTCACTCTTGATAAAATCCAGGGCAGACATGACTGCAAATAACAAAAAACAAAAATACATAAGACATAAATAAAAGAAAAAGGCAAAGAGGGTAAAAAAGGAAAATGCATACCCGTGCCACTCCTCATTAGAACTGGATCCCGATCGGCATTTTCCCACAATTTACTAACCCCTAATAGAACTAGCAAATGTTCAGGGAAGGGACGAACCCTCGAAGGGCACTCCCGGATGGCTTTGAGAAAAGCATCATTCAACTCAGATTCAGAGGGTTCCGGTTCATTGAGAACGGCATCCGGGTGCCTCCACACCATTTTGAATGGGACAATAGAATCAGAAACCCAGAAAAAGCGATCCTTCCAAATACCAAGTGTTGTAACCATAGACGAAATAAGACAAGTATCAACCTTGGATGTTTCAAAGGTGAACCAGTCACCATTTTTGGCCAAACGAAAAAACCGGCGAAAAAGCAACAATGAAGGATCATATCCAAGGGCACGACACAAAACCTCAAAGTGCATAACCCTAGCCATGCCCTTTGGGTGAATCTGACCAAAGGAGACTCGGTAATACTCCAATAAATTCAGAACAAAGAGGGAAAACGGATAACGGAGGTTCGAAAACTCAAAATGACGACAATAAAGAGCAATAAAACCAGCCGGACATTTGTCAATCGGAACATCACAAGCATGAGCAGTCAGTTTAAACATTTTCCTAACACCATATTCCTTACAAAATAATTCTACCTCTTCTTGGGTTAATCGAGAAAAGGACTTTGCCAAATCCTTACGAGCACCCATTTTTTAGAAAATATGAAGTAAGTAAGGAAATAAGGAAGAAGCCGGAACTAACCTTGAAGAGAGGAAAGGAATTGCAGAGGATAACTTGAAAGGATAATGTGAAAATTGAATGATATCTTCAAATATAAAAGAAAATAAAACCCAAAATAGTGGTGATAATTGCAAACAGTTACTATTCTGCAAAACCGCCGCCCTATGAACTGCCACACATCAATCAAATCAGTTGTCAGTTATTTCGAATTCAAAAATTAACTGACTCTAACCCTTTAAGCCTTCAAGCTTTGAACCCTTGAAACCTGCAAGCAATAAGTGCATGTATGAAAGTCAGAAGTCTTTGAGCTCATTTCCCAAAAACCTCTGACTTGGGGGGCTGATGACGGGGGTAGCCCAAGACTAAATAAAATGACTAAATACATGAATACTCAAAGGGTTAAATGGTTCAATGGTTGAAAAGCTGAGGAGATAAAGTAAAGCAATACGGGAACAGTAAATAGTCACATCTCCGGATTGCTTCACCAACTCGCCAGCCGCAAAAGCAATGCAGGTCCACATAACACACTCCTTTACCCGTAGGTCAAAGCCTTCAACCCCCAAAAATGGCAAAACCCCCACTGCAAGCATATTCACTAGTCAAATACATTCTTCTTTGAGCAATGTCTTTTCCTATAAATAAGATACTTCGTTTACTGAAGAGGACATTCCTGGCCAGCCCTGATTCCTGAAATCTCTGGTCATTCACTTCGAAGTACTTGCTTCATGCGAGTTGCTTCCTTTCACATCCAACACACACATTCTGTTTGCTCCTTCATCCGAATCTGAATACACTTCAGAGGAGGACCTTCAGCAAACAATTAAAATAAACTAGTGAACCTCTCTCCACGTCTTGCAAACGTGGGGGGACCCCACGACCTGCGTTAGGCAAAGTTGAACCCTTCAACCCTTTTGCCTAACCAGACAAGCTACTATCTCTGGTCTATTATTTGTTGCATCAACACCTTCCTTTCCAGTAGGAAAAAAACGTTTATCCTGACCCATTTGCTCACCTCCTCCCACAACCTTTGAGGAAATGCGCATGAAATAAAAAGATGGTCCGTTGATTTATTCCTGTAAAAGAATGAACCTGTGCGGGTCAGTACTTCTACGATGATGAATGGCCACACCTCGTCTTCTCCACTTCATCCTAGACCTGTAAACAAGAAGAGGGAAACGTGGGGAAAGTAGAAATGGCCGGTAGAGGAAGAATCCCCTATTTCCAGCTACAAAAGTGTTTACCCCATATTGCATGCCCTAATATGGAGGTGGAGACCTCCTTATATAGGAGATATGGGAAACCATAACCTCAATGGGCCAGGCCTAGTTAGGGGTTGTCTCTACAAGCCCACAGCCTAGTGTAGTATGAACTACAACGCGCTGGGCTTCGCGGGTTAGTATGCAATAATAATAATATTAATATACAAGGAGATAAATAATACATAACCGTTTAAGTCGGGTCAAGTACCTTACCTCGTCAAGTCCCCCAAGTCTAGTTTTGCTCACGCATGTAAGCGTTGGGAGTAGCACTGGACTTGTTAGGAGCACGGGAGTGAATATCACTAATTTTAGGCTTACATGTCGTCCGGGTGCGAGATAGTCGCTGGCCACGTTTGTTGTGGTTGTCGTTATCTGTGAGTAGAGATAATGGACCAATGAAGAGTACACAATTGTTCATCGTGTAAATTGGTTGGGCAAACCTGGCGCATACTGATTGGTTGTAGACATCCGTCGTGTGCATTACCACGAGCTTGTTAAGGTTGAGCATATGCGGTTAGGTCCCATGCATGAGCGTTGGAACATGCTAAGTTTTGGTAGTTAAGTGCCTCGCCTTTGGATGATTTTTTCAGGTGTGGCCCTGCTTTAGCAGTGCGCCCATAGTCATGGGGGCCACTTTAAAAATATTCACCCTTTGATGTGACTTTTGTCGGTTAGCATATGGTGCGCTAACGACGTTCAACCTATTGAAAGAATTGATGTTAATGTGACGACGATCCCTACCACGCATCCATGTCACCAGGACTCCGTTGTCGTAATGTGCAACCATCGGTGGTCGTCGACGCATATACGGGTGTTATGCCGCCATAGGCGAATGTAGAACCGCTGGTGGTTGTACTAGTCGTTGTTATTGATGATCCGGTTATAGCAATCATCGTTGCAGTCGGAAGGAATGATATACAACGCACCCCTGCAGAAGTGCTTGCTATGCTCAGTGACCTCGGAAGGGTTCTTAGAGCGTTATTTATGTTCCCCACAATGTTTTTATAATTGTGGGACAAGTACTTGGTTTTTCATCAGTGGTTGTGCATCTATTACCAAGATATCCACTGGAATAGTAGTGGTTGAATACATCTATTACCAAGATGCCCACTCTTAGCACTGTATAATTTGATCATCTGACTTTGTTATTATGAAAAATATTTCGTGTCAGAGTTGTTTTTTTACCGTGATATGCAGTTCAAATGCGGTGGTAATATTTTGTACCGTAATATCCAGTTTAAATGCGGTGGTATGTTATGTTTATATGAACACTTATTGATATCGGAAAGTGCTTTATGATGCGCGTGGCGTTAATGAAAACTTGAATAACAAAGTGCTTTCTACGCACCTGGCGTGAGTGAACACTCATTGAGATAATAAAATGCTTTGTACGCGCTAGGCGTGAATGAGAACTTTATGTAAGCTACTACGTGCTTTTCCCAAACACGCACTGGCGTGTGGAACGCTTATAGTAGGTGGCATGTCTATTTACCTCGCCGACTGTGGCGTGAGGGTTTTCTGTTATCCATGTCGTAGACTGGTGTGGAGAATACATGTCCGAATAAGTATTTTTCCTATCGCATAGCGTGTGGAATGCTTATTCTAATAATCAAGTATACTAGTTTTGTCGTGCGTTTGTCTTGACTACCAAATTGCGTATGTCGTGTCAAGTGGTATAGTCGTAGGCCAAATGATGTGAGAAGTATAAATATCGTCTGGCGTATCGAAACATCCACATTATATAAGAACCGATGCGGTATGATGTGCAGTGGGTATCATCTAAATGGGCAGCCTAAGAGAAGATGATCACTTTTAAGGCGTAATGGCGCTATACCCTGCTAGTCCCCCAGTTCAATGCTGCTAAAGTCTTTTAGTAGCTTTGAACTTGATAGGTAATAAAAAAAATCGACAAGTAAACATGAAGTATAATATGCTAAGAAGACTCCGACATGCTTATTAATCGATTTAAATGTACTGTAGATAAGTGCGCGTAAAATAGAGGTGAGGCCTTTATCGACATTTTTTGTTTAGTGGGCAATTCTAATAGGCGCTCTTTTAATATATGACTTATGGAGTAATCCGTCAAATTATCGAGTTATATGGGAGTAACATATTTAAGGATAAGATTAAGAACATGTCACCCGCGAGTCTTGCGCGCAGATGTCTGACATAATGGTTGCGCCGAGTGCAAGACTGTCTATTGGATATGATAATTCAGCAATTGAGGCCGCATGGTGAGAAATTACCTAGCTAAGTCCACGTGCTTGCATAAGGATTATTCAATGTATAGTTTAGCATGTGTAAATATTATGACTATGTCCGCTCATAGTCGTGGTGTCCCGAGCAAATTACCCAGTTCAATGATGCTAAGCATGTTAGGACTTAAGTATCAAAAGTGATGATATAGGCGCATACGACATGCCAGATGGCCGATCGAGCGTTGCCCAATGCATGTGTGGGCAATGAAATCTTTGGTTCATGCGTTTAGAATTTCGTATTTTTGAGGCAGCATCGTCATGTCAGGTTATATACGAACCATCATATAGGTATCTATATATAGTCGAGTGAACCAAGAGCATGCAATGAGATGTGAAGCACGTTTGAATGAATGAAGGTGTGACGCGCCACTAAATAAACAATAAAAGAGAATTGTACCTGGAAATGCGTTCCTAAATATGTAGCTCAACATGATGAACTCCAGCTTAGGTATGTCCTTACAAAAGTATAGCTTGGAGAAGGCGTAAACTGTCACACCCCAACCGATGGCTGAAACATCGGGGCGCGACACTGAGCGAAACAGATTGTCCAAGAGAATCCATAACAACTAAATTACCAGATATCTAATTATTATGTCCCATACCATAACATACCAAAGTAATTAGTTATTACAGACCAAATATCTCGATGACAACTAACATGTTCCGACAACTCAGATTTTATTAGATTTGTTTCTATACTCTCACTCCTACTTGATTCCACAAAAGCAGACAAAGCCTCCTAAACACCTGTCACATACGTTAAAATAGAGGTCAATACACAGAGTGTAAAGGTGAGCATACAAGTTTAATAGCATATAGTAGCGAAAGCGAGTTTACGCGTAACCAGCATGTAACATGTTTAATGCGAAGCAAGTAGGTTATCGACAATGAAATATGCACCGACGTGACTGCAAGTTGTAGAGTGCGCAAGACATATCACCACTGTGACACATGAAGAAATACCCTTAGCAACCCCTGTCCATGACAGGTGCTGAGTCCAAACTATAGTACTATCGTTGCTAAGGTGTCAGACAACAATCACTGTGTAAACATAACATACAAGCATTCATCGAGTAACACGTATCATGCATTAGAGGTTAGCGTATAAAAGTGTTTGCGTTGTGTGATCGATGTGATTTGATATAAGTAACGTATGTAACACCCAAAAGTGCTTAAAGCAAAAAGGGATCGAGTATACTCACAGCGATGGTAGTTAATGGATTGATGGGAGCGCTAGAGTGATTAGCCTAATCAGAACGATAGCGTAAGCGATGAGCGGTACATTAAACGATGCAAGTGTTAAGGTGACAAAGGGTCATCCGGTCGGATGACAATCCGAACGAATGGTCATTCGATCTGATGATAATCCGTTCGGATGGTCATCCGGTTGGATGGCCATTCTGTCGGATTGTCCTTTGTTTGGGATGGATGTGTTTGTGTATGATGGCCTTGAAGTTTTCATTGTAGCATTTCAATTTTAGAGAAGTATCTCTTCCTTTCAGGTCGTTCGATCGAATCGTCGTTCGATAGGATGGCGATCCGATCGGACGGCAATCCGTTCGGGTGACCGGTTCGTTTTGAAATTTGTTAAGTTTTGAAAGGTTTGCGGTTTGATTGAGACGGTATGACCACGTGTTAAACAACGGGAAAACCCCATCACGCCCAGGTCATCCGATCGAACAAGAATCACCCAAATCGGACCAGTTAACTGTTCCTGACGGTTGTTCATGTTCAACCCAGAATGGGTCGTCTCTTTTGGTAGAAATCAGATCTCAGACCGACACTTCACTAGGAACGAGTAGAAGGCCTGAATGAATCCTGATTCTACCGGTTTTGACTGCATTGAGTGTAAAAGAGTTGAAAGAAAGTTGGAAAAGCATCTTTCAATCCTTTAAACTCTGAAAATGTTTAGATCTAGGTGAAAATAGTGTTAAATCATATGGAAATCCTTCAGATCTAAGTTGTTCTTGGTGGAATGAAGCCAAATCTTGAAGTTCATAAGAACTCCATGATGACATCACCCTAGAACGCCTCAAATCCACTGATTTCACGGTTAAAAGTTAAGATTCAAAGGTGAAAATGATGAAGAAGTGCGTGTAGATCATAGAAGTACAAGATTTGAGGTAGAAACTTACAAGAATCGCGAGAAATCGAGAGGGAAGTGGGTTGGAGCGTCTGGTCGAACGAGTGGAGGTTGGTAATGTGACAGGGGTATTTATAGGGTTTCCAAAAGAGGAAAGAGCACACACAGGTGACGGATCGGATGTCGGATGACCATTCGATCGAGTGGCTCCGACGGGTTGGTTTTCGTGTTTTCGTTTCGCGCGTTGAGCGTTGCGATGCGTTTCGAGTAAGCGATGCGATAATATTACCCATTAGTTACACAAATAACCTAACTACTAGATGTTACAAAAGTAATGCGTACATCTCGAGTTGCGATGAGATTGCGTTGCGATAGAGTTGCGATTGCGATTAAACACCTCAACATAAACATAACATGCACAAGAAACACATATGAAGCACACACACGTAAAACAATATCCATAACCTATAATTCGGGTTGCGAATGCGATTGCGATTGCGATGCGATTAGCGATAAGTCGATTAGCGATAAACATCGATTAAACCTCGATTATTACTAGATACTCCACATAATATAACTAAAGGGATCAAAATAAAGGATTCGATTACAAATCACAATGTACAATCATTAGTAAACCAAGGAGTGACAAATCGCAATTAGCAATCTTTTCTTCCTTTGACTTTGGAGTATTCCGTCAAGTTATCGAGTTATGTGAGAGTACTATATTTAAGGATAAGATTAAGAACATGTCACCCGCGAGTCTTGAGCGTAGATGTCTGATATAACGGTTGCGCCGAGTTCAAGACTGTCTATCGGATATGATAATTCAGCAATTGAGGCCGCATGGTGAGAAATTACCTAGCTAAGTCCACGTGCTTGCATAAGGATTATTCAATGTATAGTTTAGCATGTGTAAATATTATGACTATGTCCGCTCATAGTCGTGGTGTCCCGAGCAAATTACCCAGTTCAATGATGCTAAGCATGTTAGGACTTAAGTATCAAAAGTGATGATATAGGCGCATACGACATGCCAGATGGCCGATCGAGCGTTGCCCAATGCATGTGTGGGCAATGAAATCTTTGGTTCATGTGTTTAGAATTTCGTATTTTTGAGGTAGCATCGTCATGTCAGGTTATATACGGACCATCATATAGGTATCTATATATAGTCGAGTGAACCATGAGCATGCAATGAGATGCGAAGCGTGTTTGAATGAATGAAGGTGTGACGCGCCACTAAATAAACAATAAAAGAGAATTGTACCTGGAAATGCATTCCTAAATATGTAGCTCAACATGATGAACTCCAGCTTAGGTATGTCCTTACAAAAGTATAGCTTGGTGAAGGCGTAAACGGCGACAAGGACCATCCTACCAATAAGAAGGTTTGACAAGAAGTTGTCCAACCGATATCGCGTTGTCGGAGAAGGTTTTTCAGGTGTGTAAATCTAATGTTCGAACCAAGGCCTTTGGTCTTGGTGAGTACGTTCTGTAGTGTTTGTAGTGTTACACTGTTCCTGTCCTGCTTACGAGAATCATGTGCTCGATGTGTTATGTTGGAGACGGCGAGAACATTATTAGGAGGACTGGTCAGCTTAAGGATGTCAATTCCTACTGATGTGTCGTTCGATTTTACTAAGTGTCAGCTTTCAAGAATTAATTGTAGCTGGGGCGTGAGTGATTAGCCCAATATGCTAGTCTCCCGGTCTATTGCTGGTTAAATAAACATTAGTAACATTGAAATAACAAGGGGGAAAATGCATTATTTGTATGTATACATAAGGTTTACCAAAACGCGTCCTACTTTGACAAGGACTATTTTATGTACAAGTCGAAATGATCGAGCTCGGTTGCTTTTTAACACATCTTGCCCATGGCGGTATTATACTGCGACGATAATACTTATGTAGTTTCGATCATTTTGAAGAAAATGATTTATGTATGCTCTTTTTAATGGTAGAGGTTATCTGTGCCACCAAATTTCAAGTATCGGCTCATGTTAGTTAACATAAATGCATGTCCATGATGTGGAAGATGATGTGGATGTTGGGGAGGTTACCCGACACCCCTAGTCTTAGTTAAATGAATACATGCTCTTATATGTGTAAAAGTGGTGCAATAGCGGTTGTACGATCTCGTGCTATAAGGAATCGACACATGTAGAATGTGATGTAGTGTAAAGAGGAAAGCATTAAACCATTATAAGTGATATGGTTTTGTTAAAATCTCTAGTAACACGATTAAAGCGACACGCCGGTGTATGTGCGACATACACGGGTGGAGGAGTGGCGACGTGGGTGCTACATCAGTGGCGTGACTAAATGCGCCCCAACCCCCTTTATAACAATAGGCAAGAGTGTTGGAAGGTATACCTTTATGCATGACAGCTTAAGAATTTCCAACAGGTAGTCTCGTGTTTTGTTGTACAATAAAATAAATTTATAAGTGTGACCAGAGTTGTGACTTAGGACGGTGCTCACCGGAGATGGTGTGTTCGTTCATTTATGTTCGTGAATGTTTGGTAACGTGTTCGTTTGTGTTCGATAGTTAATTAGTGTTTTTAGCTTTTATATTTTATTTAAATATTTTAAAATTCCGACAAATAAAATATTTAATTAGTGTCAATGTATTTTATATCTTGTTCATGAACGTTTGTTACCATTTGTGTTCATGAACATTAGTTTGTGCTCATTTGTATTCATCATTGTTCGTTTTCATTCGTTGCCTAAAAATAGAAAACAAACAAAAACAAACACGAACACGTTCGTTTCCTTAACAAACAAGCACGAACATAAAATCTCGTTTGGTAAGTGTTCATGAACAGTTCGTGAACACGTATATTTCTTAACAAACGAACACGAACAAGGACTTGTTCGTGTTTGTTCGGTTCGTTTGCAGCCCTATTTGTATGTATGGTGTCATGTTTTCTATTGTGTTTTATTTTAGTTTCATGGTGTTTCTGTATAAGAAAATGGTAGTTTGTTGAATTCAATGGTATTTTGCAATGGTATGGTATCTTATATACGTTCATGGTGTTTTACTGTAAGTAGTTTGCTGAATTCAATGGTATTTGCAATGTTATGATGTCTTATATACGTTTATGGTGTCTTATATACGTTCATGGTGTTTTACTGTAAAACACAACGCCTTGAATCACTATAATTAAAACAACTTATACAAAACACCATGGACTAAAACATCCGATCGAAACGTAATTTTTTTCTCCATATAAGTATAGCAATATGATACTCATCTTAAAGATAAAAAACACTCGTTATTATGGTGTAATTTAAAAAAAAAAGTTACGTATTAAAAGTTGTTGACGTTTAAAAAAGACGGGGGAACTTGCATGTGCATTGCATGTGGGTTTTTGAATTTAAAAATGTTAAATTTACCTTTATACCCTTAACATAGAAAATTAATTATTTTAATAGTAAACATTATTTACAAAATTTCCATTATAATCTCAACCATTTGACTTAGATTATAGATCAAAAGGTGTAGGTTCCTTCCTACACTTCTCACAAAACACACATTTTTTTTACAATAACCCTACCCGTTGGTAATATATAAACACTTCAAAGAAACTTTGCATTTTGTGATTGAAACACTTTTTATCCAACCGTTGGCTTTGCGTGAAACATTATCCCGATTCCAAAATCTTGATGGTATTTGTTTTGGGCGAAATAGTAGGCTTTACAAGAAATCATGATCTCGATTCCGATGTGTATACTTGAAATAGTAGTAACAATACTTAATGTATAATTAGATGTCACATGGTACAAACTTTATGTATTAGCGCATGTCTATTGCAAACAATTATATAAACTAATGTTGGATTATTTGGATTGCGCCTAAAGTGTCTAAATTGAGTTGGGTATTTGAATAAACAATCTTTTAATTTATATTTCAACAAATAAAAAATTATAGTCAACATCTCGTTACAACACGCGGGTTAGCGTCACACAAACTCTTACATGCTAATATCCTACGCATATTCCATTAAGGACCTACACATACCATTATATCCAACACACATTTCATTACGGGCATACATGGTGGATTTTTAGGGTGACAGTGGAGGAAATGTAGGTGATGTTATTTAGGCTAGTCGGTGTGGGGGACATCCTCATTTTCAAACCAAATCTTCACAATCTCTCTCACTTTTTCATACACTTCTTAAAATTATATAAATTTTAGCCATGTCCTCTTAATCGTGGTGTTTGTCATCTTTGGATGAAGGCGATTTGTGTTAGAAAACGGCTACTGATAAGAACTGCTAAATAACCTGAAACAGAAATAAAGAAACAGTTAACGAGAACCGGGCTTGTGTTTGACACAATTCCCTTAAACAGATTCGTCGTCTGTTCCCAGGGTACGCCGGTTCGAAGCAGCAACAGCGCACTGCCGGACTTGAACACTTGCCTGAAAGAAGCAGGAGAATGCTGCAGAGAGATCGAGAGAGAAGAGATGGTTTTTGGTGTGTTTCAACTGAGTAGCTTACATCTGGTTTTATAGTCACTGAACTATAACCGAAATATGGCCTATTATGACATGAGTTAAAACCGAATAATGGTCATCATTGAGTCAGTTTCAAAACTGATAATTAAAACCGAAGACCAAATAATGATTATCATCAATGCGAATAATCATCTCATTTCAGTTTAAAAACTCGTTAAAAAAAACGGTTACAGTCTTGAGTGCAAAAACCCGCCTCACGCGGGTCCGGGTTTTCGGAGCTGCATTCGTGTCCGCAGGACGCTCGGGCACACACGAGTACAACTAAATCCGGTTCCAATGTGGGACAAGTGTTTACCATATGAGACTACCATTCACACACACCCAAATTCCAACAATCCCCCACATGAATGGAGGTCGATCTCAGAACAACATTATTCCCATTAGATTTCAGCAGTTGAGTCTTGCATACGATAGGTAGGTGTTACCCTTTGAACCTTCGCTCATGAAGTACACTTAGCCCACTAGCTCTGAGTAGACATCGATGTCTTTGAACTCGTCTGCCGTTTGTGTAGACGACAATACACTTCACACAAGACTCTCCCTGAAAAAGTCAAGTCCTCATAGTTATGTTCGTTATGGTCATGAACATGATGCCTGGTTCTGCGCCAGCCATTAGGTATTGTGCCCCAACAATACCCTTCGATGCGACCCCACTTCTCTCTCACATAGGTGATTCACTATGTATGGTTACTTTAGTCGAATCATTAAAAGCCATAGGATTAGCCTCACACTTGTCACTTTTAGGAATGGACTAGGAAGTTTACTAAGCTTTGCAATAAACTCCCTTATATATATACGTAGGGTTATCCCCCACAGTGACCTTACTAATTCATACAATTAGGTTTTCCTGTTGAACTCAGCTCCTGGGATCTCCAGTATACCGAGTTAGGTTTCCATCATATGAACTTATATTTTCAAGGGCCTCAGTCCCATTCCCATGGATGACTTATGTACTAACTCTCTACTTAGGCCTTTTGTTAGCGGATCCACAATATTATTCTTTGACCTCACGTAGTCAACAGTGATAATTCATGTAGAGATTAGTTGTCGTATCGTATTATGTCTATGTCTGTTCCTACCGTTATACATTGTGCTAAGAGCTCTGCCAAGTGCCGATTGGCTATCACAATGTATACAAATGGCCGATGCCGGCTTAGGCCATCTTGGTATATCCTCAAGAAATTGACGTAGCCATTCTGCCTCTTCACATGCTTTATCTAAAGCGATGAACTCTGATTACATCGTGGATCTAGCGATAACCGTTTGTTTTGATGATTTCCCCAATATAGGAGCACCTCCAAGTGTGAATACATATCCACTTGTTGCTCTGGAATCATTCGTGTCAGATATCCAATTTGCATCGCAATGTCCTTCTATAACTGCTGGATATCTGTTATAATGCAACCTGTATTCCAGGGTGTATCTTCAGTAGCAAAGCAACCGAGTGATACAGTTCCAATGCATTGAACTTGGGTTGCCCGTGTACATGCTTAGCTTGCTCACAGCATATGCTAAGTCTGGTCTAGTACAACTCATAAGATACATCAACCTACCAATAATTCTTGAGTATTCCAACCAGTTTACAGGTTCACCTCTATTCTTGGCTAGATGTTGACTCGTGTCAAGTGGAGTTCTAGCTTCATTAGAGTAATTTGCATTGAACTTCTCAAGAATTTTGTCCACATAATGGGATTGACTTAAAACAAGTCCACTTTGGGTTCGCGTGATTTTGACCCCCAAAATCACATCCACAAGACCCATGTCTTTCATGTCAAACCTTGCTTTTAGCATGTTCTATGTGGATTTTATGATTTTGTCATCACTTCCAGCAATGAGCATATCATCTACATATAGACACAAAATGACATATCTATGAGATGTGTCCTTCACATACACACACTTGTCACATTCATTGATTTTGAACCCAACATCAAGCATGACATGATCAAACTTTTGGTGCCATTTTTTTGGAGCTTGTTTCAATCCATACAAGGATTTTACAAGTTTACACACTTTCTTTTCTTGCCCAGTAGCCGTGAAGCCTTCGGGTTGCTCCATGTAGATTTCTTCCTCTAGAATTCCATTCAAGAAAGTTGTTTTCACATCCATTTGGTGAACTTCCAAATTTCTAACAGCGGCAATGGCAAGCACCAACCTGATGGATGTTATTCGCGTAACTGGCGAATATGTATCAAAGTAATCTAAACCTTCTTAGTGTTTATATCCTTTGATCACCAACCTTGCTTTGTACTTATCGATGGTTCCATCTGGTTTCATCTTCTTCTTGAAGATCCATCGATATCCTAGTGGTTTACATCCTTGAGGAAGACCCACTAGTTCCCAAGTATGGTTTTGTAAGATAGAGTCTATCTCACTTTTGATTGCCTCCCTCCACTGAGGTCCTTCTGAGGAATACACCGCTTGTTGGTACATTTGAGATTCATCTTCTACCATATAGGTAAGAAACTCAGGGCCAAAGGATTTTTCAGTCCTTTGCCATTTACTTTTCCTGATTTCAACTTCTTCAGTCTTAGATTGTTCTCGAGGTTCATCGTTTTCAACTTCACCCTCGGGAACAATTTCCTCAACCGGTCTAGAAGAACTCGGTTCACTTTTATCTTAGCATGTGAACATATGTTCAAACCATTATGCATCCTTAGATTTTATTATGGTGCCTTTGCATATTCCAGTGTTCTTAGAATCATACACAAGAAAACGATAAGAACCATAAGGACGGGTGTATCCAATAAATACACAATCCACTGTTTTGGGTCCTATTAGTAGCCGCTTTGATGGTGTGACCACCACCTTAGCTAGACACCCCCACACTTTTAAGCATTTATATGGCTTTAAGCCAGGTAAATACTCTTAACCTATTTTCCCTACACGGGCTTTGGATACGATAAACTATTACTGCTTGGTCGGGTATAGGATCAATGTCAGTTTGTGACTAAAAATCCGCATAACCCGTTTTAATTCGTTTTACTTGATAACTTAAACATTGGGAGTTAATGTGAACGTGTCCTGGATATCATCGGCTCATTTAATTGCAAATGACCATGACTTAAGCACGGGGTGTTGGCATACACCCGACAGATGCTAATACTATAATAAAATATTTTTCTTACCCATATTTTTTTTGGGAAACGGGGAGAAAAAAAAATATGGGTAAGAAAAATATTTTATGGGGATACCCTTTATGGGTTAAAGTGGCGTGTCGGTTAATCATGTTATCGGTGTTTAGTACCGGGTCCCATATGTATTGACAAGCATGTAAAACTAAATATAAGATATATTTAAATTTTCCCAAGTTATTTATGAAAATACATGTGCCTAGTGCACTTAAAATGATTTTAAAATATTTTCAAAATGTGTCGGTTATTTGTATTTACCAGTGTAAACTGACGTATCTTCAATAGACTAAGCGCAGGTTGCAAGAATACGTAAATAGGCTGGAAGTTGCTCGGGAAATACAAGGTGTGACATAAGCGTCTACATGATTAAAAATAATCCAACGATGTCAAATGTTTAATGCTTGAAAAGATGTTTACACAACCATAGTATCTCGTTTGCATACATGAACCATAAACTTCAAGTTTCACAGATATATTTAGACAAAATATAAGACTTGATAACTAGGTTTTGGCATATATATCATCGCACGAAGGTGAGAGATATAAGACAAACCCTCAAAATGGCATCGTTTATGCAATCCTAGTCCTTGAGTTCCAAACCATGGGATACTGTTTAATTTCCTGGAATACATGTTAAGTAAAAACGTCAATATAATGTCGATGAGTTCATAGGTTTTGCTTGACACAAGTGACTCTTTATAACATTTGATAAACTTTAAATAAAACCGGTATGCAGAATGTAAATGAAATTCGTTGATCAATTGTTAGTGCATGCATCTGTCGACTTCTTCTTGTATCGAGTCTTTGTATAGATAGATTAGATCTAGGCACGTAGATCGAGAAAATATCAGATTTTAGTATAGTTGAGGCTGATTCCGCTCGAAGTGGGTGATTCCGCTTGAAATGACATTGTCATTACAAGCGAAACCCCCATGCCTATATAAAGGCAGTCCCAAGCGAAATCAAGGAGAAGTTGTAACAGTTCGTGAATTCCATACTGAGGTGCTGCCGGTGTGAAGACTGATTGTAATCACTGTTATTTCAATCAAATCAATGTTTATAGTGAAGATTAAGCTGTTTCTACCTTTGTTTTTTGTTTTCCGCACCTGAAACAAAGTAAAACTCCTCTGATAGACTCGTTCGGGTCAACACACGATCCAGCAAGTGGTATCAGAGCTCAGGAGGAGGAGTTCTACAGATTACAGCTGAAATTCATTGCATTTTCTATCTTCTACACCTTCTTTCATCAATTTAGGAAGTTCTAACGGTCAAAATTGGATAAAATTTTCACAGATTGTGTAAAACTACATATTGACAAACCCTAGAAAGTTTCATTGCAAAATTCGGACTAAAAATGAGTGAAATGGATCTTCAACTTGATTCCGCTCGAACGAACAGATTGTGATTCCGCTCAGAATTGTGATTCCGCTTGACTGATTTTGTTTGAATTTGTCTGATTCCGCTCCAGACTGCCATACTTGTGATTCCGCTTCAACATACTTGTTGATTCCGCTCCAAGTTTCAATTCAGGATTTCGCTTGAAAACAATTTCAGAGATTCCGCTTGAAATTGTTTATTGCTATTTCGCTTGAAATTTTAACTTTTGATTTCGCTTAAAGTTTGTTGTTTGCAGGTTATTTCGCTTGAACTGAAAGTGTGATTGAAATTGTGATTTCGCTTGAATTACAAGAACCATGGATAACGATTTCTATAACGCGTTTGCTACTTCATCTACTCCGGCTGTCATTGCTCAAAACATGAATCTAGAAAACGAAACGGGAACTACCCAAAAACCCCCGAAGCTAATGAGCATTGAGGAGTATTATGGGTGGAAAGATAGGTTCGAAAACTGGGTACAAGCTAACCATCTGAGATCATGGGAATGTATTCTGAAGAAGTATGTTCTACCACGTACTGATCTACAAGTTATCAAAGAACTCTCAGAATTTAGTGACAAAGAACGTGACATGTACCGAGCTGAAAAGATGATGATCAGTTTACTTCAGCAGGCTATCAAAGAAGACATCTTTGTGTTGCTACAACATGACAAGACTTCAAAGTCAATCTGGGATGCTCTGAAAGTCAAGTTTGAGGGTAGTGAGAATATGATTAAGAGTAAGAAGGCTTTGTTTAAGAAAAAGAGTTTGATCTATTCAGTAGTCTACCAGGAGAAGACACAAAGAAGTTGATTGAACGATATTGCCACTTAGTTCGATCCATGTCGATGCTGAGCATTACAAAAGATCATGAAGAATGGGTCGACAAGTTAGCTGATGCATTACCTCAGAAAGAGTGGGGTATTTACTTGATGATTTTGAAAAACACTGGGGTTTATGATGGGTTAACGATTTCTCAGTTTATCGAGAAGATTGAGGGTCAAGATTTGGAACAGCAGAAGATCGCGAGGATGAACAGTCTAAGTGGTCAACAGGATGTAAAAATGTACTACAAAGGCAGTGTTCCAGAAGTTGAAAGAAGCCCGAAAATACAGACTACGTTTAGTGCTGGAGATTCTTTAGAGAAGGTTGATCAAAGTCCTAAAAGCAGCAGTGATTTCTCTTCATACCCGAGCGTTAATCCAAAGAGCCCAACTTCAAGCTTTAGTTCTCAAAGTACGAAAAGTAGAAGTGGTTATGTGATACAATGCAATATTGCCTTGAATCTTCCAGATGGTCAAAGTTTCTCTGAAGAGATTGCGAAAGATCACATGGCTTTACTTGGTTCTGTGCTACTCTCTTATGAAGGTTTGGTTGCAGGACGAATTGGGAATCCTATGCTCACAAAGGAGGATTACGATCAGATAGACGCTGAAGAGATGGAGCTTATGGACATCAAATGGTGTTTAGCTAGTGTTCATAGACGAGCTGAAAAATTCAAGCTGATTACTGGGAGAAATGACTTTCTTGATGCACATGTGTCTACTTTAGGTTTTGATAAATCTAAAGTTATTTGTTTTCAATGCAGGGAGAAAGGTCATTTCAATAGGGAATGCAAGAACAGGGAAGCTAGTGAAGTGAAGAATCCGTTCGGAAAAGATGACTATTATCGGAAAGCCATTTATCAACATGTTGGTCAGCAACAACAGCAAGAACCACAGGTGGCTCATGGTAGAAAAGTGATCGAGGATTCAAAGAGAGCATGTTTGGTGGATTTTAACTGGAACAAATACATATCGCCTGAAAGCAAAGCATGCCTAATCAATCAAGATGACGAAAGGTTACCTGAAGGTTTTAGCTGGGATATGTTTGTGGATGAAAAAGGAGAGTTTAAAGCATTCATTGCTAAGATTGTGAAAGAACCTGATATGTTTACTAAGTGGATGAAGTCTATTGGTGAAATTGTGAAGAAAAATGAAGATAAAAAATCTGTTTCATCAGAAGGATACTCACAGAGTTCAGATGAAAGTTCAGAAAATTCAGATGAGAGTTCAGAAAGAAAAATTGTATTCAATCAAACACCATCTAATTCTGGTTCTTCGGATGATAGTTCTGACAAATCAGTAGAGTTTGATCATTCGCCAACTAATGACAGCAGTGATGATGAGGAGGAAAAACATATTAATGTTGCAAAATCTCATCTATCTCCTGAAAGTTTTCATTTTTATTTTGCAGATCGCTTGGAGAAACTGAAGGAAAAACGGGCTGTAAAAGAACAAAAAGAAATGAAGTCTGAAAGTATTGCAAAGAATATTGTTGAGACTGAGCAGGTAGGTGAAGCAGAAAAGGTGATTAAAGCTGAGAAAGTTGTTGAAGTTGAGAAAATTATCAAAGTAGAAAAGATTGTGGAGGTCATCAAGCCTTGTTCAAAGTGTCTTGAAACTTGCAAAGAATGTATAGCCAAAGACGAGAAACTGGCTGAGTATGAGAATAAGAAAGAGCAGTTATTGTTCAATCTCAACTATGTGAAAGAATCTTATGATGTTTTGAACAAAACAGTAACTGGTCCTCAAAAGACTAACTCTGAGAGAGAAGATGCTTTAACAATGATGAATGCAACGATGATGTCGAAGCAAAAAGCTATCAATCAGTACATTGAAGAATGTGCAAGATTGAAACAAGAGTTGGAAAAGGAGAAAATTGAGAATGAGAGAATCAGACGTTTGTTACAAAGTTATTCAAGTTCTGATTATCTTATTGATCGAATTTACCCGACTGTTGAGTGTTTCGAAGCATTCAAGAATGAAAAGACAAAGAATAAGGATACTGGTAAGAAACCGACTGTTAGCTATAACAAGTGTCCGCCTCCAATCTGGGAAGGGTATTCTCCCAGAAAACCAAATGAAGAGCAAGTCGAAAAAGCAGTCAATATAAAGTTAAAAACTGACACAACTGATGGATTACCAGAAAATATTGACATTACTTTCACATCGTCTGACACTGATCATGAGTCTGAGTTAATAAAAAAGGTGGTCGATCAGGTGTTGGATACTGATGAGGAGTCTGAGTCAAAGTCTGAGTCTGGAGGTTCAAGTCCGTCAGTCAACAGTCAAAAACCGATGGTTACAAAGGCTTACAGTAAAGAATTTTTGTTATCAAAATCGAATTTGAATGATGAAACATTCGAAGTAGCATATACTTTGAATGATTCTGACAAATTATATTCTGACAAAGAGTTTCCAATAAGAAGTGTTCGATTTGACATGATCAAAAAGGTTTTTCAAAATGATAGAAATTAATATTTCTGAAATAAAAGATTTAAATCTTACTAGAAAACCTAAAAAATACACTTCAAGAGTTCAACAGAGATTAAACAAGAAAAAGGGTTACAATTCTGGTTCTGGTTTTCAAAAGAAACCAAACCATAATGGTAGCTACAAAAAGAAAGGAGTTGGTTTTATTCCACCTGAAAATCACAAAAATGTAAAACATGTTGGTGATTTTAAATCAAAAATGACATTTGTTTCAGGAGGAAGTGCTGAGGAAGAACAGAAGAAACCTTTCTGGAAACAATCAAACCAGGAGTTTCTTGCTGAAAAGAAGAGGAATGGAACTGGAGTTTTTCATCCAAAAGAAACTCGAATCTGTTTCAAATGCAATGAAGCTGGTCATATTGCATGGAATTGTCCAAAGAATATCAAGACAAAACAGGGAGTTTCTGAAAAACTGAAAGGAAAAGTTGTTGATGTTGAACCACCAACCGAAAAAATCAAAATGTTTGAAAATTCAACTTATGAGGTTGGTGAATGTTCTAAAAAGAATTTTTACAAAAGGAAAGCCAAGAACAACCAAGTATTGGTTGTTAAAAAGTGTAATGATAAAGTTGGCGATGATTCTGGTTCCACAAAGCCAGAAGAGCCACAAGTGAAGGTACAAATTGAAAAAGATGAAGAAAAGGTAGTATCTTCAGTTGATGATGTTGAAATTCCATCTTTGAAGTTTGAAAAGATTAAGCAAAAAGTTGGTAAGGTTGAGATCTCAAATCAATTCTTTTCTGATCAAAAGGAATTTGATATTGAGAAAACATTCAATGGGAATGTTAAGAAAATCTTTGGGAAAATAATTGATGGGAAAGTAAAAGGGGTTAAAGATTTCTATGCAACAAAGAAAGCCACTTATAACCCTACTGAACAAGAATTGAAAACACCCAAGGTTGGTAAGACTTGGGTGGAAATTCTCTTTCCTTGAAAATCAGGGCTATGCCGGAGATCCCAAGTTTATAATCGTGGATCAGGAATCGGCATCTTTCATGTTTAAATAGTTTGTGTAAAAGATTTTAAAGTTGTTGAAATTTTTACAGGTAAAAGACTATGCCGGAGCTTCCAGGTTGGTAAGTGAGAAGCAGGAATCGGCATCTTGATTGGTAAAATGGTTTGTGTAGATGTTTTATTCCTACATGTGATTAAATGTTTTGGATATACTTACAAGTGGAAAGAGATTGATTCTGACAAAGTGATTACTCAAGGTCATTAGTTTGAACTTGATGTAATCCTTATACAAGAGATTGAATGAACAATATGATGAACTAATTCCTACAAGTGGTTTTTTATTAAACCTACAAGTGGTAAAAACAAACTTATTTTCCGAAAAAAATCATTTTGATTAAAATAAACTTAAGTGTTTTGAAATCTTAATGAGAAAATGGTTTGTTGAAAGGGGGAGTTCGGATTGTTTATGCCAAGCGAATGGCGAATTGAGGCGATTTGATGTCGGTTGTCAACTTACTTGTATAGTTTGTTTTCAAATTTCTTTAATGTGTTTGCATTTTAGGGGGAGTAGAAAATTTCAGAAAATCTAAAAACATTAGAAAATTTGAAAAAGCCAAAAACATGATAAAATAAAAAATGAGTTTTGATGTAAAAAGAGGAAATGATAGTACATCAGTGGACTGTCACAACATGCTAAAAAATTGGAAAGTAAAAATTTGATAAACAATCTCACTGCGGATATGCCAGTAGGTTTTTGCACATTTAGTAGATTGTGACGAGATATAAACCTAAATTCAAACTTGCTTAATTCGTGGGTAACAACTTCTTGGATATATGGGTAACCCCCGAAATCTTGTTTGAAAGGTCCCTCTTTCTGAGATACTAGGTCTTTATGCTTAGTGATATCTGGGGTATTATTCCGGGACTTCTGCTGAATGGAAATTCTGACCTAGTCCCTGCATAATACTTTATGCAAAAGCTTGAAACATAGCGCCGCCCTCAGCAAATTGATGAAACAATAAAATTGATGGTCATTGTTGTTGTAAAAAAGATCCTCTAAAGGGGACACACCAAAAGTCGAAGCCGTCATCTCTCTGCGTATACAGAAGTATCGACCTGAGCTCTCACGGCCCTCACAATTTATCCCCTTTACAGATATCATCTAGGTATACTCACCTGTAAGACTGAATATTAGGATCTGGATACGGGAGTATATTCAAGTAGTGGGACACACGATTAAGTTTAAGTTCTTAAAACATTAATATCATATCTCGAAGCAGTTGAACTTTGTGTGAAAATTTAAGTGGACCAAGATACTGACAATCTAGGTGAATTGTTTAAAACTTAAAATGAAATGAAGCTTAATGGTGTTGGTGATTTGTCTCAGAAACTGATATGATCCTCTTACACAAACTCACAAAAATATTGTCTGTAAATATTTCTTTATTATATTTCTTAATATCTCAAAAATCCAAAAAGATTTTCAGTGTGTTTTAACATAAATTTTGAAAAATACAAAAAGATTTTTGACAACTGGTGTTGGAAAGCTGATTTTCAAAATTCCGAGTGCTAAACATGATGACCATGTGGTGAAGGGGAGTCTGTGTTTAATCAAATGCATTGTGATCAAATTTACAATTGGTTCATCATGCGTGTAGTGAGAGGGAGTCTGAGTTAGTGCTTGCCTCTATTTTTTGAAATGTGTAAATATGTGAAATTTACTTTGAGGTAGAGATTGTGCAGATATCCTGAGCTAGACGAGAGCTAGGTTACGATCTTGGAACGACGTTTAAAGATGTGTGATGGAAAGCCAGGTTGATTGATCTTGAGAAGCTTGTGTTTAAAGAGCAATTCAATACCTGAAGACTCTGAGGACAAAGCATGAGCCATGCAACAATCTTGAACTGAGGAAAGTCAGATTACGATCCTGAAGCAGATGATGCTGATGAACTTAAGAAATGCCAGTACATTGTTAGGGGGAGTCTGTTGATGCTGATTGAAGATTAAAGCCCAAAGACTGATCAAGACTGAAGTTGCAAAGAATCGACACAGTAAGACTCGTCAACATCTGAGGGGGAGTCTGTTAGTGCATGTATCTGTCGACTTCGTCTTGTATCGAGTCTTAGAATAGATAGATTAGATCTGGGCACGTAGATTGAGAAAATATCAGATTTTAGTATAGTTGAGGCTGATTCCGCTCGAAGTGGGTGATTCCGCTTGAAATGACATTTGTTATTTTCAAGCGAAATCAACATCTTGCTGATTCCGCTTGAAATGACATTGTCATTACAAGCGAAACCCCCATGCCTATATAAAGGCAGTCCCAAGCGAAATCAAGGAGAAGTTGTAACAGTTCGTGAATTCCATACCGAGGTGCTGCCGGTGTGAAGACTGATTGTAATCACTGTTATTTCAATCAAATCAGTGTTTATAGTGAAGATTAAGCTGTTTCTACCTTTGTTTTTTGTTTTCCGCACCTGAAACAAAGTTAAACTCCTCTGATAGACTCGTTCGGGTCAATACACGATCCTGCATCAATTAATGTTTATCTAGGACATAAGCTAGTAACCAAACCTTGACAATGTTACCGTCGTACCAGGCCATTAACTCCTAATGACGCGTGACTTGCCGAACACAAAAGCACTCCCACAGGGTCTCAAGGACCAGGAGTGGAGCTTGCCCACATTCAATAGATTTATCCAATTGTTCCTCAGTCTGTAATGCGACTAATGGCTATTAAATGCCCTACCACTTATGCACACATAATGATCTAGTTGATTTCACTCTATAACTATCATACCATTGTGTAACATGTATCTCCCCTAATTTAGAAAAAAAAATATTAAAAAGAGAGGCCGTGAAACTCACAATTTATGTTTCGTGCACAATGCAAGCAATACACAATGTTCCCTGTTTTGTCTCTGACGTACAAGTTTCCTTATTTGTTAAGACACCTAGGTCTAATCTTTTGTTTCGTGTACAAGTCTTTCAGCAATTCTTGTTAAGACTTAATATCCTTTCTTTCATTTTGAAAACCCTTGTTTGTTTAGACATGTTGGTGAGTGATTGTCTGAATGACCATGTATGTATATCACATATATACATATATCCTTATACACACTTGTTTGTATAATGTCCGTGGCCTAGCCCCTTGTATAAACTCGTGTCCCACACGATCGTTTTGTTTAATAAAAATAATATA
This sequence comes from Helianthus tuberosus, assembly GCA_030545235.1. Classification (NCBI taxonomy): domain Eukaryota; kingdom Viridiplantae; phylum Streptophyta; class Magnoliopsida; order Asterales; family Asteraceae; genus Helianthus; species Helianthus tuberosus. Next base: position 33,705,400 of record CM060447.1, on the reverse strand, counting down.
TTTTTATGTCTAAAAATATATATTCTCCATTATGGCATATCGTTTTCACTAATCGATAGTTACATAAAAAGGTATTCATCCTTAAATAAAACATATTTTTCCGTGTTCGATACTTGTTAAAAATAATATTTTTAACATTATTCTTGTTTACTTGTCGTAACTCGATTATTGTCACGATCGTGTCGTTTAAGTTCCTTGTATACGCATACATACGTTAACTTATATATACATATACATACTTTTCTAACCCATTCATGTGTCACGTATTTGTACGTATACACGTGTACATGTATTCTACTTTTAACCTCGTATTTTACTAAGTGTGTTAAGATATACGTAGGTACATATATGTACACACACATTTATCCTTGATTAGTTCACCCTTGATATCTTGTCGGTTTTTCCAGAAAATATATTTGAGGAAAATATAGTCTTAGGATCTCCTAAAAAATAATATATTTTTGTGATCGGTTGTTAAATATATATATTTATTATATACGATATCAAAAATATATATTTTCAACCCATGACATGTTCCCTACTTAGCTACCTTTCTTCTTTTATTTGTTTGACCCGTTAGAGACAAAAGGTAACCCAAACCGACCGGTTCATAAGCAACAAAACGAATAAGTCCCATATTTGTATTTTATTATGATTCACCATAAACTCATAGAGGTACATACATTCTTCAGAAATGAAGGTTTTAATGAAGCTACATGAAGAGATACCTCAGAAACAAACACCATGGAGAAATGTAAGAACACCATTGCTGACCATAATGTCGATGACCGGAAAATGTCAACAGATGTCAAACCCCCCGAGCCTCCATTAGAGAAAGAGAAAACTGTGATCCGAAAACCTTCAGAAGAGAGACATGCTACGGTTGAAGTAGTAGTATCACATGGGAGCTACATTGTTGGTGGGTCCGCTTTTGGTTGGAATTTCAGCACCTATCCCAGCACCAAATTAACCATGTATTATGGTAGAAGTAAAGAGGATTTCCGGGCAGCTAATCCCATACCAACTTACTCAGAAATGGCCGAGTACACTACAAGAAAACGGACTTTTAGGGACGACGTTTGTCGCTGCTAAAGATGCCAAATGTCGCTGCTATTGCCTTTAGCGGCGACATGTTAATCGCTCATCACTGAATGTTTTATTTGTAGTTTGATGTACTTTTGAGGACTAGTATTATTGTTCGTAGCTTGTGTTTTCTATATTTATTGGTCAGTGTCTCTTTTGATGATTTTGTTATATATGTTTTCTGCTTTGTGGGTGGTTCATATTTAAATTTAAAAAGATATACACACACAACCCTTGAAAAAAATATCAACGATAGTTGAAAAAAAAAAGTATCTATATCACTCTTTGCTTGTCTTTCAAAGGTTTTCACAAGAAACATTTTATAGTTAAGCAAAGAAACTGTTATTATTAATAGACATACAACAACATAGTTTAAATATGAAAGAAATAACATCACATGTTGGTTCAGGTCCCACACACTACTCACACTCTCACAACACAAACTCACTGTATGTGAAAATGTAATATGAAAGAAGCTTAAAATGAAGAAGGCTGTGTATGTTAGAATATAAACTTAGCATTAGGAATTTATTATTATTATTCTTATTATTATTATGTTAGTATAGGTTAGTGGCGGTTATGATATTAACCGACCAGGTACATATATGTTGACAATTATTATTTACCAAGATATTTTTCAAGTTAACATCCATATGCATTCTTCTTGATTCTCTGTACGTACACATACACGTTCATATCAAACACACACACGAATACGATGATGATGATGTTAACGGTGATAGAAGTATCACCGTCTTCCGCTGTTAAGAAAGTGGTATCAGAGCCATGGTGGGAAATCGATGAAGATCGATCGAGATTATACGATTCCGGGCACATCCGGATGAAGAAGGAAAACAGGGGATATGAAGACGGACAAGAATCCAATCCCGATCGCACGACTCAGCGATCACGAATGTTCGCCAGAATGAAGCGAGATATTCTAATGAAATTAGAAATCGAAATCGAAATCGAATTATTAGAACAAGAATCAAAGAAGAAAGACGAAGAAGACGAAACAGACAATGCTGATGTGAAACCGGACGAAGAAGAAGACGTTTCGATGTTGAATCCGGCAAGTACAGATGTTCACGATGGGGCATACTTCACCCCGAATATCTATATGGTTGGTTACGATCGGGAAGATCAGGAAGAACCAATCAGTGATCAGAAGGATCACAATGATTCGATTGAAGAAACGGAATACTACGATTCCGGTGGTGACCGCAACGATGATTATAAAGACGTTTGTGAAGAACAAGAAAGGAATCGGACACGAAGATTTACAACGATAAAGGAAGTGAAAGGCAAAAGACAGATCTGCAACACTGCAAATAAATTCAAAAGGATGATCCAGAGAAGAAAGAATGATTTAGTGAAGACTTCAGCGACAGAAGAAGAAGATTTAGCGACGGCAGTTAGCGACAAAAGAAGAAGGATAGCGACAGAAAACAGATCAGCGACAGAACGATTTAGTAGCACTAAATTGGCTTTAACGACAGATCAAAGACTTTCAGCGACAAAATGGGTAATGAACAACAATATTACGGTACTCGGCATCACGAAACAAATCAAGGTGGATCTATGGACGAATCATGACAAGTTTAAAGAAAAAAATGCGTTTATCATCAAAGCCGACGTGACGAGCCATTACCGATGCTAAGTTTAGGGGGTGGTGTTAGAATATAAACTTAGCATTAGGAATTTATTATTATTATTCTTATTATTATTATGTTAGTATAGGTTAGTGGCGGTTATGATATTAACCGACCAGGTATATATGTAATATTATGTTGACAATTATTATTTACCAAGATATTTTTCAAGTTAACATCCATATGCATTCTTCTTGATTCTCTGTACGTACACATACACGTTCATATCAAACACACACACACGAATACGATGATGATGATGTTAACGGTGATAGAAGTATCACCGTCTTCCGCTGTTAAGAGTGTATTCGATAATCAAAAGAAAAGGGTTACTTTATTAATGAACTGGAACAAACATATATAACCATACAATAATGTGCACGTGCAAACAAAAAAAAAGAATAAACTACTAATATTCTATCCTAAAGGCTAGGCACACGTAAATGACTAGCTAACGTCCACATCCACAATTCTCGGTCAAACTTGACTATTTCACATTAATGTGCAGCTAATAAAGAATGTGACTAATCCCTTTATTCTTGCCACTAGCTGCAAACGTGTATTCCATAAACTCCATAAACGAACCCGTTAAACCGCGACCCGATAACGCACCGACCCGTGACCCGTAAACTGAACCGATTAACCCAACATCACATAGTTATAGATGGAAAGTAAACATTCAAAGAGAGACCAAATTTGAAGACCACTTTTGTTTACTTCTAAGTTTAAAACATTATATAGTTTAAAACCATAAACTTTAGTGTACAGTCTTGAGCTTGTCATTTTAGAACTAAGCCCGTGTGACCTAATTTCTCATCAATAAGTTTGTCAATCTTTTCATTCATCTCATCCATGAAGTGGTTCTCCGAATCTCCAACCTTACCCTTCCTAAAGTAGAGTCGGTTTTCAGGCACAACAACTCGTTCTCCTTGTTGAAGACCACTTTTGTTTACTTCTAAGTTGCTTAGATTCTCAAAACTAGTCATCTTTATAATGCTTTATATCACACCTTCTTTCTCTTCTTGTGCTGTAAAGGGATACCCAATGAACTCCGCAAGTCTCTTCACATTGCTTGTAGGATCCTTTATCATATCTTCATATTTCACAAAAGAGTTATCTCGGGCCTCTCCAGGCTTGCGTTTGCATATCCGGAGATATGATCGCAATATGGTCCAAAACCATTGATATCCCGACAAAACTCATCAACTGCCTCTGTTAAAAATGTTGCCTATTGGACATATTGTTATTGGACTTATTATCATTCGTTGGTTTAGTACAGTTGGGTTGTTAGTAATTAGAATTGGGCTTTGCTAATATATGGTTTAGTTTGTTGGGCTGTTGCAGGTTCAAAATATCTACAAGGGTCTTTGTGTAAATTCAGGGACTAAATGTGCTGATTCTTTAGAGTTCTGGATTAAAGTTGAAGTTGCAATGTTACACCCTATTTAAGGGTTTGTTCGCTGTTGATGAGATCAGTTGTTTAGATCTCTTTCTCTCTCTTGTTGTAACCTTCTAGGGTTTGTATGAACAATCTCTGAAGTTAGAGAGATTGTTCTTCTGAGTTTGTTGTATTCTTGTTCTAATGATCATCAGTGGATGATCATCTTTGTACTGCTGTACTTGTGGTTGATTAGATCTTACAGTTGTAAGATCGTTTTGGGTATCTTGGGGGGAAAATATTTTGGGTTGGTTTAATAAGAGTTTTGTCACCTGTTTTGTCGCTATTTCTTGTGTTGATCAGTTGTTATTTGTTGTTATTAGTAATTTCATAAAATTTTACATGGTATCAGAGCTTAAGGCTCTTGATCTGTTGTTTTCCGTTGTCATTTGCTGATTCTTTGTTGATTTGTGTCTAGGTCTGTTGGAAGTTACAGATCTGGCTGTTATTCTGGATAGATCATCTTGATCTTGGTTGTGGTTCTTCGATATTTGCATCTGAAACCCTAGCTAGGGTTTCATTGGAAGTGTGAAGATTCTTCTTGTTCTTGGTGAATAAACATACTGTGTTGGTCTCTAAATCCTTGAAGATTTAGGGCAAACTGACCAGTAGTGGTTTATTGTTTGTTGTTGATTCTAGATCTGTTGTTGCAAACTTCAGATCTAGTTGCACCCGCTCTGAGACTATTCTTCCCTTTCTCTTTATTTTTGTTGATTGGTTGATTAGTTGAAGTCGGGGTAGTGAGGACCGGCACATCTGTTTGTTTCTTGTTGATTCTTTATTTCATTGATTTGGGTATTGGCTCCTGTATTAAGACCTGTCCAGGCACTATAAGTGATGAACCTGGAATCTGGACACTGATACAGCTTCGCCTTGTGGTTTTGATTGATTTCTTGTTATTGTTTGTGCTGTTGTTATACTGTCTGTTGTCTTTGCTGTGATTGTTCATTATGGGTGATAAAGCTGATAATACTAGTTCGTCTCAAACTTTGATTAGTAAACTAGATATTGGTGATCCTTTGTTTTTGCACCCTAGTGATTCTAGTTCTCTGACCATTGTTAATATAAAATTAAAAGGAACTGAAAATTACAGAGTCTGGTCTAGTGCTATGAAATTAGCTTTGGAAGCAAAGAATAAGTTTGGTTTTATTGATGGTAAATGTGAAAAGAAAACTGATGATCCTGTGTTAAGTAGTCAGTGGGATAGATGTAACTCTGTGGTCTTAAGTTGGTTGTTAAATTCTGTTTCAGAAGAGTTATATCTTGGTCAAGTTTTTTCTAAGCTAGCATCTGAGGTTTGGACAGATTTGAAAGAAACTTATGATAAGGTAGATGGCTCTATAGTGTATGATTTGTATAAAAAAATTAACTGTATAACACAAAATGGTAGCTCAGTGTCTGAATATTATCATAAGCTAAATACAATGTGGAAGCAGTTTGATGCTGTGCTGCAACTGCCTACTTGTTCTTGTCAAGCTGCAAAAGATTTCAATGATTTTTCTACTCTAATAAAATTGATGCAGTTTCTTATGGGTTTGGATGATATTTACCATCCTGTAAGAACTAATTTGTTAACTAGAGAGCCATTTCCTTCGGTCAAAGTTGCTTTTTCAATTGTGTCTAGAGAGGAGTCACATAGAAATTCTAGTAATGTTACTAAGAATCAAAGTGTGTCATTTGTCTCTAAAACAAATCAATTTTTTGATCAAAGAAAAAGAGAGTTTAAAGGTCCAAATCCAAATTTTAAGTGCACTCATTGTAATAAAATAGGACATACTGTAGACAGATTCTTTGAAGTTATAGGATATCCTCAGGGGTTTAAAAAGAAACCTGTTAATCTAAGTGGAAAAAATATGTCTAATCCTAAGTCAAATGTGTCTTCTGTTCCTTCTGTTTCTCCATTTTCTCCTGAGCAGGTTGCAAAAATTTTAAGTTTGTTGGGTGAAAAATCAAGTACTGAGTCTCAACCTTCTAATATAGGATGTAAGACTAGTTGTGGTTTTAATTCTTTAGGAGAGTTTATGAGTTGTTCTAGTTTGATTAACTTTGGGTTTGATTACAACTGGATTTGTGATTCAGGTGCTAATCAGCACATGGTTAAAACTGATAAAGAAATGTTTAATTGTGTTGATGTTTCTGAATATGATTTGTCTGTGTCACATCCAAATGGTACAAAAGCTAAGGTTTCAAAAATTGGCAATTTAAAACTTGCTGAAAATGTTATTTTAAGTGATGTTTTCTTTGTACCTACCTATAGTGTTAATCTTTTGTCTGTGTATAAGTTAGCAAAAGATAATAAAATCACTGTTGTGTTTAATGAAAATACTTGTGTGCTTCAGGATTTGAAATCAGGGAAAGCCCTGGTGACTGGTAAACAGGATAATGGTTTGTACTTTGTTAACAAAGGTGATAATGCTGTTAATCTATGTTTTAATAGTTTGAATGCTAGCAATTTGTGGCATAATAGATTAGGGCATCCTGCTGATCAAGTTTTGTCTATTTTAAAAAATGATTTAGGTGTTGTTGGTTTTGATAAACAATCTTGTGAAATCTGTCATAGAGCTAAACAGGTTAGAACTCCTTTTCCTTTAAGTGAACACAAGTCAAAACATGTAGGTGATTTAATTCATTTGGATGTTTGGGGACCCTATAGGGTTACTAGTCGAGATGGGTTTAAATATTTTCTAACTGTTGTTGATGACTATTCACGGGTTGTTTGGTGTTATTTGTTAAAAAACAAAATGGAAGTGTTTGAAAATATTGAAAGCTTTTATGAGTTAATACTAACTCAGTTTAAAAAAAGAGTTAAGGTTTTTAGAAGTGATAATGGGACTGAATTTGTAAATAATAAAATGGATATTTTTTGTAAATCAAAAGGTATTTTACATCAAACAACTTGTGCTTATACACCTCAACAAAATGGTGTTGTTGAGAGGAAACATCGACATCTGTTAAACTTGGCTAGATCATTGCTGTTTCAAAGTGGTGTTCCTCTTTCTTTCTGGTCAGATTGTATTTTGACTGCTGTTTATATTATTAACAGGTTACCTTCGTCTGTGTTGTTAGGAAAAAGTCCTTTTGAGTTAATGTTTGGATTTAAACCCTCTTTTGCTCATTTTAGGATATTTGGTTGTTTGTGTTTCAGCACTATTCTTAATGATATGGATAAATTGTCTTTTAATGCTGAGAAATGTATTTTGATTGGTTACTCAAATGTTAAAAAAGGTTACAAACTATGGAGTCTAGATAACAAAAAGGAGTTTTATTCTAGAGATGTAAAGTTTTTTGAAAATGTATTTCCTTACAAATCTAACAGTTTAACCAATCATGATACTTTAGCTGATAGCTTAAATCATTTAAATTTTTTTGATAGTGTTGAAGTTATAACAACTGGTCCTATAAATCCCAATGATGAAGAGGGGAACAATGAATCTCATGAGGTTTCTGATGATAATCAGCAACCTTTCCCCTCTACATCTGCCACTCCAAGTAATGTTGAACATCAACATTCTTCTGTTGGAGTTGATAGTAGTAGTAGTGAAGGGACTGGTAGGGCAGAGGACATTAGAGCTTCAAATGATGAGATTATCCCATCTGAGGGAACAAATGTATTTCTTAGGAGATCAAGTAGGAAAAGTGTTTTACCAAAGAAACTTGAAATTTTTGTGTTAAATGGTAAAGTGAAGTATAGTCTAGACAAAGTTGTTAATTATGCTTGTTTGTCTGCTGAGAATTTATGTTTTGTTACTTCTCTTAATAAAACTATTGAACCCTCTTCATATGAGGAAGCAGCAAAAGATCCTAGATGGGTAGAAGCTATGAACAAAGAAATGGAGGCTTTGTTCAGGAACAATACCTGGGTCTTAGCTGATCTTCCTCTAGGTCGAAAGGCTATTGGTTGTAAATGGGTGTATAGGGTTAAGTATAAGTCAAATGGAGAGATTGAAAGGTTTAAAGCTAGGTTGGTTGCTAAGGGTTTTAACCAAAGAGAAGGTCTTGATTTTGGAGAGACCTTCTCACCTGTGGTCAAAATGGTAACTGTTAGAACTGTTATAACCTTAGCTGTGTCTTTTAATTGGCCTTTATATCAGCTTGATGTTGATAATGCTTTCTTACATGGTACTATTAGTGAAGATGTTTATATGAAATTACCTCAAGGATATTATTCTAAGGATGAATTGAAAGTTTGTAAACTTGTTAAGTCTTTATATGGCCTTAAGCAGGCTCCTAGAAAGTGGAATGAAAGACTAACTGATGTTTTGTTAAATTCTGGTTATGTTCAAAGTAAATGTGATCATTCTTTATTTATCTTGTTGAAAGAAGATGTTACTGTTTTTTTACTGGTTTATGTTGATGATGTGGTTGTTACTGGAAACTCAGAATATGAAATTAAGAAGATTAAAACCATATTACATGAAACTTTCAAAATAAAAGATTTAGGCATTTTAAAATATTTTTTAGGTATTGAAGTTTTATATGATAAAAATATTATTTGTCTAAATCAGAGAAAGTATTGCCTTGAACTTTTAAATGAATATGGTTTTTTAGGTTGTAAACCTGTTTCTACTCCTATAGAACTGAGCTCTCTTGTTACTTCTAAAATTGAAAAGAATCAACAACTGCTTAACAATGTTACTGGATTTCAAAAATTGATTGGAAAATTAATCTATTTGTCTTTAACAAGACCTGATATTAGCTATACAGTTCAGTTTTTAAGTCAGTTTATGCATAGTCCTAAAGAGGTTCATCTGAATTTGGCTCTTAGATTACTAAGATATTTGAAACAAAGTCCAGGAAAAGGCTTATCATTTAAAAAAGGTTCTAAACTTGAATTATATGGTTTTGCCGATTCTGACTGGGCAAAGTGTTTGAATACTCGTAAATCTGTTACTGGATATTGTATCTTTTTAGGTTCTTGTCTTGTTTCTTGGAAAAGCAAGAAACAATCTACAGTTGCTCGTTCAACTGCAGAAGCAGAGTATAGAGCTATGTGTTCTGCTACTTGTGAGCTTATGTGGTTAAGAAATTTGTTGTCTGAATTAAATATTAGTTGTGATCTACCTATGTCTTTAAACTGTGATAGTCAAGCTGCTATTTCAATAGCAGCCAATCCTGTGTTTCATGAACGAACGAAACACTTTGAGTTGGATCTACATTTTTTGAGAGAAAAATTGGCTGATGGTCTTGTAAGAACTGTCAAGGTTGATACAGAAAGTCAGCTTGCTGACATTCTTACCAAAGGGCTTAATAGTGATCAGCATGAATTGTTTTGTAATCAACTTGGTTTGGTTGACATGTTTAAACCAATCGAATGAAGGGGGGATGTTAAAAATGTTGCCTATTGGACATATTGTTATTGGACTTATTATCATTCGTTGGTTTAGTACAGTTGGGTTGTTAGTGATTAGAATTGGGCTTTGCTAATATATGGTTTAGTTTGTTGGGCTGTTGCAGGTTCAAAATATCTACAAGGGTCTTTGTGTAAATTCAGGGACTAAATGTGCTGATTCTTTAGAGTTCTGGATTAAAGTTGAAGTTGCAATGTTACACCCTATTTAAGGGTTTGTTCGCTGTTGATGAGATCAGTTGTTTAGATCTCTTTCTCTCTCTTGTTGTAACCTTCTAGGGTTTGTATGAACAATCTCTGAAGTTAGAGAGATTGTTCTTCTGAGTTTGTTGTATTCTTGTTCTAATGATCATCAGTGGATGATCATCTTTGTACTGCTGTACTTGTGGTTGATTAGATCTTACAGTTGTAAGATCGTTTTGGGTATCTTGGGGGGCAAATATTTTGGGTTGGTTTAATAAGAGTTTTGTCACCTGTTTTGTCGCTATTTCTTGTGTTGATCAGTTGTTATTTGTTGTTATTAGTAATTTCATAAAATTTTACAGCCTCCTCAAATGGGGCATCTTCTATGGGTACTTTATGTATTCCGCACAAGAAATGGTAATAAGAGACTATGACATCTTTTACATCCCGATATATGTAAACTATCTTGCAGTTTGAAGCTTGGATTGATTCTGGCAATAAGTTGTAAGGAAGGTGTGTGGCTATGGGTGTGATACATGAGTTGTCGATGTGGCGGTTTTCTAGGATTTGTCCAATATTTTTCTTGAGGGAGGGAATGAGGTTATGAGGCATTGTTGTGAGCAAAGGAGTGTTGGATTCATCAAACTTTTGTCGGGTAATGATGGTAAAAACAATGGCCTTTAGCCATGTTGTGCCGCTTTTGGGATGACTGCATAGAAATACATCACTTGGTCACGCCTTGAAGCTTTGTTGTGCTAAAATTACTCCTACAAGGAGCTTTGTATTGAACCATATGCCTTGATAGTTGTACAAGGTTAGCCTGCCTTTCAACCAGCTAAGGGTGTGTTGAGGAAGTGTTTTGATCATCTCTTCAATGTCTCTAGTAGACATTACTTGGGTTTTGGTGATTGCTATTTTCCAAGCGATAAGGTATTAAATTGAAACATCCAATTGATATGCATGAGGTATAGTGTACATGAGTGTCTTCTTTTGGTTTTTAAATTCTAGTGGACCCAACTTCAATAATTCGGGGAATTAGAATACATTAAATTTTATATGTGGTCTATATCCTATTCTGCAAGGAAGATATGACACCACCACATAAGAGTTCCTTAAAAATCATTCAAAATTTACAATGATTTATTAGATTTATATAAAGCATCACCGTTTATATTTGTATTGTTGTATCATTTTCTTTCTTTCAAGTTTTAAGTCTTTTGAATTAATATATGTTTTGGCAACATTAACCTACTCAAGGAAAGTTTACATTTCAATAAATGACAATAATGTCACTTAAAAACAAACCTAAAGAAATTTCTTCTTAATCAATAGGTTCAACTTTGTTAAATAGTAACCAAGTTTTAGGAGTTGTTCAAATCAGATTAATCATAAACTCTTTTGTTCCAATCAGCTCACTAAAGTTTAATTTATGTTCCAAATCCAATCGTAAAATTTTAATCTAAACAAAAGGTCATCCATCACATGGCATTTATTAAAAAAAATTAAATTGTTGACATGGCTTATAAATGCCAACATAGATTAAAAATTACAAAATATTTTTTAAAAAAATGTGATTTTTTTAATTACAAAAAAATTAAAAAATTGTGAAAAAAAAAACAAATAAACTCAAAGTTAAAAGTTATTTATACACATAAATACCTTTCTCGTCTTTTTCAAATAGTTCATACACTCGTCATACAACAATTCATCAAGAGACAAATTAAAAATATATGGTCGTGTTCAAAGGGTCATGCATAGCAATGTTATGACCCCAATATCTATGGATGGGGTTTTTAAAAGACTTAGTTTTGCTATTAAAAAGGGGTAGCGACACAGCTTATCGTCCGTTTACCTTCTGTTTTGATGTAATTTCCATTTTAAATGACATTTTTATCGTCTTATATATAATACTCGAAACATTTCACTTTATTTTATCAATCAATTCATTCATAAGGGCTAGGGGTGAGCAGAAAACCAAAAGAACTGAACAGAAAGAACCGAACTGAAACAAAAACCGATGGTTCGATTTTCGGATTTATAATAACGGACAATTTCGGATCGGTTTTCAGATAACCACGTTCAATAACCGAAAATAACCAAACCAAACCAATAAGTTATAATAATTGGTCAAATCCATATTTTTATGTTTAGGTTTAAGTTGTTTAAGTGTTTAACCATGCTACTAAGAATTATTAGTTTTATTCTTGATTGTTAAATATTTATAATAAGAACATTAACTTGTTTATTTATCATTTCAAATAAAATGATTTATCCATTGTTTACAAGAAATAACAAAATTTAATATAAAAATTAAATGATTTTCAAAGTATTATAAAAGAAAACGTCTAAATAAAACTTTGGAGAAACATTAAAATAAATTAGAAGGTTAGGTTTATGTAAACAATATTAGCTAAAAATTATAAATACTAAATATATTAACTTAAATGTAAACATTTAAAAAAGATTCGTAAACTTTGAATTATACTTTCTATATATTGAATGTTACATAATTTGTTTAAAAACCGAAAAACCGAACCGAACCATTGCTAAAACAGAAAAAACCGAAACCGAAAATACCGAAACCAAACGGTTTTATAAAACCGAAACAAAAGCTTTTCAAAAATCGAAAACCGAACTTTCGGTTACGGTTTCGGTTATACCCAAAAAAAACCGAACCGAATTATCCACACCCCTAATAAGGGTATACAAAGTCTGAAATTAAAAAAAATCATTCGTTGGCAATAATCTTTCTTTGGAGCTTTGCACTACAGCCCCGACTTTTATTTTCCAACCTTTAACCCTGAAAACACAACATTTTATAATAAAAGAGATCCATAATAAGGGGTATTTTTTCTCATTTTTGAGGGTGTCTAGTTGACACATGCCCAACCAATCATCTTCTTTCTTTCACTTGCTCCTCTCACAAACACATTTCTTCTCTCTCTCTCCTCTCTCCACTCACATAACTCACACCCATCCATTTTTTTCTCATTCTTCCTCACCAACATCTTCACACCCTCTCTCCTTCACCTCACACCCTCCCTCCTCCGCATCACTTTCTCTCTCCTTAAAAACACCAACATATTCCCTTATTGTGCATGCTCTAACATGTTAGTAACTTGTACCAACTATGTAGTGGCGGATTTATGATTTTTTTTTTCAGAAGATTTCTTTTGATAGATTCTCAATGCTTCACACTATTTTTTTCCAAATCAAGGGGTTCCCAAAAACCCTCCAAAAACCCTTGGATCCACCCTTGAAACTATGAGTTGATACAATTGTGCATTAATAGTTTGTACACATCCTACAACCCTAGCTTGCTTTGCGTGTTCCACTTTGTGCATGCATGGTTGTACGTTCCTTTTATGGCTAATAAAGCCATCTCTAGCTCATTTTGTGATGCTTATTATACAATGATATTGATTGCTACCCATAAGTAGAAGCACTAATGTTATATTTATTGTTCACAATGGGTTATATGCATGTCTTTTTCTTTTGAGTTTAATACTTGTAGCAAACTCAACTTCGGTTTTGGGGACTGAAGAGGTATGGTCCCAATTCCATGCACACATGGCAGGGACCACACCACTTTCTTTGTCCTATATGGCGCTTACATCAGTAAGCAAATCCAGAAACTTCTGGAAGCTTCTGGAAGACGTCAAGGTGGCACCGAAGATACTCCTCCAGACAGAAAGGACGATACGTGTCACCATTAATCAGGCGCCATGTAGACCTGCGACAAATCTGGGGGCAGACCGACAGCAGCAGTACGATTTCTCCAGCATGGACAAATGTTGGCGCGCCACGTGGACCACTATCCTGACCACAGCAAAGGAGACCAAGAGGATATTCCCCTTGGTCCGACAGCTGGCGCCCAATAGCAGCTGGGAAGGTCGCTCCTCCCTCATTCACCCTCCGGCTATAAATAGGAACCTTCATCATTAAGGTTATCCATTCTGTTCACCTTGCATTTCACCCCTAACACACACTCTTTATTCCTCAGAACAGTACTTATTCTCACGCCAGAGCCCGGTTAAGAGGGAAACCCCCATATTCCCCTCTTAACGAGCTAACGGTTTGCTGTTTTGCAGGATTCCAGTCACCAGTGAGTAGAGAAGGAGATTGAACCCACGTAAGAGACAATCCAGCTAGTTAACCATCGTGTTAACCAGTGTTTCATCATTGGGGCCCACCACATTTTTTTGCAAACCACTTTCATCTCCGTTTTCTTCAAAAAGCTCTCTAAATGACTGAACCAAACCCTTCACCTCACGTAGACAGAGAAATCTCTTCCTTTGAACTAGTTTCGGACACCGCTCAAGTCCAAAGGTTTCAAGGGAACGAGACTATCCGAGAAGGGCAAGTAAACAATGAGATACCCGATATCTTTTGGAGCACTTCCAGAGTTATCCATCAAAGAACAAACGGAGCTACTTTTCAACCTCCACTCGGGGTAGTTAACCAAGCACCTCCAGAAGTTTCAACACCAAACTACAGGGCTGGTCCTTCAGCACCATCGGGTCAAATGCAGTTGAACTTCTCAGCACTCTTAGGGCTACCTGAAGGAGAAACTCTGGCCTCCTGGTACGCCAAGCAGACAGCATCTCTAAACCTTGTCTATGCGCAGTTAAGCGCACAGCAAGCTCTGCTCCAAGCGCAAGCAAATCAGTCCGCTTTTGTTACTCCTCCACAAAGAGCACCAAACGCTTATATTCCTCAACAGATGCATGTGCGGAACCAACAATCTGATAAAACACCCAACATCTGAAGGCAAAGTGTGAACGACACACGTGACACGTATGGTGAAACCGAAAGCAATTATGTGCAACACACCCACCAGCAGAGGAAGGCAGTGCACAGTCGTTTAGGCCCGCGCAACATAAACGATGAATGGGATAGCTACAATGAAGAAGATGACACAACGTACAAGAGAGAAAGCCCGATATTTAGCAAACTACCACCAGAACACGAGGCGTATAAATCCCACAAGCGCGCGGGGTACAATCCAAATGCAGAACATGACTACTCGTTGAGCTATCGCCAGAAGGCATAGCTGAATAGTTTAAGTTCATCAGAGAGATCGCATCAGCCGATATCGATAAGACAAAACTGCCACACAATGTGGGCAAATACAATGGCTTAACAGATCCAGACGATCACCTCCAAGTCTTCAACGGCGCAGGGTTAACAGGTGGTTGGACATTACCAACTTGGTGTTATCTTTTCGCACAAACCTTTATCGGCGCGGCGCGCGTCTGGTTTGACAGCCTGCCAGCAGGAAGAATCAAATCATGGATTGATTTTCGAGACAAGTTCCTCGCGCACTTTTCCCAACAACGAAGGCACACTAGAGATCCAGCTGATTGCTTAAATATATGGAGGAAAGATCATGAAAGCATAGAAGATTTCATTACCAGATATAACAAAGAATGTCTAGAAATCGGAGATGTAGGCGAGAAGATGATGCACGCACACTTCATGAGGGCGGTAAAGTGTGATGACCTGATCAAACGAGTGAAAGGAAGAGACGGAGGCCCCAAAGATTGGGACACCTTCATCAAAGCAGCAAAAACGATTGCGCGCACTGATAAACAATTGACCGGCGATGACAGTCGTCAATACAATTACAGTCAAAATGATCGGCGCAACAAGAAAGGCAAGGGCCAGTCATGGAAGACATCTGGCTATAAAGAAAGAAGCCCGATAAGAGAAGATGTGCGTGCTACGATCAATCAGATCAGTCATCGCAAAGAAGTTAAGAGAGAAAACAGGGAAAAGCAGTTGACACCCCAGACAAGGACCCCTTCTGTCACACCCCAACCGATGGCGGAAACATCAGGGCATGGCACTGAGCGAAACAGATTGTCCAGAAGTTTCCATAACAACTATATTTACCAAATATTTTAAAGTAACACGTCCCATACCATGTCATAAAGGATAATACGGTTATTACAGAAAAGATCTAGTCAAATTGTTCTGTTCCGACAACTCAGATTTTTATTACAGACAATTGTTTATTTATTGGTTTCTAGGACTCCGTCCCTAGCCTCAATTTCATCACTAGCACACAAAGCATGTAAACATCCTAAGCACCTGTCACATACGTTAAAGTAAAAGTCAATACACATAGTGTAAAGGTGAGCATACAAGTTTGATAATAGCATATAGAGTTCCAAAGCGTTACGCATAACCAGCACGTACACAGAGTGAAATGAGGCATGTTAGTTATCGACATGAACCTATCGATACCAATGACTGCGAGTTGACTGCCCAAGGCAGTTCGCGATACACGCTCACCACTGTGAGCCATGTAGGTAATTGTCCTTAACAACCCCCGAGTGAACAGGTGCTGAGTGCAAACTAATAGTACTATCGTTGCTAAGGCAGGTAGACAGCATTCCATGTTTAAACATAACAAACAAGCATTCATTAAGTCACGTATAACATGCGGTAACGGTTAGCGTTTAAAGTATTGCGTAGTGTGTTCGATGTGATTTGTATAAGTAACGTATGTAACACCCAAAAGTGCGTAAAGCAAAAAGGGATCGAGTATACTCACAGCGATTGATGGATTGAAGGGAGCGCTAGAAAGTAGGGTTAGCCTGAACAGATTGATAGCATAATGATAAGCGACGCGTAAAACGGAACAAGTGAAAGTTGGGTCGATTAGCAGTTCGATCAGATGGTAGTCTGATTGGACGGCCGGTCGTTCGGTTGACAGTCCGCTCGGATGGTCGTCCGGTCGGATGACCTTTCGACTGGATTGTTTCTTCCTTTGGGAAGGATGTGTTTGTGTATGATGGCTTGCCTTTTGAGGTTTTCGTTGGAGTATTTTGAAAACATAGAAGTATCTCTACCTTTCAGGTCGGTCGATCGGACGGCAACCCGATTGGTTGGGCACTTTAGTGACAACAAGTTCACAGCAGGTTGTCACTCGATCGGACGGTCGTTCGATCGGGTGGCATCCTTTGTGCATTGAACATGTTGAAAATTGTTTAAGTGTTGAAGTTTCGAAACATCACATATTCGGATGGTCGGTCGTTCGAGTGGTAGCTCGCTCGGACGGCAATCCGTTCGGTGTTCCAAAACTCTTGAGAGTTGATTTGAAAATTAAGGTGGGACCAAGGTGCAAGTCGTTCGGATTGGCCAGTCGTTCGGATTGGCTGTTCGATCGGACAACAGTCCGATTGGACGACACTCCGTCCTGGTCGACCTGTTCGTCTTACACTTGGTTGTTTTGATTGTTTGTCGTTTTATCGAGATGTGTTGATATCGTGCTAACCAACAGAACCCCATCCTAAGCTCTAGTGACCCGATTGAACAGGAACCACCCAAGTTCGGTCAGTCCACCGGTTCAGGACGATTGTTCTTGGTTAACCCGGAATCGATAATCTCGTGGATAGAGTACGGATCTTGAACCAACACAACCCCAATAATGAGTAGTAAGCCGGCACAAGTTCCGATTTTATCGGTTTTGAATGCATTGAGTGTAAAAGAGTTGAAAGAAAGTTGGAAAACCATCTTTCAAACCTTTTCATTGCAAATATGTTTAGATCTATGAAAGATCTTTGTTAGTTTATGTGGAAATCGGTTAGATCTAAGTTGTTCATGGTGGATTGAGGCCAAAACATGAAGTTCTTCAAGAACACATGATGACGTCATCCTAGAACACCTTGAATCTTGATGGTTTCACGGTTAAAAGTTAAGATTCAAAAGATAGAAAGGTGTAGGAGTTCGTGTAGATTAAGGAAGTACGAGATTTAGGACGAGATCTTACCGGAATTGCGAGAAATCGGAGAAAAAGAAAGGGTAAAGCGCTGGTCGGACGTCAGTTGCCAAAAGTAGAAAGAATGAAAGTGACAAGGGGTATTTATAGGGTTACCCAAAGTGGAAAGGAGTGGAGAGGGGCCGGTCGATCGGTTAGGCAGTCCGATCGGACAGCTGTCCGATCGAGTGGCTGCTCGGTCGATCGGCTGGCTGATGACTGGTCGCCTGGTAGATCAGTCACCTTGTTCGAGTGTTCGGTGCGACGAGTTTCGCTGTTTCGATTGCGATTGCGAGCGTTGCGATGCGAGAGAGTTTCCTAGTCAAATTACTTTTAATCCCAACTACTATATCAACATACAAGCATCCTTATTTCGTATTCGTTTGGCATTTACTATTCGATTGCGATTGAGTTCGATTGCGTTTCGATTGATTACCACACATGACATAAATAAACATGCACAAGTAACACATAAAGCACACACACACGTATAACAATAACCAAAATGCGTAATTCGAGTTGCGAGTGCGATTGCGATAGCGATAAAGCGATTAAACATGCAATAAATAGCGATTACCATGCGATTATTAATAGATACTCCACATAATACAACTAAAGCGATAATAAAATAGACTAATTACAAGTCAAAGAAGTCAAAACAGGAATTGAGTAAGGAGAGACAGATAGCAATTAGCAATCTTTTCTTCCTTTGACTTCAATCTTGATTTTGACTTTGACTTCCGAAAAACGGGGTGTTACACCTTCTGAGGTCCTGTCAAGCGAGAACCACCAGTTCAAACCTCATTTACAGATGCGAAACAAAAGGGGCCAAGACCCAAATCTTTTCTGCTAGTTCCACAAAGATACAGGTCACCTGACCGACGACTGTTTTAGCCTAAAGCAGAAGATAGAAAGAGCTCTGAAAGATGGAAGGCTCACCCATCTGGTAAAAGGGGGAAAGCGTGATAATCGCTAGATTCAAAGAAGGGAAGAAAGCCCGGACAACAAAAAGCTTCGAAAATTAGAAACTCACATGATCCAAGGGGGTCCACGAAGACCGCGAAAGAACTATAACAAGCGCGCACAAGATGATTATTGGCGCGAAAAACAAGTTGGTTTCCCCGTGGTGCAAGGGGGCCCAAGAGAGAGAAGACCTATAGTCATTTTTAGCGTGATCGGTCATTACCAGACTGACTACATTTTCATTGATCCAGGGAGCACCGCAGATATCATCTACGAACAATGCTTTAATCAATTCGACCAGGAGGATACAGCGCGCTTAGAACCAGTAGATTACCCATTAACTGGTTTCTGCAACGAAGCCATTTTTCCTCTTGGCCAAATATCGTTCCCGGTGCTGCTCTCGGATGGAAGGAACTCAAGAACAGAAGAAGTTACATTCATGGTGTTGCCAGCGAGCTCAAGACATGATATCCTCCTGGGAAGAGAGTCCCAAGGAGATTTTCGTATGATCTGCTCAGGACCACATTCAGCTGTTGGGTTTCCAACAGAGACAGGGATAGCAATAATTTACGCAAGCAAAGAGGTTCTCGCAACTGATGAAATCAGACCAGCAAAAGCGAGCAAATCCGCACCGCGCGCAGAAGTCGAAATATGGACACTGAACAACAAATATCCAGAACAAACTGTCACTTTGGGCCCAACAATGTCAGATCTCACGCGCGCAGCGCTAAAAAAGTCGCTATTTGAGAACATGGACGTGATCGCCTAGACACCGGCTGATATGGTTGGCGTTCCATGGCACATAGCAGAGCACATACTGAATGTTTCTGAAAGCTCTAAACCTGTGGTACATACGAAACGTCATCTGGGAGACATAAAGCACGATGCAATGCAGGAACAAATCACCGAATTGCTAAACGCTGGTATCATCAGAGAAGTTCATTACCAAACCTGGGTAGCCAGCCCGGTAATGGTCCCTAAAGGAAATGGCGGTTGGAAAATGTGCGTGGATTATAAAGATTTAAACAAAGCATGCCCGCGCGATTGTTATGCTTTACCAGAAATTGATGAGAAAATCGATTCATTGGCGTCGTTCATATGGAAATGCTTCCTTGATTGTTATAAAGGATAACATCAGGTGCAGATGGCCATCCTAGACGAAGATAAGACTGCATTCCGCACGCCAACAAGGTTGTATTGCTATATAAAAATGCCCTTTGGACTAAAGAATGCAAGAGCAACTTATCAGAGATTAATGAATGAAACATTCAGCGATGCAATTGGCAAATACATCGAGGTATACATGGATGACCTGGTCATCATGAGCAAGGAAGAGAGTATGATGTTGGTAAACATCCAAAAAACGTTCGACACATTGCGCGGAGTGAACATTAAACTGGACCCATCGAAATGTTCCTTCGGAATGGAAGAAGGAAAGTTCTTAGGATTCATCGTCACAAAGGACGGGTTCAGGGTCAATCCGGAAAAAGTTCAAGCGATAGAACGGATGCCTTCACCGTCAACGATAAAGGAAATGCAGAAGTTGGCCGGACGGTTAGCAGCCCTCAACCACTTCCTCGCCAATCACGCAACGAAATCCTTCCCATTTATCAAAACACTCCGCAACTGTGTGAAGAAGAATCAGTTCCAATGGACGCCCGAAGCCGAGCACGCATTCCAATAAATGAAAGACTGCTTCATACGGTTACCAACGCTGACTGCACCAATGAAGGGCGAACCGCTGGTCATGTACCTTTCAGCATCAGAAAAAGCAGTAGGAGCAGTTCTACTCGTGGATCGACAAGGCATACAAACGCCAGTATACTACGTGTCTCGCACCCTGAACGACCCAGAAACAAGGTATGCCATAATGGAGAAACTGGTCCTCGCACTGATTCACGCGTCAAGACGATTGCGCAGGTACTTCGCCAACCACGTCATTCATATCTTAACGAATTACAACATCGGCAACATCCTCGCAAGACCTGAGATATCCGGAAGATTGGGAAAATGGGCCATAGAACTGGGAGGCCACAATGTGGTTTTTAGGCCAAGGCCAGCAATCAAGGGTCAAGTATTGGCAGACTTCCTGACAGAGGTGCCAGATGACAAAGACAGAGAGTGCAAGGCAATGGAAAGAGCTGAAAGGAAACATTCGAAAGAACCATGGCTACTGTATACAGATGGCGCGTCTAACGAGGATGGCGCAGGCGCAGGACTTAGATTGGTAAGTCCAGAAAAACATGAGTTCACATATGCCATCCGGTTAGACTTCAAGAGCATAAATAATGAAGCCGAATATGAAGCTTTTCTTGCTGGTCTGAGGTTAGCAATCAAGATGGGACTCAAACACATAGAGGCGCATGTAGACTCCATGCTAGTAGCAGGGCAGATCAACGGCCAGTATGATGTCAAAGGAGATGTGATGGCACTATACCTAGACCAAGCAAAAACATTGCTACAAAACTTCAATTCCTACAAGGTGCACCATATTAACAGGAGCGAGAATAAACCAGCAGATGCACTGAGCAAACTCGCGTCCACCAGTTTCCAGCACCTAGCCAAGGACGTGCGCATTGAAGTTCTAAGCAATTCATCAGTACCTCTAAGGCAAGTGAGCATCATCCAACTGGGAGCAACGTCCTGGATGACTCCGATTATCATGTATCTCTAGTCTGGAATACTACCCGAAAGCAAAGCCGAAGCACGAAAAATACAATACAAGTCCGAACATTACCAAATGGTTGATGGCATTTTATACAGGAAATCGTACCTCGGACCGTTGCTAAGATGTGTAGACCCAGAAGACGCCAATTACTTGATCCGCGAAGTACATGAAGGTATCTGCGGCATTCATGCCGGCCCAAGAATGGTGGTAGGAAAAATAATGAACGCGGGATACTACTGGCCAGGGATGCAACTGGATGCAGTCAAGGTCCTGAGAAAATGCAGTGGTTGTCAGAGGCACGCCCCGAAAACAATGCGCCCAAAAAACGAGCTGGTCCCCGTAACAACGGCCTGGTCGTTCCAGCAATGGGGTATAGATATGGTCGGCCCTTTTCCGGAAGCTCCAGGAGCAGTGAAGTTCATCATAGTCGCAGTATACTACATCACAAAATAGGTAGAAGCAAAGGCGCTAGCATCAACCACATCTACTGTGGTGCGAAGGTTTATCTGGGAACAAATAATTTGTCGGTTCGGACTGCCTCTGAGAATCGTAACCGATAACGGAACAAATTTCACTGCTGACGATCTCCAAAATTGGTTCAAGGAGCTGAACATAGAGCATACCTTTTCCTCGGTGGCACACCCGCAAGGAAATGGTCAGGTCGAAGCAGTGAACAAAAGTATCATGGACGGTATCAAGGCACGGTTAGGAACGCAGCGAAGAGGTTGGGTTGATGAATTGCCCAGCATACTGTGGGCCCATAGGACTATGCCAAAGACACGTAACGTGGAAACACCGTTCAGTCTAGTCTATGGGTCGGAAGCCGTGATACCGGTAGAGATTGGTCTGCCATCTCCAAGGATGCTCTCCATGAATATGATTAACAATGAGGAATAAAGAAGGTTAGATCTGGACATTCTAGAAGAAAGGAGAGAAATGGCAGCAATTAACGAGGCAAAATACAAAACCAAGCTGGAAAAATATTATAACAGTAAGGTAAGAATCTGCACTTTCAACCCCGGAGATTACGTCCTGAGAGACAACGAGGCGTCCAACGCCGAAAGACCGGGAACATTAGCTCCCAAGTAGGAGGGACCTTACGTCATAGATGAAGTCCTCGGGAAAGGAGGATACAAGCTGCGCACACTTGAAAACAAAGAAGTCCCCAGGACTTGCAATGCCCAGCAACTCAGGAAATGTTATATGTAGACGATTATAGCCCTATTTTCTCTTGTAATGAATGGTCGTGGGCCCAACACAGTTAACCTCAATACAAAAAGTGTTGGCTATCTTATCTTGTGTGAATTTCTATTACAACTGCATATATTACTTCGGGCATACACGAAAACATCAATGGCCCAGACATAGGAAACATTGTAGACCTCCAAGGCTCGTCACAACTAAGTGCACAGCCGGGTCAAAAACACAACCAAAGCCTGTCACGCCAAATACCACTTCGTGCCAATCTACACACGAAAGCATCGTAAACACTGTAAAACGAACATTGTAAGACCCTCAAAGCTGAACACAGCATGGTCAACACAATAACATGTAAAACAATCACTTCGTATACACGAATCAAACTACGCGCTTAACGACAGAACACACGTTGTACAGTTTTCCAAGCATAACACGATATAGTGTATAGCTAGGATAACCAACACAATCTAACATGCCTCTGCCATCATTCATTCGTGATACCTAATCAAAGTAATTACACATGCACATATTGTAACGATAACAAGTCCACAACAAATAAAAACCAAAAATCCACAGTTAGTATAAAACATAACAAGCGGTGCAAAATGCCAGCAAACATGGCAACAGAAAGTAAAATTGTTTACAGAGGATAAGGTAAATTGTTCAAATAAATTGTCAGACGATTACAAGGCTATCAAGCCCATACACGGCACGCAGGCCGGAAACCTTCATTATTGATGGCTAGTACCAGCATCCCCGGCTTCACGATCTTCATCACCAAGAGCCTTCTTCAGCAATGTAATTCCATTAGGTTTTCGGGATAATTTTCCAGTAGCCTTAACGATAGCAAATTCAAGAGATTCGAACTCCTGTCTCTTCTCAGCATAGCGAGCAGTGCAGTCAGTTTTATACAAGTCAAAGCTCTTCAACGCTTCCTTCGCCTCAGCAGCTGATCTTCCTTCAGCATAACCCTCTTTACGACCATGATCATATGCAGCTTCACCAAGTTCATACATATACTTGGCTAGCTCCTCAGACCCTGCGATACGTTCAAAAATCTGCAGAAGGTAATTGATGCGTGTGAAGTGTGTATATAAGTTTAAGTATATTTTAAGCCCTTTTACACTTTTTTAGCCAAGTTTTAAATTTATAAAACACGATATTTACTAACACTAAACACACATATGGGCAAGTGCACCCATCGTGAGCGTAGTATAGTGTTGGTAAGATACCGAGGTCGTCCAAGGACACAAGAGCTTTTAGTACCAGTTTATCCTCAACGTCTAATCAAATCAAAAAGTTTAGAAAAAGGTTTTAAACTAGAAAAATAAAAACTAACTAAAATGCTGAAAATTAAAAATAAAATAAAAACAGATAGACAAGATGAATCACTTGGCTCCGACTCGTGTTTAGTGTAACCTTTGATTATTTCCGCACTTTTGCACTTTTTAAGAGATTATCTTAGTTATTGTAGTAGGCCCCTCTTTTGAAGGTGACGTTACCCCCAACCTAGTAGTTTGAGTCAGCAAGGATACAATCCTAAAGGGTCGGATTATTGAAAGATAATTAATTAAGTTATTAATGCATATTATGGTAGGCCCCTCTTTTGAAGGTGACGTTACCCTCGGCTAAGTAGTCTGAGTCAGCAGGGATACAGTCCTAAGTAGCCGGATTAAGGTATTAATAGTAGCTTACATATGAGGGGATCAAAGAGTTTGGACCCCCGCCATCCAATACCGTTAAGTATTGAAGGAGCTCCTACTAAATTTGACCCAGGTCCTTGTAGGATCTATACACTGAACAAGGCAAGACTCTTACCAAACCGTTCCCTTAACCCCCGACCAGGTAGCCAACATACCTCCATATAGACCGTGGAGATATGAATGGTGAAAATCTTTTATTTTATATAGACAGTAAACTAATGCCAAGACACCATGGACAAACGATAAGGAAGAATCACCTTTAACATAAGAAACTAGTTGTTAAGGTCATTAACACATAACCAAATAAAAAGTGCGAAAAGATTAAAAATAAAAAAGTATTACACTAGACACTTTGTCTTCACCAAGTGATGTAAGAGACTTAGGCAAACATGGCCTTGATTGTCAAGAACTCTTACGAACTCTTACGATCAATCTTGGATCCCGAGACGACTCACACACTCTATGATAGACAATGGATGATGGTGGTGGATGATGGTGTTATGGTGGTGGTGGGTGGTGGGTGAAGTGTGAGAGAGGTGATGTGCCAAGGGATGATTTGAGCTTGAGCCAAGCACTCCTATTTATAGGCTGAACAGAAGCTCGGGCACGGCCCCGTGTCCATTGGGCACGGCCCTGTGTCCATCCTCTTCTCTGTCTTTATTAATTGCAGTTTGTCTGCATTAGTTGACCACGGCCCCGTGTCCGCTGGGCACGACCCCGTGTGCAGAAGCATATCTGTACTATCAAGATTTGCCTGGATTCTGCGAATCTTATAGTTGACCACGGCCCCGTGTCCGCTGAGCACGGCCCCGTGGTGGGCGATGGAAGCTTCTACAACTTTGTCTTTTATGCTGACACTTGGGCACGCCCCCTTGTTCACTGAGTACGGGGCGTGTTCAACATTCTGTTCTCTTGTTTTGCTTGGGAAGATGCTGTCGGGGAGGTCGGGCATGCCACGTTTGTTCTTTTTCTTGTATTTATGTTAGATTTAGCTGCCTTTTTGCTTCTTTTGTTAATTTGAGCTCATTTAATCCTGAAAATACAAAAGGAATACAAAAGCACACTTTTTCCAACATTAGTACTAAAAAGGGTTAGTTTTATGCATGGTTGCAAAAGTCGCTAGGCGCTCTCTAGTCGGATTTAAGAGTACTTGGGAGTAGTCGGGAAGTACTTGGCCTAGGCGGAGATTACTCGGGGAGTAATTGGCCTAGGCGAACGATACTCGGGCCTCGGCAGTATACCTTGTAGCAAGTACTCGGAGAGTACTCGGAGCCTAGGCGGGACTTTTACAACCATGGTTTTATGCCACAATTGATGTAATTTGTATGTTGCATTTTGCACACATCAAATACCCCCACACTTGAATATTTGCTTGTCCTCAAGCAAAACTCTTTATAATGTGGCTTTACACTCCCAAATGGAATGGGTAGAAGAGAAGGTTTTTGGGCTTGTCATAGAGTGTCGGGATTTCCAAGATTCTTTATTAAGTTTTATTTTTATTTATTTACAATCCTATTCGTCATGATTTAATCAAAACTGTTCATAAGATAAATTACTTATTAGGGCATAACATGCCTCTTTAAAATTCTATTTATATACAAGTTCACATACCTCACGGGGGATCACTCAACACTCGGCCGAAGTGTATTTTAGTGAATCACTCGAGAGCGGCATGGAACTTACTCCTACCATAGGCTTGCCAAGCAATCAATCATCCTCATTTTTAACTATATACCTTTGTAAATATCAAGATGACTTTTGGGTAAAGGGTTAGGCTTGGGTTAAAGGTAGGTGGTTGGGTTAGTGGTTAGTAGAAAAAGGGCGAAAACGTAAAAAGCGTCCGTTTTCGTAAGACTTTCTATTTTTGCAATTTTTATTTTGATGAAGCTTATTATTCAAACAAAGTTATTTTTAATGAACTTGTTTGTTTATTTCTTTTGCTTCATCATCCACATTTTTTAAGGAAGTCATACGAAAAACTAAGCTTGTTACTAAAACAAAGGGTTAAAAATAAAAAAAAGGTTTTGGTGGGTGAAAGAGTGTTTGGTTTGGGTTAAGAAATGAAAAGGTTTAGGCTCAAAGGGGTTAACTAGGGGGATTTTGGGTAGGTGGTAAAAAGAAAAGAAAAATAATGGTGTAGAAATAAAAAGGGTTAGTCCTAATGCCTCAATCATTTACTTACTCGGGTTTAAGTTGGTAAGGACCGGGAATGTATCGTCATGGCAAGTTCTAGAGTTGTAAGAACCAAGCGGCTATTCACACAAGAAACGAAAAATTAGCATTTAATTTAAAGATATATATTTGTATGCTCAATAAAGGCTCAAAACTCACTTTTGTGGGAATGAGTTTTTACGTGATCAAGTATATATAATTAAATTTTAACTAAGCTTGTCATGCCGTTTCATAATTTTCTTATGTTGGTTCTTTTTATCACGACGCTATCGGTTGTAAATTTGTAAAAATATAACCTTTTTAGACAAGTAAAAAAATTGGGGTGATTAGCGGTTCCAATAGAGTTTTGTGTAAGGCTTGTAATTAGGACTTACAAGATTCAAAGTTTTAGCATCCCCCCCCCCCACACTTAAATTACACATTGTCCTCAATGTGTCCCAAAAATAAGTTTTTAGGTTGATTGAATGTGTAAAAGGGTGTGAAAAAGCAAAAAATTGTGTTACTGTGCGCCTGGACACGGCCCCGTGTTCAGGTGCCAGTAATGAGAACTTACAGAAGGTGGACATGGGGGCGTGTCTACTGGGCACGACCCCGTGTCTGTCAAGAGTCTGCAGAATTAAAATAAACAGCAGGTCTGGGGAAGTGGGCACGGGGGCGTGTTGGCTGGACACGACCCCGTGTAGAGATTCTGCAAAGGTGAAAAACAGGTTTCTAGTTCTGGTTTTCCTGTCCCGGCTTTAGTAACACTGATATTTAGTGTTCTAAGCCTCTTATGTACATGTTTTAGCATTAAACACTACACCAAACCATAGCAAACATCCTAAATTACCAAGTTCAATATCCACGTCACAAAGTAAAAAGAAAAAAGAAATACAGAAAATAAAAAGAGTTAAAGGAAAGTAAATTGTTCAACACACGGCTCGCAGGCCGGAAATTGTTCAAGATAAAAGGGGGGGTTAACCTGTGGGATCACCAAACAACTGCTTATGCCTCTGCTTCTCTGTCACGACCCCCGACCCGGTTTGACCCGTTTCAGGAGCCGCGGGACAGAAAATACTGCGGTATTGATTTAATTAAGTTTAACAGCGGAAACAGGATCGTTTAAAGCTAAAAATTTTCCCCGATTATTTTATTTCACAATTTGGGATAAAACCCCGATAATTTACAATAGTATGATTTTTCTAGGAAATCGTTATGTTACAAAACTTATTTCTTTATTTTATAATGAGCCACTATTTTAAGCTTGAAATGCTCCCCAGCACTTTTCCTGAATTATAACAGATCACCTGAAACATGTTTGAAAAAGGTTTTGTCAGCGGGAAATACTGAGTGAATCATTCTATTTACTAAAATGACACATTTGTTATAATTTACAGTATTAAGAGCGATTACAATGTTTCTATTATCAAACCAACTACCCACGGTACTTGTCACTCGACCGAATCTGTGACTATGGTCATATCCCCCGTTGGCTGCCCCAATGGTGACGATTATCAAGTAATGTATACAAAACCCCACATACCGGCTGTAACTTGGTGATTACAAAGACTTAATCCCCGTAATTATAACTTTGATAATAAACATGATTTTGTAAATAGATTTGAAAAAAAAGAGAGAATGACTCACATTGCTGATTTAATATGGTCAGAGTCTAATCTATGATTTAGCCTTATTAACCTAATTTAAATAACAATGTACACAAAACTGGGTTAGTAATCAATCCAGCAATTACGATAATTTACGAGATCAAATTCACAATAAATGACAAAATGCAATACTTCATCCATCGAATTAACGATGATCCGTTGAATTAACAACGAACGACAAAGTATAATACTTTACCCATCGAATTAACGATGATCCGTCAAATTAATGACGAACGATAAAGTATAACCCTAATGTGGGCGGCACTTAAACATTCATTGGATATCTTGATCGTCAGATAAATGAATCGTAGCAGCGATTGTGCTAATACCCTGTTTTGTAGCAGAATTTCGATACCCGGGGTGTAATTTCGGAATAACAGTTCGTAATACAGTGTGTGAATGGAATTCTTTCGACGTAAAATGTTCAGAATTCGAATGCCACAGCCTGCTATTTATAGGTGAAATTTTACTAGCTTACGGACCGTAAGCTTATCAATGTTGCGGTCCGTATGACTGCTTACGGACCGTAAGGTTGATAGTGTTGCGGTCCGTAAGGAATCAAAATAGGCTATAGGGTAGCCACGACTGGGACTAGCTTAGCTGAGTTGACATACTTGAATTTCAGTTACTTGACAACGAATTAAGTGGATAATCGTCCACTAGGGTTTATCCCCCTTTGAGTTTTAGGGGCCCTAATCCTGATTCTGAAAATTATGAAAATTTCAGGGTTTGTTCAGAATCACTTGGGTCTCTCAATTAGGGTTTCCTTTTATAATTATGACTTTTGATGAGAGTTGTTACATTCTTCCCACCTTAAGAAAAATCTCGTTCTCGAGATTTACTGGAATAAGTGTGGATACTTTTTCTTCATTTCTGATTCCAGTTCCCAAGTGTATTCAGCTCCCCTCTTTGAGTCCCACTTTACTTTGACTAAAACTAGTCGTTTGTGTTTGAGAAACTTGATCTTTCGATCCTTAATTTGAAGAGGTTTCTCAACAAATTTCAACTTTTCGTTTACTTCTATATCTCGAAGAGGTACTACCAGTGATTCTTCTGATAAGCATTTCTTGAGATTGGATACATGAAATACATTATGTACTCCAGCCAATTCTTCTGGTAGTTGTAAACGATAAGCTACTGGTCCTATACGTTGGATCACTGAAAATGGTCCTACGTACCTTGGACTTAACTTTCCTTTCTTTCCAAATCTGACTACTCCTTTCCAAGGAGAAACTTTCAACAGTACTCTGTCTCCATCTTGAAATTCTAACGGCTTGCATCTATTATCTGCATAACTCTTCTGACGATCTCTAGCCGTCTTCAATCTTTCCTTGATTTGAGTAATCTTATCAGTTGTTTCTTGTACTATTTCAGGACCTGACAATTGACTTTCTCCTATTTCTGCCCAACAAACTGGAGTTCTGCATTTTCTTCCATACAATGCTTCAAATGGAGCAGTATCAATGCTTGAGTGATAACTATTGTTATAGGAGAATTCAATTAATGGTAAGTGATCATCCCAACTTCCACCAAAGTCTATCACACATGCTCGGAGCATGTCTTCTAGAGTTTGGATTGTCCTTTCACTTTGCCCATCTGTTTGTGGATGATATGCAGTGCTCAGGTTTAGTCGAGTTCCCATAGCTTGCTGGAAACTTTTCCAGAAATGGGAAGTAAAAAGACTATCTCTATCCGAAACAATGGAGAGTGGAACTCCATGTAAGGATACAACTTCATCTACATACAATTTAGCCAGTCTTTCCATGCTAAAGGTTTCTTTCATAGGTAGAAAGTGAGCTGATTTGGTTAATCGATCCACAATTACCCAAATCGCATCATTACCTTTTCTGGTTTTGGGTAACTTAGTAACAAAATCCATTGTTATAAGTTCCCATTTCCATACTGGCATCTCTAACTGTTGTAGTAGTCCTGAAGGTCTCTGATGTTCTGCCTTAACTTGTGAACAAGTAAGACATTTAGAAACATAGCTGGCTATGTCCCTTTTCATTCCTATCCACCAGAAGTTTTTCCTTAAATCTTGGTACATCTTATTGTTTCCTGGGTGCATAGTGTACCTAGATTTATGAGCTTCTTCTAAAATCTTAGGTCTTAAGTCTCCCTGCTTAGGTACCCAAATTCTATTTTTATGGAATCTCCAAATTCCATCTGCTCCTTGTTCTAATTCTTTGATTCGTCCTTTCATTCCTTCAGCATCATCCTTGATTGCTGTAGTTTGAACATTCTTCAATTGTTCCATTAAATCTATTTGTAGATTTAATCTGAGAGCACGAACTCATCGTTGTTTCTCATAATACTTACGACTTAAGGCATCTGCAACCACATTCGCCTTTCCTTCGTGATACTGAATATCACAGTCGTAGTCGCTTAAGATTTCCATCCATCTCCTTTGCCTCATGTTTAACTCTTTTTGCCCAAAGATATATCTTAAACTCTTATGATCTGTATAGATAGTAAACTTACTTCCGTACAGATAATGTCTCCAAATCTTAAGGGCAAAAATTACGGCTCCTAATTCTAAATCATGAGTCGTATAGTTTTCTTCGTGCTTTTTCAACTGCCTTGATGCATACGCAATTACCTTCTTGCGTTGC
The DNA here is from genome assembly GCA_030545235.1 of Helianthus tuberosus. Classification (NCBI taxonomy): domain Eukaryota; kingdom Viridiplantae; phylum Streptophyta; class Magnoliopsida; order Asterales; family Asteraceae; genus Helianthus; species Helianthus tuberosus. The sequence continues at coordinate 33,674,968 of CM060447.1, read as the reverse complement.
ATAAGCACACATCCAAATCCTAATTTTGAAGCATCACAATATACTTCAAAATCTTCAGTTCCTTCTGGTAAGGCTAAGATTGGTGCATGGGTTAATTTCTGTTTTAAAATCCTAAAAGCTTCTTCCTGTTTAGGTCCCCATTCAAACTTAGTGGCTTTACAGGTTAACTTAGTTAATGGTACGGCTATCTTGGAAAAATCCTTAATAAACCGTCTATAATACCCAGCTAAACCTATAAAACTTCTTATTTCCATTGCTGTTTGTGGAACCTTCCACTTGGTAATTGCCTCTATTTTAGCAGGATCTACGTGAATACCTTCATGATTCACCATGTGTCCTAAAAATTGCACTTCCTTTAGCCAAAATTCACACTTCGAGAATTTGGCGTACAACTTTTCTTTTCTTAACAAAGTTAAGAGTGCATGAAGATGTTCACAATGCTCTGTCTGACTTTTGGAATAAATAAGTATATCGTCTATGAAAACAATTACAAATTTATCCAAGTACGGTTTACAGATCCTATTCATCATGTCCATGAATGCTGCATGTGCATTCGTTAACCCGAAGGGCATAACTGTAAACTCGTAATGACCATACCTAGTTCTGAAAGCAGTTTTAGGTATGTCTTCTTCTTGTACCTTCACTTGATGATATCCAGAGCGTAAATCTATCTTAGAAAAATATCTAGCCCCCTGAAGTTGATCAAAAAGATCATCAATCCTAGGTAATGGATATCGATTCTTAATTGTAACCTTATTCAATTCCCTATAATCGATACACATTCTCATTGAACCATCCTTTTTCTTTACAAACAACACTGGCGCTCCCTAAGGGGATGAGCTAGGTTGTATGAATCCTTTACTTAGTAATTCATCTAATTGCTTTTTCAATTCTAACATTTCTGTGGGTGCTAACCGATAAGGTGCCTTAGCTATCGGTGTAGTTCCTGGAATTAGATGAATCCTAAATTCTACTTCCCTATCTGGAGGTAATCCTGGTAAATCTTCTGGAAATATATCAGAGTATTCTGATACTACTGGTATTTCCTTAAGATCTTTTCCCTTAGTGCTAATGATTACTGAAATCATATACACTATTCCTTGTTTTCGTTCATAATTAGCAACTTTCATTACTGATATGAACTTCATGGGCTTACGTGGTTTATCTCCTGTAATTCTAATCATTTCTCCGGTAGGTGATTGAATTTCTATGGAATTCTGATCACAAAGGATTCTAGCATGGTTGGCTACTAACCAATCCATTCCTAATACAACATCAAATTCAGCTAAATTCATCGGCAATAGTTTTGCAGAGAATTTATGTCCTACAAGTTCTATGTTTCCTTCTTGCAACACTTTATCTATTTTAACTGAATTTCCGTCTGCTGTTTCAACTGTAAAAATCTGCCTAATATTGGTTAAAGGTAAACTAAGAGCTTGACAGAATGAAGTATTTATAAAACTTTGGTTTGCACCAGAGTCAAATAATACTTTTGCATACACGTTGTGAACTAAGAACGTACCCGCTATCACATCTGGAATAAGTTCTGCTTCTTGAGTGGTCAGCTGAAATGCCCTGGCATTCTTCTTAGTAGTTCCTTCGGTCGTCTTGGGTTTGTTATCTACTGGTTTGACCAATTTAGGACATTCTGTTTTATAATGCCCCGCTTCTCCACAATTAAAACAGATTACTGTTTTCTTTTTGCAGTTCTCTTCACGATGTCCTACAGCTTTGCAAAAATTGCAAATGATATCGCATCTTCCATAATGTTTCTTTTTGCATTTCCTGCAGAATGACGGAGCTGGAGATTGCCCTGTTCCTTTTCTCTTGAAGCTGTTATTATTACCCACACGAAATCCTTGGGTAATTTTCTGAGCTAGTGCCTTCTTCCTATCTTCATCTCTTGTGCGTACCAATTCATCGGTCAGAGTGTTGGCTAATTCTACCGCATCATCAATAGTGCGAGGTCTCGCAACTTTAACAATATTGCGGATTTCGCTAATTAGCCCCCAAATATAGTGAGAAATAAGTACCGGTTCTGGCGAAGCCAGGGTTGGTACCACTCTTGCATAGTCAAAGAATGTCGAGGTATAACCACGACAATCCACACTCATCATCCGATGATTTAGAAACTTATTCGCCATCTGTTCCTTCTCATACTCAGGACAGAATTTTCTTTCCACCAAACCTTTAAATTCTTCCCAAGTCATAGCATAAGCTATTATTCTTCCTTTTGATTGTAACACAGTGTTCCACCACTCGAGTGCTCCTTCTTTGAACAGATTGGATGAATACATGACCTGATCATCTTTACCACATTTACTTATTGCAATGACTGCTTCGGTTTTCTCTAACCAACGCAGTGATGCAGTTGCTCCTTCATTGCCTGCAAATTCAGTGGGTTTATAAGCAAGGAATTCTTTGAAAGTGCAACCAGGCGTTGCAGTTTTCATTTTCTTGGGTAATGGAGCTTGATGTGGTTCCTTATTATGGTTAACATGATTATTGCCTCCATTTACACTATTACTGAAGTTATCTTCAGTAATCTGTTTACTAGGGACAATTTGTTGCGGTTCGGGTGGATTCTTTATAGCAGCGACGAATGCTGGAATAGCATTAGCTATCCCTTGAGCAACAATGTTTTCGATATCTTGCCGAGTCATATATTGATCTCTTGAATGTTGTTCAGAATGATTAACTTCATTAATAGGTTCATTGTAACGCCTCGTACTTTCGATCTTTCTATTTATAGCATGATGTTTTGTACTTTCCAATTTCAGTCAATTGTACTCTCGTTCATTCCCAAAATGTACTTCGAGACTTGAATCATAATGAAAAAATGCATTGTTTTAATCATATTCTTGTTTGGATTCTATGTTATGGTTAAACACGTTAAACTATGTCGAACACGTAAAAACGATATCCTAATCTTGACTCTCGAAACAAGTATTCTCAAGAGGTTACCCTAAACCAGACAAAAATCGGGAATTCGTACGTTAATTCGGTAAATTACCGGAAATTTGGGTTAAATCAAATAATTATAATATTTATTAATATTAAATAATAAATTAATATTTTAATTGATTAAATAAATAAATTATTTTTTTTAAAAAAAAAAATCTATGTGAAATAAATAAATAAAAAGGAATTCTATTGGATTTTAGTTAGTTTAGGCTAACTAGGTTAGTAAATTCTTTGAAACTTTGGAAATAACCTAGTTAAGCCTAAACTTTGTTAGTTCTTATAAAGGAGACCACTAACTGAGTTAGAAAACTCAGTTAGTGCAGTTAGTATCAAAAAGAAACAAAAAGGGGGTTCCTTGTATGAACCGCCCCTTAACAAGACTCGAACCCGCGCCCTTCAATGCACGCACACACGACTTAACCACCCGGGCTACCGGTCTCGCTGGTAAACAACCCTCCCATAATTATTTTTATACGAAAACTTCGCTGTTTCTTTTCTTAACTTTTGCCGCCCAAACAGCAAAACGTAAACTTTCCTTTCTTCTCTTCCGCTGACTGTCGGAGATTGACAGCAGAGAATTCCGGAAATTTCTATAATTCGATCAATCCAATCTTCACAATGATTTCCATTTCCTTTCTTCGATTAAATCAAATTGATTCGATTTCCAAACACGCGGTCGTTTCTAAAATTCGGGAACCGCCTTTGAGACCCTATAAATACCGAGTCACCTCAACCTCGGTTCATACCTTTCATTCGCTCGAAACCACTGTTAGCACTCGACATCCTTTCTGTTCAAAGCCGCCATCACCGGAGCTTTATTCAAATCACCGTACCTCCACCGGAACCGCCGCCGGAGAAGACGACCGGAGCCGTCGGTTTCAGCCACGAATTCGGTACGACTCGTTCCGTTATTTTCGTTTGTTCGACTAATAATCTGAATCACTGTTATGTTATTATTATTATGTTGTTATTATCTATTTATAATATATAATGTTATTATATATTAAAAATAATATATAATCAGAAATAAAGAGACTCATTCCGAAATAATCAGATCTATTAGTTTTATTTTATTTATTATTTCAGATTAAACATTATTTTTCTATAAACATCAGAATTATATTTCTATTTCAGCATTTTATTTATATATATATTTTATTATATTAATATCAGTAACACTAATATTAAAATATAAATTCAGTATTTATTTAATAACCTTATTAACAATAATCAGATATATTCAGAATTATTATTATTTATAAATCAGAATTATTATTTTACTTATTATTATCATTGTTATTAGTATTATTATAAACATTATTACTATAACTATAAATATTATAACAAAGATAATAATAATGTTATTATTATTATTATTAATATTATTATTATTATTATTATTATTATTATTAATCATAATTATTATTATCATTCTTAACATTATTATATCAGTGTAAAATCAATATTTATTATATTTAATATAAATCCAAATACATCCTAAAATAAATTATTATTCTTATAAATAACAAAATAAATTCAAGTACCATATTGTAAAATCAGTTATATTATTATTTACCGTTGATATTACTATTGTTGTTTTTATATTTACTAATATCATTAAATATTAATATTGAGATTATCATTGTATTATTATTGAGATGTTTATTACTTTTTATTTTTATTGCGATATATTAAAATACTATTATTTAACAAATAAATTTTCTAAAACATTATTATTAATTCCCATCAAATTCCCAGCATCATTTTAAGCATTGTTCTTAATGTATACTTAAAATCAAATAGGGTAATCTCTTGCGCTCGTTTACAATCTTTGGACAACTCTTTCTTTATTCTCTTTACAAGAAAACGCAACGCAAACAAGGTGAGTATACATGACCCATTTTCTATTTTCCACTTTTGGGTGCAATATGTATTCTATATCAAACATCACAATCACATCAAACATTTTATGCACACTCTATCCTTTACACTATGTGATACATTTTAATCATGTTAGACATGTTATGCTATTGTAAACACTCATGACTATGTGTTCATTAACTTCGTACAAGCCTCCCCTAACAATGGTAGCGCTATAGGTTGAGAAACGCCCCTCTCGTTATATTAACGAGTATTGTTAGGTTAAACATGTTAAAACCACCCGTACACTTTTGGGTTGGACACTTTAATTGCGTTAAACTTTGGTTTGGACACATAGAGTAACATCGTTTCGAGTATATATTGTTAATATGATCATGTTATTTCACATTTGGATATGAGCAACATTTTAAACACGTATATGCTATGTATGAAAACTTGTATACTCGCCAACATGCTTTTGTTGATTTTATTTTAATACATATTGCAGGTTGAATGAATCAAGAAAACAAGAATCAAGCTAGGATGGACATTAGAAACCCACTTAGCATTTTGATTATTGTTGAATAGTATGTTTATTTATTTGGAACTATGTACCCCACTTTACAATTTATGAAATGAATTTAATATTTATTGTCACAATAGTGTTATGTTGTTTTGAGCAATTTGTTCGTCTCATCCCGATGTTTCCGCCATCGGTTGGGGTGTGACATTCATTACCACTGTTTGCCATCTGATATATATAAATTTTATTAGTAACTGATAAATAATAATTATATACAAACAATCAGAAAATTATATAATACAGATATAGTCAAAACAATCGATTTCTCGATTTCATTTATATATCTATTATAGTATGCATCATTACTCACAGATATCATACAGAGTTTTATTGGTTATTTACAGACTAACTTTACTAGTACTATTATACAACTATCATTTTATCATCGTACTATCTCTCGTCACTTGCTGTTTTAAAAACGCATTTCCCTCTCATCGTACTTCCAAGCAATCTGTCCCCCTATTTCCCTGATTCTAGTTCCAGCATCGAACAATTCTTCGCCAAAGTGGCGAAGTTCAGCCATGTTTTCATTACTCATGGGTGGATTAGGTAATGGTTCTGGATCGAATTGTGGAAGAAAAGAGTAAGGATCGTTGACAATGTTTTGAAATTGCCAATCGTTCGTCCACCATTCGTCCATTCCTATGGGTTGGGAGTGAACTATTGGGTCTGGAATTGCTGGTTCCCAATTCATAGGGAGTTGGTTTCCAAGAGGATAATTAAAAATATTATTATTATTATTATTATTATTATTGACAGGCTGAATGGTTTCACAACTTGCCAATAGGAAATGTATCTCATCTTGAAAAGTTCTTTCCTGGGTTGGATTGGAACTCTCTCCGATTTCTCTCTGAGCTGGTATAGACCCTTGCCCAACTTCCATTACTACTTCTTTAGTAATTTCCTCCATCTGTATTTCTATCTCCTTATCCTCCTCTTTGTCTCCAGTTTCCATTTCTTGTTGTTTAGAACTCTCTCCGGTTATAATTTCTTTTCCCTTTTTCAAAGGATTGTTTATTTTGGGCAGTTTTTTTAGCTGGCTTCTTCTTACGTATTTTTCTCCATCCTACATAAGTTCTTTTCTTTTGTTTTGGCTTGCTCAAAGGTGGAACCTTGAATTCTACTGGTTGTTCAACATCGGGATAGTAGCTAGTATATTATTTGGAAGCTTCGATAGTTACGGGGTAAAGATTAAGGTTCTGAAAAGCTTCGGATATCCCACTCATGCTGATGTAGCATATATGCAAAATGCATAAAATACTAAGTTAAAATTTACAAATAACTTTGTAATTTATTACATACTGTGTACTAATTGTTTACAAAGATAACTGAAAAACACACTTAGGTTTCAAATTTTATTTATCACACAGAGTTTCTAGATTGTGAGGGTAGGGTGCTAAACTTTAAAGATTTATATTTTCTGCTACTGTGGCTAGCATATATAAATTTGCCCATTTCTCATCTAGTTTATCTTCCCAAGGTGATTTATCAATTAATTCCTGAGTTTCCCGTTTAATCCTCTTTTCTCGGATTTTCTCTTTACTTTTCTTAATAATCATTTCCCTCCTTCGAGGAGAAAGTGATTCCTCGTATTGTGCCTTTCGCACGAATATTCCTTCTTCAGGAATTTCAGCCTGATTCGAGGATTTAGTTCGGGATGAACTTCCCTTTTCACTGGATGATCTATCTAATTTAAGATAGATACTTGACAGCTTTTTCTTACCCATACTGTAACTAACAAATAATCAAATAATCAGTTAATAATACAAATAATCACATAATAGTAATCAGGAAAAATTAAGTATTTCTAAATACTTAATTAGCTTAACCCAGTGGCTCTGATACCACATTTTTCTGTCACGACCCCCGACCCGGTTTGACCCGTTTCAGGAGCCGCGGGACAGAAAATACTGCGGTATTGATTTAATTAAGTTTAACAGCAGAAACAGGATCGTTTAAAGCTAAAAATTTTCCCCGATTATTTTATTTCACAATTCGGGATAAAACCCCGATAATTTACAATAGTATGATTTTTCTAGGAAATCATTATGTTACAAAACTTATTTCTTTATTTTATAATGAGCCACTATTTTAAGCTTGAAATGCTCCCCAGCACTTTTCCTGAATTATAACAGATCATCTGAAACATGTTTGAAAAAGGTTTTGTCAGCGGGAAATACTGAGTGAATCATTCTATTTACTAAAATGACACATTTGTTATAATTTACAGTATTAAGAGCGATTACAATGTTTCTATTATCAAACCAACTACCCACGGTACTTGTCACTCGACCGAATCTGTGACTATGGTCATATCCCCCATTGGCTGCCCCAATGGTGACGATTATCAAGTAATGTATACAAAACCCCACATACCGGCTGTAACTTGGTGATTACAAAGACTTAATCCCCGTAATTATAACTTTGATAATAAACATGATTTTGTAAATAGATTTGAAAAAAAAGAGAGAATGACTCACATTGCTGATTTAATATGGTCAGAGTCTAATCTATGATTTAGCCTTGTTAACCTAATTTAAATAACAATGTACACAAAACTGGGTTAGTAATCAATCCAGCAATTACAATAATTTACGAGATCAAATTCACAATAAATGACAAAATGCAATACTTCATCCATCGAATTAACGATGATCCGTTGAATTAACAACGAACGACAAAGTATAATACTTTACCCATCGAATTAACGATGATCCGTCAAATTAATGACGAACGATAAAGTATAACCCTAATGTGGGCGGCACTTAAACATTCATTGGATATCTTGATCGTCAGATAAATGAATCGTAGCAGCGATTGTGCTAATACCCTGTTTTGTAGCAGAATTTCGATACCCGGGGTGTAATTTCGGAATAACAGTTCGTAATACAGTGTGTGAATGGAATTCTTTCGACGTAAAATGTTCAGAATTCGAATGCCACAGCCTGCTATTTATAGGTGAAATTTTACTAGCTTACGGACCGTAAGCTTATCAATGTTGCGGTCCGTATGACTGCTTACGGACCGTAAGGTTGATAGTGTTGCGGTCCGTAAGGAATCAAAATAGGCTATAGGGTAGCCACGACTGGGACTAGCTTAGCTGAGTTGACATACTTGAATTTCAGTTACTTGACAACGAATTAAGTGGATAATCGTCCACTAGGGTTTATCCCCCTTTGAGTTTTAGGGGCCCTAATCCTGATTCTGAAAATTATGAAAATTTCAGGGTTTGTTCAGAATCACTTGGGTCTCTCAATTAGGGTTTCCTTTTATAATTATGACTTTTGATGAGAGTTGTTACATTCTCCCGCCTAGTCCATGTCCACGTCCTCATCATCATCATCTCCTCCACCAGGCCCCGCAATGTACTCCCGGATATTTCTAATATCATCTTGGATATCGGATATGTTTCTCTCGATTACTCCAACCCGGTTGTACGTGTTGCTCACCATGTTATAGGTGTTCCTGGTGCACATGAGGTTTTCTTTCAATAAATCATGTAAACTTTGGAAGTTAGGAAAACCGCCTCCGGAGGAGGATTGGCCCGGATCACTGTGGGGCTAGTACTGGTACTGATGATGCTGTGGAGCGTGAAGGATGAGTGCCTCTTGCGGGTTCCATGCATGCCCCTGCATCCTCTGGAAGCTAACCGTCCCGTCTTCAGCCTCATAAAGTAGGTTCATTGAGCGGCAAATGTGTATGTCCACTCTTCCTGACCATGGACTCCTCTTGAATGACCTAGGTATGTTGGTGAAGTGTTTGAAGAGATGGTATACCCATCCTCCAAAGAAGATAGGGGTTGGTGAAGTAGCAAGCTTATTCAAATGCATGTTTCGGAGCAGGAGGAATGGAACATCGAGGTGTTTGCGGTTATGGATGCAGTGGAGGACAACCAAATCTCTCAACCCAACAACGCCACCGCTATCATGCCTTTAGCTAAGAGAGTAGCCGAGGAGCCTATGGATGTATCGGTAGAGCGGGTCCCTCAACTTAGTGCTCTTAGTGCTTCTCGGATTGTAGTGCCCTTCACCAATCTGAGCCCACGCGGCTTGGCGATCATTCTCACCTATCTCTCGCATCCCTCCGGTATTCTCCTCGTTACCCGCATCTTCCTCCGCATACAGCCCGACTATCAACCCAAATTGTGCCATTGAAATCGAGTATCTAGTTCCACCACATCGGAATGCTACCCCATCATTGTCAAATGGGTCGCACCTTGAGTTGAACGTGAAGGTGCTATAGAATTCCATAGTGCACTCGTGGACTGATCGAAGTCGAGTGGTTAAGGCTACTCTTAGTGGGCCGGTAACAAGGTTGTTAAACCGGTCAAGTTGGTTCACCATGGCTAACAGATCCGTGCATACTTGTCTCGGGTATTCTTCCGGTCTTGTTTGAAGTACTTCATATCTTGCCCTAGCATCGAGCTCATTTGCGTTAAACCTTGTGAATTTCCTTGACATCTGAAAGAATACACCAAAAGTTAGCACGAAACAGTAGAATTTTCGGACAAAACTGCAAACAGCGTGCTGGACACGGCCCCTTGTTCAGCGGACACGACCCCGTGTCCAGGCGTCTGTTACTCAAAACTTCCTTTTTCGACCCGGTTTTGAAAACTTGAAAATTTTTGGTCCACTATGTGCGGTTTCCCCAGAAAATGAAACCCCAAGTGCCGTTTTTCCCATAACAAACCGTTTACCCTTTCATTTTTATCTTTTTTTCGGTTCAAAAACAAGGGTTTGGGGTTTTTGTGAGAAATCGGGCAAATCTGTGAACAATACAAGTGGATTTACTTCCTATTAACATTAATCTAACTACATGCAAATGCTTAATCTAACTAATAATAGTGATAGAATCATACCTTGATGTTGTTAGAATGATAGGAGACGTCGAAAATCTGCGGAAAATCGCCTTGAACCAGAGCGTTTTCGGGGAAACGGGGCGTGTGGAATGAAGTAACTGTTATGAAAAAGGGGTTTTATCCAGACAGTTGCGCGGACACGGCCTCGTGCCGAGCAAAGTTTTTTTTTAGTGCTCGTGTGAATGCCCTTTGTTTCCCAAAAACTTGGTTAGAAGACTTACCGATTATGATGTCATCCTGTTGGTTCGTAACTTACCAGGTATGATGTTGTTGTCTTTACTCATTGACCGTTTGAAGCGAGATTTCTTCCTCTTCATCCTCAATAAATCCTTGATAGAGTTTCAGCCGTTGGCCATTGATTTTGAATGGAGGTCCATTCCGAGATTTAATTTCTACTGCACCGTGTGGGAAAATATGGGTGATGGAAAAAGGTCCTGACCACCTAGACTTAATTTACCAGGAAATAGTCGAAGTCGTGAATTAAACAAAAGAACTTGATCTCCTACTCGAAATTCATTAGGTTTAATATGTTTATCATGCAAGTTTTTCATTCTTTCCTTATAAATTTCAAAGTTTGAGTATGCATAATTTCTTAGTTCGTCTAATTCATTTAATTGACAACATCGATTTCTACCGGCAAATTCTAAATCTAAGTTTACATTTTTAATTGCCCAGTAGGCTTTGTGTGCTATTTCTACTGGAAAATGACAACTTTTTCCATAGACTAGCTTGTATAGGGTTGTACCTATAGTTGTTTTATAAGTAGTTCGAAAAGCCCATAAAGCATCATCTAATTTATCTGTCCATTCCTTTTTATTTAACCCTATGGTCTTTTCTAGTATTCGTTTTAAACCTCTATTAGTCACTTCGGCTTGTCCGTTTGTTTGAGGGTGATATGCTGTTGAGACCCGGTGATAGACCCCATATCTTGTTAATATTTTTTCAAGTTGATGGTTGAAAAAATGGGTACCTCTATCACTTATTAATGCTTTAGGTGTTCCAAAACGAGAGAATAATTTTTTTCAGAAATCTTACCACTACTCTTCCATCATTTGTAGGAAGTGTCTCGGCCTCGGCCCATTTAGACAAGTAGTCTACTGCCACAAGTATATATTTGTTTCCTTTTGACGGTGGGAAAGGTCCCATAAAGTCGAGTCCCCACACATCAAAAATTTCACAAACAAGAATGCCATTTTGTGGCATTTCGTTTTTGGAAGAAATATTACATGTTCTTTGGCAAGCATCACATGTCTTGACAAGACTTTGGGCCTCTTTGTAAATGGTTGGCCAACAAAATCCTGAATCAAATACCTTTCGTACGGTACTAGCGGCACCATGATGTCCTCCGTATGGACCTTCATGACAATGGCGGAGAATTCTTCTTGCTTCGCTACCATGTACGCATCGCCGTACGAGTTGGTCGGCACACACTTTGAAAAGATAAGGGTCTTCCCAAAAATAATGCTTCACATTAGCAAAGAATTTTTTTCTTTGATGATGTGACCAACCTTTAGCGACTATACCGCTAGCTAGGTAGTTAGCATAGTCGGCGTACCATGGTTCTTCTTTGTATTCCACCATTTCTAGGGACTCTGTTGGAAATTTTTCGTTGATTTGCTCGTCCATGGTTGCCTCCAAAGTTTGGTCTTCTAAGCGTGAAAGATGATCTGCTGCGGTGTTTTCAGTTCCTCTTTTGTCTTTGATTTCAATATCAAATTCTTGGAGGAGTAAAATCCACCGAATCAAACGTGGTTTTGCGTCATGCTTTTTGAAGAGATATCGAATGGCTGCATGATCTGTATAGACTATAGTTTTAGAAAGAACGAGATAAGAACGAAATTTATCAAAAGCAAATACCACAGCTAGTAATTCTTTTTCAGTTGTTGTGTAATTTTCTTGTGCATCGTTAAGTGTTTTACTAACATAATAAATTGGGTGGAAATGCTTTTCTTTTCTTTGTCCCAAGATAGCTCCAACTGCAAAGTCACTTGCATCGCACATGATTTCAAAAGGAATTTTCCAATCAGGCGCTATCATGATAGGTGCATTGACTAGCATTTCCTTTAGGGTTAGAAATGCTTGATTGCAATCCTTGTCAAAGATGAAAGGGGCATCTTTTTCAAGTAATTTTGTTAGAGGCCTTGAAATTTTAGAAAAGTTTTTGATAAACCGCCTATAAAATCCGGCATGCCCTAGGAAACTTCTGATAGCTCTAACGGAGGATGGAGGTGGTAATCGAGAAATAGTGTCTATTTTAGCTCGATCAACTTCCATTCCTTCGCTTGAGATTTTATGACCGAGTACTATTCCCTCAGTTACCATGAAATGACATTTTTCCCAATTAAGGGCGAGGTTAGTTTCCTCACATCGGGATAGCATTCGTTCAAGGTTATCGAGGCATTGGTCGTATGAATCCCCAAAGATAGAAAAGTCGTCCATAAAAACTTCCATTGTCTTTTCTATCATGTCATGGAAGATGGCTACCATGCAACGTTGGAATGTTGCGGGGGCATGACATAGACCAAATGGCATGCGACGATAAGCAAAAGTTCCATAGGGACATGTGAAAGTTGTCTTTTCTTGGTCTTCGGGTGCTATCGGGATTTGAAAGTAACCTGAAAAACCATCCAAGAAACAATAAAATTTATGACCGGATAATCTCTCTAACATTTGATCAATGAAGGGCAAAGGAAAGTGATCTTTCCTTGTTGCTTCATTTAATCGTCTATAATTTATATACTCTCCATCCTGTGACGGTTCTCGTTGGTATTAATTCATTCTTTTCATTAGTTATTACCGTCATACCTCCTTTCTTAGGAACAACTTGGACGGGACTTACCCAAGGACTATCGGAGATAGGATAAATAAGTCTGACGTCAAGTAATTTGATGACTTCGTTTTTAACCACTTCTTGAACATTTGGATTTACTCGACGTTGTGGTTATATTACTGATTTGTAGTCATCATTCATTAAAATTTTGTGCGTGCACATGGAAGGACTTATTCCTTTAATATCTACAAGCTTCCAAGCAATCGCATTTTTGTGTTTTTTCAAAAGGTTAATTAATTTTTCTTTTTCTAAACTATCTAATTTGGACGAAATAATTACAGGTAATTTACCATCTTTGTCTAGAAAAGCATATTCCAAACCTTTTGGAAGTTCTTTGAGCTCAAGAGGTGGGTCTTTAGGAGACTCCTTATTTGGTTGCTTATTTTGATCAAGAACTTTAAAAGTTTGTTCTATGGCGACCTCTTCTTCAACAAAGTGGTCAAACTTTTCACTTGTATCGGGTGGTTCATCTTCATCTTCAATTAGGGGGTCATTATTGCCGAATGGATATTTCATTGACCGCTCAAGATCGACACTCTTTTTAAATGCCCCTAATTGAAGAGGTAGATTGTTGAACTTCCGGTTTTTCAAAGCTTCGTGAGTTTTTACAAAGGGTCGTCCCAACACTAGAGGAGCGTCATCAAGGATGACAAAGTCGGTTGGGATTACCATTTGATTTGTTTGAACCAAGACATCCTCAACTACACCGATTGATTTTATTACCTTCCGATTGGATAGAAAAATGGGTATTTGAAGTGGAGAAAAATCACTAATACTTAATTTTTCGAAAATGTAGTTAGGCATTATGTTAACACAAAGATCTTTATCGATTGTGACATTACTAATAAACGAATTTTGAAAGAAACATGGAACCGGTGTAATGTTAATTTCAAATAGGTCTTCTTTTATTAGCGAGGTTTGATCATTAGTTAACTTAACACTTACCGTTTCGTCAATTTTAGTGTTAGTGTTTAACTCTTTTAAAAACTTAGCATGAGTTGGAACTAAACAATGATTTTCAAAAGAATGTGATAAGAGATTAATTTCTTCAAAATTAGACTCTTCTTGAATTTTAACGTTGACGGACTCACCTTTTTCATTGTTTAACTCATGTGTTGGTTTTTCACTTATTTGTTCTTCCATTTTTACACTTTCAGTTATCTTTTTTTTTATTACTTATTCTCTTGCGCGGGACTCCTCTTCCCTTGCGCGAGATTCTTTTATATAGCGATCGATAACTCTAAGGTGTTCTAATATCCTATCGGTCACTTCGGTTATAGAAAAAGGATCGGAATTTTCAAAGCTTGAATCCGGTTGTTCGATCCTTTGTTCCTCATCATACCCATATGAAGTAGATGATTCACACCATTGTTCTTCATTGTAAGCATATGATGGATAAGGGTCGTAATTTTGTTCTTCATAATACTCATATGAGGTGGGTTGTTCACGCCATGGTTCCTCATAGTAAGCATATGAAGGTGGTGGCTCATATCTTGGTTCCTCAAAGCATGAGTAAGAAGGCTCATACCTTGGTTCATCAAAATATGAATATGAGGGAGGAGGTTCATACCTTTGGTCTTCATAGGATGTGTATGAAGTTGATGGCTCGTACCTGGGCTCCTCATAGTAGGTGTATGAAGTGGACGGTTGATATAAGTTACAATATTGAACCGAGTGCGGGTCACCGCAATTAGTGCAATAGTTACTCCTATAATCATCCTCCTCATAGATGTAGTTGTAACCTCCTGAGTATTGATCCATAAGAATCACTCAGCAGACCACAACCAAGTCTCGAGATCAGAAAACAAAAATAAAAACAGAAACAGAGGCTGGACACGGCCCCGTGTACAGAATCTGTATCTGGGCGTTTTAATTAAAGTTACTGATTTCGTTGAGCACGGGGGCGTGTTCAATGAGCACGACCCCGTGTTCAGCTTCTGTTACTGGGTGTTTTATGAAAAATATGCAGCACGGCCCCGTGTTCAGGCTACTGTAAATGCAAAACTAAACTAAAATGCAGAAAAATGTGCGCGCGTTTTGAAAAAGTTTTGAAAAACTGATTAGGCCGTCGATTTTAAGCTTTCTTAAAATACTTGTGTCCCCGGCAGCGGCGCCAAAAACTTGATGCGTGTGAAGTGTGTATATAAGTTTAAGTATATTTTAAGCCCTTTTACACTTTTTTAGCCAAGTTTTAAATTTATAAAACACGATATTTACTAACATTAAACACACATATGGGCAAGTGCACCCATCGTGAGCGTAGTATAGTGTTGGTAAGATACTGAGGTCGTCCAAGGACACAAGAGCTTTTAGTACCGGTTTATCATCAACGTCTAATCAAATCAAAAAGTTTAGAAAAAAGTTTTAAACTAGAAAAATAAAAACTAACTAAAATGATGAAAATTAAAAATAAAATAAAAACAGATAGACAAGATGAATCACTTGGCTCCGACTCGTGTTTAGTGTAACCTTTGATTATTTTCGCACTTTTGCACTTTTTAAGAGATTATCTTAGTTATTGTAGTAGGCCCCTCTTTTGAAGGTGACGTTACCCTCAACCCAGTTGTTTGAGTCAGCAATGATACAATCCTAAAGGGTCGGATTATTGAAAGATAATTAATTAAGTTATTAATGCATATTATGGTAGGCCCCTCTTTTAAAGGTGACGTTACCCTCAGCTAAGTAGTCTAAGTCAGCAGGGATACAGTCCTAAGTAGTCGGATTAAAGTATTAATAGTAGCTTACATATGAGGGGATCAAAGAGTTTGGACCCCTGCCATCCAATACCGTTAAGTATTGAAGGAGGTCCTACTAAATTTGACCCAGGTCCTTGCAGGATCTATACACTGAACAAGGCAAGACTCTTACCAAACCGTTCCCTTAACCCCCGACCAGGTAGCCAACATACCTCCATATAGACCGTGGAGATATGAATGGTGAAAATCTTTTATTTTATATAGACAGTAAAATAATGCCAAGACACCACGGAAAAACGATAAGGAAGAATCACCTTCAACATAAGAAACTAGTTATTAAAGTCATTAATACATAACCAAAAAAAAGTGCGAAAAGATTAAAAATAAAAAGTATTACACTAGACACTTTGTCTTCACCAAGTGATGTAAGAGACTTAGGCAAACATGGCCTTGATTGTCAAGAACTCTTACGATCAATCTTGGATCCCTAGACGACTCACACACTCTATGATAGACAATGGATGATGGTGGTGGATGATGGTGTTATGGTGGTGGCGGTGGTGGGTGAAGTGTGAGAGAGGTTGTGTGCCAAGGGATGATTTAAGCTTGAGCCAAGCACTCCTATTTATAGGCTGAACAGAAGCTCGGGCACGGCCCCGTGTCCATTGGGCACGGCCCCGTGTCCATCCTCTTCTCTGTCTTCATTAATTGCAGTTTGTCTGCATTAGTTGACCACGGCCCCGTGTCCGCTGGGCACGACCCCGTGTGCAGAAGCATATCTGTACTATCAAGATTTGCCTGGATTCTGCGAATCTTATAGTTGACCACGGCCCCGTGTCCGCTGAGCACGGCCCCGTGGTGGGCGATGGAAGCTTCTACAACTTTGTCTTTTATGCTGACATTTGGGCACGCTCCCGTGTTCACTGAGCACGGGGTGTGTTCAGCATTCTGTTCTATTGTTTTGCTTGGGAAGATGCTGTCGGGGAGGTCGGACATGCCACGTTTGTTCCTTTTCTTGTATTTATGTTAGATTTAGCTGCCTTTTTGCTTCTTTTGTTAATTTGAGCTCATTTAATCCTGAAAATACAAAAGGAAGACAAAAGCACACTTTTTCCAACATTAGTACTAAAAAAAGGGTTACTTTTATGCCACAATTGATGTAATTTATATGTTGCATTTTGCACACATCAGTAATAGAAACATGAGAGAAGCAACAACGACCAACTAAAAGCAAGCAAACACAAAGAAAATTACCAGAGGCACTGCACGCACAAGCAGCCACTTGCAATCAGCAGTAACTTCCTCAACCAAGATTTCAGAAGCTTTGCTCTCAGCAACCTTCTCAGCAGCAAACTTCTCCAACTTGACTATGCGTTGGATGTATTCATGCTCTCTCTTCTGGTGCGTGGCACGCTCCTCCTCAGCTTCATCCCTTATTTTACTCTTCTCTCCCGACAACCTAACAATGTTATCGCGCTGGGTTTGCATCTCCTTGTTTGTTCGTTCACAAGCAACTTCCCAGTCTTTCTGCTTGTTAGCGTTCAACTGCTTTTCCTTGGAAAGTTTCTCCTCCGCATCAGCAACCCTCCATGCCAAACCTTTCTTCTCAGCGTTGAATTTTTCTCTCTCTCTCTTCAGCAAACGCCTTCTTGGCAGCCTCAAACCCCAACGTGTCATCCCCCATTAACTGCCATTCTCGCACAATCTCCTGGGAGGTAGCAAAAATTTTGACCCCAACATGGATGTGATCGTCCAAGAGATCCATCCAATTGCGTTTCTTTTGAAACAATATTTCAGCAGGGGTGAAGGATAGAGAAAAGAACTCACGGCAGTTAGCGAGCTCGGTCATCCCAGAACCTTGAGTCAAGTTCCATCGGGGGGCATACGGGAGATCAGCACAAGCAGGATTGTGGGTATCCCAAGACCAACCCTGAACATGTTCGTACTCAGGAACATGATGAGTCCCAGAGGCGCCACCTTCTCTAGAGCCCCGGACAACCCTGGTGTAAATGGTATGGTGGGGAGTAGCCTCACTTGATTCTACCTCAACGTCAATATCTACATCACGACCACCATCGCCACCACCACCACCATCAGCACCTGCACCACCACCCTCTCCAACTTCCTCAACCTCCACTTCATCTTCTTTCCTTTTCCCTAGATTAACATGTGGAGGAGACAAGCCAAAGGTCCTAGACGGTGGAGAAGTAGGAGGGGTAATCTTGGAAATATCGAACTTACGAGTACCCTTACCTGATTTTGCACCTATGTCAAGAAAAGCATGATAGTCAAAAGGAAGAACGAAAAATAAAAAACAAGACATACAAACAAAAATTTCTTCCCCTGAGAACCAGAAGCTGCATATATCTTCTCCAGAAGATTACCATGTTTTGCACTAAAAACACCCAGGTCAATTTCTGACTCTGAGGGTGCAGGGGGATTCTCCTTCTGAAGCTTAGATTTTTTCGTCGCAAGCGCAGCGGTAGCCTGCTTGTCAAGTTCTTTCTTCTTCTCTTCCAGAACTTTCTTCTTTTTCATGAGTTCCGTCAGAGTAGCATCGTCATCAGGATCACGTTCAGCACGCTTATCTCCTGTGTCTAAACCAGAGAGCGTGTCAGAAATGACAACATAGTCCAGAAGGGAGAGGTTAGAAGGTCGCTTACGAGGTGCCTCAGTCACAGGTTCCTCGACCTTCTTCTTCTTCTCAGACGTATCTACTTTTTTCTTCTTCTGGCTTTCAAGCTGTTCAGCAGCATCAGTGGGAACATCAACATCATCGCCAGCAAGTTCGTTTATAGGCTCGTTCACAGCCCCTTGCGACGGACCTGCACACGGGGAACGAGGGATTAGACCTTCACGCGATCTATCAGAACCCTCATTCGAAAGCACGATAACCTCCTCTCGAGTAAGACTAAGTGCATCGTCAACATCATCCCCACAATCTTCACCTAAAACGGTGTTAGCATAAGCAGCAAAGCTTTCGCCTGTAGGGTACAAGAAGCGATCTCTTATCTGATCAAACCAAACAGGCCTCCCCTCAGGCAAATATGCAACGACCATAGCTCCACCGGCTTTAGGATCAAGCACGTTCATCAAACTATACCCAATTGAAAAGTACAACAAGCATGAGGGAGTACATGACAAATAAAGGAAGAATATAACAATAAATAAAAAACAACAATACCTTTCCCTTGGTAGCCATAGACAGGAACCCCCCCTAGGGTTCTGAGGGGCCCACAACATACTCATCCCGGCTACCACCAGTACCCTCTCCTCAAGCTGGGCGATAGAATTAACCTTCTGAGTCAGCACTTTGTACCACTCCTGCTGAACAAAATCTATAGACACATTCACACGGGGAACTCCGTCACTCTCTGCCCGATAATGCATATCGATGGGAATGACTCCACGATGAATGTAGAAAAACTTCTGCTTCCAATCATGCACACTCTTCGGTGGGTTAGTACTACAAGGACTAACCCCACTGGTTCGGGAGTTGAAGGAGTAGAAGCCACTAGTATAACTCACAAAATAAAACACGTTAAACATCTCGAAAGTTGGCTCAATACGATTGGCCCTACATATGAATTCGAAATGAGTAAGCCGGGGTAACCCTATGGCGTTTATCTGAGAAATATGTAACCCATAGTTTGTTAAAACTTCTCCAGTAAACTTCGTCATAGGAAGATGAATGTTACCCTCCCGGAAGTAAGCAGAATACAATGCTATGTAGCCCGGAGGAGCATCCAAAGCGGTAGAATTCGGGGTTGGAAACTGAGCACCCCACTCCGATCGAAAGCCCATATCACGAACAAGATTATGGAATTCCTCCTCCTTCTAATTAATCTCCGCATGATCCGGACCGGGAGGATTCTGGGATTTATACTTCCTCTTCCTCGAAGGATTCGCTCCAGTAGACATAACTATGTAAGATGAAAGGAAGAATTTGAAGATAAGAAAGACGAGATAAGTGGAGAAAGAGGAGAGAAAAATGGAGTTTGAATTTCAAAAGTGAAGGCAAAAAAGGGGGAATCGCCATCTATTTATACCCATCGCATTAAATGCGATGGGTAGTGGATCGTCAGGAAGACAGACGGTTAACAAATGGGGAGAGGACACGTCAGAAGAAAGAGAAACGTCGCCTTGCTTTTCGGGAACGTGGGCGGCACACGTCTGACACCCGGCAAAAAAGTAATTGACAAACCTGAAAAGGCGACTGTTCATCTCCGAAAAGACAGCAACATCAGACGGCACGTCAGTCATGTCAGTTGTCTTCATCCCAAGAAAAGAAACTTCCTTCAGAAGGAACTGCCAAGAAGAAAGGACACCACCATGCACCGTGCGTCCATTTGGCTCAACTTTGCAAGGTTGCTATCATGCGCCATGCGCTATGTTGGCTCAACTTCGCAAGGTTGCCACCATGCGCCGTGCGTCCATTTGGCTCAACTTTGCAAGGTTGCTATCATGCGCCATGCGCTATGTTGGCTCAACTTCGCAAGGTTGCCACCATGTGCCGTGCGTCCTTTTGGCTCAACTTTGCAAGGTTGCCATCATGCGCTATGCGCCATGTTGGCTCAACTTCGCAAGGTTGCCACCACGCGTCGTGCGTCCTTTTGGCTCAACTTTGCAAGGTTGCCATCATGCGTCATGCGCAATTATGGCTCAACGTCGCAAGGGTGCCACCACGCGTCGTGCGCCATTTTGGCTCAACTTCGCAAGACTGCCACCATGCGTCGTGCACCCTTACGACTCAACTTCCTAAGGCCATCATCATGCGCCTTACAAAGGCAAACAACAAAAACCACTACCCTTATAAGTCTATAATCCCTCCTAGACGATCAACTCAACTAGAAGGCACACTGGACTGGGGGGACTTGAAGAGGTATGGTCCCAATTCCATGCACACATGGCAGGGACCACACCACTTTCTTTGTCCTACATGGCGCTTACATCAGCAAGCAAATCCAGAAGCTTCTGGAAGACGTCAAGGTGGCACCGAAGATACTCCTCCAGACAGAAAGGACGACACGTGTCACCATTAATCAGGCGCCATGTAGACCTGCGACAAATCTGGGGGCAGATCGACAGCAGCAGTACGATTTCTCCAGCATGGACAAATGTTAGCGCGCCACGTGGACCACTATCCTGACCACAGCAGAGGAGACCAAGAGGATATTCCCCTTGGTCCGACAGCTGGCGCCCAATAGCAGCTGGCAAGGTCGCTCCACCCTCCTTTTGCCCTTCGGCTATAAATAAGAACCTTCATCATTCAGGTTATCCATTCTGTTCACCTTGCATTTCACCCCTAACATACACTCTTTATTCCTCAAAACAGTACTTATTCTCACGCCGGAGCCCGGTTAAGAGGGAAACCCCCATATTCCCCTCTTAACGAGCTAACGGTTTGCTGTTTTGCCGAATTCCAGTCACCAGTGAGTAGAGAAGGAGATTGAACCCACGTAAGAGACAATCCAGCTAGTTAACCATCGGTGTTAACCAATGTTTCACCAGGGACCTTTGGACCATATTGCCTTTCAATGCGTACCTGTAGTATTTTGGTATTGCACCCACATTTCTATATGTCAGAGTCGGCCACCAAAGCGTGTGTGTGTATATATGATTTGTTCCGAGTAAATTAACAAACTTAGACCTGGCAAACGGGTCGGGTTGGGTCGGGTCATGGGTCAAAACGGGCTCGGGTCAAAACGGGTTCGGGTCAAAACGGGTCAATTATAAAAAGGGTTGATTTGGTTCGGGTCGAAACGGGTCCAGGTCAGAACGGGTCCGGGTCAGAACGGGTTTCGGGTCGGGCCGGGTCCGGGTCAGAACGGGTTTCGGGTCGGATCGGGTCAGTTTTTTTTTTTTTTTTTGAAGCTTATTGTTGCATCACAACACTATAAGCAGTGTTGATATGCTGTCTAAAACACCTCCCAAATTATTATTGGATCGCACTCGAAGCAATCCGCTATCGTTAACCTTTTTCTCTGTTCTGTTGATAGTCCGTTAACACCCGGTAACCCCACTAGTGCATCCTTTATTGGGTTTAGTTCCACAAGGTCCATAACCTCATCAACAAACATATGTATAACAAAACCATTCACTCATTCAGTCTTAAAAACCGCAAAAAATAATCAGAAATACCCTTTTAGATATATACAATTATTATTGGGATTATTATAAATTAGACCTAGAATAAAAATGTGAACTGTGCAGCCCCCAATTCTACAAATTATCCAATACCCAATAAAATTTAATCATTTTGCAAGTATCAGATCATCACAAATATCATTAAAATCGAACTGAAATAACAGATTATTAATATTAAGATTTTAATTGAATCAAATCTTTCAGAAAGTGAATTGAATCAAATAACTAACCTATATATTATTCATAAGTCAATTAGTAAAAGTCAATCTGGCCTGACCCAATTTGAACCGTACTAGAAAGTGACCCGTATCAATCATACATATGAATAACGTTACTTGTGGATAGATTAATTTTCATTCAAACTCAGTAAAACAATTACCAAGGTAACATTGACCCCCTAAATTTTTTGTGGCTATTTCTGTGGCTGGTGATTTGAACGGCAGTCGTGCCCTACTTGGTCCAATTAACATCAATTAATTGTTCAAATCACGAATCAAGAAGTGGGTTGTTTAGGTCGGACCCTAATTCAAGAGCCTTATAACCCAATTGAAAAGAAAAGAAATCCCCAACTAACCTGATGATTGACGGTAGCGGCCAGATGAAGTCGAGGGTGTTCGTCTTCAGAATTGATGATGAAGTCGCTGATGTGAGTGATGAATTGATGATGAAGTCGCTGGTAGATCCAATTCAAGCCTCCCTCAACTGTAACCTAATCAGCGCATACTACGATTGATGTATGAATTTCTACGGTGCTGAAGCGTATGAATGTAAGGAGGAACATCGATGATAAACGATTAAGTACCGGAGAATGAAGATGATGAAGATGAACGTCGATGATGAAGATGATGTTCAGACGTTCAGGTGCTGTTTGTTTTTTGCCCAGAAGCTCTTCTGAGCACTTATGTCTGCGTCGCGCAGAGGCGCACAGACATAGGGTTCCTGCAGGGTGTTTGTTTTCTTGAAGATCTGCAGACCAAAAACGTCTGCGAGGCCTCTTCCCCAAGCAGACCTGTCCACAAGTCTTCTAACCTCTGCAGACCTCTTCACCCTCTTCAAAACATTCACCTCCCTGCTCCGCCACCACCTCCCTGCTCCGCCACCACATCTCCGCCACCACCTCCCTGCTCCGCCACCACCTCCACTCCGCCACCACCTCCACCACCACATCCCTGCCCAAACCTCCACCACCACATCAAACCCCAAATCGAACCAAAACCCCAAAGCGGAGATCGTGAACCCCAAATCGAACCAAAACCCCAAACCGTAGAGAGAGAGAGTGAGAGAGATACCGTAGAGAGAGAGAGATCGGTGGTGGTGGTGCTACCAGATCG
This sequence comes from Helianthus tuberosus, assembly GCA_030545235.1. NCBI lineage: Eukaryota > Viridiplantae > Streptophyta > Magnoliopsida > Asterales > Asteraceae > Helianthus > Helianthus tuberosus. Next base: position 33,651,699 of record CM060447.1, on the reverse strand, counting down.
GTGGTGGTGCTGCTACCAAATCATAGAGAGAGCCGGCTCCCCTTCTTCTCCGGCGAGCCCCCTACTTCTCAGCTCCACTTTCTTCTCCGGCTCCCCTTCTTCTCCGGCTCCACCTTCTTCTCCGGCTCCCCTTCTTCTCTTTCTCCTCTTCGGTTGCCGGCTCCCCTTCTTCTCCGGTGGGTGGTGGCTGAAGTGGTGGTGGTTGATTGTGGTGGTGGACGGTGGTTGTGGTGGTAGAGGGAGGCAGGGAGAGAGAGATGAGAGAGAGAGGTTCTGGTGCTGAAGTTGTGGTGGTCAATTTGTCTGTGTTGTGTGTTTTTAAGATATGAGAAGAGGTTTTAAATATAAAAAAAACAAACCCTCTTCTCCTTGCAGACTGCAGACATTTGGTCCACCTCTTCTTCTGCAGATGTCTGCAGATGTGGTCCGCAGACTGCAGACCTTTTCCCACAGAAAAAACAAACAGCACCTCAGTGTTTGACCCGTGGTTTCTTCTATCGAAAACCCTAATGACCCGTATCAACCCGTTGTTCTAATTCTATCAACCCAAGTGGACCCGTGAATATCTTTTAAAGTTTTAGAATAACCCAGTTGGACCCATTAATCATTAAAAGAAAACCCAAATTGACCCATAGTAAATTAAAAATGACCCAAATCAACCCATATTTATTCATACGGGTCATGATTGCCCCCTCTAAACAAACTAAATGGCGATCCAATGGTGTAGCCAGTTGTTGAAATGATAATATAAATAAAGTGGAGTTTTATATTTTGTAGTTATTAATTCTTATATTTTTATGTGTACGAGGGTCTTATATTGGGATTCAACACATTATGATGGTATGGACCTGCTAATGGGCTAAGTAGACATAAGGCTGGATGGACTTGATCGTGTGGATCAGCAGGAGCTGATGTTGAAGACCCTAGTATAAAAAGGAGAATACTCTCACAGTTGCAACACTCACTACAACAATTGTTTCAGTTTCTCTCTAAAAACTATTTAGGGTTAGATTGTGTAAAGATCTCACACGTTATTCGTGAGATCTTGTTATCGCTTGATAACCATCACTTTGATGATTGTCCAGTACTTTTTGATATAATTGTTATCCTCTAGACTTCTCAGATTAGTGTGTTTCTGTCAAAGTTCTTTGTGTTTAAAAGATTTTGAATGTCAAAGTTGTTTAATCAGTATAAATCTCTGTTCGTGACAAGTTTGTCGAAGATCTTGTAACCTGACTACCTGAGGGTATGGCCGGGTTCGAATATGTTGGAAAAACTAGGATATATCATATATGAACAAGATCAATGAACATAAACTGTAATCGTAGATGAATAAACCTTCTTCCAAATTAGATAATAATATAGTACAAGACCTATTCATATATATGTATTAATTTGAAACATAACTGATGAACAGTGAGAAACAGTGACTTCACGGTCACGGCCGTTAGTCTTTAAAGCCAACACAAAACCCTAGCTCTGTTTCTGCACCCCACACACAAACGGCAGAAAGGAGACTGGTGATTTCCCGAGGAGAAAGGCAGCCACAAGGGTGAAATCCACCGCTTCAACTCCCCGCCGGTGTCATCATCACCGCCACTACGGTGGATTCTCTCTTCTAGTGACCACATCAACACCACCAGCGGCCACGTCTCAAATCGAAGTAAAAGACATGGCGATATGTAGAAGTCATACAAGATTTGATATAACAACCACAACTCCGTCAGTCAGGTATCTGTTTATGGGATTTTGCACTTTTTAATCCGGCCCATTATGTAGTACAGTAAGTTTCAAGTCTAAGATCTGATTACTTCCATGTTGTAATTTTTTAATTCACCTTCTAACTTTCTTTGGTCAACAGAAACCTAAACTTGAAGTTCTCTAGAGAAATTGAAGTTCTGCACACCAGGTAATGCTCAGTTGAGTTTTGCTTTTAAATTTTGGGGCATTGAATAACACTATTTTTGGGTCACTTTCTCTACAAACTTACTGTAGGAGGGATACATCATTCTTGAGTGGTGAGATGATACATAATAATCGGTTGAAGAAGGAAGCTCTGGCATTATGGTACAACCCGGGTAGCTTTTGGTTATATGGCCCAAATTTAATATTTTCAACAAACACCTAATATGGGTAGGTTGAACCAAGTAATTTATTATCCGGATGAATTGCTGAGTAGATAGATCAGATCCGGACGTGGCTGTTGCTCCGCGGCGACCCGCTCCTACCCATTTAAGTTTTAATATTTTAGATTCTTTTTGGGTTTAGATTGGTAATCCATGTATGAACAGTTTATACAAGATGGGAAAGCTTTTGGAGGTGAGCAAGATATATGTTTATTTTTTGGTTGATTTGAAACTGGATACGGGTTAAATTGTACTATAAACAAGATTACTGCTAAGGAAACTATCAATTACGATATTAAAATAACCTCATTTCCATATCATATTATCTTATTTTGATTTTAGGGTTTCTTTTCATTTAGTTATTACATAAAAACATTTCTCCTTATTCGAATTGTGGTTTTAATTTACACAGGAAGACACTATGAGGTTGATATTATTAGTTTCCAACTTAGGCTGGCAGTCATGGCCAAGCTAGGCGAACGTTGTGATTAATCTCATATATAGGTATGTAATTGTCTTCTTTTTGTTTGGTTTCTTATGTTAGGAATTTAACGGCAGTGATAGTGGTGGCTATTGTTAGGGTGTTTGGTTCAACACGGTTCCTGCGCGGATTCGTTCCGGTTCGGGTTCGGGTCAAGCGGGTCAGGTCAAAGTGATCGATCGACACACGGGTCAACCTTGGTATCACAGGTCAATTCAGGTTTCGGTTTAAGTCCGGGTCAGACACAGTTAACGCGAACAACTTTTGTTCAACTTCAGTCAACGGGCAAACTGCGGGTCAACAGCAGTCAACGCCAGTCAAAGCCAGACCCGGTAAAAATTTAAACGAAGCTAATTTTAATTTCGTTGTTTATAATATTTACGTTTTATTTTGGCATAATGTATGAAATATACAAACAATCACAGGTAGTAAGCTGTTTAGCCAGCCAGGGTGTTTGGATGTGCATTTTCAAAGTGATTATTGGTTGTAACATGAATAATCATACTCAGAAAGTAAGCTGTTTAGAGTAAATAAACACTTTGGCAACTTTCTCAAAAATCAGGTTCTTTTATGTCTTTCACCGGTTCGATCTTAATTCTACTTCAATCAAGTAAAGGGATCTAAAAATCACATCTTTATTTACTAGAAACATGAAACTTGTAAGTAATTTCAACATATTGTTGCGTTTTGAAATTATCGACACTGTAGTTGTCGGGATCGTCCAAAAACAGAGGAAACTCTGTTCATTTTTCGTTAAAAACCCGTACTACGAAACGTAATTATATCCTAAAAACGACACTTGACGAAGTTCAAGTTTTCTTAAAAAATAAACGTAAGTATATCCTAAAAGCGTAATTATAACTTTAGGTCTTCATGACTTATCTAGGGTTGCAAGTGTTGCCTCTTTCTTTGTTAGTCGTACATTTAATAGTTTACTTAACCCGTATATGAAATGACAACACCTTTTAATAGTTTACTTAACCCCGCCGCGAAGCGGCGGGTAATAACACTAGTTACAATTAAAGTAGGACTAACTTCTTCTAAATTATTATTATATATATAAAGAAACGGGGATCAGGAGAAAACGTCCAAAAGTGTGAGAACGGTGAGAACGCATCCTGGTCCAACACGTGGTGTGGGATATGATCGGAGGTGAGGGGTTTTTTTGTCTTTTCAATCTTCTTTTATTTTCCCAGCGCGCTATAACATTTTCTGGCGTCTAAGATTATTTTGGCGTTAATTGTATTCATTAAACTTTTTGGCGTTGAATTAATTGTTTTTGTGTCACATAGATAATTTTTTGGCGTTATAGCGTTTTCTAGTCAATTTTTTTGGCGTTTTGTGGCGTTGTATAATAATTCACTACGAGTCATTAATATTTTCATAAGATTACAATAAGACCAAATGTTTTTTTATGGCGTTTAGTGAATTTTTTTGGCGTTTAATACATTTGACAAGGTGCTTTGCCAGCACCTGTTCTCACTGTTTTCATACTACTAGCTTTTTGGTGTTTGTAATTTTTGGCGTTTTATATAGTAATATATTTTATTTGTAGAGAATTAGATAACAAAACAACATATAATTTGAATACAAAACAATATAAAATGAAAAAGAAAAAAATTAAAAATGGTAATCTAATTTCTCATCCGAATCTTCACTGTCATCAGCCTCTTCTTCTTGAATTTGTTTTGGCGTTTTGAACCTTTGAATATCTTAGCTAGATGTCAACTTTCCTACATAAACCCCGTCTTTTTTAGACGAAGCTGCTTAGTGGCATCCTGTTTTTTGGTGTGATATTCTTGTTTGGTGGCATGTCATTGAAGATCAACTCTTGTTTGATGCTATTTATAATAATGGAGTCCAAAATAGCATTTTACACTTGTGTTGATCCCTTTATGCCATGCCTATATTCATCAAGAACAAAGCTCACATGCTGACATATCACTGTCATCAGTCTCTTTTTCTTGAATATTTGTCCATCTCATTCAGCAAAAGATTATAGAGATAACCCCCTCAGAGAATAATCGATTCAGTGAAAGCTTTGCCATCTGTGGTTATTTTAACTAACATTTTTTGGCGTTTTAAAGTGAATGGTTTCTAGAGAACATGACGTTTGTTTTTCTGGGTGTGATCAATTCATTATGTGTAGACCCCTCTCTTATAGGAGTTTTTTGGCGCGTAGTTTAGGCGAGATTTTTTTATTATAATAAATGATAGTAATAAAGTAACCGTCTTTTCAGTTATTGTTTGTATTTACTGTTTTGATCAGCTTTTATCAGTTTCTAGGGTGATAGACGTCCCATCTTCTCAGTTTGGCCTTTTTTAAATGGCGTTATGCAGATTAAGATGACAAAATACAATAACGGAGAAAATAAAATATTAAGTAGGAAAAATATATTTTGTTATTTCTGGCGTTTTGTAAGCAATAACTTTTTGTAGTATTTTTTTGGCATTTTGCAAATAAATAGAGAAATATATCATTTAATTATCTTAAAAAAAGATATTACACAGAAGAAAAAAAAATTAAAACCATTCGTCAGAAGGTACTTTATCCGAAAAGTATCCATCACTTGTGTCATCTTCTTCCTCGGAGTCTTCATCTGGATCTTCATCCAAGTCATCACCTTCACCTTCATCGGCTTCTTGTTCCTGAAGATTCTGAAGCCTCCATTTGAACATGTCTTGTATTAACGCCAATTTTGAGTCCATTTATGTGTTCAAACAAGTGGCGTTATGCAATTCTTCCATGAGCCCAAGCCCCTCCTTTGTCATGATGTTTTCAAGCCAGTAGTCTTCCTGCTCTCCGCTGTCATATATAACGGTCACCATGTGTTACGCCCAAAATTTGTAAAACTCTCCATGTCATCGTTTAATAAAATTGTTAGTGCGGAATTTAGGTCCCCATTTTTTTACATCTCATTAAGGTGATGAGATAGTTTTATGTATTATTTTATCATAATACCATAGTAAGAATACCGTTAATTCACTTAAATACAAGTTTCAAGTTTAATTTAAAACTTTTCTACATGGAGAGGACTTGCTCATCACTTGCATATAACCAATGACTATCATCAATACTACAAATCAAATTGTATAATTGACTTTAATATAATATCACTTGTGTACCTTGTGTGTGATCTTACTTAGACAATCACATATACAAATCCCAAACCCTCATCTTTATGATCATCGTCAAGCTTCAATAGCTCCCTATTCATTTTCTTGTCTATTTGTAGCATTTGTAGTATTATTCTAACGTCAACTTACTTTAATCCTCGTTTCCCGTTCACTTAATCACCATTGACTTTTAATCCTCATCCTCATACCTGGAAGCGTACAAGCACCCATCATTAGTATAGACTAAGTAAGCATTAACACATATTTAACCATGGAAAAAATTTTTTTATTACAACAGGTATATGGACATGGTTAGATTTACGACGTTATCAATATCCCACCGAAACTTCATTGTCTTTTCAACACATGCTTGATTATTTTCCCAGTTTGATTTTTTATCATAACCTGTATAAGAACTTTATTATAAAATAAAACCTGCAATCATCTTTATATATTAACCTTTCACGTCTTCCCAAACCAACAAATGATGATGCAACTCTCTTTGTAACCCCAAGATTAAGAACGTATTTTGATTATAAAGTCAATCTTCAACTTGGGTTCCATATTAATATAATAGTCACCTTACCCTGATGAACCACCAATTTTTAAGAAAACTATGTGCTATCTTCATATAAGAGAGAAATGGCGACCAAAGCGACACACCTACCGACTGAAATGCAAACCAATCAGCGACGATAATATACAATTTTGTACAATGTACAAGTGGCAGCCAAATGATCAGATATATAGTTTTAAATGCTGGTCAATAGCAACAAATTAAATACTTCTGCACACACTATAATAGCAGCAGTAGCAACAATGTGGATCCTAAAAAAACCATATATTTACCGAGATCAATAACAATTATAGTGTCCTTAGTCCAGATGTATAGCTACTTAATAGCACATGCTATTAGGTAGTTATATGCTTGTATGAATAGGCTATGAACTTATGATTCATCCACATCAAGTAGGTAGCCGTAGATAATAATAAAGTAAGGTTAACTTACATTTGCCCGTAGGAGAGATTGGGTCTTGATTTCTCTTATCGAAGTGTTGACTTCCTGAAGTCAACTCGAGTTATGTTAATAATCATAATTTGAAAGAATATATATCATACCATTACCATTACATAACATGATGGTCACTAGACCTTTAAAAGCATCATAATTTTGTTTATAGAAATTCATTAACAACATGGAAACCACAACATAGCCACTAAGGTAAATATGATAACTGATTCAAGGCTTCCCAACTCAAAGACCTACTGTGATGAGATTCTTTATTCATTTAAGCGTATATTACCCTTTGTTTAGCATCAACACATTTCTTATGTAGTTTATGGACATTTCTCATTCTTTTAGCGATTAAGCTCCCTCCATAGTAAATCCCCCAATTTCATCACTGAAACCCACATAATTTCTTCAAAATTCCAACATGCAACATAATTTGTTCAAATAAAGTAGATTTCTTGATTATTTTAAGCAACATAATCACAAGATATAGCATTAACAACCAAGAATAAACATAAACCCCAAATCATGATCATGATCTAACCCTATACATGGATATACTACCAGAAATTTAGGTTTTAGGTTAAATCTTCACTTACCAGGTTGAATCTTTTACTAAAGATCAATGGTTGATCTTTTGTTTTATAGACTTCATCTTCAAAAGTTCAGTTTTGTCTCTTCCCGTGCTTGTTTTCTGCTTCTTGTCGACACACAACACAAGGCCTGGTCTATTCGCACACGGCCTTTGTCTTTTTGCACACTCAAGTCAGTCCTTGTCTGTTGACTTTGGCCAAAGCGCCCCGCTATGGCCAAAGCGGGGCGCTTTGAGTGTGCAAAAAGACAAAAAGCGTGGGCTGGACTTTGTGTTGTTTTTTTTTTTAAATAGGTGGGATGTGGGTTAGTTTGGTAGTGTTTTTTGGAGGAAAAAATTGTATTTGAGTTTTATAATACGTTGTTTTATAATTACGTTTTTTTACGTCATTATTTTTATAGAACGTATATAATATAAGTGCCTCTTTATAAACTGTTAACCTAGTTTATTTTGTTAAATTAAACGAACACGTTAAATAAATTGTACAGAAAGCCATAAGAATTAAACGTAAACAATCCAAAACCAACGTGATGTAAATAGAAGATTAAATGCAATATATATATATATATATAAATATATATATATATATATATATCAGTTTGTACATACAAAACAAAAAGGTACAACTGACTACATAATACATAACAAAACACTATACAAACAAACTAAGGTACTAATCCTCGTGCGGTGGGGACGGTGGGAGGGGAAGTGGAGGCAACCCAGCGAGCTCTCGTAGAGAAACGAGCGTCTCGATGATCCAGTCCTGGCGTGCGGCCTGGCGTCTGAGGCGCCGGTCGAAGTCCCGAGCCACCTCACGCGCTACCGGAGGCAGGTCAGCGTAAACGTGCTGCGGGTACTGTGGCGGCTCAGGAGCTGGCTGAACTGGTGGTACCGGGATCTCCTCGACATGCTCCTCCTGAGCCGGATCCTCTAATACAGGCTGAGCCTGAGCCTGAGCCTGAGCCTGAGCCTGAGGCTGAGCCTGAGCCTCATCCAGAGGCTGGCCCGGGAACTGATCGAGTCCCAGAGCCTGTAGCTGAGCCTGCCGAGCGGCCGCCTGAACATCAGGAGGGGCTAACACTCCAGGCCTCACCTCAATAACAACCGGGATGACCTCCGGCACCACCTCCGGATTCCAAATCAGCCCGTCACGTCCCTTAAACCTCAGACCAACATCAAAGGTACGGGTGATCTACATAGAAGATACTGACGCGCGGCCCAACCTGGTAGACGGGACCGGATCGGACAGCACCGGATCATGCTCAGGCACGAGCCCGAGCGAGCGTGCGATGGCGGTGATGTATGAGCCAGTGTGCACCCACCCGCGGAGCTGCCGGTGGTATGCTGTGGCAAAGTAATCTGCCAGGCAGGCTGCTAGATCGCAGGGCTGTCGTCGCAGTAGGCAGTATAGAAAGAAAAGGTCACTGAGGTTGACCTTCTCCCTGCTGGCACCCCGAGGCACGATAGTTGCCGCGATAACATGGTGCAGGTATCGGAACAAGGGGTCTCTAATGGTGGTTGCCTTTTGCCAGGATTTCCCAAAGGGAACCCTGGAAATGGCCCTCCAGAAACTGATAAGCGTCTGCCTATCCATCATCTTAACCGCCTGCGTATATAAATCAGTATCAAGCTCGGCCTCTGTGTACAAACCTGTATAAACAAATAATATTAAATAAACAAATAATAATAATAAACAAATAATATTAAATAAACAAATAACATTAAATAAACAAATAATAATAATAAACAAATAATATTAAATAAACAAATAACATTAAATAAACAAATGATATTAAATATAAAATTTTAAATAATATTATTTAAACAAACCTGTATGGACAGCAAACTGCCGCACACTCATCTGAAACTCCTGACCGGCGAGACGGAATGTAACCTCGTGGACTGGAAAATCCGGGTCCTCCACGTAATCCGCCGGATGCGGCGCGTATGTAAACGTGGAAACAAACTCCCACGTAAGCTCAGGGTACGAGTCCTCCATCGCTAACTCAAATAGGCGCGACCAAGGAGTATCTAGTCCAACTATCTCACGCGCCCGCGCGGCCTCTCCCACGGTCTCCAGCAGGCCCCAGTCTATCCCTACATGCTCCCCAATGGGGATGGTGCGCAACCTCGCGCATCTCCCCCTCTCCCGTGACCCCGGCGGAAACTGCAGGTACGGACATGCCGGCTCTCCCTCCTCTCCCACATCTCCCTCAGCCTCCATATGCTCAATCTCGTCATCGGAGGAATCCATCCCTGCACGTTGACAAGATAATATTAAATATAAAATAATAAACAAATAATATTATTTATGAAATTTAAAATAATAAACAAATAATATTAAATATAAAATAATAAACAAATAATATTATTTATAAAATTTAAAATAATAAATAAATAATATTAAATATAAAATAATAAAAAAAAATAATATTATTTATAAAATTTTAAATAATAAACAAATAATATTAAATATAAAATAATAAACAAATAATATTATTTATAAAATTTAAATAATAAACAAATAATATTAAATATAAAATAATAAACAAATAATATTATTTATAAAATTTAAATAATAAACAAATAATATTAAATATAAAATAATAAACAAATAATATTAAAAAAAAATAAACATGAACCAAGGCGCCGCGCTTTGGCCTCGGCGCGGCGCTTTGGTTCTTCGTGATGAAGAACAGCCCACCAGATCGATCCCCACGCCCAAATCAAACAAAAATCAAACAAACTGAAACACATAACTTGAACCAAAACAAGAAATGAAGTTCGATCGTACCTTTTAGCGGTTGAAAGCGTGAAAACGTTGATGATCCGGCTCAAGTGTGTGTAAATCGCACCTTGTGTGTGTGTTTGTGTGTTGGGTTTGAAATGGGGGAGAAGGCCGCTCCGCTTCAGCTATAGCGAGGGATCGAAGCGCCCCGCTATGGCCATAGCGCGGCGCTTTGAGGTCAAAGCGGGTCGCTATGGTCAAAGCGGGGCGTTTAAGGCCTTTTTTATTTTTTTAAAATTGTTTTTAATTCACAAACGCGTCGATAATAGTCTAAATTTTACGTTTTTTCCATTATACATCATTTTTTATTATATATGGACTATACTGCAAGTTCCGGATCAAATCGGTTACGTGTGATGTCTTATTCCGTTATATCGTATCATTTTGGTTTGAAAGCACAAGTACTCATGTAAGAGGTGTTATGTGTATCAACCGCCTACCGCACATGAACATGACATGTTTTTTCATTAATTGTAGTATTATGATGTATATGGTCATTTTGGGTCGTACAAGTGCTTATTGAATCTGATTGGGTCGTGTCGGTGACATTCGGTTTTTAACGTGATGTAACGCATATATTGAACAAACACAAACGTGATTATTATTAAACACATTTAACCTACATCGTGAACATATGGGGTTACATTAAGGTCAGGGGCACGATACGTAAGCATTTCGTACGTGTTGATCTGATCCCTGTATAATGTATGCCAGGCTGCTGCGCGCTCTGTTCTGTGTGCTGTCCAGAGTGGGTTTGGGGGAGGCATTAGATAACAACCTCCAAGCTCTACATGTATGAAATGCCCATGGTCGAAGAACACAACCGCAACCACCAGGTGAGGTTCCTCAGCTTCGTTTGGCCCGCCCAGCAGAGGGAAAATTGTACAGCTCCCACGCATGTCGAAGGTGTGAACAATCACACCGTATCGTTGGGCAATAAGAAACCCCGTCTCAGGCATCGTCATGTAATTTTCGATATCTGCTCGTCCCACCCCCTTGAAATCGATCCGTCTAAGCAGCGCATCATAATGTCCTATGTTTTCCGGATCGAAAAACTGCCTCCAAAGCGATTCGTTCGTACGTAACTCCTTTATAAGTTGTTTCCGGATCATCAAATATGAATTTTGTTTCACTCCTAACCCAACAGCCACCGATCGAAACCCACAATGACCATCTGGTTTCACGTCCTTTATTCTAACGATGTATAGATGGATCACTTCGGGAATCTGAGATGCGTAGTTGCGGATCGCTATATCCGTCTTAGGACCGAGCTTGATCATCGGGAAATCAGGGTGTAGGTTGATCGTCTGAGGCTGTGACGGTGATATGTACGAGCTGTGACGGGGAAGATCGTCTGAGGCCTCGACCCAAGTTTCTCCCGACGGAATGTACGCGCTTTTTCTAGCGGCTTCAACCTTTCTTTCTTCCTGCGTTTTCAATGTTGGGCGACCACGAGTTTTCTTCATAACAGCAGGAGGTTTTTTGTTATTGTTCCCTGGATTGAGGATTTACTGAAACTTTTCAAAGAAGCTCCTTTTCACCTGAGGGGGTGTTGGATCGATCTTTTGTTTCAATTTTTCAAATTCCGCGTCTACATCGATATCCTCTATGTTTTTCTTTGCAGGCTTGAAGTTAAGCTTCTTCCAGAACACGTCTATGTGTGTGATCCGGAGTTGCTGACCTGTGGATGAAAACAAATTAGGTGGCAAAATCATAACGAGAAAGGTCAAAGATATTAATTACCTTTATTTTCCAACTTTTCCAAACGACAGGCACATGGCAAACCACAGCTGGTAAAAAGTTGGCAACCACAGCTTGCACCGTAGGCTCTCAACCCGTCTTCCTTACGTTTTAGTTCCCTACTCAAAAGCTCAATCGCATATATTGAAACCTTTCTGAGAATATATGCAAGCATGGGTTGCTTCTTGTGGTGCGTCATCACTTTTCGGAGGCTTGTTTCAAAGCTACTACTAATCTCGGTGTATTGTCTATCAACAACATGATCAACATACAGTACAAGTTTATCCAGTGTGTTGCGATGACTTGGAAAGTGACTTTTTAGTGTTGCATGCATGCCCTCAACCCTGTTGGTCGTAGTTTGGTGAAAGTTGATAGTTTTGTTAATCCAGCATGATACAAACTTTTCACGGTACGGATCCAACCAGGATTTCTTCATATAATCAAAAACCTCTAAAATTAAAAAAAAACGTAAATAGTCAGTTTTTGTTATTATATAAAATTTGAACATAATTATGTAAGAAATACCTACGTTCACGGTCATCTTCTTTCAGCTGTGCTTCAAGGTTTTCCAAGTTATACCTGTATATTTCCTCGGTCGTAGACTCGCACAATAACCAAAAACTACGTACGAATTCTTTCCAATCCTTGTCAGAGAATTTCTTCTTGCTGTTCTTATTAATATTTTGTTGAATATGGAACCGACAAAGATACTTATGCGCTTTTGGAAAAACTTGTTCACACGCGTTCATTAGCGCAAAATCCCTGTCTGTTAAAATCACGCGCGGTTCCATACATCCTACCAGCATAGACTTGATCCTCTGCAACACCCATAGGTAGTTCTCTGACTTCTCAGCGGAAATTACCGCACAAGCAGCCGTAAACGATTTGTTTGTCGACGTCATGCCTACGACCTGAACAAATGGCAGGTTGTACATGTTCGTTTTGTAGGTGGCGTCAATCATTAGCACATGCGGGAAGGCACACCACATATTGAATGATCTTTCGTGAACAAAGAAGACATCTTCAACTTCGTTTGATATCTCATTCGTGCGCATGTAATAAGTGTAATTTTTTTCGAGAAGAATGCTTTCAAGTTTTTGCATCGGAGACTTACCGACATTTTTTTCGGCGTTGATCTTCTGAACATCGTTGTGTATATCTTTCGGAATAAGCTTTCTAGCCGGATTGTTTTTTGTCAGCGTTTGCCAGATACTTTGGTTGGGAATGTCTTGCTCTGCCAGCTCCTTAACCAGTTTTGTATCCTCCGAAGAAAGCCTTCTCGCATACGCGTGACCCTCTAAGTTTTCAATAGGAGTGTGGTTATGCTTCGCCTTCGTCACCTCGATCCTCCAAACACTTCCGGATGATTCCGAAAACCCGATCATCTCGAACGGGCAGCCTATTTTCTTGCTACCCGTTTTCCTCTGTGTAGCTATACTCTTATGCTCCCCACCAAAAGTACATTGAAACCAAATCTTGTAATTCTCTCCTCTTTTATTCGACCTCTTAGTCACAATGAGGTAACCGTTGTCTTTTGTCGTGTCTTGTACCCAACGCACCAACTCTTTACGTGACGAAAAGGTCTGCGTTGTATCAAACGAAAACGTAACCGGGTAATAGCCTTCCTCGTCAACAGACACATCCCCCGGCTCACCATCGTCACCGAGGTCCGAATATACTTGATGTTCAAAGTTGTGCTCGCCACCGTAACCGAAATTCAAATAACCTTGTAAGCTCTGTTGACAACCGTAACTGTCGTTTGGACCACACTCCTGCTGTACAAAGCTGTACTCGCCACCGTAACCGAAATTCGAATAACCTTGTTGTGCGTAAGGGTCCTCCACAGGGGTATTCAAATCCTGCGTCACCGTGTTATCACGATAACGAATGCCAGATACAACCTCTGCCTCCCTCAAGTTGGACGAGACCGGTTTCTCATACGAGTCAGAAATAGCGGTCCCCTCGTAAGAATCAGGAACAACTGTCTCGTCAGAATATTGACCGAAAATATAGTTGTTTAACCACGACATCGTTTTTTGTAAACAACAAACAACAAAACACTCGAATACCCACGTATGTTTGTAAACAACGTATTGAGTGCGACCTTGTCTCGAACGATGCTTTTCTGAAGAAGAAGAAGAAGAAGAAGAAGAAGAAGAACGTATGCTTTTCTGAAGAAGAAACCTCAATCAGTAGCTTGCTTTTAAAAGTGAAAATTTGGGTCGAAGCGCCGCGCTATGGCCAAAGCGCGGTGCTTAGGGTTAACGACAAAACATCATAATCAGCTTTATGTCTGTCAAACAGTAGGGAATGTCTCAAACGTCAATCGAAGCACCTTTTGTCGAGCATAGCGCCGCGCTTTGGCCATAGCGCGGCGCTTTGGGATGTGAAAATAATTTTCTCCGTGTGTGATTAGCATGACCCCACCACAAACATACACTTACACACTCTAAAATGATCCACCAGCTTTTTATTTGACCAACTCTCTCCTCCTTTTTAATAAGTTTTATTCTTTTTGCCAAGACTAGTCCCTCAAGATTAGTTTATATCTTCCATTGATCTAAATTTTATATCCATCCACATATATTAAACCATTAATAAATCTTTTACTAAACTTATCTCAACAATTTTGAATATTAAAATCTAGAGTTAATTGCCATTTTCGCCCCTGAGGTTTGGGCACATTTGCCATTTTCGTCCAAAATGACAGTTTGGTATTATTTAGCCCCCAACGTTTGTCACTTTTTGCCATTTTCATCCAAATGCCTAACCTAGTCAGTTTATACCGTCAGATGGGGTATTTTTTGAAATTTGTTAATGGTAAGGGGGTAACTTGTAAATAATATGTAACAAATGAAATTTAAATATGATCATCAAAACCCATAAATCAAGATCATCTTCAAGAAGTATTACAGATTATACCGTAACAAATGATCGGTAACAAATGAAATATAAATATGATCATCAAAACCCATAAATCAAGATCATTTTCATCCAATTTAAATATGTAACAAATGAAATATAAATATTTTCAAATAATCTGTAACAAATGAAATATAAATATTTGAGTTTGTAAGAAGTATTACAGATTATTTGCTATGATGTTCATCAAAACCCAGAAATCAAGATCATCTTCAAGAACATCATCATCAAAACCCAGACATCGTTCATCTTCAAACATCATCATCAAAACCCAGAAAATCAAGAACATCATCTTCAAGAACATCTAAAACCCAGAAAATCCCAAATCAAGAACAAATTCTGAAACACCAGAAAATCCCTTCATAATCTGCACCGTCTTCATCATCTGCAAATCCGACAACCTCCTCCTCTGCACCATCTCCGGCAACGACGGCACAACCTGCACAACCTGCAACTCTGACAACGACGGCACAACCTGCAACTCCGGCCCATCTCTCTATCTAGATCTGAACAACGACGGCTTCAAATCTGTATGCGGTGGCTCCATCTCTCACTCTAGATCTGAACAACGATGGCACAACCTGCAACTCCGGAGATGACACAGCCGCCGCCGCCACCGTAGACGGCCCTCCTTCACCTCAGACTCTCTTTCTCTCATGCTCGGAACAACCCGACGCCGTCACTGCCGCCGTGAATCTTCGTTTCTGGTCTGCGAGTAGGGGATTTGTTATAGGGTAAAAGGAGGTTTAAGTGGGTGTATGATGGTCGGGGGAAGGGCTATATGCGTCACCGGAAATCCCGCCGCAGGCCGGGGAGTATTCTCCGGTGATCGGAGATCATAGGGGAAAGGGCATGTTTGGGCGGATGTAGTAAGAGAAAAGGGACTTAAGGGTATGTTTGCATTGGCCACTTTACAATTTACCCCCTTATCATTTTCAAATTTCAAAAATACCCTAAATTGGGTAAAAAGTAACCTGGTTGGGTATTTGGGTAACTAGGTTAGGCATTTGGATGAAAATGGCAAAAAGTGACAAACGTGGGGGGCTAAATAATACCAAACTGTCATTTTGGACGAAAATGGCAAATGTGCCCAAACCTCAGGGGCGAAAATGGCAATTAACTCTAAAATCTATATAAAGAAGTAACAAGTTTATGCATATGTTGGTTGTACCATGGGCTTGGGGAGATTTTCAAAAAAAAAACTTTATGCTTTATGCTTTATGCTTCTGCTTCATACATCCACCAAACATACATTCATCCATTGTTTGAGAAACCCCAATTTTTCTATGGCTTCTCCCTTCTTAGCCTCTTTCTCCTTCTCTCTGACGGCAACAATATTCAGAAACCCTCTCGGATTACAAAGCATACACATCAGACGCATCTTCAGCAACAGTGGATGTATGGGAACGGAAGCTGTTGGCAGTAGCGTATGGTGGATTGTTGGTGGTTCGAGTGTTGTTGTGGGCCGAAAGGAAATCGAAGATGTTGATGATCTGATTTTGTGGTGGTTTTGTTTTACGGTGACAGATGTGGTGATTCGTGACTTTCCGACGAGGTGAACGACGGCAATTCAAGTATTCAAACAAGGTATTTGTATCCACTTCTTTCCCTGCTTTTTTTATTGCTTTCAATTAATTTGAAAGTTCAATGAATAGTGATTGTGGCTGTGTTGTATTTCAATTGGGATTTTGGGGCGGTCGAGTCGCTTGTGTTCTATGTCTGACATGCTCATGGTGAAGAAGGGGTTAGTGATACAAGACCTACGAAGGAAATGGAAAGAGGGTGTGTAATTTGTTTATGTATGATGATGAATGTTTCATATGCCAAAATCATGTTTTGTTGTTAGTAAGTTTTCTTAGATGTACGTTTATTTCACCCAGCAATAGATCTGAATCCTCTAGCTTACAAACAAAGTGAAGTAAATTTGTAAATGTTAACCTATTAGTTTGATTAAGTGTGTGATTTGGGTGAAAATGGGCTTCCCTGTACTTTCACTTTTGACTTTTTCGTCAACATGGTTTGATTACATTCTGGTATTTTTATTTTGTTTATGTTATCTACTTCTTTTTTTAACCCTTTTGTGCATTGATGTGTGTTTTAATACATGCATACCACCTGCTCGACAAAATGTCTCTGTGAGATGTTAAGATGACTAATGCAAGATAATGGACAATTTAGAGACACCAATTGTTATGTGTGGGTCATTTGATGTACTCATGTTTTTTTTTATTTCTTAAAGGTTGGGCTGTAGTTTTGTTTCTATATGTTATTCTTGTATGAACTTATCATATGCACGCTAACAAAAAAATGTAATTTGTTTTGGTAAATCGCTTTTATAGCATCATCATGAAATAGTTATCTTATCATGGTTATTCATTAGAGACATGTGCAATTCCTCCACCACCAGACATATAGAGGAACGCAAGCTGGTCAGTTCCAACGCCCGATGGCTGCTTGCTATGCCTGAAATTGAAGATGACAGATTCGTCATTTCATCCGTATAGTCAATGTTAGTTTCCTCTTCTCTTACCTTAACTGTGTCCGCTTCATTCGTATTAATTATTCAGTTCGATTTGGTTAATAACTCTTCTTATTCGTGTCATAGTTAAGATCATGTATTTCTATTAAAGGTTTATTACATCAAAATGTCACCAACTTGTACGTTTTGTTAGTTTAGATTATAAGGAATGTAATCAGACGAGTCGAGTAACAATTAATGTTTGATTTAACTTTACAACTCACTCTTGGTGTCATTTAGATCTGGGTTTTTTTTTTTTTGGTGTGATGAGATAACTACAAGTCGGAAGGTTGGAGAAGATAAGGACGGATGCTCGCATGTAAGAACCCCGCCGCATTGCGGCGGGTACTAATTCCTAGTTCACAATAATTTATAAATATTCAATATAAATAAAGCCCTTCTCTTTAATTTTTATAATATAAATTATACCCAAAAATATTGGGATGTTACACCATGTCTGTTTCATCATCAAAACGTCATGATGTCATGACAGGGTCCGGCTTTACATCTGCTTTGATTGGTCCAGATTTCCTTGTTAATGCTTTCATAAGCATATGTGTTTCATGACATTCGTTATCCAGAGCGATACCAAGAGATAGGATACCCCTCTGTACATCTTCTTCCATCTTCAAAGTTGCCTTGATCGTCCTAACATACACCCTCCTTTTGTTGTCATAACGCAGGACGAATCACCTGATTGCCAGAGTGTATCTCCACTAAACGATTGTTGCCATTTTTGGCGTTTTGGTTAAATTGGCGTTTTGGTTAAATTGACGTTTTTGGTTAAAGGTGTTTTTGCAGAAATGATAGATTGAAATGATCATGGAAGCGATGTTTTACGTCGTTTATATAATGATGTTTTTGGCGCGTAATTAAGGAGGGAATTTCTGCACAATCAAATGATCACAGTAACTGAAATGGACTCAAAATTGGCGTTTTATCACTAATTTTTGGCGTTTTTTTAATGGCGTTTTTTTAATGGCGTTTTATTTTTTTGAATGACGTGTTATCATTTCTTGGCGTTTTGAATTTGGCCGGTAAAAGACCCTTTTACCCTTAATGAAGCGCGTCCCACATAATAAAATTGATGTTATTTATGAAAACGCCACCGCGCAATCTAGTCCAAAGATTGTTTTGATCTGACGATCCATAAGCGTTCTCACCGTTCCTCACACTTTCCCCCGTTTTCTCTAAATCTTGACCTTATATCTAAAAGCTAAGGGTCTGTTTGGTATGGCGTAATGGAATAGATGAGGAAATGGAATGGACGAGTTAATGGAATGGACAAAGGAATGAAATGGATCATTACATTCCATAGTCTTGTTTGGTTACCATGCAGGAAAGGAATAAATTATTACATTGTGTTGTTTGGTAGGTAAGAAAAGAGGAATCAATTAAATCGGCGATGGGTGGTGGCGGTGATCGGTGGCGGCTAGTGGCGGTGGCGGCGATGGGTGTCGGTGGTAGCAGTGGTCGGTGGGTGAGGGTTGTTAGCGGTTGCGGCGGTGATGGTCGGGGTTGGTGGTGGTCTGCGGTGGCAGGTGGCGACGATGGTAGGTGGTGGTGGTTGACAATTGTGGGTGGTGGCCGCGGAGGATGGTGGTGGTGGTCGGCGGAGGGTGGCTGTAGTGGTCGGGGTGGCGTTGTCGGTGGTTGCGGGTGGCGGCGATGGTAGTCGATGGTGATGGTGACGACGACGGTGGGTGGTGGTGATCGACGGTAGCGGGAGGTGGCCGCGGAGGATGGTGGTGGTGGCCGGCGGAGGGTGGCGGTGGTGGTCGGTGGTGGCGGCGATGGTGGTAGCGACGGGTTGTGGTGGCGGCGACGACGATGGTTGGTGGTGGTCGACGGTAACGAGTCGTGGCAGCAGAGGATGGTGGTGGTGGTCGGCAGAGGGTGACGGTAGTGGTCGGGGTGGCAGTTGTTTGCGATGGCAGTGGCAGCGGGCTGCGGTGGCGGCAGAGGACGGTGGTGGTGGTCGGCGGTGGTTGGTGGCGGGTGGTGACGACGGTAGGTGGTGGTGGTAGATGGTGGAGGTGATGGGCGGTGTTTGTGACGTAGGCTGAGAGAGAGAATGGAATGGAAAAAAAACAGGGGGAGTGGATGGAATGAATTTGAAGGAATTGAATGACTTATGTAATGGGTGATTCCATTACGTTGACCAACCAAACACATTTTTTTTCATTCACTCACAATAGTTCATTCCATTCCACCTCTCATTCCTGCATACCAAACACTACCTAAATTTCTTAGCTACAGTATATAAATTATCCCTCATTTTGAAAGGTATTTACATAAATGTCATTTAATGCCATTTCTTTTTTTACATCACTTGGAGTCAACGGCTATGGAAAATGTGCCATTTATAAAGATAAAGAGTGTTATTGTGAAGGTAAAGTTAAAGTGTTTCATTGTGAGGCAATTGGCGTGTAGGCATGTTTAAAATTAAGCTGCCTACTCATGAATCATGATCCCGAGTATGAAGAATGTAGAAAGAAGAGATCAGCGATAGTTACTTGATTTTGGTTGTTTTTCTGGTTGCTTTTAGCTATTGAGCTTTCGTTTTTAAGACTCAAGAATAATTTTAAGCCATTTTAGTTATGATTATGCAAACAAATTAGGGAATATTTAAAACCAATATCACTATATATATTTCATTTCCAAACACATGTAACATTCTAGCTTATAAGATTATATTTTTTTAAATTCTTTTAAATTTATGTCATAGAAATAGTGACGGTTAAACTAAAAATGAGTTATTTTGTAGGAAGCTTTGTGTGATCTTAGGGTATGACATGTGTTCGTCTTTCGACAAAATATTAATTTTATAGTTTTAGATCTATGGAAAGCTAATGTCGATATCTTTCTGAGTATATCACAACTTTGAGTATTATCTTTTGGTTGCAATACTGAGTACCGCTACCATACCGAACCATAATAAAATGAACCAGTACGAACTGAATTCCCGGTGCAACGCGCAGGGGAATTCCACTAGTTAGATAATAATAGAATAAACCTTCATGTTTATCTAACCTATCTATATACTATATTATAATGCATGAGAGAGGGGTATTTTAAGATACCTAAAAAATAAGAACTTTTCCCCCCTTTATTTATAGAAAGACCCCTAAAATGAGGGTAGTTCGGTCTTTTAAACACTATTTATTTTTTAGCCCCTAAACTTATTACACTTAAATCCCTGAAGCTTTAACAAAATTGTAGATAATTAGTTACAATTCACCCCTCTACAACAAACTTATAATTTTTTTACGTATTTTTTGACATATCTTATAAACTATACTGTTTAAAAAAACCAAAGATAGCATGACGACCTACATATTTTTGTCGACGTTTAGGTAGTTGTCTTGTTCAATATCGACGCACAGATTAAAAGGTACAAGTCGATAATGCTTTAATGTACAAGTAATTAATACTTGTGATCTAATTCTCCTAATCTACAAAGATGAGCTCCATCTATGCAAACAAAAACAAAAAGAATTAAAAGTACCGTAACACAAAATGAAGATATTATGTGTCACATTTTATTTTATTAAAACTGCATAATATCTATACTTAGATATATCTTATAAAAACTTAAAACTAACCACAACAAACTTCCTAAATAAAGGGGAGGCAAATCTAAAATTATACCCTAATACACTTCTGTAATTACTACTATAAATACATAGCACGACACCCATAATCTATTGCTAAACAAAGCTAAAAAATAGATCTAGTTCTGAATTCAATTGTTGTGAAAAACCAAGCATGCGAGATTGAAAATTCTAAGGTCAGTTTTGTTATCAGTGAATAATTGTTTTCTTTTATTTCCTTTTATGTGAATGTTAACTTATCTGATTTTTCAGACTCAGTTGAATGATGAACATGCCAATTTAAACAACCCAGTTGTCGAACAAGCTTCCAAGGTATTGATTTTGCTGGTTTTTAAGTATTATTTTTGCGTATATCTTTCATATTAACATGTTCGTTATGTTATTATATGTGTGTATTATTGCAGGATGATGGTGATAAAAGTCTTGATATTATTTCTTATGGTGCAACGTTTAGTCCATACAAGTCTAATTTTCAATGTGAATTTAGTGATAAAATAATTTTAAGCTTTATTTAATCTTTTTTAACTTTTGTATTCAATTTTTGTTTAAGCATCGGAAGTTTGAGACTCAAAGGAAGAGATCCAAGAGACTCTCTGAATGGAAATGGAGTGAGGTTATTAATTTAGACGATTCTGAGGAAAATGACAAAGAAGAGGAATTAGATGCGGCCGATTCAAACACAAACCAGAAAACCCGATTAAAAATACCTCGAGTGTCAATTCAGAAGCGTAATTGATTTAATGCAGTCTAATATGAATTCTATCAAATGTTTTTATGTTTTTTTTTTCAGTTGTTATGTTTGATCTAGACGTATGAATAAAGTTTATTTTATATTTGAACTATATTTTTTGTGTTAATATAATGCAATTATTTACCATATTAATAAAGTTCAAAATACAGTTAGTATCCTAAATTTACAAGTCAACTGAACTTATATAAGTTAATATCCTAAGTTGCAATAAATAGATATTGCAGTTACATATAGTCAAGCTGAAATTATAAAATATTGCAGTTATTATTGGATATTAATATAATAATTTGTATTTCTTAATTAAAAAAATAATAAAGTAATAAACTTTAATATAAACTCTTAACATACTATTTTTTTTATAAAAACTGTTTTTAAAATTTTATAAAAATATAAATTTTTTAAATATATAAAAACGAAATTTAACAATTAAAGTTATAGGTGTAAAACGTACTTACGAGTCAACTACTATTTTTTATTTTTATAAAAACAAAAATTTTAAAATTAAAGTTTATTGGATGAGTACCATGTGGATATTTAAAAAAACTTATGAACTTTAAAGAATAAAAATATAAACTTTATCATTTAACCAACAAAATAAACTTACTTTACAATTATAACAACTTATCTTTTATTTTTTGTCATTTGATTATTATTTTTTATTGGAAACGAAACTTTACATGTGTAAAACGGTTTTTACTTTATTTATAAACAAAACATTTTGTTTTTATAAAAAAATAATTCTTTTGTAAACATTTCTTGTAACAAGTAATATAAAATAAAATACTCCAGAAATTTACAATCTTTACTAGATAAATACTAAATTGTGTTGCAATTTTTTAGGAATTATAAGTTTAACTATATTGTTATAGATAATATTAGTTAGTTTAAAAAATATTTTTTTACCAACTTGACTATATACATAGTAGATTGTGTTGCATATTTTTAGGGATTATAAGTTAAAGTAGACTCATATAGATAAAATTAGTTAGGAACCTAAAATTTAAACTTAGTATGATATAAAGTTAATAAAGATATCAACTCTTAACATCCTAATTTTTTTATAAAAATAGTTCTTGAAATTTATAAAAATATAAATTTTTTATATCTGTAAAAAATAAAATTTAACAATTTAAGTTAAAGGTCTAAAACGTACTTACAAGTCAAATACTATTTTTTTATTTTTATAAAAATGAAAATTTTAAATTTATAGTTTATTGGATGAGTACTATGTGGATATTTAAAAAAAAGTTATGAACTTTAAAGAATAAAATTATACTCTATAATTTAACCAATAAAATAAACATACTTTACAATTATAACAACTAATCTTTTAGTTTTTGTCTTTTGATTATTAATTTTTATAAAAAAACAAATTTTTTTGTCTTCTGATTATTAATTTTTATAAAAAAATAAAACTTTACATATGTGTAACACTTATGACATATATCCACCACAATAAGAAAACTACCAGAAACGAGTGTCGCAATACAAAGTGTCGCCCTCGCCGCATCGCGCGGGCACTCTACTAGTTATAAATTAAATATAACTCATTTAATTTATCTCTAATTAAGTTAACCAAATAATCATATTAATCCATAGCTCGAATTAGTTGGCCCAACCCGCCTCATACGAGTACGGATACGGGAATAACGTCCAACACGACATAATGCCAACAAGAATGAGAACTTGTTTGATCCAAAGAAAAACTGAAAACCTTCTCTAATGTCGCTTCGTATAAGCATCTTGGTATTTCAATGAATTAAACAAAGTGAAAAAGAAATTGTACTATATATTAAATTATTATATCCTTAGCTAGAGTACATAGAAAGCCCTTAATTTCCAATTCAATTACAACATTGCCATTATATATTGTAAATGAGTATGTGTATTGACTAGGGGTATTAATGTCATAAAAAAAATGGGGTCTACTCCTATTTAGCTTTTCTTTTTTATTTGGAATATTGGATTTTAATAATCCCAACTATTAATCGTTGGCTGCCAACAGTTCCAACTTCAAAAATAACCACTGGCAGTCCCAACTTTTGACATATTGGCCACCAATGGACCCTGACTAACAGAACCCTAAGGCCGTTAATCTCCGGTCGTCGAAAAACCGTTTTTGTCCAGATAAAGGTTTCTAAAGGTCCGATCTAAGGTTACAAAGAGGTTTGGGATGGAAATATTGAGTATTCCGGCCAAAAAGCTGAGTTTTCCGGCGAAAAAGAAGCTTTCTGCCGGAAAAGGAGTTTTCTGGCGACTTTAATAGTTGTGTCTTTTACTAGAAAAAGGTTCCCAAAGGTCCATAATAAGGTGACAAAGATGTTCGGGACAAAAATGTTGAGTTTTCAGGCCAAAAAACGTTTTTCCGACGACCGGAGACTAACGGTGTTAGGGTTCTGTTAGTCAGGGTCCATTGGAGGCCAATATGTTAAAAGTTAGGACTGCCAGTGGTTATTTTTAAAGTTGGGATTGTTGGCGGCCAACGGCAGATAGTTGGGATTATTAAATTTCAATATTCCTTTTTATTTTGTGACAAATCACCTTCGGGCAGAAGTGTGACAATTATCTTAATTAGGCACGGGTTAGTTATGCAAGACATGAATGAAGGACGTCGCCTTTGGGCAGAAGTGAGACATCCATGTATGTAATGAATAAATTACATAGCTTTTAATTATACTTGAAAGGATAAAGTAGATGTAGCACATCACCTTTGGGCATAAGCTAAACATCAAGAGCTCATTCAAGTTAAGCTATTTAGTTTTGTCAAAATTTAATTTATATAAGTATTTACAAAACCATTTAAGTTAATCAGTAAGAGTTCTCGATAAGAGTTTGGGGCATTTGAGTTTTAGAGTGAACACTAATTCTCGAGAAAGTAAGGGTTCTCAAGAAAATGAAGGAGGTGTTCTTCGGAAAATGGATTACGGGAAAATGAGAGTTTACGGGAAAAATAGTTCTCGAGGAAAAGTGAGTTCTCGAGAAAAGGTGAGTTTTCAAGAAAAGACGAGTTCTCGAGAAAAGGCTAGTTCTCCACATTTAGTATTCTCGATAGTTTTAGTTTTCGAGTTAAGTGATCTCTAGTTTTCTTGAGTTCTCGAGTCCTCATGAGATCTCGATTTTTCTTTTGAGATCTCGAATAGGTGAGAGATCTTGAATTTTATGATATATCGAGTCCTTTTTATTAGATCTCGAGCTTTTATGAGATTTCGAGTCTTTTTTTTATGAAATCTCGAGTTTTAAGTTGAGTTCTCCAGAAATAATGAACTCGCGAATTTGAACTCGGGAATATAAATCGTAAACTTTAAACCAGTAAAATTTAATCCATTTATGTAAACTGATAATTCAAATACTTAAAGGATAACTTAAAGATTTGGATCAAATCTTCTAGTTTTTTTTTTTTTTTTTTGAAAATTGAACTTCATTAAAAAACGCGAGCGGACCTCAAAGCAAGGACCACCGCAAACCAACTACAACATATACAACGGATTTAAAGCCCAATCTTTCCGGACAATATTCTTAAATCTGGAGCGAGACCTAAGCCACAAAAAAGCCAAAGATTTAATAGAAGCAACAACGTCGACCACATTCGCCTCCTTTCTTCTAAACATCTTCTCGTTACGAGCTTTCCAAATCACCCACATAGTTATCATAACAATACCATGAATGACTTTCTTGACCCATGCATTTCCTTTCTTGTTCGAAGCCATATTCAGAAGGTCCTTTATCTCAAGAGCAAACAACGGATCCAACCTGCACCACCTGATAATCGAAGACCAAACCCCAAAGGAAAATCCGCAGCCAGTGAAGATATGCAAAGAACTTTCAGAATCCACATCACAAAGAACACAAGTTGAATCTGGGACATTTATTCTTCGCCTAATCAGCGCCATACGATTTGGAAGACGATCCATCTTGGCTCTCCAAACAAAAATTGTGACCTTTAAAGGAATCCAAGCTAGCCAATGCATATGATGCTCCCTACGCTGGTTTCTGTCTTTGAGAAGTAAGGCTTTGAAATCAGCAACTGTAAAGCTGCCGCTGTCATTACCATCCCACCTCCACTTATCAGCATCGACGGACAAGCGGACCTGCTGTAAGGAAGCAATCAAAAGATCAAGCTCTTGTAATTCTTCCTCAGAACTCGGTTCCCTTTTCCAGCTACAAATCAAGCGACCCGCATTAACACTACTTTCCACAACTTCATTTATCCTGCTCTTTTTATCAATAGCGAGCCTGAACAAGTTTGGAAAAGAGTCTTTAAAAACTTCTGTCCCACACCACCTGTCAAGCCAGAAACAGACTGCACTCCCATCGCCAACAATGCCTTTAAAAAAAGGTGAAATTTACGGCCCTGCATAGAAAATTTGTTAAGAAAAATAGCGATATTCTTCCAACAACTAGTCATGCTCCTATTAACGGGCAGAAGATTCAATTCCTTTCTTTGAGAATGACAGTCTACAATAACTCTATGCCACATACTATTGACCTGACGTTTGTATCGCCATGCCCACTTCGCTAGAAGAGCCGAATTAACATCAATCAATTTAGAAACCCCTAAACCACCATCTTTTTTAGGCGTTGTAACCACCTCCCAAGAAACCCAATGAACTTTCTTAATGTTGTTATCGCCGGTCCATAAAAAACCTTTCATCATACTTTCTATTTTTTCAATAATCTTCAATGGGGCTTTGTAAATAGAAAGATAATAAATCGGTAGACTCGCTAACACCGATTTAATTAGCGTGAGACGACCTCCAATCGATAGAGTTTTAGCCTTCCAAGTTGTGAGCCGAGTTCTACACTTATCAATAACCGGATCCTAATGACTAAGACGATTCATATTTGCACCCACCTTGATACCAAGGTAATCAAAAGACAAACCACCAGGTTTAGAACCAACCACACCCGCTATGTATAGTAATTCATCATTGTCCATCCCAATCCCATATATATTCGATTTATGAAGATTAATTTTCAGCCCCGAACAAAGGTGAAAAACTCTAAGAATTCTAACCGCCTTTTTGAAAATTTATAACAGACCAATTGCCCACAATTAACGCATCATCCGCATATAGAAAATGAGACAAAGAGGGCCCCTTGTTAGCAATTTGAATGCCTTGAAACTCACCCACATCAACAGCCTTGTTAATAAGAAAAGTAAGCGCTTCCATAACAATGAGAAAGAGAAAAGGGTAGAGAGGATATCCTTGTCTTAAACCTTTCTCACATTGAAACTCATATGTAAGAGTTCCGTTTACAAGCACCGCAGATCTGGCCGACCTAAGAATCCCATCAATCCATAAACACCAATGATCAGGAAACCCCATTTGATTCAAGATAGAAAGAAGAAAACCCCAATCCACATTATCATAGGCTTTCTCAAAATCTATTTTGAATATAAAAGCTTTTTCCTTCTTCTTCTTCAACCACGAAATCATCTCATTAATAATTAACGGCCCATCAAGAATAAATCTATCTGATAAAAAAGCGCTTTGAGACTCAGAAATAATAAAGTCCATAGCTTTCTTAATTCTAGTCGCCAGTACCTTAGAGATAACTTTAGAAATAATTCCAATCAATGTAATGGGACGATAATCCTTTAAACCCACAGGATTTTTGACTTTGGGAATCAGCGTAATGAAAGCGGAGCTGCACCCGCGATTAATGACCCCCGTCTCATAAAAAGCATTCATCAAATTAGCAAAATCATCTTCAAAAAAAGACCAAAAATGTTTCAAAAACCTGAAATTGAAACCGTCTGGTCCCGGAGCTCTATCACCAACACACTCGAAAACCGCATTCTTAATTTCTTCTTTAGAAAAAGAGGCAACCAATTCCTCTAAGCACCCTTCTGGCAGTCTCCTAATATTATCACAAACGAGTCGCGGTCTATCCGAAACATTAGACGAGAACAACTTCCTATAATGTTTAAGCACCTCCTGTTTAACCAAAGTAGGATTGGAGACCCATTCACCATCTATCATCAAACCAGGAATATTATTTTTAGCTTTTCTTCCATTTATCACCCCATGAAAAAAGGCGGAGTTCTCATCCCCATGAGTCGCCCATCTCACTCTAGACTTTTGTTTAAGATCCCGATTCTTCATATGCTCTATAAAGCCAATTCCTTTTTTGCATTCCTCATAAATCCATAGATCTGAATCATCTAAATCCCTATCCTCCATGTCCAACTCAAGGCGCTCTAACTCCTTCTGCATAGACTTTAGATCTTCGCCTTCTTTATTAACCACATCCGCCCACCACTTTTTAATCTCTTCCTTAACTCTTTTAAGCTTTTGAGAAATAATAAAATCCGGTGGACCAACAATCACAACTTCTTCCAAAGTGTTAATAACCGTATTCTCGCAACCATCCCTCTCCAACCAAGAGTTAAACCAACGAAAAGGTTTAGCCCCATAGTCAGAGTTCCCCAATGAAAGTAAAAGCGGACAATGGTCGGAGCGCTCTCTAGGGAGAGCTCGTAAACATGCCTGAGGCCATCTATTGAAAAAAGATTGACAAACAAGCATCCTATCAATTTTGCTGAATTTGAAGCTTCGACCATTGGCAACCATAAAGGTGAATTTATTTCCTCGTATTGGATATTCCTTGAAAGCCACTTCATCAATGAACTTATTAAAATCGTACGCACTAACAGGATTGAATTTTGAGTTCCTTCTATCTTCTTGAAACCTGACCACATTGAAGTCACCCAACAAAAGCCAATGACCACTATGATTCTCAATCACTTCCTTAACCTTTTCCCATAATCTCCTTTTTTCAACAAGATTCTATGGACCATATACATTCATGACATTTAAAGAAGACCCATCTCCAACTAAAGTGCCCAAAGTCAGCAAGAAATTCTGATTTAGAATAGACGACCTCTTTTTAAAAATCTTTGGATTCCAGATATTAGCCAGACCTCCCGACCGCCCCGCAGCATCAACTATATCTACCTCATAATCATCATTGCCCCATAAATAACTCAAATTGAAATTGCTAACCTGTTCCGACTGGGATTCTTGAATAGCCACAAAAGAGACATCATTCCTAACCTTTAAACCCTTGATCCACCCTAACTTATCAGTTGTCCCCAAACCTTTGACATTGATAGATAAGAAGTTCATTTGTTAACTGATTGTTTACCTTCATCTAAAACGGTTTTACGGACAAGCTCTTGGAAGTTGTTCATTTGAACACCCAATTTTAGCCCCATCTCTACAGTTTCCGTCACTTCTTTTGAGATTACATCAGCCGATTCATGAGTCGGATGTGAAGATGGCGGTGCCTGATCATCTGGACAATCACCGGTATTCATAACTGAGTCTTCACTTTTTGCCGGTTGTGAATTGAGGTCAAATCCTTTGTCGTCTATTTTTCTTGCTTTAAAGTCATCGACATCTGTTTCTGGTCATGAATTGTTATCAGGAGATAAGTTGTCCTTTGTTGATGTATCACCTTCAGTCTTTCTGTTGAGTCCCAATAGAGCATCAAGTCCAAAAGGGTCCAGCCCATTTGGATCAAAATCCAATCTGGGCCTTTTTAACGATGTGGGCCTTTCATCTTTAGATAACATCTTGTGTTGGTTTGTCTTGACTGAGCCCACCTTATTCTTCTTAACAGACCTTCTAGAAAACTTCCCAACCACTTCCTCCTTTTTCAAATCATTTCTATCCGTTGACTTATTTTGAATATTATAATTATAATCCATTAATATGGCACCTTCCTTGCCAATTTTGAAAACCCCACCATTTAAGGAATTTATGTCACAATTATTGGGCAAATCATTCTTTTCAAAGTTTCCTACACTTTCCTTAACTGTTTCCGAGTTACCCGCCATTCCAAAGTTACCGAACTCAACTTTGTGGTCAACATCCCTCTCCGGCATACTTCCGGCAGCATTCGAAGGTCCTAGTTCGCCCGATGAGTCTGGTTTTTTAAACAAAAAATCTGGAAACCAGTCACGAATCTCCTCCATTACCCAGACCCGAAATTTTCTTCTCCTCCATTGTAAAACAACTTCATCCATGATACGTCTACCATCTCCGACCAAATTACCTACATACTCGTAAGATAAATCGCCATCCTCCTTTCGAACTTTGGCTTTATGAATGACTTTTCCAAATCGAGTTCCGATCCAATCAAGGGTTTCGGTGCAAAGCAAATTCAAGGGAATTCCTTGCACCTTCAACCATGCGACCCTTTCAAACGGGAAGGATTGCCCCTGCCATATCTCAACCGATTGAAAGACGTCACTCCGAGCGATGGCCTTTTTCCTTACCTCTTCTGCCTCGCCGTTTTCATTGAACGACAACAAGACCGATAAACCTCCCAAAAACTGTATACTCCCACCTTCTGTAACACCCTAGTTACTATTTAACGGTTTTACATGTAAATACCAACAACTAGATGTATAGTTAAGACTACTCATACTATAAAAATACGGGTTTATTAAAACTTTTACAAATCATAAGTTATTCAACATAACGTGATCGGATTCGTCGTTTAAATTTACGATGAGGCAATGTGCGGAAGCATGAAATCTTTATTGTGTTCGGTTCTTCGTTGAGCTTGATCGTCTTCCGGCATCCAAAATGTACCTACATTTCATAAACATGAAATGCTTTAGTCATACGGAGTTTAAAACATGTCTAAACGAGTCCGGGAAGCGAAACTGAATAAATTACATTTTGTTACAGGGTCTACCGTAAATTACGGTGGCTACCGTAATTTACGGTAGCCCCTGAATGTCGATTCTTCCACCGTAAAGCAGTTTGAGTGTGGCGTAAAGGCTTTAAGGCTACCGTAAGTTACGGTAGCTACCGTAACTTACGGTGGCCTCTGCAGGATTTTCCAAGTTTGCCGTTTACTAAAACGGAAACCTTCATAACTTTTAATCCGCTTGTCCGTTTTGCACGATTCTTTTTCCTACGCGTTCGTAATTTGATTCTCCATCTTATGGAGTTAACATCCGACATCCGGATTGACAAATTTATAGAGTTTTAAGCTTTAGGCTTAAATTAAAATTTACCTATTTTGAACCATTCATGTATTTATCAAACAACTTGTTTGTTTGATCCCAAATTCTCATGAATCTCCTAATTTCTATATTGTTTATCATATTTGGCTCAAACCACGGGTTTCCTACGCATTTTAAACCCGCTTATACTCAAGTGATTGTTTTGACCCGTTAAGGGCATTTACGTCCTTTTAAGCATAATTTCGCTCATTCCCTTATGCCTCATAATTCCACTGGTTCATTTTGGTTAGTCTTCCACCACAGCTTTGAACGTGGTGGATTCAATGTAATAGACTATTTATTCCGAATTTTATCCCTCAAATATGTTATTTTTGCGGTAATACACATTTTAAGGCATTTAACCCTTGATAGTTTATGCCTACGATTTTCATACGCATCTAAAGGTTACAAAATCATAATATAAGTTCCTAACCAACCTTTATGGGTCGTTTGCCCAATTTACCCTTCAAGGGCGTTTTAGTCAACTTTAGCCCCCCACTCACTACGAAGGGCTTTCGCTACACATTTGGCCATAAAGTATGTTATCCACAACCATATTTACACGTACCTGGCTCGGGTCAACTTACTGACCCGTTTCGATACCTTGCCTCTATAATATGCTAATTCGTAGCGCTTTAATCCATAAACCATTATTATCTTGTAAGCATAAGACTTGACACATACATATTAGTCGTCATTTGTCAAATGGCACTAAAAGTCACCCTTTGACCCGTTTGGTCTAAACGACCAAACATTTTGCATTAGAATTTAGAATGGTATATATATACCATCTCGTTATTTAACCCATTTCGGCTTACGCCGTATGGTGTCTTATAACTTTTACTTATATTTATCGACACACGACTAAATTACCATTTTACCCCTATCCTTATTATGAGTTACCCCATACGGTAACATCTCAAGATTCATTGTATGCTTGTCATTTACGGCTATATTACTATTTACCCATATTTACCATTCATCATGGTTTTTATCAATTTTGTGTATGTCCCAACTCGTATCAATTGTGTCGGAATCCATATTTCCCAATATTGTTTTTATCGAGTTTAAAACTTATAGAATAAATAAGTATTCTACAAAATGGTGTAAGTTTCACTTACCTTGCATCCGGTTATTGCTCATTTTCGCGTACACGATCCGTTTGACCCGCTTCTTTCCCAAGCCTCCATCTAGCTTGTCAAGAGTCAGACTATCATCATAATTCGTAAGACGGTTAGATTAGTCATCATAATTATGACTATCTCATCTTACGGATTTTGTGTCGAAATTTCTATTCTACTTCATCATTGGTTAGTTCGACTTTCTAAAATCAACTACCTTTAATCATATAATATGCACAATCAAGGCAAATCAACATTATGATTAGAAATCGTTTTATCCCATATCTTATGTAATTAGTCAAGTTAGCTAATTACGCGTTTCTTTCATAATTCCATCTTTTCATACCAAACCCAATTCATGGTAATTATGATTCATGTACCCAAACACCTAAATTGTTCAAGAACTATATCTTTACTATCAAATATGATGATTCTAATCACAAATTAGGCATTAACATCATCATATTATAAAAACCCATTTCAAGTCTTGTATGATTAACACTCAGACTTGCAAATTGTTCAAGTATCTTGTTTCTACTATCAACTATGATGATTTTAAACATGTGTATATCATCATTTTCACTACATAATCAAAACCCACTTGTCTAAAAGTGGTAAATCATCAAATTACTTGAATCTTGGAAATTTTACTTCAAATTTCTACTTAGGGTTTGTTCCTAAGCAATCACACTTCATAAATTCGGCCATAACCTCTACGATTCATGCATAGATCGCATCATGCAAAGTTAACTAATTTTCACAACTTCATGAATGTTGGAAATTCGACATACCTTACGATCCCTTTGACTTGGTGATCGTTTCTATGTATTCAAATCTGAATTTGGCCTTCGATTGATCCTCCAATTTGAAGGTTTTGTTGAGTTTTAGGGTTAGCTCCCATGGAGCTTGTCTCCTGATCATCTCACGCACGCACACACACAAGAGTGTGTGTGTTGTGTTTTGTTTTTAAGTTTATAATTCTATTTGCAAGATACCCGGCTTTGGTCCCTCGTGTTTGGTTAGTTATTAATTAGGTCACAACCTAATTATTTTCAACAATATTCCCACTTATTAACTAGGTTTAATATTCCTAGTTAACTTAGCGGGTTTGGGAATATTTATAACTAAGTTTATTTTAGGTCCCGTTAACTCGAGCCTTTTATAAACTTTATTTTCCTTAGAAGCATTTATTCACTTTTTATTAAATATCAGGTTTATTTATTTAAATCCTAATATTTACCGGGTTACTTTTACCGCTAACGGTATTTTACCCGTCTTTTATTATTAACGTGGTTTGATTACCAAACCCGTTTTTGGGGTGTTACACCTTCCGGGTGTAACTCCCGGATCACGGCGTTAACTTTTTTAAGAGCCTCAACATCAAAAACTCTAGCCACCAAGGACTTACCATGCCGATCGTTGTATTCGTTGATGCCATCCGGTATAACAACCACCATCTCGTCCTTACTATCATCTTTAACACCCATCAGTTTGTCTCGGAAAGAAACCGCATTCATGTCTTCGCGTATAACGTTATTCATATCATCCTTCTTGACTTCCAAAGGATCGGTCTTCACTGTTACATTAGAAATATTTGTACGAACATCAACCCCTGTGAATCTGGCCACATTTGCTCTTAGTTTATAAGATCCCAACCACAAATTCCTCATAGAACGATCCAACTCTTCTTTGTCTTTTATCTTCTGAAACGTGACGAAAGCAAATCTTCGACCCTCTCTATCCTTCTTCCTAGCAATATAGATCTTCGATATCTTCCCAAACTCCTTCAACAAAGTATTCAAATCGTTGCCACTGCATTTCTCTGGTAGGTTTGTGATGTAGTATTTGACTGCGTCGATATCCTGTCGCTGCTCCGGTTTTCTGTCTTGTCGTCGGTAGTTGTCTCCCATGTCTCCCCATATTTTAATAACATATCTTGGCATTTGCTTTTCCTCGTACTAAATAGGTGTTTTCCGGATCAAATCTTTTAGTGATTAAGAGTTTATCAAGTTTTCTTGTAAGTTATATATGTTTCCTAATTTAATGGGATTCAAATCTTTTGGAGATTTACCTAAATCTTTTAGTTTATCTAAGATTTGAAAATTATATCCCTAAATAATTATTAATAGATTTTTAGTCCTGATTTGAACCAAAATATACTATAATTTTCAAAAATTATGATAAACATGAAGAACACAATCAAAAATTTTAACAATTAAAACACCTAAATTACTAGAATTAAATATGTTAAACTCAAATATATAAAAGAGATTTTGGATTTTAAAATCTCCAAATTAAGGAGATCATTGGTTCTTTAATCGTGATATACCATTTAATCAAGAAAAACGTTGTAACACCCCGATCGCATATACAACCTCCGACGGAATCGTCGGGGAGTCACGTTACAAATTGCTCACAAAACATGGTACTAAAGTTTTATTATATTGATTATATTGTTTTACAAACACAAAGGAATACAAGTAGTTATTTTTAGATTTAGAAGTTATCTAAGGTCCGAGTGCGTTTCTATGTGTAGCATACTTAAAATGTCGATACATGAAATATACGTAAAAATAAAGGTCAACAGTAAAAGACATTGAATTTTATAATATGCCATAAAAGATTTAACGGGCTAGCATAATAAAAACACACATTTCAATTTTCGGAGATTTAACTTTGTTACTTTGCTTTTGAATATGAAAAATCTTTTTTAAACGCTACATCATTACTTACTTATTAAAGTTTTATTATTTATTTATTTATTTATTTGACGAGTTTTATCAAGGCATTTCATCAGGGCCGGTTCAATGTTTCTCGGGACCTAAAGCGAACAATGAAATGGAGGCCTTTTTACTATAAGTTTTTTTGGAGTTTAGCAATTTTTTTGTTTTGTTTTGACAATAGCACTTGCTTATTAAAGTTTTAATAATTCACCTGTAGAATTTAGCAAATCTCTCAAAAAGCAAACCAAAGCAAAGAAACTCTTTATTGATAGAAATGCAATATTATACAACAATATAGTTTAAATCTGAAACACATTCAACACAGCAACATAGTTTAAATTTGTAACACATACATACAACAACATAGTTAAATATGGAAGAGAGAACATCATCACATAATGATAGATGGAAAGTATCCATTCAATGAGAGACATATCCCTCACTCATTTAAAACCCTAAACTTCTAGTGTTGAGCCAACTGTGTAATCTTGAGCCTTTCACTTTAGAACTAAGCCGGTGTGACTCAGTTTCTCATTGATCAGTTTGTCAATCTTTTCATTCATCTCATTCGTGAAATGGTTCTCCCAATCTCCAACCTTACCCTTCCTGAAGTAGAGTCGGTTTTCAGACACAAGAGCGCGAGCGCTCTCTCCATTTTGAATACCACTTTTGTTTACTTCTAACTTGCTCAAATTCTCAAAATTACACATTTTTGTAATTCTTTCTATCGCACCTTCATTCTCTTCTTGGGTTGTAAAGGGATACCCAATGAACTCCGCAAGTCTCTTCACGTGGCTTGCAGGATCCTTTATCATATCTTCATATTTCAACAAAAGAGTTATCTCGGGTCTCTCCAAGCTTGCTTTCGCAAATCCTGAGAGATGATCCCAATATGGTCCAAACGCACTAATGCCCCGACAAAACTCGTCAACTGCCTCCTCAAATGGGGCATCTTCTATGGGTACTTTATGTATTCCGCACAAGAAATGGTAATAAGAAACTATGACATCTTTTATATTCCGATATATGTAAACTATCTTGCAGTTTGAAGTTCGGATTGATTCTGGCAATAAGTTGTAAGGAAGGTGTGTGGCTATGGGTATGATACATGAGTTGTCGATGTGGTGGATTTGTTCACTATTTTTCTGAAGGGAGGGAATGAGGTTATGAGGGAGGTTTGTGAGCAAAGGAGTGTTTGATTCATTGAAGTTTTGTCGGGTTATGATGGCAAAAGCAATGGCCTTTAGCCATGTTGTGCCGCTTTTGGGATGACTGCATAGAAACAGATCGGTTGGTTGAGGCTTGAAGGTTTGTTGTGCTGAAATGATTCCTTGGAGCAACTTTGGATGGCACCATATGCCTTGATAGTTGTACATGATTTCCCTGCCTTTCACCCAACTATGAGTGTATTGAGGAAATGTTTTGATCATCTCTTCAATGTCTCTAACTTGGGTTTTGGTGGTCTCCATGATTGCTATTTTCCATGTTATTATGGTATTAAATAAATAGACACACCCAATCTGATATACATGCACACGGGTGTCTTCTTTTGATTTTTTCAATTACTTCAACAATTCAGAAAATTAAATACCGGATATTTTTATATGGTTTGCTTTTCAACATATCGTGTAAATAAAATTTTTCATTTTGTAATATATATTTCGTGCTGAACACGCAGGGATATATCCACTATTTAATCATATTTTAAATCTTTTTTCTAAGCAGTAAGACATACAATTAGTTTTTTAATAGTAAGTTTCTTTTTAAAAAGTATATAATTATAAACATTTTATATAATTATCTTTAAGTTATATTCTTTATTTTTTTTTCGTTTTTATCAAACCCATACGATGCCGTAGGAATTATTTATATGCACAATACATAGAAATAGTTTATACGAGTTGAGTTATAATACAAAAGATTTAAAAATAAGAAGGGTAAGAAGTCACCAGAGAGCGACAAGTGTCCTATGAGTAATTAAATGGAAAGGGTAATTTTGTTTACAAGAGGAAAGAGAATATGTGCATGCAAGTCACATGCTATTACCCCCTTAACTTTTAAACGTCCGTAACTTTTTTATACATCATTTGTTTTAAAAAAAAAAATATACCATAAAATCGAGCGTTTTTTTATCTTTAATATGAGTACCATATTGTTATATTTTTCAAAAAAAAAATTCAAAAACCCAGTTGCATATTACACAATGGACGTGATGTAAAACACAATGTAAATTAGATTAAAAGCACAATCAATGACAACAGATAAAGACACAATGGACAACATACTAAAACACAATGAACATAACGTATAACACAATGAACATAACGTATAACACAATAAGAATCAGACTAAATAAAAAAACAATTGATGACAACAGATAAAAGACACAGTTAATGACAGCAAATAAAAGACACAATGGAGAGCAGATGAAGACACAATGAAAAACAAACTAAAAACACAATACTTAACAAACTAAAACACAATGAACAAGATAATAAAAAATTGAACAAATTATTAAACCACAATGGACAACATATTAAAACACAATGAATAACATATTACACAATGGACATGACGTAAAACACAATGGAAATTAGATTAAAAACACAATCAATGACAACAGATAAAGACACAATGGACAACAAACTAAAACACAATGAACATAACGTATAACACAATAAGAATCAGACTAAATTAAAACACAATTGATGACAACAGATAAAAGACACAATTAATGACAGCAAATAAAAACACAATGGAGAGCAGATGAAGACACAATGAAAAACAAACTAAAAACACAATACATAACAAACTAAAACACAATGAACAAGATAATAAAAAAATTGAACAAATTATTAAACCACAATGGACAACATATTAAAACACAATGAATAACATATTACACAATGGACATGATGTAAAACACAATGTAAATTAGAATAAAAACACAATCAATGACAACAGATAAAGACACAATGGACAACATACTAAAACACAATGAACATAACGTATAACACAATAAGAATCAGACTAAATAAAAACACAATTGATGACAACAGATAAAACACACAATTAATGACAGCAGATAAAAGACACAATGGAGAGCAGATGAAGACACAATGAAAAACAAACTAAAAACACAATACATAACAAACTAAAACACAATGAACAAGATAATAAAAAAATTGAACAAATTATTAAAACACAATGGACAATATATTAAAACACAATGAATAACATATTAAACACAATGACCTGAACTAATAACACAATTTATAGAAAACCCAGATATAACAAAATCTTCATTGTGTCATATATTGTGTTATAGGTTTTTTATAAAAACGCAATGGATAGAACTCAAATTAACATTGTGTTATAGATTTTGATAATAACACAATGTATAGAAACTCTACTAACCAAAACCCAGTTAAAAGACACAATGACCTGAACCTTTAACACAATGCCAAAAAACCCAGTAAAAATGAAAATTTTTATTTTATTTGTATATGATAATATGGTACTCATATTAAAGATAAAAAAACGCTCGTTATTATGGTGAAATTTTTTTTGAAAAAAAATGTCGTATGAAAAAGGTATGGACATTTTAAATCGATGGGGGAATTGGCATGTGCCTTGCATGTGGAGAGAGAAAATCCATAAATATATGATTCCTTTTATGCCCTTCTATTATCTTTTTTTCCCTACAACCAATCTCAACCCTTCAAATCTAAGATCAATGGGCTAGAATCCTTCTTACACTTCTTATTTATTTTATCCTTTGTATTTGATCCTAACCCTATACAATAGTATGGATGTAATCAACTAAAAGCTACAAACATAAAGCTGCGAGTTACTAAATTACATTGCGTTATGGTGCCGCTTTGGGACGCATAGAGAAAAATATCGAAACCGAATCTCATCGAAACCATAAAATTAATACCAGTACCGTTGTTGTATGGGTGGTATGGGCTTGGTTTGGTGAAAATAGGGGTGAGCAAATTAACCAGCATAACCGATAACCGAACCATAACTGACATAACCGAACCACTAATAACTGATAACCACTAATAACCAATGGTTATGGTTATGAAACTTTGTATAACCGCTCAATCGGTTATGGTTATGGTTATGAAGCTTTGGTTAACCGATATAATCGAAACCGAATCGAACCGAACTTGTAATGTTAACTTTATATAATGGATTTGTGTTTTGCAAAACCATATAGAGGTTTTTTACTAAGATAAAAGTATCTTAGTAACAAAATGATCTTGATGTAGATGTCATTTATTTTGATAAAGAACTAAGGTGTTATGGTCATAATTTTTTTTTGTTTGAGAATTACCTTATTAAAAAGAACCCCAAATCGGTAGTTTAAACATAAAGTTTAGTCTCAATCATCTTATAAAATAGGCTCAAGCTAAGTTCAAATCGTGCACAACCTTATTTATTTCAAACCTTGCTTGGTTACTTAACCGAAATTAACCAAAACCGAACCATAACCGACTTCATAACCGATTAACCGTAACCAAAGTTTGGTTATGGTTACCAAAACTCCGTAACCGAACTAGCGGTTATGGTTATGGTTAATAGTAAAAACCGAATCAAACCGACCCATACACACCCCTAGGTGAAAATTACATAGTTGCGGCTAATATTACTAAAAGAGTAAATTACAAAGTTCGTCCTTTATGTATGTCATATATTACAAAGTATGTCATTTATCTTTAATAAGCTCAGAAAACATACTCAATGTTTGTAAACCCTTACAAGTTATGTCCTTTAGTCATAACACAATTAGTTTTCATGGTTAAAGTTGACTAAGTCAACCCCTCATAAGGGTATTTTAGTCATTTTATCCTAAATATTATAATAAATAATCATAAAACCAATAAATAAAACAATTTTAGAATTATATATGTAAATATATACATACAGACATTATTAACCCCTTCTCCTTCTCTCTCTCTCACCTACCCCCACCACCACCACAACTCACCTGCCACCACCATCACCACCACCACCATCGATCTGCCACCACCACCACCACTTTCACTCTCTTACTCTACCTGCTCTCTCTCAATCTCTCTCTACAATCTCTTCTTTCTCTCTCTCTCTCTAAACTTCCGTCGCCAGGATTTTAGAGAATCAAAGCAGTCTTGCTTTGAATTAATTGTGTACCGACGGCATCCGGCAACAATGCGCATATGATGTACATCTTCAACAGAAACGACGTTTGTTTCCTCACTCGGTCTCAACTCTCTCTCTATATAAAAGTACCCTACCACCACCACCCACCCATCTACCGCCACCATCACCCAACTACAGCCAACACCACCGCCTATCTCAAGACCTGCCACCATCAAACCCTTCCTCATCCATCTCAAGACAACACACATTTAATTATCATCACCAACATATACCACTTCTCAATGTCTTAACACTCATTACACACTTAATATGTTCACCGGTGGTCTCAATTTCTTTTAGAGTAAATTATCCCCAAACCTTAAGTTCTTCTGTTTCATCGACATCAATAACCCCTAAGTTTAGTTTCAAAACTCTCTAACAAGTTATTATTATATTTGCCTCTGATTTGCGATTACAAACAACGTACCTGAGATTGGAGTAAATTAGGGTTTTTGTTTCTAGCAGGTTACCAAGATCTCACAGATCTGAGAGTGGCGGTGCCCGGGTGATGGTGGTGGTCGAGTGGCGGTGGTCGGGTGGTGGTTGTGTAGAACAGAGAGAAGTATGGGTCGCCAAAAAACGGGTTTGATACTCAACGGAAAACTGGTTTGGAACTTGCCGGAAAACTGGTTTGGAGCAGAGTAAACTTGCAGGTGAAGTGGTGGTGGTGGCAGATCGGTGGCGGTGGCGGTGGCAGGTGGGTTGTGGTTGTGGGAGTAGGATAATTAGAAAGAGAGAGAGGGAGAAGACATTATCTGTATATATTTATAACTATATACACACATATAATTCTAAAATTATTTTATTTATTGGGTTTATGATTATTTATTATAATATTTAGGATAAAATGACTAAAATACCCTTATGTGGGGTTGACTTAGTCAACTTTAACCATGAAAACTAATTGTGTTATGACTAAAGGACATAACTTGTAAGGGTTTACAAACATTGAGTATGTTTTCTGAGCTTATTAAAGATAAATGACATACTTTGTAATATATGACATACATAAAGGACGAACTTTGTAATTTACTCTTACTAAAAAGTGAACTGCCGAAGAGGAAGAGGCGTTAGTCCCACGCTTGGGTCGACATATCCTAAGACCCGATCATTGGCATTGCGCAAAATAAAGTGAAGGGTTTTAGGAGAGGGGGTGGCTCATGAAGGAGACGAATTGTTAAAAACACCTTAGTTTCATTGATGAGTTATTTATTCATGAGTGTCGCATGTCTCTTTCTTTTTTGAATTTTGATAGTTGGGAATTTGTAATGAAAAACACCAAAGAAGATAAGAATCAAGATCATACAGCCAACAATTCACTATTAGGCTATGGGGTGTGGGGGTCATGGATTGGAACATTATTTCCACATAGGATCATTAATTAAATGGTATACCATCCCCCTCCTTGATTGATGGTGGTTCCCATGGATTAAACCACGATTACCACGACCCTCTCATTTGATAATTTTAATACAAAAACAAATTAACAAAAATAAAGGGGATAGTGGTTTGGGTCATGACCACACCCTTAGGGTAGTGGTTTTGAATAATGGATTAAAGATGGATGATGTGGTGCCTATGTGGAGGGTCATGGTGGTTATGAGGGTCATGACCACACCCTATAGCCTTATAGAATACTGAAAACGATTATAAAAGATAATTGAAAAGAAACGATGTTAAGCAACATACTAACTACTGAGCTATTTAAGGCTATAATCCCCAAATCTCTAACCTAACAATATATTAACTAACCTTAGGCTGAAGGGTGTGGGGGGCATGGGTTAGGTGATCAATCGCCACGTAGGACCATTAATGGATTGCTACACCACCCTCTTGTCTCATCCACCATGAATGGCATGGATTAAACCATGGCACCCATGAGCCTCCTTTCCTTTTTCAATATTTGTTAGGTTGTGTGTTGTGGGGCGTGGAGGGAGGGGCATGGAGAAGCCACATCGGTCAGAACAACGCAGAATATAGCTACCCAGGGCTGCTAGCGGGTGGCGCCATGGCGTGGTTTATTTCATTTTTTTCTTAATAATTAAACAATATAAAACCAATCATACAAAGTCACATCAACCTGCCATCATATTTCACATTTTACATCTCCACAACAAATGTTCTTCTCTGTAATATGTTAAACCCTCCACCATCTACGTAGCACCTATGTGCCTCGCTTTGCCTGGAAATTTGGACTAGACGTAAGAGTCGGTGACTTTTAACAAGTGTGCTTTTATCTATACACTTCACAACACACAACACACAAAATACAAATAATATTATCAAGGGTGGAGATACAATAGGAAGTTTATTTGGCTAGGAAGGCTAGAAAGTGAACTTGACCATCCATTTAGTTAATCAAGGGCTAAGATTAAATCAGGGAAATTGAAGGGGAAAAAATAGGCGCGTGAGTTTGTTTAGGGACATTCTAGTCAATCCAAGCCAATAGTTTCTCTCTCCTCCAATTCCCCACCCCCCCCCCCCACATTTTTTAAACGTTAATAACTCTTTCATACGACATTATTTTTTTTATAAAAATTGCACCAAAAAAACGAGCGTTTTTTATCTTTAAAACGAGTATACTATTGCTATATTTTCAAAAAAAAAAAAAATTAAAACCCAGTTGCGTAAAACGCAATAGAAAACCCCCCAGTTACGTAAAACGCAATGAAAAAAAAACCTAAAAAATAACATTTTTCTAAAACGCAATGCACCAAAAACACAAAGAAATTACTTATTTGTAAAACGCAATTGCCAGAAAACACAAAGAAATGTCTTATTTCTAAAACGCAATAGCCTAAAAACTCAAAAGAAAATGTACTTTCTAAAACACAATGGACTAAAAACACATAAAAATGTGTTTTACCTAAAACGCAATACACCAAAAACCCAAACAAATGTCTTATTTCTAAAACGCAATGGCTATAAAACACTTAAAATGTCCGTTTTCTAAAACGCAATGGACTGAAAACACATAAAAAAGTGTTTTACCTAAAACGCAATGCACAAAAAACACAAAGAAATGTCTTATTTGTAAAACGCAATGGCCAGAAAACACTTAAAAATGACTCATTCTAAAACGCAAATTGTAGGTCCCTCTCGAGGATGAGATAAAACCTTATCCTTGTTATATCAAACACACTAGCGAGTGCGGAATCCAAGCTAGCATGCAACCGAGACTTTATACGAGAACAAGCACAAACACAACACACAACATTCAACGATTAACACCACTTGTATTAATGCGTATGAAAGATTCGGTTACAAGTCCAATGTTTACAGATGTATTCTGCAAACTCTCAAAGTTCTCTCGTGTGTGTGCTCTCAACTCTCTTACTTGCCTCTGATCTGTCGAACTGAACACAACACATGGGTATTTATACCCGACACAGCAGGTCTGGTCGAAGGATCAGACAGATTGATCGACAGATCATCTGTCGACCAGAAAAGCCCATCGAAAGATCACATTCACCACGAAGGATGATATCCTTCGAGGTCTATCCTTCGTGGTCTATCTTTCGAGCTCATCATCGAAGGATATAAAACAATCCTTCGATGACACATCCTTCGACACAGCCAGCTTACAACATTTCTCTAACTGTT
Source organism: Helianthus tuberosus (assembly GCA_030545235.1). Classification (NCBI taxonomy): domain Eukaryota; kingdom Viridiplantae; phylum Streptophyta; class Magnoliopsida; order Asterales; family Asteraceae; genus Helianthus; species Helianthus tuberosus. The sequence goes on along the minus strand of CM060447.1, from coordinate 33,608,382 downwards.
TGGTCAAGTCAAACCAGGAGGATGGTTGACTTGGTCAAACTTACATCAACCTTACATTAAAGACATCGTTTTGTATCATGACGAAATACAGACAAAGTACAGACACAAGTGCACCAACAAACTCCCCCTTGGCTGTAGCTTTGTCTCGATCTTCGTGTCTTCAAGTCTTCAAGGCCGAGTCGAACCGAGCCGAGTCGCGTCCACACAAAGTGCATCAACAAACTCCCCCTTGGACGCTACTCGTGATGGTTCGTCTTCTGTCACATTCAAGTCGGAGGATCTTCAAAGTCTTCACGCGTCATAAGTAGAAAGTGTATCAACAAACTCCCCATTTAACTTAGGTAGTGTGTCAATAAACTCCCCCTTAGATTGAACTCTCCATTGAGTCATGCTCGTGAATCTTTTGACTTGTCAATTCTTCAGATCCTTGTGGTGTTGATGAAGGGACAGCGGCAACTCGATCATTTTATCCTTTGAGTGCCTCCACTTCGTGTCTTCATTCCAAAGCTTTTCATCGAACATGTTCTCCTCGCCTTTAGCATCTGCACATGCAAGAAAGCTAAACGCATAATGAGAACAACCGCTTGGAATATAGTTAACATTTAAACTAACGACACATATGAGATCAAATCTCAATCAACCACCAACCGACAGCAGTTTGAAAGTTTAGAAAAATATTCATTTTAATCCTTTAACTTTCAAAAACTCGTTAACTTCGACTGTTTATGAAGATGCAATTGTTTTCCAGCTTACGATCAGGATTTTGGGTAGGATAGACTCGAGTTCCAACATCAGTCAATCAAAAATAAACCAGAAGCAAAATCTTTTTGGATTTTAAAAAGTTTATATTAAAACACACCTAAAATCTTTTTGGAATTTTTCATTCTTCAAAAGTAAAGACGGAAAGCAATAAATAGATATTTACAACGATGCATAAACAGGAAACATTAACTAAATATTTACAGACATTCTTTTTGCGAGTTTCGAGGGTAAGAGAATCATATCAGTGTACGGTCATGCCAAAAACACTCTCTTTGTTCAGTTAATTAACATTAAGATAAGCATCCTATAACAATTATCGGTATTGTTGTCCACATAAGCTCAACTTATCATTTGTACTCATGGCGAAGGGATACGTTAAGGTATAATTTATACTTACCGACCGGTGTTCATCCACATCACGACACATTCCCGTATCAAGGTATGCACGAGGGTTCATCTTACCGGTGAGTATACCGATTATCATCTGTTTGACCGTATATGATGTGAGATTCTCACTTATTTTGATTTGAAAACAAGCCCTATGTGATATAATCACTTATTGATGAGGAACTTGATTTTCATATGCATGAGGGCACAGGAGCAAGTCCGTGAACAGGTCAGTACTTCCGTACAGCAGAGAGACGAACTTGACTCCCGGATAAATGTGATATATTATCACTTATTTGTTTGGACATGTGATTGTTGATCACTTATTGAGGTCGTATGCAATATGTACACGTATGTATGGTATCATGGAAGATCTAGACTTGCGTCCCCGTTATTTTTCGGAAAAAGATACAACCATGATACCCAGATGATAAGCAGCATAAAGACCGAATATCTCAGAACCTCGGCAATCTCTCAAACGAAATTTCGGTACTAAGACCATATGCCAATGAATGGTTCCCACCCAGTCTTTAGTCGGATTAAGTTTATATCACCCTGCACACTTTAAAATGATTGTGAGCCTACCGATACATCTTATATAGAGCTGCTTATCGTTTTTCATTTAAGGTTTAAAGAGGTTTGGACACACCACTGATGTACTATCATTTTCTCTTTTGCTCGCCAGGAAACTCATTTTTGTTTTTCTATTGTTTTTGTGTTTTTGAAATTTTTCAATGTTTTTGGATTTTTCAAAGTTTGGATTACTCCTCCCCTAAAATCAATAAACTAAGACAAAATTTAAACACAAAGGTATTTACAAAAAAAATGATTTTCCGATGTCGGTTAACTCATGTTTTACCTCAATGCCGTTTACCAAAATTAAGTTGTAATCAGAAATGATTTAGCGAATTTTGGAAAAATCAGTTGGCATGTCGGTAAGCGGTGCGGACCATGACAACATTGTCTGGTCAAAGAGTGCTGAACGAGATAATAATGCACAAAGCAGCTTAAATATCGACATGTATAGGAGAGATTAGAAATTTAAAACCGTATCCTGCAACTGCTTCGTGCATTGCCAGGAATCTGAGTGCTCTCCCAAACTGGATATCCACCCGGTGTGGATTTCAAAGTCGATTTTGCAGCTACTGAAATCCCTTCACAGCAACAAGATCAAAAGCCTTTGGGTCCGGCTGGTCTTCCACACTGCACCAGCGAAGGTTTTTGTCTTTCTCTTGTGAAGTAGTGTGCGGTTGTTCAACCCATGCCAAGGCATCCGCACACCCGGTTGGTTTGTTCAACAAACACATTTTCTTCAATCACACCACAAAGAAATGTACACTGCACGTTCATCTTGTAGATTGTTGAACTTCAGACGTGCTGCAGGTGCGTACATTTTGATTTGAATCTATCCCGGGGACCCGATCAAAGCCTTGAACATTCACATTTTGAAATGATTTTCATTTTTGTCGAAGCTTTTCAATCTCTTTCAACAGACATTTCTGTTTCCCTTTACTTTTTCTCTCCATCAAAGGCAGCAATTTCTTATGTTGCCTATTTTGTGCAAGGATGCTCCACTATCAACAATCTTACGACTATCGAAAGTTCCTCCTGGAATATCCTACACACTCACTCAAAAATTAGTTGGAGAGAGGGACCAAAGCCTTTGTGGACTTGGGTCGTCCTTGATCATCAAGAAAAGTGATTTCAATCACTTGATGATTAGGAAAAAGAACCTGTGGTGCTCCCCCTGACTGAATTACCTGTTTTTGTTTCCAAGCTGTTTGTCCTTTACCAGTATTTGTATTAATTGTTTTAGCATTTACTGGTTTTACAGTTTTAGGTTTTGCTTGAACAGGTTTTTCTTCTTTGACCTCTGATTTTAAGGCCTTTTCAATTACCTTTTGATTCTTTTGTTTTAACTTCTTTTCCCTTTCTTTCAAGACACGTGGGTCTTGTTTCGGGGAAAATGATCGTTTTTGGTAATTGGTTTCTTGGGGAGCACTTGTTTTTGCCTTCAACTTTTGCAGGTATGGGCAGTATCTTACAATATGCCCAATTGTGCCACACTCAAAACACATTCTCCGCTCTACAAACCTCGAAGAAACATGTTGATGATCAGACGGAGAACCAGACAATGAACTTTGTGATCTAGACGTGCTTGGACCTAAATCACCTCCGTTGGTGTGTTGGGTGTAGTTATTCTGATCATTTCGTTTTAAAATTCTAAATTGTTTTACAAAATCAATGTTAGATTTATCCTGAAATGTTTCAAGTTTATCTGAACCCGTGGATCCAACAAAGTTCACTATCGGTTCTCTTTTCTTGACAGGAGCTCTTTTGTTTTGCACCCATTGTTGTTGAACCTTAGGTGCTTGAACATTGTTGTTCTGAGCCTTCTTTCCCTGTACCTTACCTTTTCTGGAATTGACTTGTTGTTTTCGCTCAACTTGTAGTTTTTGGTTTCCGTATTGTTTTCTAACTTGTTCACACGGAATTGGATCACATTGAGTGACGGTAACTTTGCCACTTTTGTTCCCCAAAAACTTATCAGTGCATCCTTCAAAAATTTGCTCAATTAAATCTTGATTTACATTTTTAATTGGAAAATCTTTGTTAGAGTAGATTTTGCTATCTCCTTTGAGCGTGTACAACAAGTTACTCCCTTCAAAACTTGATACACTCGGCTCCATTTCTTTTGACATTTCAGTCTTACTCGGTTTCACTGGTGGATCACACAGGATGTGATTCTCGATTGGAATATCTGTTGTAACCGAGTTAGACTGCTGGTTCACAATTTCATCAGATTCATCATCCGAAGAATCAGTATCCTCAACAACGGGAGGACTCTGTTCCTTAACACACGATGAATCAGTCTCATTCTCAGATTCAGATTGACCCGAGGATGATGTACCCGTTGTGAACCCGAGGCCTGCTGCAAAGTCATCTAGACCGAGTGGCACAGTAGGTTCAAAACGGGGCATATCCTCGTCATCAGGCAATTTGGAGTAATTGTGATTCATTGGGGGAGGACATGATTTGAATCCCATACACTTCTTATCCCCCTTTTTCTTTTGAACATCAATAATGTGATCCAACACATAGCGGGAATTGGAATAACTTTCCAATTTCTGCTTGATTGTTTCACATTCACATCGAGCGGTTGCCAACTCTACCATCTGCTTTTCAATTGTGTCTATAAGATCATTGTTAGCATGTTGTTTTCGCAAAACAGCTTTTTGTAATTCTGAAACATCATGTCTTAATGACGCAATTGTTGTTTTAAATTCCTTTTCATTTCTGGTTAAAAACACGTTAGCTTCAGTTGCTTTAGCAAGATCTACAATCAATTGTTGATTGTGTTTGTGTGTGACTTCAAACTGACTTTCCTTTTCTGCATATTCAACATTTAAACTATCACACTTTTCACAGCTAACTACAGTGGGTTCATCGACACATACCTGACCTGATGAACTGTCGACATTAGCCATAAAGGCTGAATGGAGAGAAGACGAAGAGTAAGCAGCTTGATCCATCAAATTAGATCTTCTTTCAGTTCCTGCTGCAGCTTCTTCCAAAAGCTCATCAGTATTTGCATCGACTGACGCACTCGATGTCTCATCCACATGATCATTTCCTGAAGTCGAGGATTCTTCATCTGAGCTTTCACTATAACCAGAACTGTCTTCATCTTCAGAAGATGCAACACCATTGGTGGAAGATTCTCCACCACTGGCGTGCTTTAAATCCTTTACGACTTCAGCAAAACATGTTGTTCCACCATTTCCTCCTTCTCCAAGCTGAAGTGACCAATCACAACCCTCATCTATTTGAACCACCAGCCCCTGGTTGGCATTTGATGACCCTGCTTGGCCTTGGTTGTTGACAGGTATCAACGTACGAACATTGTTCCCGTTCTGGTTCTGCTGGTTGCCTTGATTTCTGAACGGATTTTGATTTCCATGCTGAGCTGGTCTTGTGCATTCCCTTTTGAAATGACCCCGTTCGCCACAGTTAAAGCACTTGACAGCTTTCTTGTCGAACCCATACTTGGTGTCTTTCTTGTTTTCCAAGTTGGTTCTCCCCGTCCTTTCCATAAACTCCTTTGCTCTTCGAATTGCACTAGCAAGAGCCCATTTGATATCCATCATTTCAAACTCTTCTTTATCCACTTGCTGATAATCTTCATTGGTTAGATTGATATTCCCAATCTGACCTGCGATCAATCCACTATACGCACTAACCAAGGTATTCAACATCTCCATATGCTCCTTGGCTACTTCGACACTGACTTTGGAAAAGTTGGAAGTGTCTAGTCTGACTGTGTTAGGATTGGAAGTGGCTTGAAAGTTTGAAGAGCTTCCATAAAACCCTTGCTGTTGTGGTTGTTGCTGCTGAGCTGTCGGTTGCACATTCGGTCCTGAATACATCATCGTGTATGCTGAAGGATCAAACTGATCTGTTGTCGAAGGTCCGGTGCTTGAGATGAAAGCTGTTTGAAGCTTCGCGTGTTGAGAAGCTGGTTTTTCTCCACTGATACCTCCTGCAATCCCAAAGTACATTTCTGGATTTTGAGGAGTTTGTGTTCTTTTTGCCTTCAGCTTTTCTTCTACATCCTTATTCTCCAATCTTTGAATTAATTCATAAACGGTGATTGTTTCTAAAACACCATTTTCTTTGAGAATTTCAAGATAACTGCTCCACTTTGCTGGTAAGCTATCAGCGAATCTCTTCACCAATTCTTGTGGAGTGGCAGTGACTTTAAAAGCAAACATCTCGCTCAACAAGTGATGGAACCTTGTAGATAAGTCTGCCAAAGTCTCATTCTCCAAACACGTGAACCCTTCAAACTCTTTCTTCAGTAATTCTTGCTTGATCTTTCTAGATTGAGCATTTCCTTCACACCGTAACGTGAGCATATCCCACAAGCTTTTAGTAGTCGTGCAGTAAACAAACTGATGGTAAATGTCTTTATGGAGAGCTTGTGTGAGAATCATGAATGCCTTCTTTTCTAACTCAAACTTCTTTTTATCTTCTTCAGACAAAGTGCTGTAAGTTTGTGGATTAGATCCTGCAACTTCCAACTCATTTTCAAAAGCTGTGAAGAAGCACATCCATAGATCTTGACCTTGTCCCTGAACATAAGTTCTCAGCCTTTCTTTCCACCATCCCCAATCATTGATGTGATTTAACTTTGGCGGTTTTGTGCTTGTACCAGTTTCACTGTCGTTCTGCATCATAGATTGAATGCTGTTGCTTTGATTTGTGACCAAAGCCCATTGATTTGCAGTTATCATTGCAGCTTGAGGTGGGGCAATAGCTCGCATCCATGCCGTTTTGTCGAAATCAGACGTAGATTGCGTAGATTGCATAGCTGATGATTGTGGAGTCGAAGTTATTTGAGTCCACGCGGTTGGATCCCACTGACCGTTTGTTCCCATTTTATGAAAATTAATATATTAAGTGAAAATTGATTTAAAATTTGAAAAATAAGTTTTCTCCTTTTAAAAATTTAATTTTCACAAAGTATGTTAAAATCTCGAAGGATCACAACCAGCCGAAAGATCAAGAATCGAAAGACCTGAAAAGCACAACCTGTTAAACGTAAACAAACCAGGATCGAAAGATCAACACCTGTTCGAAGGATCAACAGTGTTCGAAAGATCACTGTTGAGTGTCGAACAATGTTTTTCGAAAGATTCTCCAAACGAAGGATCCTTATCTTTCGAAAAAGGACTGTAGACCGAAAGATGAACACGAAAGATGACTTCGAAAGACTTCCCAATCGAAGGATCCTAGTCTTTCGAAAATGAGCAGAAGACCGAAAGATGTATGTTTCGAAAATATTCCTTGGAACGAAAGATAAGTCTCACACTTCGAAGGATGCTCGAATGATGACTATCTGTCGAACCTCCTTTGGTCGAAAGATGATCTTTCGACTTCGAAGGATATCTTTCGATCGGTTCTGACACAGTTGACAACGGGTGACAGGTTGGTGAAAAGTTGATGGGTTGGTGAGAACTTTCGGCAGAAAGTATGTTCAGACCATATCTTTCAGGTCTGAACATGTAGGTTTTCACCAACCGGGTAATGTCCAATATTTTAATCAAAATACAACTTCCAACACACAAACACTTTGAAATTTAAAAATTTTAAGATCAAAAGTGTAAAATACCAAGAACACTTAAGATATCGGTTGAAGATAAGAAGAACAAACCCAGAAATATGAATATTTCTGCAAACCGACAACAAACCGAAACCCGATTTTAACAAGTTTTTCCAGAAAATATAAACTACAAACACCCGGAAAACACCCGAAAACACTCGGTTTTAACAAGGAGAAGAGCCAAAGCTCTGATACCACTTGTAGGTCCCTCTCGAGGATGAGATAAAACCTTATCCTTGTTATATCAAACACACTAGCGAGTGCGGAATCCAAGCTAGCATGCAACCGAGACTTTATACGAGAACAAGCACAAACACAACACACAACATTCGACGATTAACACCACTTGTATTAATGCGTATGAAAGATTCGGTTACAAGTCCAATGTTTACAGATGTATTCTGCAAACTCTCAAAGTTCTCTCGTGTGTGTGCTCTCAACTCTCTTACTTGCCTCTGATCTGTCGAACTGAACACAACACATGGGTATTTATACCCGACACAACAGGTCTGGTCGAAGGATCAGACAGATTGATCGACAGATCATCTGTCGACCAGAAAAGCCCATCGAAAGATCACATTCACCACGAAGGATGATATCCTTCAAGGTCTATCCTTCGTGGTCTATCTTTCGAGCTCATCATCGAAGGATATAAAACAATCCTTCGATGACACATCCTTCGACACAGCCAGCTTACAACATTTCTCTAACTGTTTGGTCAAGTCAAACCAGGAGGATGGTTGACTTGGTCAAACTTACATCAACCTTACATTAAAGACATCGTTTTGTATCATGACGAAATACAGACAAAGTACAGACACAAGTGCACCAACAAACTCCCCCTTGGCTGTAGCTTTGTCTCGATCTTCGTGTCTTCAAGTCTTCAAGGCCGAGTCGAACCGAGCCGAGTCGCGTCCACACAAAGTGCATCAACACAATTGCCTAAAAAAACAAAAGAAAGTGTTCTCTGTAAAACGCAATGAACTGAAAACACCTAAAAAAGTGTTTTATCTAAAACGCAATGCCCCAAAAACACTTCAAGAATGTGTTTTTCTAAAACGCAATGGCCAATGCAGAACTGTGTTGTGAATTGTCTGTACTGTGAACTGTCTGAACCAATGCAGTTTCCAGAGGCAATTTACAGAAAATTAATTTTTCTGATGCATTTTTATTACAGCTCAACCCCAGCCAGGGGCTCTGCCCCTTGGACCCTGCCAGGGGCTGCCGTCCCTGGGACCCCGCTACCAGGGGCGCTGCCCCCGGACCCCCGCCAAGATCGTAAAACGCAATGACTAAATCAAAAACCCCGATCGTAAAAATGAAATTAAAGAATTTCTTACATGGATCGAAGTGATTTCTTCAACAATTGACGAAGTTTGAATGATAGAAACACTTATCAGCGCTCGAATCGAACGAATCGAGTGATTATCTCCAAAATCACTGGAAAAAAACAAGATTTTTTATGAAATTAAACTGGGTTTTCTTCAAAAAAGCTGAAGAACACGTTGATCGGGTGTTTGAATCATTGATTTGTGATGAAAATCGCACTATAATGTTGTGATTATTAGGATAGAAAGTGAAGAAATGGTTGAAGATGGTGGGTTTTGAAAATGGTGGGTTTTGAAGTTACTGGGTTTTGAAAAGGAAGAAGAAAGGGTTGGATTGACTAAAATACCCTTCCTCTTTATTTTAAATATTGTCACATGTCCTAATCATATTGCTTCCTATACTTCCTAGCCAAAATAAACTTCCTATTTGATCTTTTCCCATATTATCAAATACCTATTCCAAAAGAGTTTTTTTTCATAGCCTACTAAAATCTATAGTATAATGCATGAGGGAGGGTCGTTTTAAGATACCAAAAAAATAAAAATAAAAATCCTCATTATTTATAGATTGTTAGGGCATAGGTTTTTATAATTATGGATCATACATTCTGAGGTGTTGTCTGGATCAATTATCCTCATCGGGCAGTGTAGGGACTCTGAGGATCAAGGATCCTTATTATTACTTGTGGATTCTAACAATTGTTCTCGATGTTTTCTAATATTCATGTGCAGGTTATTAACGAAGTGGACTAAGTCTTAGCTGGAATCTCGGGAATAATTCATTCAAGATGCTGCACGTGCTATTTCCACAAACGGTCTTGGAGCTTGAACTTGGTCTTGCAAGATTATCGGAGTTAGTTGATAGGTTCATTCAAAATGGGTTGATCAAGTGTTATATTACATAATTCACATTTTCGCATACACACTACGAACAAATACTCTCACAACACTCATAGCTTTCAGTTGAAAAACACTTGATCAATATCTGAAGTTATAAATACTTTTCAATTGTGCAATATAGTTGACAGTGATAGTTTTCACTATCCGTTGATAATAGTGAACTAATGCTTGCTTTGCGGAACTTAGGAGAGAAGGCAAGGTGGCCAAGGAAGAATGGGTCGGGTCGGGTTATGTGTCAAAACGGGTTCGGGTCAAAACGGGTCAATTAAAAAAAGGGTTGTTTTGGTTTGGGTCGAAATGGGTTCGGGTCGGGTTGGTTAAAAAAATGTTTAAAAAAATATTGTACATCAAGGGGCAATTTTGTCGGGTTGAAACGGGTCTGGTTTGGTTCGGGTTGAGTACAGGTCAAAAGTGTACGAATATATCGTATGTTGTTCCTATTATCAGATTGGCTGCCAATGTCACGACTTCCATCCCAACTTCCAGCCATTACATCCAAATCCAATCGAAATTATGACTTTTTTTCACATTGCTGCCACTGCATCAAAATTTTAATCACCTAAATGGATAACTCAAAAGCATTTTAAACAGCATATACGACTTATACGTATCTATCAGTTGTGTATTATATAGAAAGAAGTCTGCATATCAAAGAGAGTGTGCATTAGACTCGCAACATATAGATTATATTCATGATTGTCACTACAGCTCGGATTGTTGGGAATCATAACTGAATAAGAAACATTTCTTCTTTAGCATCTATCAATCAAATATAATATAAGCATCCTAAATGAAAAAACGAAAGCAAATTCACTCCAACAGATACACATAAGATCTAAAATCGCCGGATAAAAACTTATTACTTAAGTCTGCATTTTAAACAGCATATCCAAATGAAGCATTACAAATTCTTGAAAAACTTATTACATAGTCTGCATATCAAAGAGATGTGCATCAGACTCGCAACACATAGATTATGTTAACAGCAATTACAGACCTCTTTAAAAATTGAATTTTTGATACATAAATCAAAATCTAACCTTTACAAGTGAACATAGGTGTTTGGGCTGCAATCTAGGCCTGACAAAACCAACCCATCAATCTCATTTTGGGTCCTAATGGGTCATAATAACAACTTCCTGGGTTGTTTTGGGTTTACTGTTTAATTTTGATGGGTCAAAATGGGTTAAAATCAAATGATGAAAAGGCAAGATCGATATTTAGAGCGTACAGAATGTGGCGTTCACATATCCTAGATTGTTAGTCTATTTGCAGCCCACCAAAGCACTGGCGTTCACATATCCTAGATTGCAACCCGATACCTTTTGGTTTCTATCCAACCCGTTCATCTGACCAAAACATTTACTGTCAAGCATGGGCGTAGGATAGTAGGGGCGGGAGGGGGCGGCCGACCCCCCGAACTTTTCGCTCAATAATGGAGAGTATGTAGTTTTCGTATAGAAATTTTAAGGTATATACGTTTTTTACCCCCTGGTTTTATAGAAATATTTTGGTATATACGTTTTCGACCCCCAGTCGGAAATCTCAAGCTTCGCCACTGTTGTCAAGTATCAATCTCAGTCATATCCATTGTGTATCATCCTAAAGTATGAAACCAAACGCCAGCTTACTTCATAGTAGACTAACAAAAACGTCTTTCATTTCTCCTTGCCGATATTTAGAGCATATTACAGAATGTAGCCATAAATTCGTACAAAATATGCATCAAATTATAAAATCAAATATAAGGGGAGGGGGGTGGTCACTAGTGACCATTTTTCCATCACTCACAATATCCAATCATGTTCCGCCATGTCAGTGTTGGAAATCAGGCCTTCTTCAATATAATCAACAAAAGATTTAACACGGAAAAATACTTTGATTAAAATTGAAGGTACATAAACCCTAAACATATAACCCCTATTTATACTAAACAACCTTGATGCCCAAGAAACATACCTAGACTAGAATTAGGAAACCTAAATAATAATAAAATAAAGTTACCATAAATAATTAATCTTCCACCAAAAATAAACTAAACCACTTAGCACCCTCCAACTTTTGAGTTATGACAAGATTAGTCCCAACAATCACCCCCCTAATCTTGTCAATAACTTTCTTCACATTAGAGCTGGTCCATCATCCTCATATCGGATCAAGTTCACCTCTTCCTTTTTCTCCCACCTTGGACACTCCGATATGTAATGCCCGAACTCATTGCATTTGTAACACCTGACGTGGCTCTTGTCCCGTTGTACTCGACCATCTCCTCGATCTCTACCGGACCCCCGACCTCTACCTTGGCCTCGTCCAAGATCTTCTCGATTCGAGTCTCCACAACCGCAATGCTCACATCTGTGCTCATTTTCCTTTGCTTTTTCATCCGATTTTGTAAACAAAAGTTGGTTTAGATTACCGGATTGAGTCTCCTCCTCATCCTTGATCCTTTCTTCATAAGCTTTAAGCCGACCCACAATATCATCATAGCCGATGGTCTTCAAATCCACCACCTGTTCTATTGAAGCCACCATATGAATGAACCGCTTCGGCAGTCCGTTGAGAAACTTCTTGACTAACTTGGTTTCTTCTATAACTGAGCCAATTGAGGCGGCTCTAGAGGCATACCCTGACAACTTATTAGCAAACTCGTCTATGGCACTTTGATCCTTCATCTTTAGTTTTTCAAACTCCGCCATTAAAGTCTGCAGTCTTGCCTCTCTGATCCGATCTGCACCCAAATGGCGGGTCTTTAGAACATCCCACATCTCCTTTGCTGTTTTGAGATTTCCAACTTGCAATATCTGCTCTTCCGGTATAGCTTGAAACATGAGAGCGATTGCAATATTATTCTTCTTGGCATCCACACTCGTACCCGGTTCGATTTGTTCCCACACCCTGTGAACATTGAAAATAACCCTCATCCTCATAGCCCACACCGTATAGTTTGTTGAAGATAACACCGGACATTGAAGAGACATAGTGTTGTTATCTTTAACGGTAACCAATGCCTGATTACTCGATTGATCCATACTTGCTTAAAAACCAAACCTCAGATTCCGATTCACCGTTTTGATTTAATTTGCCGATGCTTTTACTCGATCTCCCGATGACGTCAAATACTCAATTGAACCTTCAATTGGCTGACAATCTGATCGATAATAACAAGTCTTCTGAATTGATGATCCGCTCTGATACCAATTGTTGGAAATCAGGTCTTCTTCAATATAATCAACAAAAGATTTAACACGGAAAAATACTTTGATTAAAATTGAAGGTACATAAACCCTAAACATATAACCCCTATTTATACTAAACAACCTTGATGCCCAAGAAACATACCTAGACTAGAATTAGGAAACCTAAATAATAATAAAATAAAGTTACCATAAATAATTAATCTTCCACCAAAAATAAACTAAACCACTTAGCACCCTCCAACTTTTGAGTTATGACAAGATTAGTCCCAACAGTCAGCAACCATTTTTCCATCACTCACAACCTTTTTTAGTGGGGGTGGTCATCACTCACCACCACACCCAACAATTTCCCCCCAACCAACAATTACACTCACAAAACAAAACAATAACGTGTGAAGAAAATAACGAAAATAGATTTCGTGGAAAATATAACGCGTGAAACTTTGTTGTGGGGGTGGGAAAATGGAAAGTATAACGTGTTATACATCATTCCGTGATTGTATAACGGAACCGCCCCTCCTTGCCTAAGAGAAGTTCAAAACAACTAAAGTTGGAAGAGATCGATTTCAGCTACGGGGGAGGCTCGATCGAGCATCAACAACTTCTTAGCAAACATCAACTTTTCATCCGACTCAATGTGCGAGTAGCGAATAACAATCTTTTTTAAGAAAGGGGAACACGCAAGTAAATACTTTATCAAACACAATTCATTCTCTGAACCTTTCAAGTTTTCAAACTGATCTTCGAAGGTGCAACAACCTCGTTGTTTTGTAGCCTACCTCTGGGGAACAAATTGCATATGTCGAGGAATTATCCTGCAACAATAACTAGTATTCAAAAGCAAAACCATATACAAGATTATAAGACGAGCAGTGTGATAAATACAAAATCACGTGCGACTTCAAGGGTCTGCAGATTCGGAAAGCTCCTAATCAATTCAAAAGCACATGATAATTTCATACCATTGTCTAAACATATAGCTGATAATTTAAGAACTTTGAGGCAGGGAAAAACGGTAGGGAACCTCTTTTTAGCACCACATTCTCTCAGCTACAAGAAAAGTGGTCAGATAATTCATAAAGCCTTGTTGCAATCTATACTATTATATAATGCAAGAGGAAAGGATTCCCAAAAGTTAAGAACTTCTTCCCCCTTATTTATAAATAAACCCTAAATGAGGGTAAAGTGGTCTTTTAAACCATAATTATTTTTTAGTCCCTCAATCTATTACATTTAAATCCTTGACATTTAACATAATTATGGGTAATTAGTTACACTTCCCCCCTCTTTAATTCTTTAACGTATTCCTGCGATATCTTACAACCTGTAATGTTTTAAAAAAATCCGAAGGTACCATGACGATCGGCACATTTTTTTAAACGTTTCGATAGTTGTCTTTTTTAGTTTCGCCGTGCGTTCATAAAGTACAAATAGCCGATGCGTAAATGTACAATTGATTAAAGCCAACATTTGTTTTTTATCCAAGCCCGCTTTGACCATTACCTAGCTACCGTGCATTAACAAAGTGACTCTGTACAAGTTTTTTTGTTTTGAACGGCATTAATAAACTAAAATATTCCCTAATTTTACTAGCTGCAATATTGAATGTTTAAGTGACTCTGTACAAGTTTTTTGTTTTGAACGGCATTAATAAACTATAAAATATTCCCTAATTTTACTAGCCGCAATATTGAAAAGTTACTAGCCGCAATATTGACACGAGACACAAAGTTACCAGCCGCAATATTCCTCCAAGTTTTCTGGTACATGACAATCAAATTAAAATCTATTCTATATAACAAGTTCAGCTCAACTCCAAGATGATAAATCGGCACCGCGGCACTTCATAAATCTGCAAGACGAAAACCGTTAATATGAATTTTTAACAAATCAAAGTATATATAATTATTTTGTTCAAAGTAACAATACATATAAATATTATTTCACAGTTGAAAACAAACATTTTAACTAGATATATCAACTCCAAGATGATAAATCGGCACCGCGACACTTCATAAATCTGCAAGACGAAAACCGTTAATATGAATTTTTAACAAATCAAAGTATATATAATTATTTTGTTCAAAGTAACAATACATATAATTATTATTTCACAGTTGAAAACAAACATTTTAACTATATACAATTATTATTATTATTTTACATTTGAAAACAAACATTTTAACTAGATACAATTATTATTATTATTTTATGCACGTTTGTTTTTTTTTAAAGATCGATAGATTCAAAATTAAATAGATGCAACTAACTTCCTAAACAAAAGGGTGTCAGATTTCAAAATAACCCTAATTCACCTATATATTCCTACTATAAATACATAGTAGGGCACCCATCTCTATTGCTAAACATTTGATAATGGATCCAATTTCGAATCCAGTGATTGCGAAAAAACAATCATATGATGTTGTACTTTCAAAAGTTAGATTGTTAATTCGCATCAAGTTATAAATTATGTTTTAATTTTATGCGAATTTTAATATATGTTATTTTTTCGTTTCAGTTGGAAGGTGAACGGGCCGATTTAAACAATCCAGTTGCAGCTCCCGCTTCTAAGGTTTCGATTTTGATTGTTTTATTAATTTTTTCTGTTCAAACATCGATTAAATAACGAGCTGTTCACAACAGGTTGTTCGATTAAATAACGAGCTGTTCATATTAACGGTTTTTTTGCAGGATGATGGTGATAAATCTGTTGAGATAATCAGTTACGGTCACATGTTCAGTCCGTACAAGTCTCATCTTCATATACACCACAATAATATTATCATATACAAATAAGAAAACTACCAGCAACGAGTGCCGCAATCCAAAGTGTCGCCCCCGCCGCATCGCGCGGGCACCCTACTAGTATAATGATAATGCATATGCTGTAAAATAGCCATAAACTTGTACTACGATCGTTTTAGATTATACAAAACATTATCACTTAGATTATGAAAAAATAATTCTGTAAACCTCAAACACACAACTTAGACTTACCATGCATTCATGAAAACCCAAATGAAGCTCTTGAAGTTTTGGAAGAGAACCCACAAGCTCAAAGATAGTCCTGACTGCATCTTGTAACGGTAATCGGTCCAGAATATTAGTTATCACATTATCAGGCATGTTGCTGATAAAATCTTGAGGTGCAAACTTGGATACTTTACGGTGAGTCAGTTCTATTATTATTCTAACAAAAAATCACATATTAATCATAAATTAATGAAATAAATAGCCATGACATGTATAATGAACCAAAACACCGGATTTAAAACACAAATTTACAAAGAAAATAGTTAATAATGTTTTTTTTATCATTAAAAACCAAAACAAAAATCTTTGAAAACTAAATCAAACCAAACTCTTACTAACGGTTTGGTTTCAAGTTTTTCAAATGTAAGTAATGATTTAGTCAGTTCAAAAATAAGCAATGATTGTTCAACAAATGATTACATGTAGGGCTGCAAACGAACCAAACGTTCGGCGAACAGTTCGTGAACCGTTCGGCGGGAAGTTCGTTTGTGTTCGTTCGTTTATTAAACAAACGAACACGAACAAGAAATTTGGTTCGTTTAGTTAAATGAACAAACATGAACAGAGGTCGTGTTCGTTCGTTTATGTTCGTGAACATTCGGTAACGTGTTCGTTTGTGTTCGATAGTTCGTTAGTGTTTTTAGTTTTTATATTTATTTAAATATTTTAAAATTTCAACAAATTAAATATATCTAATAAGTGTCAGTGTATTATATATTCTGTTCATGAACGATTGTTTGTGTTCGTTTGTTTCCATTTGTGTTCATGAACATTAGTTTGTGCTCATTTGTGTTCGTCAACCTTCGTTTTTGTTCGTTTCCTAAAATTAACAAACAAACACAAACGAACACGAACAAGTTCCTTTCCTTAACAAACGAACACGAACAAGTTCCTTTCCTTAACAAACGAACACGAACATAAAATCTCGTTCGATAAGTGTTCGTGAACGGTTCGCGAACACATATATTTCTTAACAAACGAACACGAATAAGGTCTTGTTCGTGTTCGTTCGGTTCGTTTGCAGCCCTAATTACATGGTTTAGAGATGGGAGCTTGATATTTGATTAAGATACCGAACCCATGAAAACATGTTGTCCGCTTTTGATAAATATATTAAATCCAAATGAAATACATTCAACAACGGGTCCATAGCTCAGTGGTAGAGCAATTGACTGCAGATCAATAGGTCACCGGTTCGAACCCGGTTGGGCCCTTATTTTTTATTTTATTTTGTTTTTTCTTGAGCTTATACCTTTTTTGTTTGACGTTATAATTTGTGTTGGCATTGAACCTATTTTTCTTGAGCTTCATACCCTCTTTATTTGACGTTATAATTCATTAATTCGTGTTGGAATTCAACCTTACATACAACTTTTTCAACTCGGTTCATGGGAGCGCAAAAGCACTTGCTTTCTAACATCATCTACCCAATATTAATACAAAAATATGTTTTATATATGTTTTAATATATAAATTACCTACATGTAAAACCTAAAATAATTTACATCATGATGTATAAAAATATGACATCATGATGTACAAAAATATGGCATATACATGAGGCCCGCACCTCAAGGTCACATTTTTGCAAAAAAAAAAAAAAAAAAAAAAAAAACCATGCCTCACGAGCGCTTTCTGTATTATGTTGGGAGTAATCAAAGATGAATTGATGAGAACAAGATGAAGATCGAATAACACAACAGGTTTTGATTAACTAGGCTTCTCTTTCCCAAGAGCAATAACCGCTCTGATACCAACTGATGGAAATCAAAATAGCACAAGAAAGATTAACACACAAACTGAATTTCGATTACATCTGTGTTTGACATACACGGATATATACTCTGCGAACCGTTGCCTCCCAAACATCACGTTGCTTGGTAAACACTAGTTCAACTTAATGACACCTAATTACATTTAAACCACTATTAATAACAATATTACAACTGTGAAGCTAGAACATACTTTACACAAACGACACTTTAACTATTATACTAAATAATTTTAGTTTTGCTTCCAATATATTACGCGCACCTTATGTAGACTGAGTCAAAGAGACCTTCGCCCAGGCGCGTCTCAGGCACCCTTTTTAATACCAAAATCAAAACAGAACAAACAGTGATGTTTTGCAACCGAACCATGAGAATAAACAATAAAGCTTTTTGTACATCAACTAGAGTTTGCTTTACATTCAAATCCTCAACAAAAGAATGCATTTTTTTTCTATTTCAATCTCCAGTACCATAAATTACTCATAGCATATATAAAAAATTATAATTTAAAACCGGAAGCCAACATGAAAAGAAGAAAAAAGAAAAATCTTCACTCTCTTGAAATATCACTGGCCATTTGTGGTGGCTGCAGCTCTCTTGGCTTCAAGGGTGGCGCCCTCTTTGAGTGCCGCATGGGCTTCATTTTCCATTTTAAGCGAAAAAAGTGCGGCGGCTTGTAGATACGAAGCAATGTGCCACACGGGTGAGACCACTTGAGCCTGCATTGCATCATTCAATGCTTCTTGAGCCATGTCATTCATCAGGTAAGATAGACTACGTCGGGCATAAACAGTTGGTGACACCATTGGCCCGTACTGAACGAACTGCACGAATATCAAGACGTGATCAGTTATGAGTTGTATCGTACAAGTAGGCAATGCACATTCTCAGTTAGCAAAATCTGAGAAAAGAATAACCTGAGTAAAGCACTCTATTGCGTCTTTGAAGTCCTTGTGTCGGAATGCCACGTCACCCTTTTTCTTTGAATTTAACGACTCTTGCATTTGATCAGTCCACATTTGAAACGATAGCTATTAAATCAGACACATGAAATCAGAATAAAAAGTGGGACCCTCAACCTATTGTATTGGGATTTTTTAGTAGCAATAGACTAACCTCATTTGTTTGCCCTTCATCGTCTTTATACGAAAGCGTTTCCAAAATTTCATGTATTGCGGTCAAATCCATTCTCAAGCAAGCTTCACCGAGTGGTGATCTAGGTGAAAATGAAGTTGTGGCCGGAATGCCCATCAAAACATATGACGGAACCTGTAATTCAAATAAATTATTAAAGGGTATTTTAGACATTTGACTAAAGTCAAACACTTTTGTGCCAAGTCAAAAGATAGTCAACTAACCTCGGTTTCTTTTTGAAGAGAAGTCAATGCAGCCACTAGCGACTTTGAATTCGGGCGTTCTCGGGGTTCATATTGCAAACAACGAGAAGCCAAACGCACCAACTCGGTTCCATCATCGTTAGAAAATTGTCCTTCTAAACATGAATCGGTAAGCATTTGTAGGTTTCGATCCCTTATTAAGTCGAGAGCCTGAAATTAGAAACCAAACATCACATGATATACGAAACATATACATACACACACATGCATAGATACATGTACATATACACACATACGGTGAAAGGGGATACGTATTCTTACATGGCTAGGAGGAATGTGTTTCCCGCTTAAAAGGTCAAGCAAAAGAGTCCCAAAGCTATATATCACACTTTCAGGTGTCACTCTTCCTATAGATGAGAACATATTTAAAAAAAAAAGAATTAAAACAATAAAAACTTCATACCAAACTTAAAGTTAAAAGTCAGTGCTTTTGACACAGAAAGTCAAAATAAATCTTTGAGTAAATTGCCATTGTCGTCCTTGAGGTTTGGCCAGTTTTGCGACTTTTGTCCAAAGGTTTGTTTTCCGCATCTGGATCCAAAAGGTCTGAAATTTTGCCATTTTCATCCGGCTCGTTAACTCCATCCAATTTACTCCGTTAAGGCAGGGTTATTTTAGTCTTTTTATTAACTTGAGGGTATTTTCGTCTTTTTGAACACTTGTACGTTATGCTAAATGCTTGTACATAAAGTGATAAAGACCGAATTACCCTTTAAGTAAAAAGAAAAGACAAAAATGCCCCTGCCTTAACGGAGAAAAATAGATGGAGTTAACGAGCAAGATGAAAATGGCAAGATTTCAAACCTTTAGGATCCAGATGCAGAAAAACAAACATTTGGACGAAAGTCGCAAAAATGGCCAAACCTCAGGAGGGACGAAATGGCATTTTACTCTAAATCTTTTAACTAGGAATCATACTGAAACAAAAATGCATTGGGTTCTCAAAAAGGTTGAGAAAAGTAAATGCTGGATGTGTGTGTTGGCAATAATAACCTCCTTTGACTGTAAAAGTCAAATGTATATACTTCTCGAGACATAACTAAAAATTTTGTGTTCTCGAAATTAGTGAATCGTGTGTTCTAGTTATAGCATGAAAACAACAAAGTTAGAAGGAATGTACAGAAATTGATGTTGTAAAGATTCGTCCCTTTGACCTGAAAAGTCAAAACGCATCTTTTTTATAACTCTAATGAGAACTATATTATAACAAGAACGTACCTGTTCTCAAATACTCAGGAGGAGTAAATGCGAGATTTGTGCTATAACTTTTTCCATCCCGACTATTTTTCATCAACCCAAAACATGAAAGTCGAGGATTACCTTCCTGCAAGAATCTAATGCATGAATATCGGCATCCATATATAAAAGATAGGAAAAAGTTAGAAAAGTAAATTACCTCATCGAATAGGATTCTGTAAGCATTGAGATCGTGATAAAGAGCACGTCCTTTACTTGTACAATATTCAAGAGCTTCAGCTAGATGCAAAACCACGTGTAACCTCATTGCCCATTTCATCGGCTGCGATTCCCCTGAGTCAACAGAATTTATTTGACTTTTTATTAGAAACAAAACATGATTCTTGGTATAATTTTTAAAAAGTAAATCATTAAAAAAAAGTAAAAACAATGGTGAAAATAATAAAGAAGAATCGCTTACAGTGAAAAAGATGTTTAGCAAGTGTATTATTGGGCAAATACTCAGCCACAAGTAATCGCTCATCGTGTTCACAACAGCAACCAAGAAGATTTGCCAGCCTGGCGTTACGAAGTTGACCGACCAATTTTGCTTCTTCCTGATTTTTCACAAGAAAAAACTCATACATATTCAGGACCAATACAAGCAATCTTAAAGTAATAAAGAGAATTAATGAAATATAACGAAATGCAAATCGAAGAACTTAAAGTAATGAATTTTTGTACCAAAAATTGTCGGGAATCAGGCCAAGCTGAACGATTGAAGCGTTTAACCGCTATTCTCACTTGATTCTCAAGTTTTCCTTTATAAACTACATTTGGGGCCTTTTCACCATGCTCAGATACAATGTTTTCGACAGCAAAACCTGATGTTGCGTTTTTAAGCTGCTCAAAAGTAAATTCTTTAAAAACGGGTAAATTGCCAGCTTCCTCTTCTTTCCCTAAAAAAAAGAGGGACCAAATATATATTGTTTCATATTTTTAATACAAACTACTGAAAACAATATTAAAGATAAACATTTAAATATTTAAAAATGTCTTGATGGGATACATTATACATACCGTTGTTTGGATCCTCGAGAATCGATGCCTTATTTGGTGAAACCAGACATGGTATGAGCTTGGTGCAAATCGAACCCATGTTGCCGAAAGAAAACGAAACCTATAACTGAGAACAAATGTAAAATGTTTATGGATTTTCAAGATCAAAAAACATAAAGTGAATCATGAATCAGATCAACCAATCCGATCTAACACCACAATTTTAAAATTTAACAGAATTGATGACCCTCAATAAGCTAGATTGTAAAAAGAAAAAAACAGAATATACAAAGTAATTGATTTTAGACACTTTTCAATGGTCTTCCTGCAAGAAAATCACTTTGGCATACATTAGATTTTTCATTTTCGATTTAGCAAGTGATCGAAACTGTAACGACATTCACTCGAATTCCAATCATGTTTTCAAATTCTTGATTGGAAATACATGATTGGATTCAAGTTCAATCAACATTAACATAAAAAGATTTTCATATCAGATTCAAACAGATAACAGGATCTTGAATTTGTATAAGAACAAAAAATAACTTTAGGGTCTCTAGTTACTTACAGCATATACTTGCATAAGCAGATTCAATCTTTAAAACAGATAGTATAAAACCCAAAAATAAAAACACCAAAATTAGCATAAAAATCCCACCTTTTGTTGCACAATTTTCCTTGTCTGTTGATCAAATAGTCAAACAAAAAGGTCAACTTTAACCTTGTATGATCTTGAAAAAGCAAACCCTAACTAGTGGCCTTAAATCCCCTCAAAAAGTCAAAACCAAAACCCCTTTTTTTCTAGATCAAATCAAAACAAAACAAGTAACCTAAACCCCAATTTTAGTTCCCACAAGATCCACATTTTCACATCAAGTACCAAGATTTCCACACACCCACAAAATCAAGATACCCACTTGGAATTCTGAAACAAACCCTTTACAAAAGATTCAAAATTTGTGCTTTTAAGAAACCACAAACTTTAAAAGAATAAAAACCCAGTTACAGGATCCTAAATTGATATGAAAAGAACACACATTTGAGCTAGATATATAGCAAGCACCCACAATGAGAGATTTTTATATCTTGGTTGAGATCCTTATATAATCTTGTTCGAAACAAGTAGTGTGATGCCGTTGCCCAATTTATAGTTTGTAACATGAGATATATATTATTTTAATAAAATATATTATTAATCACAATTTTTTGAATTGTGGAATTATATACAGTGGTTAAAGAAAAAAAGAAAAGTTTGTTGACTAATTTGACAATATTAATTAATAATGACTAAGTAATAGCTATTAAACAATATAAAATAATATGAAACGTTAGGTAAAAATCAAATAAGTTGTAAAGTAATTAATAAGGACGGTTCATATGATCAAATAAATTTTTATTTTTGTCTTTGCTTTTGAAAATTATGCTTATGGTTTTAACGGTTTACTAAAGTGTAATAAATTTGGTCTTTTTCACTTACTATGTTATAATTTTTATTAAATTTATGTAAAATGAATGTTATACGCATTTTTTTTTAAAGATGCATATAACAACTTCAACTAAAAACACATATATTCGGTTAACTCGTACCTCTGGTATTTAAGAGTGTTAACGAAGTGCATATTCTTGTAATTTTGAATTGGGCAAATACCATAAAAAACCACCATAATTTCTGATTTTTCTTATAAAAGTCTCTCAACAATCTTTTACATATAAAAGACCAACCTACTTTTGGTTTTATCTCATAAAAGTCTCTCAACATTTTTTTTAACATTACAATCCCTTCGCATGTTATCTTTGAACAATATAATAACAAAATACAAAACAACTTAGAACCAGTAGAGGTGTCCAACGGTTCATTTTTATTTATTCAGGATATTCATTTCCTTTTATACCCTTTGAAATTTTATTGGTTAAACTGAAAACCGAACTACACCAAACGGAATTTGGGCTACATATAAACCGAATTCATTATTGGGTTTATTATGGTAA
The DNA here is from genome assembly GCA_030545235.1 of Helianthus tuberosus. Classification (NCBI taxonomy): domain Eukaryota; kingdom Viridiplantae; phylum Streptophyta; class Magnoliopsida; order Asterales; family Asteraceae; genus Helianthus; species Helianthus tuberosus. Next base: position 33,585,216 of record CM060447.1, on the reverse strand, counting down.
ATACGGTTTGTTGGGTTTATTATGATAAAAGTCCTTCAAAACTGAATCACAAACCACAATCGAATTCGGTTTTGTTTTCGGTTTCAGCCAAATAAACAGAACTTATTTTATTGGGTTTATTATGATAAATACGGTTTGTTCGGATTATTTGGTTTATTGGGCTACATATAAACCGAATTCATTTTAGGTTGTAATCGTTTCTGGTTTGGCCAATTGAAAGTTAAGGTTATTTAAATTCAATATCTTAAAAATTATTGTTATGAGACAAAACAGAAAGTGTGTTGGTTTTTTATGTGTAAAAAGTTGTTAAGAAGCTTTTATAACAAAAATCGAAAAGCATGTTAGTTTTTAATGGCATTTGCCCTTTGTGAAATTGTTTTTAGATTAAACTTGAGGGTCAATCATCCAAATCCTTCGATTTTGTGTTGAGGTGACCGATCTCAAGACGATAACATATTTCAAATGATTAATTTTTGTTATATACTTTATAAGGCTAGAGGGTGTGGGATGGAGCCCTTGGGGGTTATAAAGGACACCTCAGCGTCACGTAGGCGCCACGTCAGCCAAGTGGGCTATATAACGCCCCCTTTAATATGGAGGGTGTGGTATAACCCCCTAGGGGCGCTATAGAGAAAAAAAAAATTTGATTGGATGAATGTGAGGGCCCCACCTGATAAAGCTCCTTCTCTCTCGTTACCACCATGGAGCCCCCTCTATAGCGCCCCTTCTTAATTTGGGCGGTGTGGGTGTATAGCGCCCGGTGCGCTATAGGCGGTGACGTGGCGGGTATGGCGCCCCCCACACCCTCTGGCCTAACATAAAACGATGTTTAGATTTTGACATAGTTATATTTATGAGTTTGGAAGAAATAAAGATCCAATATAATTAATGCAAATATCAATCACTCAATAAAATAATGGAGGGAAGGTCAACATGCATCGGTGATGATAGAGCTAGTCTATTATTCCAAAAGACCCCACATCCAACACACAACTTCTGTCTTAATCATTTCATCTTATTTTTCTATTTATTATTACTTTTAAAAAGAATTAAGCCATACCAATGGTTCCTAGAAAAATCTAAAATGTAGTTTTAATATGATTTTTAAAAGTATTGTTTAGTATTTTAAACATCCTTCGTATACTGAAACTACTGTCATACAATCACATTTAGCAATGAAATTTTCTTTATCATTCACATCTAATACCTCCAAAACATGTTTGATTATAATTCAAAGATTATCTTTAAAAACCCAAACATCTCTTCAGTCTACAACCGATATGTGTGTGAATGTGTATAAATACGTATGTATATGTGCGTGTAGAGATGTATTATGCTAGAAATATTCAAATTACTGAGAAGTAACTATGATGCGCCATGTGTACCAAGCGGTAAATGCATCCAACAACATTGTAAAAATCTATGCTTTGATGTGCAATTATATATGGTAAAAGCATGCGCACCATCCGGACTCTTAGAAACATCGTGACGCACCATGCACGAATTTCATTTTATATATAATTCTGTTAGCTATAAGAGCAATTCGGTCATATAAACTAACCGAATTGCCCTTCTCGTTGACAGAAAAAATGAATGAAGTTAACTCAGTGGATGAAAATGGAAACGGTGAAACATTTTTAGACCCACATGTGTAAAAAGAAACCTTTGGACTAAACTGCTAAAATGGCCAAAACCACAGGGACTAAAATGACATTTAACTCTTTAAAAAAACATGCAGTATATATAGGTTTTCATGTTAAAAAAATACTAAACTTAATAAAAATCAACAATGGTGGACCTTTTTCTCTTTTTGCCCCTGCCCATAAATACGTCTAACTTGATACAAGTGATCACCCTCGTTCCTTTTAATCTTTGATATAATTTAACTTGATATGATATAATCTGACCTATAGTTTAAATTTCTTTTAACATTTCATCGTGAAACAATCTCACTTTGACATTTTAACAAACAAGTGGTGTGCATATCTTGATTCATTCCAATCAACATCGCAAATTATATAAGGATAGCATGTAGACGGGTAACAAACTGCGTCGTCATTTCCTTCTGAATAGAAAACCCTAATAACCTAAGAACCCTTAATAATCATTGATCATGATTGATTGACTATAATCACTCACTGGCATTACTATAAGTTGATGACTTAGTTTTAGTCATCAAGGGTGCTATAGTCAAAAACACATTTTTTTGGGTTTGAAAATCATACACTCTCGTTACTATCGTAAATCTAGTCCTCTAAATCAAATCAATATAAAAGATTGAGCATGGGTCTTAATATAGAAGATTGCCTTTAACAAAAGAAGTGAAGGAGATATTTTTTTATTTTTGAATTTTTTTTTCTCATCTACTTAACCAATGGTGCTTAGTCGAAAATGTAAAAAAAAATCATGTATTTACTCCAGTAGAGTAATTATGCATAAATACTCTTAGGGTAATTATAATAACTCCACTTAGGGATGACCGGATGAGCTCGGTATGTAAGACCCTAATTCGTATTTGACAAAAAGTCGCAGCGGAAATTCGTGCCATAAAATTTCTTTCATTACAAACGTCTTGACTTACTTGAAGGTTCGTTTTAATATGTTTTACAAAAATAAGGCATAAGTCCTGTTTACTAATAGTACATACTCAATTATTCCCGTACAATCTATCTTGTGACTCGGTCTTCGATCTCTATTCCTTGTGATAATCACCCGTGATCCGTATAACCTGCACTCACCACATTCATTCATAACATTATCACACATTATAAAAACAAGATTCATTCACGTACACTTCACATTTCGTCATTTTTCAAACTTTAAGCATTTCATCTGCGTATCCATTTCCTGGTGAGGCTTCAATAATGTACCTGCATTACTTTTCATTCTCAAGGTACACCATTAATAACGTTAACACTCAACGTGTCTAAATCATGCATACATACGTACTTACATACAAACATACATACACATATACATACATACATACCTTTCCTACAGCTTTACATACGTGCATACACTCATACATGTCTTTATGCATACATACATACACAACTACATACGTACATACCTTTCCTACATCTTTACATACATACATACACTCGTACATATCTTTATACATACATACATACATTCATATCTACATACGTACATGCCTTTCCTACATCTTTACATACATGCATACACTCGTACATCTCTTTATACATACATACATACACATCTACATACGTACATACCTTTACGAACACGTACTAGATCACGCGTACCTCTTACATAATCATACATTATTTACATGGATCTTAGACTTAGATTTATAGCCCATAAACATCTAAGGAACCATAAAATCATGTTTGGAAGGTCCGCCGTAGTTCACGGATAACAAACCGAAGCCTACGAAACATAAATCAACTTAAATATCAAGAATTTGGCTTTTGAGACTTGGGGAGGCCGTCGCCGACAGCCCTAGGGGCGTCGGCGACGGGCCTTGCATTTACCCGTAGCCCCAAAACCCCGTAGACAGGTAATTAACCCGTCGGAGAAAAACTGATTTTCCCATACCCGTCGGCGACGCCCCCTACCCGTCGGCGACGCCCTCTCTAAATTTCATTTTCCTGCAGTTCCGTTTTGTCGTCCGTACGCACTAAAACGCGCATAACTTTCGAACCGTTTACCCGTTTAACCTCCCGTTTCTTCCTACATGCTTGTAAATTCACATTCTATCATATGAACTTAAAATCCCACATCCGGATTAAGGAAATTCTTAACTTACACGCTATCGTCTTATTATTCATTTACGATTTATCCGACCGGTTCATGCATTCATTCACATAACTCGTTCGATTGACCATACTTCTTATGAACCTAATAATATCAATGACGACTATCATAAAAGATTAAATTCTCGGATGCCTTGCATCCTCTTAACCCATTTTCGCTCAAAAGCTCATTTTGACCCGTTATGGGTATTTGCGCATTAAATGGTCTATGACATATAAAACCCTATACTATGCTTTCATACTTGACCAAGACATTACTCTAATCGAATAGCTCGTTTCCAGATGACTTTTAAGGTCGTTTGCCCGAAATACCTATCAAGGGCGTTTTTGTCAACTTTGCTCTATCCTTAACAACAAAGGACTCCCTTGCATAAGTAACCAATCCTACTACTTAGCTACAATTCTTAATCACACATACCTTGCTCGGATCAAAGCTAAGATCCGTTTAATACTTCATCGGTATCATACAATTCTTTCCTAATTGACCTCGATTATCATACTTAATTAAATTGCATATAACTTTACATAAACAACTAAGAAGTGATTACGAAAATCACTTACCTCATGCATCCGTGTTCACATTCGTTCCTCGCCACTTCTTGATCCGTTAACCTTCCGTGCTTGATTCCGTCTCGACATGATTCCTATACTTCCATGTCATCGAAATCACATTCTCATTAGCATACACAGTTGTACATGTTAACGATCATATCGATCGCATAATTCACATTTGACGTTATGGTCACTTCTAACAAGCATAATACATATAACCAAATTCATACCATTTCCAACTCGTGAAATCCGTCATGTCATCGCATTAAACACACATACGTCTAACACGCACCGTATAACTTACTTTAATCTTACAATTATGACAACATGTCTAACCATTCTTCTTATACACAGTTGACTTGTTAGAAGTCAACGGTCCATTTACCTTAACTTTCGACTTATCATTATATACCCGTAACATCATAACCGACTACACGGACGACAATACATACATTTTATCATACGATTGGTGTGCGTACCACCTTTTAAGCATAACGTACAACTAATTCATGCACAATCTTCTAAATTCATACATAGTTCATCAAATCCTTCTACTAATCAACATGTGGTATTTAAAATTAAACATCAAACATATTATCATCACATTTTATTCACTTCATCTAACAACAATTTATCATTTCTTATCCAATTTCTTTAAACATTCACACACATGTATGATTTCAAACATTATTAACATAAGTAAATCATCAATTTACATTACATCATCTAAAACCCACTTCATAACTACTTGTTAATCACTTACAAGTGATCTAATCTTAAGTTCTTCATAATATCATCATACTTTTGATATGTGTACTACCTTGTAAGCATAGTGTACAACTAGTTCATGCATATCATTCTAATCTCATACACAATTCATCAATTTCTTCCTTCTAATCAACATGAATCATACATGCATAAACATCAAACATACTAGTATCACATTTCTTTCAATTCCTCTCACAAGAATCCATCATACAAATCAAAATACATCAATATTAAGCAAGAATTTAGACATAGATGATTTACCCATGTCTTCATCTTCACCATAACAAACGGTTTTCACCCTTAAACATCAAATTAACCTAAACCATGCATAATCCATGTTCCAAATGATGAATCTAACACATACTCATGCTCAATTTCATACAACTTCGCGATTTACAACATAACCCACTTCGTGCATAATCACCAAACTAGCTTTTAAGACATACCTTGCGATCCCCTTGTGAAGGTGATCGTTAATCTATGCTCGGTTATGAGTTTAAGCTTCATCTTGCCCTTCAATTTGAAGATTTTGAAGAAACTAGGGTTTGAACCCTCTTTTTCCTTCCTGATCATCGATACACACACACATATGTGTGTGTGGTGTTTTAATTTTGTTTTATAAAATCATGTTTCCCACTGAACGGTTTTGGTCCCTCTAGTTTCATTTTAGTTAAATAAGAGATTAAAACTCAATTCTTTATATCAACCGGGTTTTAATTTACCAAACCCGTTTTTGGGGTGTTACACGGTACCAGAACCGAAAGTATCGGTACCGAAAATCCCCAAAAGTTTGTACCGGTACCGAATATAACCGGCTCGGTACGGTTCGATACCAGTATTTGAGGGTAAAAACTGGTAAATACCGGTACCGAACCGGTACTGAACCGGTACCGAAAATGTCAAAAGTCGGTACCGAATCAGTACCGAAAATGTACCAGTTCGGTAAATTCGGTACCGGTTCAGTACCGTTACCGGGTACCATTTGCTCATCCCTAACTCCACTAGTGTTATTTACACATTTTCTTTTTGTTTTTTCTTAGATTTTGAGATTAAAATATGTGCTCAATAAGATGAGAACAAAATTTCAAAAAAAAATAAATAAATCTTCTTCACTTCTTAGTTAAGCCAAGTTGTATGTTAAGACTCATTCATACCAGAACCTAAGAAAAATTGACAGAACTAAAAGTCACTGGATACATGGGAACGGTTTATCAAAGCCAAATACAATACTTAATCAAAAAATAACATTTCTTATTTGATCAACCATATACATATTCAAAGTAGGGATGAGCTCGGTCCGGTTCGGTACCGAAACGGTACCGGTACCGAAAGAACCTGTACCGAAAATCCTCAAAAGTGGGTACCGGTACCGAATATACCCGGTTCGGTACGGTTCGGTACCGGTATTTGAGGGTAAAAACGAGCAAAATACCGGTACCGAACCGGTACCGTACCGGACCGGTACCGAAAATGTCAAAAGTAGGTACCGAATCGGTACCGAAAAGGTACCCGGTTCGGTAAATTCGGTACCGGTTCGGTACCGGTACCGGGTCCATTTTGCTCATCCCTAATTCAAAGTAGTTGTAGATTTATGATGGTTGTAGACTTGTAATTAATACTTTCATACGAAAAAAGTCAATACAAGAATTGGTTACACACATGTATGATTTCAAACATTATTAACATAAGTAAATCATCAATTTACATTACATCATCTAAAACCCACTTCATAACTACTTGTTAATCACTTACAAGTGATCTAATCTTAAGTTCTTCATAATATCATCATACTTTTGATATGTGTACTACCTTGTAAGCATAGTGTACAACTAGTTCATGCATATCATTCTAATCTCATACACAATTCATCAATTTCTTCCTTCTAATCAACATGAATCATACATGCATAAACATCAAACATACTAGTATCACATTTCTTTCAATTCCTCTCACAAGAATCCATCATACAAATCAAAATACATCAATATTAAGCAAGAATTTAGACATAGATGATTTACCCATGTCTTCATCTTCACCATAACAAACGGTTTTCACCCTTAAACATCAAATTAACCTAAACCATGCATAATCCATGTTCCAAATGATGAATCTAACACATACTCATGCTCAATTTCATACAACTTCGCGATTTACAACATAACCCACTTCGTGCATAATCACCAAACTAGCTTTTAAGACATACCTTGCGATCCCCTTGTGAAGGTGATCGTTAATCTATGCTCGGTTATGAGTTTAAGCTTCATCTTGCCCTTCAATTTGAAGATTTTGAAGAAACTAGGGTTTGAACCCTCTTTTTCCTTCCTGATCATCGATACACACACACATATGTGTGTGTGGTGTTTTAATTTTGTTTTATAAAATCATGTTTCCCACTGAACGGTTTTGGTCCCTCTAGTTTCATTTTAGTTAAATAAGAGATTAAAACTCAATTCTTTATATCAACCGGGTTTTAATTTACCAAACCCGTTTTTGGGGTGTTACACGGTACCAGAACCGAAAGTATCGGTACCGAAAATCCCCAAAAGTTTGTACCGGTACCGAATATAACCGGCTCGGTACGGTTCGATACCAGTATTTGAGGGTAAAAACTGGTAAATACCGGTACCGAACCGGTACTGAACCGGTACCGAAAATGTCAAAAGTCGGTACCGAATCAGTACCGAAAATGTACCAGTTCGGTAAATTCGGTACCGGTTCAGTACCGTTACCGGGTACCATTTGCTCATCCCTAACTCCACTAGTGTTATTTACACATTTTCTTTTTGTTTTTTCTTAGATTTTGAGATTAAAATATGTGCTCAATAAGATGAGAACAAAATTTCAAAAAAAAAAAAAAAAAAATCTTCTTCACTTCTTAGTTAAGCCAAGTTGTATGTTAAGACTCATTCATACCAGAACCTAAGAAAAATTGACAGAACTAAAAGTCACTGGATACATGGGAACGGTTTATCAAAGCCAAATACAATACTTAATCAAAAAATAACATTTCTTATTTGATCAACCATATACATATTCAAAGTAGGGATGAGCTCGGTCCGGTTCGGTACCGAAACGGTAACGGTACCGAAAGAACCTGTACCGAAAATCCTCAAAAGTGGGTACCGGTACCGAATATACCCGGTTCGGTACGGTTCGGTACCGGTATTTGAGGGTAAAAACGAGCAAAATACCGGTACCGTACCGGACCGGTACCGAAAATGTCAAAAGTAGGTACCGAATCGGTACCGAAAAGGTACCCGGTTCGGTAAATTCGGTACCGGGTCCATTTTGCTCATCCCTAATTCAAAGTAGTTGTAGATTTATGATGGTTGTAGACTTGTAATTAATACTTTCATACGAAAAAAGTCAATACAAGAATTGGTTAAAGGTGATCAATAAATGATTGTGTATTAAATTTCATAACCTTGACAAGACATATGGGATTGAGAATACTATTTGATATTTTCTATTTAATGTGATTGTCTACTGTATTTACAGTTTTACCGGTCTTTTAAAAAGGGTGTATCTATCTACACACCCATTTCACTATCTACACACCAAAAAAAGTGTTTTTTGTCTTTACATGCACACCCTGCAGTGTCGAAATGTGGCTAAAACGCGGCATTTTGGTCCGGTTAACCAGACAAAGACTAACGGGTGTCTGACGGGTCTGTTGACCGGACCAAAACGCCGAGCTTTGGCCGCGTTTTGGTCCTGTCAACCAGACAAAAGACTGACACCCGGTCTGGTTGACAGGACCAAAACGCGGCCATAGCTCGGCGTTTTGGTCCGGACAACAGACCCGTCAGTCTTTGTCTGGTTAACCGGACCAAAACGCCGCGTTTTGGTCACAGTTCGACACTGCAGAGTGTGCGTGTAAGGACAAAAAGCACCTTTTAATGGTGACTATCTACACACTTGGTGTGTAGATAGTTTGGCCCTTTAAAAATCATATTCGAAATCAGTCGTACTATTGATTCGTAAATTGGATAACTTTGTCATAAATCTAAACTTTCTAAAAGATATAGAATAGAATAACTTCATACATTAATCATAGCAAGCTCTCTTGCAATATTAAAATGTAACTATAAAATACATGTAATATTGTAAGGGTGTATCTATTTGCACACCCATTTGCCTATTGGCACACTAAAAAGGTGTTTTTTGTCTTATATGTACACCCTGCAGTGTCGAGCTGTGGCCAAAGCGCGACGTTTTGGTCCGGTCAACCAGACAAAGACTGACGGGTCTGTTGACCGGACCAAAACGCCGAGCTTTGGCCGCGTTTTGGTCCTGTCAACCAGATAAAAGACTGACACCCGGTCTGGTTGACAGGACCAAAACGCGGACAAAGCTCGACGTTTTGGTCCGGTCAACAGACCCGTCAGACACCCGTCAGTCTTTGTCTGGTTGACCGGACCAAAACGCCACGCTTTGGCCACAGCTCGACACTGCAGGGTATGCACATAGGACAAAAAACATATTTTTGGGTTGGCTATCTACACACTTGGTGTGTAGATAGTTTGAGCATATTGTAAATTACCAGCAACATTTAGCATGAAACAAGGAACGAACACGTGAATCTTCTTATTAGGTAATCAATTAAACACGACAAGTTAAAGAAAAACTTATAAACGGTACGTAGAATCATCTATCGTTTGTATTGCTCCTTCAATGTCAAGAAGATAATTTTTTTAATGGTTCTCGATCCGAATTTACTCGTAATAACAACTTATATTTATACCTGCACTTTCTTGGATTTAAACCTTTTACCTCTAGGATAGAAGAGAGACCTCTTACCATCAGGATTGACATTGGGGACCGATGTCAATGAGATATATAAAAATAAAATGGAAGATGAGGGTAAATCTAGGACAAAGCAAGATATTGGTTGCATAATAGTCCTTATGATGAACACCTAAAGTTTTATTCTAGTATTTATGTTATCTGGACAATTTGGTCCTTTTAAGCTGGTCATTTAAAGTGGAAATTTTGGTCCCTCAAAAAGTAGAGTTTGACCAAGTCAAACATGCTTTACAACAACCCCATGTCATGAGTAAATTAAGTGGCATGCTACATAACCTTTGAGGATCAGGAAGCATACTTTCATGAGTAATCTGCAAATGCCCTCCTTTCTTAGACATGCTAAACAAACACTGGTCCCATTTGTGTCACCATATCTTTACTATTTTTTAAATTTCTTTAAAAAATATTTAAAAATAAACAAACAATAATCCCTGTAAATTACAATTGAAACCTCCGAATGTCGTTAGGAGGCTTGAAGTTGACAGGGTGAGTTTCGGGAGTGGCGTTTTTGTCTTCTTTCCACATTTTGATTATTTTGTCTGCTTCGCATGTAACCAGCCTCGAGCCCGTTATGTTGTAAGATAACGCGTGGATTCCAGCATCGCTATCTAATGACCCTGAAATAACAAATACATTATTCATATACTCTTCCTGAACAGCTCATATTTGGGGTATGGGCTGGGATCGTTTGACAAGAACTAATAATGCTTCAATAATAAACTAATTTTATAATATAAAATGATTTAGGACGTTTTCTTTGTTAAAAATAACCTTTCGAGCTTCGACCCATTTGACCCTTTTAAGAGATGAAGCATAACCGAAATCGACAATATCATAAGCAAATTTGCAACCTTTAAATTAGGGGTGTTCAACAATATTAGGGTAAATTGAATTATACAAAAAGTAAAAAAAATAAAAAAAAATATGTATATACAATTCGAATTCAAATATACGGGTCGGTTAGGTTAAAACTCACAAATTTGAATTCAATTCGAAAACCAAAACCTGAATGTGAATTGGCTTCTATTCCGGTCCGAAAACTCAAAAGCCGAATTCGAATTCGGTTCAACTTGAATTTCGGTTTTTTCGAGTACGATTCAGATATCGAAAACCAAAATCTGAATGTGAATTGGTTTCTATTCCGGTCCGAAAACTCAAAAGCCGAATTCGAATTCGGTTCAACTCGAATTTCGGTTTTTTCGAGTACGATTCAGATACCGAACTCCCCTGCTTCAAAAAACACGAAGAGGCATATCATAGTTGTTAATGGGGAATAGCGACAAATAGCGATAAGGTACCTATATGCTGGATAGCGAATAGCGATAAATAGCGGCGGCTATTTTATAAATAGCGATGCACTAGAAAAAAATAAAAAATTTTATATGTATATTATATCAAAATACCCTGGTATATATGCTATTTTACATGTATATTTAACAAAAACCTAAAATCCAGCTATTTTATAGCTATATTTAATTGCTATTTGTATTAAAAAAATATGTCGCTATTATTGCTACAACCCTAAAAGCGAGCCTAGACCTATACGCTACGTAGCGCGCTATAACGATCGTTACGCTCGCTATTGACAACTATGAGGCAGATGATCGGTGTTTCAAGGTCAAAAAGGTGCATACCGGGTTGAACGATTGTTCGGGATTGTTGGAAACTATGACCGCTTTTCCAGTCCTAGAACCACAAGCTCCCATTGTCACCTTTTCATCGTAAAGATCAATATAAATAAATGAACATATATTCAGAGTGGGGGGGGGGGGGGGGTCAGAAAACCTTATAAATGCAGTCATATCTGTTACAAAAAAAAACTCTCACTTCCAGTAGCCAAGACTCCCTCTTGATTAACTGTCATTGCATTAATTATAGTCTTCTGTTGGGTGCTAAAGATATATTGGATATAAAAAAAGATATGTTACGCAAAAATTCTCCTCTAGGAAGACTGAACTTTTTTATATTGTCAGCTGATGCTGAAGCGCAACTCTTCCTGCAATGTCCAAAGAAAAAGAAAATGTTACCGAAAACGAAACCTTTTAAATTATAATGTGAGAAAAACCAATACAAAGTGGAGTTACTTACTTGGTAGGATGTTGGGCCAATGCGCGTAACAGATTTCTTATATGATGAGTAAGAGTCGCAATAGCTTTACCTACCAGAGTAATAATTGGTTAAAATGTTAAATACAAACATCTAATTCAACAGGTATTCACCATTCAACTAAAATAAACTACCATTTCTTAGATCCCAAAACTTTACGGTTGAATAATGGGAGCCAGTTATAACTTGTGGATCCTGCAAAAAGATATACTGCATGAAGCATTTAATGATTAAAAGAAAAATAAGTCATTGCTACATTATTTAACCATACTGCTTACCATAGGTCCGCGTAAAAACTAAACAAACCGTATCACCATGACCCGAAAGAGCATGAATTTGTGTCTTGTTGCGAATGTCCCATGCCGGAAATCGTTGTCGTGCCAAATGACTTCACAATTTCGTAAACTTTATATTTTATGAATTGCTAACTTTAAAAAAATTGTAACTTCATACCCGACAAATAGAATCACGACCGTCGGTTAAAAGAACATCAATAATGGAATGAAGTGCTAAGCAATACACACCACTCAGATGGCCGTGGAATTCCCGTATAACCTTTTACTGCAAAAAAAAAAAAATCTTAGAAAGTGTAACACATACAGAAAGTAAAATAAAAATATATTGGTCGGAAATCAGTTATCAAAACCTTGTTCTGTTCTAGGTCCCAGCATTTAACTTGTTTGTCATCACCAGCAGAAAACATGTAAGAATGCCTAGTGCTAACAGCAAGCCCTGCAGTAAAAATTAATAATAGCAATGACTATATTATTGCAATAATAATCTAAATATTTTGAACAAAATGACTTAAGAGGCTTTATGCATCAAGAATACACGTTGGGGACTTCAAACAGTTCAACTCATTTCGTTTCTAGATTATATATTTTATTTGAGAGGTTTGAATCGTTTGATCTGTCAAGAACAACATGTAACGCGAATCACACAATTCATGAGTAAATGGGTCGAAATTGCCACCTCTAAATGGTAAACCGTACCTCAAACTTGTTCTATATGCCCTGTTAGCGTCAACCTTAACTGTCCTGATCCTACATCCCAAATCTGTCCACAATCAATACAAAAAAAAAAAAAAAAAACCATTAGTTACAGTTTAAGAAAATGGGTTTGTTGATTCGAAATTGTTGTGGATTCACAAAATTGTAAACTAAATTTGGTGTTTGAGAAATGTACCTTGATATTTCTTGTTCCTCAGATGGAGCTTTCTAACGAAGTTGTGTACCGATATCCTTTTCCTTTCTGTTGTGGGTACTTAACTGAACTAATCATATGAAATTAAGCTATAAATAAATAAGAAACTATGTGCTAAATAACATTTACTAACATGTAGCCATAATTATTTAACTAACATAAAACCATAACAACACATAATCAAAAATCCATCTACGATTTAATCTCTTATAAATAATCACATATACTAATGTTCAACCAAAATTACATGAAATCTAAAAGATTGTCTTCTGTTAGTTTCTCAATGATTCTTAGCTAAGCTGAGTAAGCTCAGCCCTAAGATGGAGAACACCATCAACGAAATAAACGTTGTCATCTCCAATAAACGAAGTCCACGGAATTGCAAACATATTGTGGATCCCAATTGCCCATTTATAGCTGAATGTACAAAGTCCTTTCCTCCTGCTAACAAACTCGTTAGTGCGCTTTGACATTGCTGCAAACTCATACTCAAATGCAAAACGGAACTGACAGCAGGCGCTGGTCATCGTCCAGCATACCCAGATAAAGCCCGAAACAGTCCGTGTTACATCGGGCCACTAAGCAAAACCAGTGATCACGGTGACTACCTAAGTTAAATGCTTCAGATTTAACCATCCCCGATGGAGATAAACTTGCACACACGTCACGTTTCAAATCAAAGTAGACCACACAATGTGGAATTGGCTGTTCGTATTCAACCATCTTAATGGGCCCGTTCCACAAACCAATGGTTAAGAATAGAGTATTCATCCCTGATGTATGTATGTTCCATGGTTGGGACCTTGGATTTGAAAGAAAGCGCTTCCTTTACTACCTTCTGAGCAAATTCAGGGTTAAACTCTGGGCAAGTGAGGACCTCTGCAAGCATTCTACGTGTCATGTAAGGGAAACGGATAAACTTTGCAAGACGAGTGGCTATGATATCACGGCGTTCCTTATAATCAGGGTAGTGGGCCAAGGCCCAATCGAGGACAAAACGGTAAATTGCATTATCTGACTTCAGTTGGAGATCATCACTAGCTAAAATCGCCTCCACACTAGCGAGTGGCAATCCAAGAGTCGCCTTTCTAAACCTGCCATTGTTAAGAAAATTTAGATTAATCACTAATAAATAAATCTTTTAAATTTTGCTTTGAGGAAGCTTAATTACCTGATTATGTCTTTGTAATGGACAGCATAGAACTGCTTGGCGGCAATAGTTAGCGGCTGAAATGCTTGGGATTCTAAAATAGTGGAAGGAAGATCAAGATAAACTAGTACGGATTCAGGTGTCATTGGTAGATTTCTTAATAAGCGGCTGCAATGTCTGATGCATGAAGCAACTTCAAATTTGTCAGCAGCTCTTAGTACATCAAGCACATCAAGAGCAGTTGTAACTGTCAGTTTACTGCTATACAAAAAGTTCAGTAGTTCCATGAAGGCAGTTTCCTCTATTCGAACGAAAAGATAAAGAAATATACACATTTATTTAAGAAACTACAAATTACGCATAATCGTAAAAAAAAAGTAAATTACTAAAAAAAACGTTCCTGCAAACCTGAAGCATTGATTCGCAAGGTTACATATCGTTGTGTTGACTCTCTCATCCCGTTTGAAAAGAGCTACATGAAGAACTAACGAATGACTAAAAACGAATAAAAAACAAATTAGGAGGATATAAAAAGTCCATTTTAAATTGAGAAATCACCTTGAGGAAAAATGAACTTCTTGCAGCTAAAACTAGAGAGCTAACATGTAAGGTTTTAGCTCTTGCTCTAGTTCAACAATCCATAGTGTAAAAAAAATATTTAAACTTATATAAAATGAAAACCCTAGTAGTAAGTGATCAATACCTGAACGGGTACCTGTTGAACATGAACTGTTTAGTTACATATTAAACATGTCAACCCAAACACAAAGACACAACCAAAAACCTAATTATTTTTGTGTCGTGTTTCATGTGGATACTACGTAAGGAATACTTATTAATTCAATATATACCTGGTGTAGACTCGATGGGGTCAGAAAACATGTGGATTTGAAGAAGACGATCGGAGAAATTGGGATGGTTGAAGGCGAAAGCGAAGTCGCAGGCATATTCTTCTTCTTCAGAAGAAGAGTCAGAATCCGTGACCATCATCGTCCTTGGGTCGAATAATTCGCTCATGGTGATGTGAAAAGGGAATGTGAGAACCCTGAAGGAAGATGGTGAACAATGAGGCGCCAAAACGGCTCCGAAACAAACAAAAAGGTGCGTGCCGCACTCACAAAGGACTGCCAGTGATATACTGGAGGAAGGTGGGGATGACGTCAAGTCCGAATCACATCCGTTCCCGATGTCCATCGAAAATGGCACATGAAAATAACCCCAAAGCAGAATTAATAAGTTTGAAACAACATGAAAACATAATAAAAGATCAGGCTTAAACAACATTAAAACAATAAAAAATTAGTAGCACCTAAACAATATATAGAATGACTGTAGGTGTATGTCGTTCACTGGTATTAGGCTAGAGGTGGCCAAAAAACTGGTTTCCAACTCCAAACCAACAACCCGACCCAAACTGGTTTGGGATCCAAACTGCTCTGCTCCCAAACTGACTAAAACCCGCCATGTTTTCCTCCATGGAGTCTCAAACTTACCCGAACCAGTTTAGATGCAAACTGGTTCCAAATGAACCGACCCAAATCGGTTTCAAACCGAGCAAAACCGAGTCTATATAAACATATAAATGATTAAATATACACACACACACACATAGAGGATTAGGTTCATTTGTGAACAACCCCTTGATAGTGAACTGTGTGAACTAATACTAGCCCTTGATAATCAATACACAAGTGTAAATCAACGGTAAGAATTTGATGATGCAAATACACTAGTGTATCTTACGATATGATGATGTAAATCAATGGCAAAAATTTGTTCACTCAGTTCACAAATTAGGGATGGCAAAAATACCCAAGCCCGATGGGTATACCCGAAACCCGACACAAATGGGACGGGTATACCGGATACCCGACGGGTATTGGGCCGGGTATGGGATTAGTTTTAAAAATTTTCGCGGGTATGGGATTGGGTGATACCCGACCCGATTACCCGAAACCACATACCCGTTTACCCGAACTATATACCCGATCATATACCGAAGTTTTTAATTTATATTTTATTTTTCCATTAATCCTTATCTATTAATGATTTATTTTAATATGTTCATAATGTGAAAAAAAAAAATTTCTTCTAACATATGTATTTGATGATAGTATTTATATTTTGTATGTTGTGAAGTATATACATATAAATATATAACTATTATAAAGTTATTATTAATTTATGATAAAACTTATATGTATGTAATATATACTTTTAATCTATAATAGTTGTTGCATAAATAAAATTATATAATAATTATAATAGTAAAAAAGTATTTAGAAATCCCAATGAATATCTTTTAACAAAATAATGGGTATACCCGATACCTCCGGGTATACCCGGTATCCAACGGGTAATTACCCGACGGGTATTGGATTGGGTATGGGACACAATTTTACAACCGGGTATGGCCGTATGGGTAGAGGATTACTAATACCCGACCCGAACCCGACCCATTGCCATCCCTATCACAAATACACTAGTGTTCACTCTAGAACCTAGGGCTGGCAATTGGGTACCTGTTAAGACACGATTAGACCTGTTTGACTGAAAAATACACCCTTTGACTTTTTTAATTTTTAAAATAATTAAAATTACAATGTTAGGATATATCATTTATTCATCTTTGTACATAAAACATAAAACTGTTTTATAAACATGAGGTAGAAAGTAGTTAAACGAGTCGTAATCATGTTATCATGTTTGAAACTTATGTTGTGCGCGCCGTCAGAAACCTGTTAAACCTGTTAAGACACGATTTGCCAGCCTTACTAGAACCCCACCCTATATATATAGGGAGAGGATCATGAGAAAACTAAATATAAATGAGAAAACTAGAAAACTAACTAAAAAAACCTAAAAAAAAGCTAAAAAACATACCAAATTTTTTTTTTTTTACAATTTTTTATAAAAAAATCGCTAGTTTTTATATATAAAAAATTTTCAAAAAAAAAAAAATTGTTGTACTGCACATGTGCACTATATATCCGTAATAGTGCACATGTGCAATACAACAAAAAACATTTTTTTTAATTTTTTTTTAAAATTTTTTTCCATGCATAAAAAGCTGTGATTTTTTTTATAAAAATTTAAAAAAAAATTTGGTATGTTTTTTAGGCTTTTTTAGTTAGTTTTTTTTGTTTTCTCATTTAAACTAGTTTTCTCATAATCCATCCCCTATATATATATAGGAGAATGATCCGTTAGTAACCACCCTTTATTGCGAGAACCAATGTGAACACAACAAAAAATACCTAAAAAAATCTAAAAAACACACAATTTTTTAATATCTTTTTTGTAAAAGATTCGCTACTTTTCGTCATCAATTTTTTATGAGGAAAAGTAGCGATTTATGTGATTAACATTGTCTAGGTGTGAGCAATAACTGATGTCAGTACAAGAAAACCCAAGCAATAGTGGCAACCAATGTCGCCGGTAAAAGTACCGTTTCTCGCCGCTAAAGGTATTAGCGGCGACTTGTCGCCGCTAATGATATCGTCGGTAAACGTTGGCTGCTAATTATCAAAATGTCGTCGCTAATACACCTGTCGCCGCTAATGGTTCTGCCAAAAAACTCGCCAGAGTCGGATTTCCGTATTACAAACTTGACTGAAGTAATAAACTGGTTATCCAAAACCTCAAACAAAGATGGAAGACAAAGGAGCATTATATCAACATTCAAATCTCATATATTTAATCCATACAATCAAACAAAACATAGACATTTTTTACATAAAACTACAAAGCTACACAATTTCTACATAGAACTACGGTGGTGGTTGACGGAGAAGATACTCCGGTGACGATGGTGCTGAAGAAGATGCTCCGCTGATAAAGAAGATGCTGGTTAGCTGCCAGAGAAGATGCTCCGCTGATGAAGAAGTTCCTCCGGTAAAGATAAAGATGCTCCAGTGACATTGGTGTTGCTGTGATGCTCCAATGAAGATGCTCCACTTATGCTCCGGTGAAGATGCTCCGGTGATGCTGCGGTGAAGATGCTCCGCTTATGCTCTGGTAAAGATGCTCTGGTAAAGTGCTCCAGTTGTGTTTGTTTTGAGGAGAAAGAAGAAGTTTTGAATATGAAGTGTGTGTTTGTTTAGGAAGAACACCAGCCCTTTGATCATGTATTCATCAAGGGCCAAGAGTGAATCTTGTTTGCAGCACACGGATTGATCTATTACCGACGACACCAATAGGGGCGACGTCATGCAATAGCGGTGATGGTTTTCTTGTAGAGTGTGTTAATCTAAATTGAACCGAAACATACGAAGTCAAACTGGAATCAACCAAAAACAACATTAACTAAATGTTCACTTCGTTTAATTAAAAAGGCTTTAACCTAGTAGCTTAATATAGAGATGGCCAAATTGGTTTTTCTTGGGTTTTGGTTGGTTCCAAACTGATTTGGCCGGTTTGAGAATCACGTTTATTTTACCCGGTTTCGATTGCAGGCTTTTTCTTAGATTTTTAGAAACAAGAAAACTGAAAATAAATAATTTTATTTGTGTGTATGTGTATGTACATATATGAACATGTGTATGTACATGTATGTGTGTATATGTATAATATGTGTGTGTATTTGTGTATGTGTATGCGTATGTGTATGTATCATGTATGTATGTGTAAGTGTGTTTTATGTGTTAATGTATACATGTATGTGTGGGGTGGGGTGGGGTTCTAGAGTGAACACTAGTGTATTTGTGAACTAGGTAAACAAATCCTGACCATCGATTTACATCATCAAATCATAAAATACACTAGTGTATTTTTTATCATCAAATCCTGACCATTGATTTATATTTGTGTATACACTTGTGTATTCACAATCAAGGGCTAGGATTAGTTCACTAGTGTTCACAATCAAAGGGTTGTTCACAAATGAACGTAACCCTATATATATATATATATATATATATATATATATATTCAATTTTACCCCTCCATTAAACTCCCTTCTCCCTCCTTTTAGTGATTATGAGTTAGTCTTTTAGTTTTCTCATGATATATATATATATATATATATATAGGGGAAGGTTCATTGGGGAACACTAAAAAAGTGGGGAACAACGGGGAACCGGCTCAAACAAACTCCGATTGGACTCATTCCAGTGGCGTTGAAACCGGCTCGTCGAACCCTAACTAAGATCTCTTAACGCTAAACTCTAAATCCTAACTCCTAAACTCTAAACCCTAAAGCTAAAAATAAGGCTAAAACCTAAGCCAAACCGTAAAATCTAAACTATAAACCCTAAAAGCTAAACCTTAAAGGCTAAACCCTAAAGGCTAAACCTAAAGCTAAACCCTATAGCTAAACCCTAAAGCTAAACCCTAAACCTTAAAGCTAAACTCTAAACCCTAAAGCTAAACCCTAAGGCTAAACCCTAAAGCTAAACCCTAAAAGCCAAACCCTAATATATTTAGGGTTTAGGGGTTATGATTTAGGGTTTTGGGTTAAGAGATCCTAGTTAGGGTTCGACAAGACGGTTCCAACGCCGCTGGAATGAGTCCAATCGGAGTTCGTTTGAGTCGGTTCCCCACTGTTCCCCACTTTTTTAGTGTTCCCCAATGAACCTCACACTATATATATATCTTCTTCATGTTATTCGAATAATGGAAACTCATATTCAAATGTGAATAAGCAAAAATTCCAATTTGACATTATGGATAGTATGTAAGATTTCAATAACTTCAACTTTGAAAATCTCCATTCTGCAAATGTCACCTGCCACCGTGACTAGAACAGTCAACAATTATATGCAACACTTGGTTTGGGAAATAATCTAGATCATTCTTCAAACTTGAGTGCATTTTTAAGAAAATGACAAGACAAATTTAGGTTATCTTCATTTCCCCTTAACTTCAAGTAAAGCTTCCCATACATCGACAAGTTGCATCTTAATAGCCTTAACACTCTCAATCCGACTTCACAATGACTTTGAGACAATGACTCAAGACTCTAAGGGTCTCTTTGGTACGGGGTAATGGAACAGATGAGAGAATGGAATGGACAAGGTAATGGAATGGACAACGGAATGAAATGGACCATTCCATTCCATTGTGATGTTTGGTTACTCATATGTGAATAAAATAAATCATTACTTTGTACAATTTGATAAACAAAAAAAAAGATGAAGTAACGAAACATAACTGTATTAAAAACGACAAAAATATAATTTCCTCAATAATAATAATAATAATACTATATTAATGATAAAAAATTAATAATAGATTTTTGATATATATTAATACTAGTATGAATATTAATAAATATAAATATAAATAAAAGTATAATAATAATGATAATAATAATAATAATAATAACATATTTCTTACTATTCCTTAAGGAATGGAAAAAAAAACACCAACATATCAAGGAATGGAAATTATTATATTTGGAAGGAGTTACATTCCTTTGGAATGCTCCATTCCATTACCACATGAGAACCAAACATGTTTTTTTTTCATTCCATCAGAATGATCCATTCCATTCCATATTCTATTCATTCATACCAAACGCTACCTAAGATTTAACATCATCTTTCAAATATTGCCATCGATTAATATAATTTTCAAAGAACTTACATTGGATGTGTCCAAAAAAAGCTCTTTCTTTTAACACAACTGTTAGCCATATCACATAATGTTAGATCAAGAAAAGATTCCTCATTTACCACTTGATTAACCATATACATAGTCACCATTAATGGCTTCTCACTAGGTTAACAATATCAATTGTGTTTTGTTAAACCCGAAACCCGAAGTAGATTACCTTTTCTCATAATTTAATTTCAATAAATCAAAGTAAGTGTGTTATAAACAATCTCACAATCAAACAAAAGATAATAGTTTTAGATAATAGTTAATTAATAGAATTCACAAGCAAATACAAACCGCATATTTACTATTGAGACGACCCTATTTACCCTTACTAGTAAAGGTACTTACGGCCGATTTTTAAACTTGGTTTTGACCGACCTTTCGACATCGATCAAAATGGCGCCATTGCCAGGGAATCGATGGGCTTAGTGTTTTAGTTTATTTGCTTAGTGTTCAGTATTACGCGTAGTTTTCATGTTTGTTTTGTGCAGGTGATTTCGAAATTGCATGCATTATACCAGACACTTAAGGAAGACTTCGCCGTTGATTTTTTACCCGAAAATAAAAAAACTCGTAAGAATAAAAAAGTCTATCAATACAGAATTAGTAAACCAATTGACCGTGCAACATTAGAGACGTGTCATCACAATAATCACAGTCATCACATGGATCCCAACTTTCAGGCTAGTTTGGATTATCTATAGAACCAACCTCTTGGTCCACATGGTGGGTCACAAATTCCACCAATCTCACTTATGCCACAACAATAACCACCCAACCAACAATTCCAACCAGGTGAGTTTGTGGACTATGGACCATTTCAACTTGGCCTAATTCGCGTACACCCTTTCCAGGATGATGAACCGTATGTTGAAGACAATGGCCGATTAGGGTTTATGGGTGGAATGATAGTGAAGGTAGGGAAGAATCGTAAGAAGATGTGGGTGGAGAAAATGTTTTACAAAATCAAGCAACAGATGTTATAATATCTGTTGCTGAGCCCACTGCTCTTGATACCCACAAAGATATACCCACCTCTGTGGTACCCACATGAGAAATTTCCACACAAACCACTTCCATTTCTATCCCTAAATCAAAAAGAAAAACCGAAAAGAAGGTATCTCTGGGGGTTGAGATGCCAAAGGTACCTACTGTAGCATAAATGCCGCAAACATCTGTTGTTACTTCCTCACAACAGATGAAAACATCTCTACCTAGCCAAACTCTTCACTCATCCCCACAAAAGGAGAGTTTTGTAAGCATAGGGGACACAAATCAAGAGAGATAGATTCATTGAATATATCTTCTCAAGCCCCTCTCCCAGGGCTGCTTCTCTTTTCACTCCTCCACCCACAAAAACAATCCCATCATCATTCCAAAAATTGCTTGATACAATTGATAACATTGACTTGCAAATACCTAGTTCCTCTCAACAACAAATCACAGAGAGGGTACCTCAACAAGTGACTAGGTCAAGCTCAGAAATGATTTCTATCCCACAAGAAGAGGAGACAACACCTCTTGTGTTTCAAGAGACACTTGCAGGTATTTCAAGTGGGGCAGCTACTAAAATTGTAAAGACAACAGTCTCACAATTGGACAGTGGTTACATCACTAAGACCCCCTTGAAGGCAACAACTATTGAGACAATAGTCTCTTTACCAGTTGGAAGTCCTTAGTACCAAGAAAAAGGGGCACCTAGTTAAAAACCAGGTACAACCACCTCTGGTGGGAATTCAGATGATCCTATTAACTTAGGTGATAGATTAACTATCTAGAATTGACGAAGAGAGTCACCAAGTTGGAGTCATCAGGTGAAGAAATCAAAGAAATGATGAAAGCTTTAGTACAAAACTCAAGGCATCCACCAACAGACACAGAGGTTGCAAAAGAAATTTGGGTGCATGCACAAATGTACCTACAACTTCAAAAGAAAGTTGCAAAAAAAAAAAAAAAAAAAAAAACAAATCATGCATATGGAGTTAGTATGGACAATAGTGGATGCTAAGTACAAAGAGACTGAACCAGAGGTTAAAGCCATCAAAGACTTCATCCTTGAAAACACTGGTACAACTCTAACTCTTCCCAAATATCAAGATAATGCCAAAAAGGGGGAGGAAGATTTCATGAGGAAGCTCCCACCTCTGGTCAAAAAGGCTGGAAAAAGGTCTGACATTGTTGCACTTAAAAAGGCAAGGCAAGAAGAGATTACTAAGGCAGTAGGAAAAAAAGAAAAGAGGAAAGACACAAGGGAACCCGGTATGCAGATAAGAGTGCAGGAAATAACTGAAAGGAAGAAAATCCTTGGACCAAGGTTCTTCAACAGAGCTTCAAGGTTCTTCAACAGAGTTTCCAGAAAGCACTGCAACAACCACTATCCAAACCACTGTCACATCCATCCAAACACCTTGTATCCAAACCACTGCTCCCATATCCCAAACATCTGTTGCCACTACAAAAGTGACAACAGAGGTTACAACTACACTACCACCAACACACAAGTCTCCTAAAGGAGTTCTCATTCACAAAAAAAAAAAAAAAAAAAACCAACATAACTTCCACAACCACCAACAAAAACACCAACACTTCAAACCAGAACCAGGAGAGCAAAATTCATTGTCAAAGATGATGATGAAGAAACTTTTGATGCATCACCCATCAAAACCACAACTACCACAACTTTATCCATCACATCTCAACCATCTACCACAACACTCACCATTACATCACCACTCACAAAACCACCAACCACCATACTTGACCCACTAGAGTTAGAAAATGTATCAAGAGAGATACAATTTTTCTACACTACAACTGAAATTAGCCAACTTATCTTTCCATCCCTCAAAAGATATTCAAATCCTTAAAATGTACAAAAGTACCTGGAACTAAAGATCAAACATGCTGAAAGAATAATTGCTTTTAGAAGCAAGGGCAAAAGAGATAAGGAGGCTCAGCAAATCATGTCAGTCAAAAGGCTTCTCAAGGATCAATAAACAACCCTGACCTCAAAAAAGAACTAAGGGAAGATTATCTGGAGTTTATAATGAAAAATAAGCTTTCTAGAGCCACAAGAGCTCAATTCTCTGGTTGGACTACAGAAGCTCTCATAGAAGAAATTACAAGGATTGTGATACTAAAACTCAATCTAGATATAAAGCCCACTCCTCCCAACTGGGCTGCAGGAAAAAAACATGTTGGTCAAAAAGCAGTTGAATTAAGAAGAATGAAGGAGGAGATGGTGGCAATAAAATTTGGATCTATACAATCCATGGCCAGGTGGGATGAGCCAACAATCAAAGAGAGCAACAAGAAACTTGAAGCATTAAGAGTTGTAGATCCCTCTGTCTCCAAAAGGCCTAACTATGAAGATTTACCTAACAGTTATCTAGTTAATCCTTCTGAATTTCCATCTGCAAAGCATGTCTCCTCAATGGTTAGAAGCCACCTCAAAAGACAAAAGGAGATGTCTGCAGAAGATCTACAATGGTTAGATCACACCTGTTAGAGATCTATTCATCACTACACCTCACCTTTTCTTTTGAATAAACAGTTTTGTTATAGTGATCAGTCTGTCTAAGGGGGAGTCTGTAGAGTCAACATTCTGTAAAACATTTGAATCTTTTTTTATTAATGAAAAACAATTGTTGATGATGATTTCTCGTTTGTGATTGCTTATCTTTATTACAATACAAAATTGTTTTGAACTCAATTGTTAGTTATTCGCAAACCTTGCAAACTCAGATTTAACAACTATCATCTGAAAATAATGCATTCGGTTTTCGAACGGTGGAGTGTAAAATTTGTGAGACATGGTGTGACAACTCGAGTTTCCGACTTTCATTTTCGCATTTAGTGCACGTTGACTTTGATTGTGTAGTTGTTTAACTTGTTCAACTTGTAACTATACACGTTATTTTTTTGTTATATTTTATGAACGCATTGTGGTTGCATGATTTTGTGTTTGGCTGTATAACATGAAACCTGTTGAAAAACTTAAACTGTTAGCACATAACAGGACTCGACGAAACAGACAGGACTCGACGAAACAGACAGGACCCGACGAAACAGACTGTTTCGTCATAAGCATCCCGACGAAACAGAAGTCTGTTTCGCCAAGCCCAGTTTCGCCAAGCCCATTAAGGGCCCAGAACGGTAATTCGTTCATATTAACGTGAACCGACTCCCTGTTTCACACTTTTAACAAAATAGAAACCCTAGAACTCTCCACTCTGTGAAGGCGATAACCATCCTCAACCATCATCTTTCTCTCTCGAATCCTCCCTTGTTCATCCCGGATATCTCGGTTAGTGCGTGCTCGTCTAATCGGTTTCTTTGTTCTTTGTTTTCTTTATACATGTTGTGTATATGCTTGATTTCTGGATTATAGGAGTATACGTGTATGATGAATACTTAGGGTTTCATGAACCTCTCAATGATTGTGCATGATAGCGGGTATGCATAGAGTATGGATTTTATGAGTGTTGTTTTGTGATGATTACATGATTTTATTGATGATGATGATGATATGATCCCTGTTTCATTGATGCTTCGGTTGAGATGCATAGATTAATGGTTAGTAACATAAGACTCATTATATTGAGCGAGGATTGAACGTTTTCTGTAAAACTGTTGTATCGGCGATTTGGGGTTTTTCTGTGTTATCCGTATCTGCTGTTACTGATGTCTGCGAAATTGACATCCGACGAAACAGAACCCTCGGCGAAACAGAAAGTGTTTCGCCAAGAGTAATCGACGAAATTGAATTCTGTTTCGTCAAATGAGACCCCGACGAAACAGAACGTGTTTCGTCGAATGTGTGTTTCGCCAATATCTGTGTTTCGCCAATATGTGTATTTCGCCGAACAGTTTATCTGCGCACTAACTTGAGTTAATTCTGTTAAGTGTTAGCTGGGTTAGTTAACTGCTGTTATGTATAAAGTATTACTTGTATGATTGCAAATACGTGTATTGTGATTGATGCGATGTTCATGATGATTATGTTTACGCACAAACAACTTTAATACAAACTGATTATGTATACGTGCATACCTTAGGACGTGATTGATTAACCGTGAGCACATACTTAGCATACCGAGCGAAACAAGGTGAGTTCACACTCTTTCTAAGGCATGGGATTCCCGGTGGTTTGGGAATGGGTTAAGAAACAAAAATGGAACCTACATATTCTCCTTGGGTAGGATATGTACCGCCATCCTCCATGGGTAGGATGCCAATATAAATCTTGTGTATTCTCCTTGGGTAGAATACATACGTTCGTCCGGTAGGACAACAACCTTAACATACGTTCGTCCTCCTTGGGTAGGACAACAAACCTTAACGCATGCTCGTCCTCCTTGGGTAGGACAATCACACTCGCTACGGTCCTTGGATTAAGAAGGGCACGTACACATACGACTAGTCAACACTATTCATCGCACGCATGCCTGGACTGGCAGCAAGGACTAACGCGATACAATTTCTAAACTTCGCAAACATGCCTAGAGGGCCGCGATGCTATTACATACGATTTACGAAACGAACATTATAACTAAATAACTAACAGTGAACTCGCTCAACTAGTTGTTGACTCTCTGTTACATGCCTTGCAGGACCATAGGTACTCTTGGAGCTTGCACGGGAGGCGCAGTCGTTGTGGGCACGGACGTGGATGTTTTGTTAAACATTATAACATTTTGTACTTAAACTTATGTTGGGTTTTACATTAATGCTTCCGCTATACACTTGTATATATTTGGTTTTGTAAACACCTATCGTATTGATGAATGACTTTTGATATAATTATGTTCAATATGATTGGTGGCTTGATCCTGGTCATGTCACGCCTCCAAGCGGTGGTACTCCGCGTGTGGATTTTGGGGGTGTGACAGATTGGTATCAGAGCCATTGGTTATAGAGAACTCGGTTTTAATAAGGGGAAAACGTTTTTATTTAAAACCAGACTATAACCAGAACAGTGCTCAACGATCCACAACGACGCCTCGCTCCACGTGCAAGACTCATCACTCTAGGTAATATGGTACATGTTTTATTGCCTACTTGCTAGAATTGCATAGAACTTTGCTCCGGGTATGCTTAGGTTAACTTAACACTATTGCATGAGAACACTTGTGTGATTATTCCCTTTTGTTATTGCACTACTCTCGAACCTCTCTCACTTATGTCATATTTGCTATGAAGATCATGTCTGGACGTATTAACATGACGCAAGCCCAACTGACGGCTCTCATTAACGAGCAAATTGCTGCGGCACTTGCAGCCGCACAAGCAGGAGGTCAGCACGCTCAGCCACCTGTTTGCACCTTCAAAACGTTCATGGACTGTCGTCCTACTACTTTTAGTGGCACGGAAGGAGCGGTTGGACTCCTCCATTGGTTTGAAAAGCTCGAGTCGGTATTTGAAATGTGCGAATGCCCTGAGGCTCGCAGGGTGAAGTACGCCACTGGTACACTAGAAGGCATTGCGCTGACTTGGTGGAATGCGCAAGTGCAGATGTTAGGGTTGGCTGTTGCTAACGCCACACCCTGGAATGATTTCAAGGATTTGATTAAAGAGGAATACTGTAGCCGTGATGATATTCATAAACTGGAGGTAGAATTTTACCATTTGAAAATGACGGGGTCAGAAATTGAAGCGTACACCAGAAGATCGAATGAGTTGGCTATCCTGTGTCCTACTATGGTGGACCCTCCCATTAAGCGTATCGAACTGTATCTCAATGGTCTGGTGCCGGAGATTCAAAGCCACGTAACTTCAGCGAATCTGGGCACTATTCAACAGATCGTTAAGCTAGCTCATCGCCTCACTGATCAGGCGGTGGAACAGAACAGGCTGCCTAAACGTATCAACGCTACTACTACCGCTACCACTCCAATTACTCCTGCTATTCCCAGTGACAACAAGCGGAAATGGGAAGGGGATTCCAGCAGGGGTTCAGCTATTGTACAGTCTCAAGCACAGCAACAGCGCAAGACTAGTGATTATCAGAGTTCGAGTCAGCAATCGTCTGGTGGTCAGGGGCAGAGTGGATATCGGGGAATTCATCCACTGTGTAACAGGTGCAACAAACACCACAGTGGTCAGTGTCGTAGAGGCCGCTGTCAGAGATGTCTAAGAGTAGGTCATGAGGCTAAAGATTGCAGGAGCTTAAGGCCTGCGAATCAGAACCAGCAACAACAGTCACCAGTTCCACGAAACCAGTCACAGCAACAACAGCAAGGAAATAAGACATGCTTTCAGTGTGGGGCTGAAGGTCATTTCAAGCGGAACTGTCCCCAATTAAACCAGAATCAAAGCAACAATAACAATAATCAGGGCAGTGGGAACAACAATGGGGGAAACAACAACAACAATGGTGCAAAAGGTCGTATGTTTGTGATTGGCCAGAGTGACGCAAGGAACGATCCTAATGTGGTTACGGGTAAGTTTCTTCTCGACGACTTTTATGTTACCGTATTATTTGATTCGGGTGCGGATACCAGTTATATGTCTTTGAATGTTAGTCAAATGCTTAAACGTGCACCAACCCTGTTGAACACCAAACATGTCGTAGAGTTAGCTAACGGTAAAAGTTTAGAAGCCACACACATAGTTCAGGGTTGTAATCTTATCCTCGCCGGTCAGACTTTCTCTATCGATCTCATTCCTATAACTCTGAGTAGCTTTGATATCGTCATTGGTATGGATTGGTTATCCCAACAACAAGCAGAGATCCTATGCAAGGAGAAGATCGTTCGTATTCCTCGTTCTGGGAAAGAACCTCTCGAAGTTCAAGGTGACAAGAGTGGTGTCGTGAGTGGCATCATCTCTTTCTTGAAGGCTCAGAAGTGTCTGCAAAAAGGCCACGTAGCTATTTTAGCACTCGTTACTGATACATCGACGACAGAGAAAAAGATTTGGGATATTCCGGTAGTACGCGACTTTCCTCAGGTGTTTCCTGAAGAGTTACCTGGGTTACCACCCCATCGCCAGGTCGAATTTCAGATCGAGCTAGCTCCAGGAGCAGCACCTATAGCTCGAGCACCTTATCGCTTAGCTCCAACTGAACTGGAAGAACTGTCTAAACAATTGCAAGAACTTTTGGAAAAGGGTTTCATACGTCCTAGCTCTTCGCCATGGGGAGCTCCAGTATTATTTGTGAAGAAGAAAGACGGTACCTTTCGTATGTGCATAGATTACCGCGAACTAAACAAGGTGACCGTGAAGAATCGCTATCCACTTCCACGCATCGACGACTTATTCGACCAGTTACAAGGGTCGAGCTATTACTCAAAGATTGATCTAAGGTCAGGTTACCATCAACTGAGAGTCCGGGATGAGGACGTCTCCAAAACAGCATTCAGAACTCGCTACGGTCATTACGAGTTTTTGGTCATGCCATTCGGGCTAACGAACGCGCCTGCGGTTTTCATGGATCTTATGAACAGGGCGTGCAAACCTTATCTTGACAAGTTTGTTATTGTTTTTATTGATGACATCCTAATTTATTCGAAGAATCGGGAGGAACACGAACAGCATTTACGACTTATTTTGGAACTCCTTCGAACGGAACAACTGTACGCTAAGTTTTCAAAATGCGACTTCTGGCTTCGTGAAGTCCACTTTCTAGGCCACGTGGTAAACAAGGATGGGATACATGTTGATCCATCCAAGGTAGATTCGATCAAGAACTGGCCTGCACCTCGCACACCGACAGAAATACGCCAATTCTTGGGATTGGCGGGTTATTACAGACGATTTATCAAAGACTTCTCAAAGATTGCACAGCCACTTACATTACTGACACAGAAAGGTGTTGCTTACCGTTGGAGTGATACACAGGATACAGCGTTTCAACATTTAAAGGATAGACTTTGTAGCGCACCTATCCTCTCATTGCCTGAAGGCACGGACGATTTTGTAGTCTACTGTGATGCATCTATCCAAGGTCTTGGATGTGTGTTGATGCAGCGGGATAAAGTCATTGCTTATGCTTCGCGCCAACTTAAGATTCACGAACGGAATTACACTACGCACGATTTAGAACTTGGAGCTGTTGTTTTTGCGCTCAAGATATGGCGACATTACCTGTATGGCACCAAGTGCACCATCTACACCGATCACAGGAGCCTCGAATATATTTTCAAGCAGAAAGATTTGAACATGCGACAACGTCGATGGGTCGAGTTACTGAACGATTACGAATGTGCTATAAAGTACCATCCAGGCAAGGCCAATGTGGTGGCCGACGCCCTCAGTCGAAAAGATACTACACCTAGGCGTGTACGAGCGTTGCAACTCACTATTCAGTCTAGTCTTCCTTCACAGATACGAGATGCTCAGGTAGAAGCATTGAAACCAGGAAACGTCAGGGCTGAAGCCCTACGCGGCTCAAGGCAACGGTTAGAACAAAAGGCAGACGGAGCCTACTATGTAACCGGACGCATCTGGGTCCCACTCTATGGTAGTTTACGCGAACTTGTAATGGATGAAGCTCATAAGTCTCGCTACTCAGTACATCCTGGTTCAGATAAGATGTACCACGACCTCAGAACTACATATTGGTGGCCTAGCATGAAGGCCCACATAGCAACTTACGTTAGCAAGTGTTTGACTTGTGCGAGAGTCAAAGCAGAATATCAGAAACCATCAGGCCCACTCCAACAACCTGAGATACCACAATGGAAATGGGAGCAAATTTCCATGGATTTTGTTACTGGCCTACCTAGGTCTCAACGTGGGAATGACACTATTTGGGTGATCGTGGATCGACTCACAAAGTCTGCTCACTTCTTGGCTATCAAGGAAACGGATAAGTTCTCCACTCTAGCAGACGTATACCTTAAGGAAGTTGTCTCGAGGCATGGGGTGCCCACATCTATTATCTCTGATCGTGATGCACGTTTTACTTCAGAACTGTGGCAAGCAATGCACAAATCTTTTGGCTCTCGATTGGACATGAGCACAGCTTATCATCCTCAGACAGATGGGCAGTCTGAGCGCACTATTCAAACTCTAGAAGACATGCTTCGGGCATGCGTAATTGACTTTGGCAAAGGCTGGGAAAAACATCTGCCACTTGTGGAATTTTCGTACAACAACAGTTACCACACCAGCATTAAAGCTGCTCCTTTTGAGGCATTGTACGGGCGTAAATGCCGATCACCTCTTTGTTGGGCAGAGGTGGGTGACAGTCAGATCACAGGTCCGGAAATGGTAGTTGATACTACTGAAAAGATTTCTCAAATACGACAACGCATGGCGGCAGCTCGTGACCGTCAGAAAGTATACGCTGATAAAGACAGGAAAATACTCGAATTCCAAGTTGGGGATCGAGCACTACTCAAAGTTTCACCCTGGAAGGGTGTTGTTCGTTTTGGCAAACGAGGCAAGCTCAATCCACGATACGTTGGACCATTTGAAGTCATAGAAAAGATAGGCAAAGTGGCCTACAGACTGAACTTACCAGCTGAACTCAGTGCAGTTCACAACGTCTTTCATGTGTCGAATCTGAAGAAGTGGCAGTCAGATGAGACCTTTATAGTTCCTTTGAAGGAGCTCACTATCGACGAACGGTTGCATTTCGTCGAAGAACCAGTTGAAATCACGGACCGGGATGTTAAGGTCCTCAAGAACACTAGAATACCTCTTGTACGAGTTCGTTGGAACTCCCGTCGCGGCCCAGAGTTCACCTGGGAGCGCGAATATCAAATGGAACTCAAATATCCCCAGTTGTTCGAAAACAATGCAACTACTACTGAGGCTGAAGCTACTACGGAATTTCGGAACGAAATTCCAACTCAACGGGGAAATGATGTGACACCCCAGGAAAACCAGTAAACGATAACTTACCTAGCTTCCTCAGTAACCGCATGCTAAATTTCGAGACGAAATTTCTTTCAAGTTGGGGATAATGTGACAACTCGAGTTTCCGACTTTCATTTTCGCATTTAGTGCACGTTGACTTTGATTGTGTAGTTGTTTAACTTGTTCAACTTGTAACTATACACGTTATTTTTTTGTTATATTTTATGAACGCATTGTGGTTGCATGATTTTGTGTTTGGCTGTATAACATGAAACCTGTTGAAAAACTTAAACTGTTAGCACATAACAGGACTCGACGAAACAGACAGGACTCGACGAAACAGACAGGACCCGACGAAACAGACTGTTTCGTCATAAGCATCCCGACGAAACAGAAGTCTGTTTCGCCAAGCCCAGTTTCGCCAAGCCCATTAAGGGCCCAGAACGGTAATTCGTTCATATTAACGTGAACCGACTCCCTGTTTCACACTTTTAACAAAATAGAAACCCTAGAACTCTCCACTCTGTGAAGGCGATAACCATCCTCAACCATCATCTTTCTCTCTCGAATCCTCCCTTGTTCATCCCGGATATCTCGGTTAGTGCGTGCTCGTCTAATCGGTTTCTTTGTTCTTTGTTTTCTTTATACATGTTGTGTATATGCTTGATTTCTGGATTATAGGAGTATACGTGTATGATGAATACTTAGGGTTTCATGAACCTCTCAATGATTGTGCATGATAGCGGGTATGCATAGAGTATGGATTTTATGAGTGTTGTTTTGTGATGATTACATGATTTTATTGATGATGATGATGATATGATCCCTGTTTCATTGATGCTTCGGTTGAGATGCATAGATTAATGGTTAGTAACATAAGACTCATTATATTGAGCGAGGATTGAACGTTTTCTGTAAAACTGTTGTATCGGCGATTTGGGGTTTTTCTGTGTTATCCGTATCTGCTGTTACTGATGTCTGCGAAATTGACATCCGACGAAACAGAACCCTCGGCGAAACAGAAAGTGTTTCGCCAAGAGTAATCGACGAAATTGAATTCTGTTTCGTCAAATGAGACCCCGACGAAACAGAACGTGTTTCGTCGAATGTGTGTTTCGCCAATATCTGTGTTTCGCCAATATGTGTATTTCGCCGAACAGTTTATCTGCGCACTAACTTGAGTTAATTCTGTTAAGTGTTAGCTGGGTTAGTTAACTGCTGTTATGTATAAAGTATTACTTGTATGATTGCAAATACGTGTATTGTGATTGATGCGATGTTCATGATGATTATGTTTACGCACAAACAACTTTAATACAAACTGATTATGTATACGTGCATACCTTAGGACGTGATTGATTAACCGTGAGCACATACTTAGCATACCGAGCGAAACAAGGTGAGTTCACACTCTTTCTAAGGCATGGGATTCCCGGTGGTTTGGGAATGGGTTAAGAAACAAAAATGGAACCTACATATTCTCCTTGGGTAGGATATGTACCGCCATCCTCCATGGGTAGGATGCCAATATAAATCTTGTGTATTCTCCTTGGGTAGAATACATACGTTCGTCCGGTAGGACAACAACCTTAACATACGTTCGTCCTCCTTGGGTAGGACAACAAACCTTAACGCATGCTCGTCCTCCTTGGGTAGGACAATCACACTCGCTACGGTCCTTGGATTAAGAAGGGCACGTACACATACGACTAGTCAACACTATTCATCGCACGCATGCCTGGACTGGCAGCAAGGACTAACGCGATACAATTTCTAAACTTCGCAAACATGCCTAGAGGGCCGCGATGCTATTACATACGATTTACGAAACGAACATTATAACTAAATAACTAACAGTGAACTCGCTCAACTAGTTGTTGACTCTCTGTTACATGCCTTGCAGGACCATAGGTACTCTTGGAGCTTGCACGGGAGGCGCAGTCGTTGTGGGCACGGACGTGGATGTTTTGTTAAACATTATAACATTTTGTACTTAAACTTATGTTGGGTTTTACATTAATGCTTCCGCTATACACTTGTATATATTTGGTTTTGTAAACACCTATCGTATTGATGAATGACTTTTGATATAATTATGTTCAATATGATTGGTGGCTTGATCCTGGTCATGTCACGCCTCCAAGCGGTGGTACTCCGCGTGTGGATTTTGGGGGTGTGACAGATTGGTATCAGAGCCATTGGTTATAGAGAACTCGGTTTTAATAAGGGGAAAACGTTTTTATTTAAAACCAGACTATAACCAGAACAGTGCTCAACGATCCACAACGACGCCTCGCTCCACGTGCAAGACTCATCACTCTAGGTAATATGGTACATGTTTTATTGCCTACTTGCTAGAATTGCATAGAACTTTGCTCCGGGTATGCTTAGGTTAACTTAACACTATTGCATGAGAACACTTGTGTGATTATTCCCTTTTGTTATTGCACTACTCTCGAACCTCTCTCACTTATGTCATATTTGCTATGAAGATCATGTCTGGACGTATTAACATGACGCAAGCCCAACTGACGGCTCTCATTAACGAGCAAATTGCTGCGGCACTTGCAGCCGCACAAGCAGGAGGTCAGCACGCTCAGCCACCTGTTTGCACCTTCAAAACGTTCATGGACTGTCGTCCTACTACTTTTAGTGGCACGGAAGGAGCGGTTGGACTCCTCCATTGGTTTGAAAAGCTCGAGTCGGTATTTGAAATGTGCGAATGCCCTGAGGCTCGCAGGGTGAAGTACGCCACTGGTACACTAGAAGGCATTGCGCTGACTTGGTGGAATGCGCAAGTGCAGATGTTAGGGTTGGCTGTTGCTAACGCCACACCCTGGAATGATTTCAAGGATTTGATTAAAGAGGAATACTGTAGCCGTGATGATATTCATAAACTGGAGGTAGAATTTTACCATTTGAAAATGACGGGGTCAGAAATTGAAGCGTACACCAGAAGATCGAATGAGTTGGCTATCCTGTGTCCTACTATGGTGGACCCTCCCATTAAGCGTATCGAACTGTATCTCAATGGTCTGGTGCCGGAGATTCAAAGCCACGTAACTTCAGCGAATCTGGGCACTATTCAACAGATCGTTAAGCTAGCTCATCGCCTCACTGATCAGGCGGTGGAACAGAACAGGCTGCCTAAACGTATCAACGCTACTACTACCGCTACCACTCCAATTACTCCTGCTATTCCCAGTGACAACAAGCGGAAATGGGTTGAAGTGCTTTGGTGTGGTTTTATTGGAAGAAACTTTGCAAGCCCGAAATCGCCAATGTGAGCAACCATCTCACTATCCAGTAAGATGTTGCTTGGTTTCAGATCACAATGAATTATGTGTTGGGTTTCAGTGGTGATCAATTTTAGTTTTATCAAAATGGGTTTGATTTATTTATTAATTAAATAGGTAATTAATAAACGCAGCGGAATAAATATATTAATCAACACCAAAACGAACCGAACCGAACAGGATCATGGTTACAAACATGCAAACACGGTATACAATATTTATTAATCTACCGATGAGATAGATATACCTTAGTGGTTAATAACTAACCGGTCGAGACACCGAGGTACAACGAACGAGTGCTAGACACGAACACGAACCGAGCGGCAACAACTTTGGCTTGGCCGGTCGTCACAATCAAAAGAAAAAATGGACGGCACTATTTTGTGAAGAGTGGCAGCCAATGTTTTTCGTTCACGTTTCTGTGTTGTGATTGTGATTGTTATATAATCACAAAAAGTAAAGAACTTTTCTTTATTTATGATGGATTACAACTAAAAAGGTAGCATTCCTCTTCTGTCTTGTGGTTGCCAACTAAAAAGAAAAACAAAGTGGGAAGCAAGACGAGATGGAGGACAACATGATAGAGCCAAAATATATATAGAAATATATCTATATATATTTAGGTTAACACCCCCTAATTATCTCTTAGGCCCGAAGCCCAATATATATCGTTCCTTTAATTGTTCGTGATCACCAGTTAATCGAATTAAGTGGATTTAATGTTCGTTGCCCAAGGTGTAACTCTTACGGGTTATAGCTCGGTCAGCAGCGTTAACTTATCGAACCTGTACATATAAATCCAACAATCTCCCACTTGGACGGCCTTCGATAAAATCCTCAACGCAGACAGTCAGCGGTGCTCTAGCTGCACATGGCTGCCCCCAACAAGTTATGACACTTTAAAGTCATTAACCAAAAACACCTTGCCATTAGTAACAACTTACTATTGCATGACTATAGACTTATGGTAATTGTTGTCATTCATCCTTTCCGTAAAAGACATGAATTGAACGAATGAGACATGGATTAAGTTCTTTCTCATATGGAGTTCAATTATTATTGTTCTCGATCAAGAGTCAAAGTGGTCCGAACAAACACACAGTAAGTTTGGGTAAGGCCTTACACTTCACCAGTTTGAATCAACGAGGGCGCCACAATGTCTAACTGTTACATATCATGTAAGAGTACAGACTCCCTTATCGACCACATACAACTCCCACTGAACTTCAGAACTATTCCCAATTAAAGCCTTTATGACTGGCAGTTACGCGACAGCGGTTGACAGTAATCAAAGAATATCCATTGGTAAACGTAAGTTCTAATATGTATCTCAGGTCAAAGGATACTAAATGAGTGTACCAATATCAAAACATCTTATGACTAAGATCCATGAAGATGATTTGATGCGAGTTACATCCAACGTCATTCATAATGAGGTCTGTGAGTTTGGAAGTCAACTCCTTGAGTCCAAAGTCAGAATAGTCTTAATTCAGAGTCGTTCCCACGAGTCTGACCGACTACGGATAATTTAGAATATAAGATTCATGGATTAAACGTATTAAAATCGAACACAGTTGTAAGATTCAAACTTTGCATTTAACTAGTAAATCAAAAGTGAATACAAAAGGTACAACTGTTTGAATGTTCGTACATCCAAATACTAAATCAAAACATACTGCTAGCTAATCTAACCCCAATAGCATTCATGTGCTGATCATGCTTGTCCTGAGTCATGGGCTTAGTGAACGGGTCTGCTAGGTTTTGATCTGTGTCTACTTTGCTTATTACGATGTCTCCACGTTCCACAATTTCCCGTATGTAGTGGAACTTTCTTAGAATGTGCTTGGCCTTGTGATGAGACCTGGGCTCTTTGGCTTGAGCAATAGCACATGTGTTATCACATAATATCTCGATGGGTTTCTTAATGCTAGGAACCACATCGAGATCGGTTATGAATTTCTTCATCCAAGCAGCCTCCTTTGCAGCATCTGATGCGGCTATATATTCAGATTCGGTGGTTGAATCCGCCACCACACTCTGCTCGGAGCTCTTCCATGAGATAGCTCCTCCATTTAGAGTGAATACGAAACCTGATTGTGAGCGAGAATCATCTCGGTCAGTTTGAAAACTGGCATCAGTGTAACATCTTACAGTGAGCTCTTCTTCTACTCCTCCAAATACTAAGAACATATCTTTAGTTCTTCTCAGATACTTCAGAATGTTCTTGACAGCAGTCCAATGGGCGATGCCAGGAGTTTGCTGATAACGACTAGTCATGCTCAGAGCATACGAGACGCAGGTCTAGTACATAACATAGCATACATGATAGAACCAATCGCTGAAGCATATGGAACTGCTTTCATTTGCTTAATTTCAATGTCCGTTGTAGGAGATTGCGATTTGTCCAACACGGTTCCTTTAGTCATAGGAACACATCCTTTCTTAGAGTTTTCCATTTTAAAGCGTGTCATTATTTTGTCTATGTATGTACTTTGATTTAGCCCTAGAAGCCGCTTAGATCTATCTCTGTAGATCTTGATTCCCAGAATATAAGCTGCTTCTCCAAGATCTTTCATTGCGAAGCAAGATCCCAAATAGTGTTTAACTTCGTTAAGCATAGGGATGTTATTTCCAACGATTAGTATATCATCCACATACAGGATGGGGAATGATATGGTGCTCCCACTAGCCTTTCTGTAAACACATGGCTCATCTTCATTCTTGACAAAACCAAACTCTTTGATCTTCTGGTCAAAACGAAGATTCCAGCTACGAGATGCATGTTTGAGTCCATAAATGGACTTATTCAGTTTGCACACCCAATTAGGATATTTTGGATCAACAAAACCGTCTGGCTGAACCATATAGACATCTTCAGAGAGATGCCCATTAAGAAAAGCGGTTTTGACATCCATTTGCCATATCTCGTAGTCATAGTACGCGGCTATGGCAAGCAATATCCTGATCGATTTGATCATAGCAACGGGCGAGAAGGTTTCATCATAGTCAATACCTTGAGTTTGAGTGAAACCTTTCGCAACTAGCTGTGCTTTATAGGTGTGTACAATTCCATGCATATCGGTTTTTCTTTTGAAAATCCATTTGCTCCCTACTGCCCGAGATTCGGGGGGGTAGCTCAACCAAGTCCCAGACTTGATTATCACGCATAGATTACATCTCAGCGTTCATGGCTTCCAGCCATTTCGCAGATTCAGGATCTGAGATAGCAGATTTGTAGTTAGCAGGTTTGTCATTAGACTCATCTACTACCAAGACTTCAGCACCTTCGAGATGCCAAAGGTATCTGTCAGGTTCTTTATGAGTCCTGCTACTTCTGCGAACGCCTATGTTCATCTCTGATTCATCAGCAACAATTTCTTGTTGTTCAGACGTTCCGACTTCATCAGCGGTTGTTGTTGGTTCTCGAATTTCTTCAAGATCAACCACATTATTTCCAGTTCCGCGATTAAGAAGTTCTTCCTCGAGAAAGTGCCCCTTTTTTTTATGGAAATAACATTTGCACCAGGATGGTAGAAATAATATCCGCTTCTTTTATAGTATCCGACGAAAACAACC
This sequence comes from Helianthus tuberosus, assembly GCA_030545235.1. NCBI lineage: Eukaryota > Viridiplantae > Streptophyta > Magnoliopsida > Asterales > Asteraceae > Helianthus > Helianthus tuberosus. The sequence continues at coordinate 33,546,577 of CM060447.1, read as the reverse complement.
TTTTCGCCTCGAGGATCGAGCATATCATCAGCATCATTGGTGATGTATGCATCACACCCCCATACTTTTAGGTATTCCAGATCGGGTTTACGCCCATGCCATATCTCATATGGGGTTTTGTTTACCTTTTTAGTCGGAGCCAGATTGACAATGCGGGCGGCAGTCATAAGAGCATAACCCCAAAAGGAGTGAGGCAAGTTAGTTCTACACATCATCGATCGAACCATATTAAGTAGGGTTCGATTTCTCCTTTCGCTCACGCCATTAAGTTGGGGTGTGCCAGGTGGAGTGGGTTCTGAAATTATTCCACACTCTTTCAGATGATTGAGGAACTCTAAGCTGAGGTATTCGCCACCTCGATCTGATCGAAGTACTTTTATCTTTCTAGTAAGTTGGTTCTCTACTTCATTTTGAAACTCTTTGAACTTTTCAAAAGTTTCATGCTTATGCTTCATAAGATAGACATAAGCATATCGACTATAATCGTCAATGAAAGTAATGAAATATTTTTCATGGTTTCGTGTCATGGTTCTGAAAGGGCCACATACATCAGTGTGAATGAGTCCTAGCAGACCATTGGCCCGTTCACCAACACCAGTGAAGGAACGTTTTGTGAGTTTGCCAGCTAAGCAAGATTCGCAATCATCAAAGGAGTCCTGTCCAGTGGATTCAAGAATCCCATTGGATTGGAGCCATTTTATGCGTGCCTTACTTATGTGGCCAAGTCTACAATGCCATAGAAATGTTTCATTAATACCAGCTTTGTTGCGTTTAGAAAGATTATATATATTATTGTCAGTTTGAGCATTTATCTCATATATACCATTTCGAGGTTTAGCCTCAAAATAAAAAGATATTATTCAAGTAGGCAGAAATAGCAATACCATTAAAAGCGTACTTAAAACCTTGTTCAAACAACAACGAAACTGAAATGATGTTCCTGGTCAAACCAGGTGCAAAAAGACAATTGTTCAAAACAACAATAAGACCAGAAGGACATGTAAGATTAAATGTGCCAGTTGCTAGAACTGGGACTTTATTTCCATCGCCAACAATGAGCTCCATGCTTCCTGGTTTCAGTTTCCTCCACTTCTCAGGCTCCTGCAAGACATTAACGATGTGATAAGCACATCCGGTATCAAATACCCATGTGTTGCTAGAAACAGTGAAAAGTTCAATAACATATATTAGAATACCTGAATAAGTGCCTTCTCCATTAGCCTTCTTCACCTTGAGCTTGGCAAGATACTCGGGGCAGTTACGTTTCCAATGCCCCATCTTGTTACACTCATAGCATTGCCGCTCTTCTGGAAGAGGGGCTTTCACAGCTTGCTTACTCTTGTTGGTGGCAGGTTTGGCAGCAACGGGAGTTTTTCCTTTGCCTTTGCTGTTAGAATACTTTTTCTTTGTTTTAGGCTTCTTAATATCACCAGATCAAACCATTAACACTTGGTTTGTTTTGTTGGAAATGTTCACCTCTGCCGTTTTGAGCATCCCATGCAACTCTGGCACTGTCTTTACCCAGTCATTCATGTTAAAGTTCATAACAAATTGATCATAGTGACTGGAAAGAGAGTTGAGAATGAAGTCAACAGCCATCTCATCTAGGAGAGGATAACCAAGTTTGTTTAATTGATCGATGTAGCCTTTCATCTTGAGGACATGAGCACTAACTGAGGAACCCTCTTGCATTCTACAGCTTATAAGCTGTTTCATGGTGTCATAGCGTTCCTGACGGGCTTGTTTCTGGAACATGCATTTGAGTTGCTAAATCATGTCAAAAGCATTCATGTCTTCCATGTTCTTTTGGAGATCTGGAGACATGGTGGCTTGCATGAGGCAAGCAACTTCCATGGCATCTTCTTTATGTTTGTCGAAAGCCTTCTTCGCAACCACAGTGTTGTTCTCGGGTGTGGTTGGGATCGGGGTTTCCAAAACATAAAGCCTTTTTACCATCTTGAGAACGATTCTCAAGTTGCGGTGCCATTCAAGAAAATTGGTGTTATTTAGTTTATCTTTCTCAAGTATGGACTTGAGAGCAAAAGATGAGTTGTTTTCAGATGACATCTGTTAAGCAAAAAATTATTTAATTAGTATTTTCGATGTATATTTCCTTATTTAATTAATGACCCATTACAGTAATTAGAACAGGGAATGAGAATCTGGCTAGGTCAGTATTAAAGGCAGCTGTGGCATACACTTTAGTAAGTGACTAGGCAGACTGACAATGAGTGTCAATTGTGAGAATTGCACAACTCTCGGGTATGAGGCCGTTAAGACAACTCTTGTCTTATGCATTGATACGTTTAGCCTCATCTATACCGACTTTTACTTTCAAGACAGCTGGAGCATGCGATGAGAAAAGAAAAAGTAATAGTCGTCCTAAAAGAAGGTACTTGTGGAAGGGCCGGGTGTGTCAACGAAACCCTTGCACCTTGGAAGGATAAGCTAGACATCAAGTGCGGTGCTGTGGCTCCAAACACTGATGGTTCGCAATACGTTCCAAGTGTAGCTTGTGATAGGATGTCATAGACTATTGATTTTAATTATGGGTTAATTTTAATATTTACCAAATAGGGTCGCAAGAGCCAATTTTAGTATATATTTTAGTCGTGACATCTTGATAAACCCTTTCATCTCTCAGGACACTTAATTTTAAATAACCTATTAAAACTAAGTTTGTCGCGACTTGGAATAACCAATTTTAAGTTAATAGAAAACTACTAAGTCAATAGTTTTTGAAAATAAAAACTAGTTTAATTTGCAAAACTTAATTGGTTATTATTTGTTTCAAAAAACAACCTTTGTTTTATAACAAAAGCTTTAACAAGTTGTAAAAACAATTTAGAACTTTTTTAATGTGTTTGTTTTTAATATTTTAAAACTCATTTTAAAATCATGTTGGTATTTAGGTTGGTTACGTTATAACAAATTATAAGATAAAAGCAACCACAATAGCAAGATAAATATGTAAATCCATATGGCCAAAATTGTCCGATCTTGCTAGAGCCTTATAGCAAGATCAAACGGGTCTCGGGGTCACAACACACAAACAACCACAAGGATGGACTTGAGTGCATCTTGTTGTCTTGAGCAACTCCCACTAACTCCAAGACTCCTCTTGGCATTCGGTTTTCTTCGGGTCTTCGTATCAACAATATTTAACAAGTAAATATAACAAAGACAAAAAAACTATCTATTACAACTTTGAACCACACGACTGGCCAAAACAATAAACTAATTATTACAACTTTGAACCATCTCAGTGGCAAAAAAAAATAATAATTACAAAACCGAATAAAATATACAACAAAAAAAAATAAGGTCGGGCCAGATTTACATATTCCATAACAATCACAAAATATACCGGGCAATCTTTTGGTCAAGCAAAACAAATAAAATATTGACCAAAATTAAAGTTGCCTTAAATTATTTAGATCAGAAACTTTAAAAAAAATTAAAGTTTGTGTTCTAATTCCGGTTAAAAGACCGGTACCGATTTGCATGTTGTAAGCGTGGCTCTGATACCATTGTTGGGTTTCAGTGGTGATCAATTTTAGTTTTATCAAAACGGGTTTGATTTATTTATTAATTAAATAGGTAATTAATAAACGCAGCGGAATAAATATATTAATCAACACCAAAACGAACCGAACCGAACAGGATCATGGTTACAAACATGCAAACACGGTATACAATATTTTTATTAATCTACCGATGAGATAGATATACCTTAGTGGTTAATAACTAACCGGTCGAGACACCGAGGTACAACGAACGAGTGCTAGACACGAACACGAACCGAGCGGCAGCAGCTTTGGCTTGGCCGGTCGTCACAATCAAAAGAAAAAATGGACGGCACTATTTTGTGAAGAGTGGCAGCCAATGTTTTTCGTTCACGTTTCTGTGTTGTGATTGTGATTGTTATATAATCACAAAAAGTAAAGAACTTTTCTTTATTTATGATGGATTACAACTAAAAAGGTAGCATTCCTCTTCTGTCTTGTGGTTGCCAACTAAAAAGAAAAACAAAGTGGGAAGCAAGACGAGATAGAGGACAACATGATAGAGCCAAAATATATATAGAAATATATCTATATATATTTAGGTTAACACCCCCTAATTATCTCTTAGGCCCGAAGCCCAATATATATCGTTCCTTTAATTGTTCGTGATCACCAGTTAATCGAATTAAGTGGATTTAATGTTCGTTGCCCAAGGTGTAACTCTTACGGGTCATAGCTCGGTCAGCAGCGTTAACTTATCGAACCCGTACATATAAATCCAACATTATGGGTACCTCACAGTCTTGGTGGAGGTAGTGAATGGCATGAGTCAGATCTGTTGCAATTGTTACTCTTTCGCGAAGGCTTAGTCTTCGTGGAGCTTCTTCGGTCTTAGTTTCTTGTTCTGAACTTGGATGTAGCCACCTTTCAAGATTCCCATTTGACATGAACTCGTAAATGAGAGCTTTGAATTCGTTCCCTTGAAAATCAACAGATGAGCATGAAGTAATGATTTTTACAAGATTACGGTGCCTTATGTTTTTCAAAGCTTCACACTCTGCCATGAAACTCTTTAAAGCTCCTTGATTTTCAAGATTTAGAATCTTGATGGCAACCATGGCACCATCTGGTTCAAGGATACCTTTATAAACTTTACTAAAAGTCCCAATCCCGATTAGGTTCTGTTGGGAGAATTCATTTGTGGCTTTGAGTATGCTTCCATAAGACACCCTTGAAACTGGTTGGATGAATGAAGCTCCTGTTAGCGGTGTTTGTGTCTTCCTCTGTTTCCTACAAAACAGTACTGAAAACACCATTGCTATAATGAGGTACGTGCATATCACAATGACAACTAGAATAGCAGGCAACATATGTAAACCCTTTTTTGATCTTGCTGACATGGCACACTTGGGTAGGCCAAGTTCAGGAAGGCCTCCACAAAGCCTACTATTTCCAACAACTGCGAATGTACTTGTGTTCTTGAAGATACCTCCAATAGGTACCTCCCCCTCAAGATTGTTGAATGACAAATTTAAACAAGACAGGTTTAGTTGCTCCAAGAATCTTGGAATCTGCCCAGAAAGGTTGTTAGAGCATCCACAATAAGACCCCTTAAAAACACCTAAAAACATGTCAAATATGCGTTCTTCAGCAAATATGAATCTCAAATACATGGGGAAAAAATGAACCCCACAATAGCAACAAATGGATGAGGTGGAAAAATGGCAAAAAACAACCTAAAAAACAAGCTATTGGGGATGGTCTTACTAGAAAGATCAAGGTTTCTGACACCTCTTAAGGTGATCATTGTGGGAGGTATGGGGCCTTGAAATGAATTGGCTTTCAAATCTAGGTTCTCAAGGCTTGAGCAGCTTCCTATGGCATTTGGGATTGGGCCAACCAGATGGTTATGTGACAAATTGAGTGCTGTCAAACTTTTGAGTTTCCCTATGTCTTGAGGAAGTGGTCCAAGTAGATGATTATGAGAAAGATCTACAAGTATAGAAAGGGAAGATAACTGAAAAAAGCTCTATGGGTATTGGGCCGGTAAGATTGTTTTTCGCAAGGTTCAAATATTTTAATTTGCTGCAGTTACCAAGATTTGGTGGTATTTGTCCTTCTAATCTGTTATCTGACAACCACAATTGATCTAACAAAGACAGGTTTCCTATAAAATCTGGAAAGTTGCCAGTGAAGCTGTTTCTAGCTAGGTATAAATATATTAAGTTTCGCAGATTACCAAGTTCACTAGGAATCCTGCCTGTAAGCAGATTAGATTCAACATTTAACCACTCTAACTTCTCAAGATTCCCGATCACAGAAGGCAAGGGCCCATATATGGAGTTTCTACTAAAAGCTAGATGTGTAATTTGAGATGAGAGATTGCCTATAGAACTAGGAAGAACTCCTATTAAATTGTTTCCATGAACAAGCAGCCTTTCAAGATTGCTACAATTGATCATGGAATCAATGAAGTGCATCTCATCTGGTTGCGAACTTCCTAAATTGTTATCAGATAGCTCAAGAAGCCTAAGATTTGACATCTGACTGAAACTTATGTTAATTTTCCCAGTGAACCTGTTTTCTGACAATTTCAGCTCTACCAAGTTCGAACAGTTGGAAAACGAGAATGGAATGGTTCCTGTAAATTTATTTCCTATTATCTTGAAAGTCTCAATTTTAGGTAGTTGCAACCCTATATCTTTTGGTAAATCTCCGCTGATTTGATTGTGTGTGAAACTTATAGTTGTTAATGATGTTAAATTGTATAAGGATGGAGGGATCATACCGTGGAGTTGGTTAATTCCAAATTCAATTATTTGCAAGTTGTGCAATTGACCTAGAGCATGTGGAATGCTTCCACCTAGATGATTGTTCGCAGCTGATATGGAAATAAGAGAAGTGAGATTTACCAAGAAAGATGGAACCCCTCCCGTGAAATTATTATTATGAAAGGTTATGTTCATAAGGTTCACCAGAGAACTAAGCTGGTGTGGGAACTTTCCACCTAGTTTATTGTAAGACAGCCAAAGATCCATAAGTCTGGTGCAGTTTGATAAACTGGCTGGAACTTGACCTTCAAAAGAATTGTTCATGAGATATAGCTTCTGTAATCTAAATAAGTTACCTAACTGAGCCGGGATTACACCATTAAAGGTGTTATTCTCAATACTAATTACTCTGAGAAAACTCAAGTTTCCAATGTGTGGAGGGAGACAAGGAACCAACTATGCCTCTAGACCCAAGGTCCAATTTGGTGACTCGAAGATGCCGACCACCACATGTAACACCTTGCCATTGTCAGAAATGGAGGGAGGCGTTCCATGTCTCGAGAATATTTTGTGGGTCAAGAGTGATGGTTGATTTGATGGCCAGAAGGGCAAGGTGATCAGTATGGTTTTTGGCAAGTGTCACAGGGTATAATAGCAAGAATATTGAAAGGTATGTCATGAACAACAACATTGTATCTTGTTTTTGACACGGTTATTTTATGGGATTTGAGATTCCTGGGGTTCCTATAAATATCATTGCCATGAGTGGAGGGTGGAAAATAAGTCTTGCCATGATGGAGACAGGGGACTCGTTGGAATGAAGCGAAGTGAGGAGGAATCCCACTAGTTGGAATGAAGTTTTATTTGACTTGATCTCCCACCACTCTTAGTCTTGCCATGATAGGACTGAAGTGAAGCAGTGGAAAATAAGTCGTGAAGCAGTGGAAAATAAGTCTTGCCATGATGGGGACTGTATGTAATAACTTTCAATGTTATTATGGTATATTGACATACACAATTGTGATGCAAAAAAAAAAAAAAAAAGAACAAGAAGCACGGTTAAATACACGATTATCATCTACTGACTATGGAAAGTGTGCTGGTCAATTGGTGAGAAGATTGCTCCAATAATCACGGAGGAAAATATGAAAAGTGTCAAAATACTGAATACTTTTCAAAGATTTTGATGTAAAACCAATCAAAGAACTTGAATACAAAAAAAAAAAAAAAATGAAAGAAGATCCTCATGAAAACTATCTCTGAGATCTAATTTGAATTCTCACCAACAAGATGTTCTTACACACACAAAGAATGATAAAACTTAAACTAAAACCATAAACTATTACTCAAACTTCTATAGGACGATGTAGACGAAACAAACTGTGAGAACCCTAAACAGGGAGATCGATCGTCTCTTCTCTCAGAAGCCACAAACCACATATATATGTGGAACTCTCAAGTCAAACGCACAAGCAGCCCTTCCAAGTGCTAAATAAGCATGATTAGTCCTTCCTAGCTTCAATGAATTGCTATGAGTCCCTCAACTTTCCAATACAGCAACATTAGTCCCTCGACATACAAAACAAGTATATAAAACATATCAAGTTAGATATCAATCACAAAATGTTTGCTATTGAATTAATTAATATTTTAACACCCCCTGTTAGAATATATAAACTCGATTATATTTCGTATTTATTATGTATATTATGTAAACATAACTCTATTATACTTATGTATAAGTATGTGTATCTAATATATGTATAGGGACATGTCGGCTAAGACATACCGGTTCAAATGGTGGTTAATCCCGGCAAAAGTAACCGCCGGAAATAACTGTCCCTCACAATATGTATATAAACAATTTGCCGGGATCAATAACCGGCACCAAGATATTTCGTTATAATATCCTTCACTCGTAATCATCATATTCCATTCGTGTGTGTGTGTGTTGTTTGTATGTTGATTCATTATGAATTCATCAAGTGTTTATGGTGAATCTAGTTCTTCAAATGATGTTCATGATCAAGTTAAACTTCCGCTGCCAACATGTGGTATCAGAGCCACGGCAAACCATGAAGGAGAAAGGATCTACACGTCTGCAACGGTGTTACCATGTAAACATTGTTCCGACGAACAAAAGGAACAATCGATGGCAAAGGCAATCCAAAGAAGATGCTACTACTGCAATCAACCCGGACATCAAATTGCTTACTGCAAGGCAAAAGAAGATGATGAAGCAACACTTCTGATCAGACAAGCCATGAATACCGGCACTCAAAAACATGAAGAAGATGAAGTTCGAAATACAAAATTCATTGTTAACGGCACAGATGGAGGCCTATGGTCAGAAATCTGGTATGTAAATACAAATTTTAAACATCATTACTCTGGTAATTTAGATGCATTCAAGAGGATCAAGAATATGTTCGGTGTTGAAACAAGCACCGGTGAAAATCACTTTTATTTCATAAGGGGTATAGGGGTTGTAGATGTAGTATCTGGGAATGAGAAATTTCGAATTCAAAGTGTTTACTACACTCCTGAATTAGACAGAAACGTTCTCAGCCTTGAGCAACTGGTGATTCAAGGATTCACAGTGAAATTTAATGGTGAAAAATGCAAACTCTTTCCTACTTTCAGTACACCCATCATGAATAAGAAAAATAACATAACTGGTTTAACAAGAGAGGATGAAATCGGTTCGAGAGAAAAATAATCAATAATCGATAGAGAATCAGATCATGAAACGTTCAAATCTGATTACTTGAATGATTATTTCGAAAAATTGAATCTAACTTCCAATGAACCCGATTGGAATATAATGATTCTGCAAGCAATGAAATTCAACGAATTTCAAGATTGTAAGGCTCTCTTAGATATGTTAGAAGACAACGTGTATGTGATGAAATACAAGTATGATTTAGAAGTCAAATTCGAGGAGATGATAGACTGGTTTCTAAGAATAAGGATGGGAATCACAACAAGACCGATTCCTGTATACATGAGTAATAATAAGAAAGTAAACTTATTAGAACTGTACATGATTGTAAAAAGAGAAGGGGGCCATAGGAATATGACTTCGAATAATCTGTGGGCAATGGTTTCGAAAGATATGGGTCATGACTACAAAGATGGAGATTACATAAGAATCATATATGCTATGTATTTAGATGTTCTCATTTACTACTACAAGTTCAAGTCAATTCAAGAAGATGTGAGAGAAGGACAAGCACAAGGATATACAGGAACTGAAGGCAAGGCTGCAGATGAAGGAAGAAGAACGATGAGTACAGGTTGTATTCCGAAAGAAGAAAGGGAGCACTATGCTCTGTTTGCTGGAAATGACTGGATGGGACTGAAGAAGGCTCAAAAGCGACGAAAATTTGATTTTAGACAAGCTGAGAAAGCAGTGAATGAAGCCTATCGAAGCGTTCTTATGCACTCCCGCAAATATAATCCAGTTTAAGGGGGTGTGTTAGAATATATAAACTCGATTATATTTCGTATTTATTATGTATATTATGTAAACATAACTCTATTATACTTATGTATAAGTATGTGTATCGAATATATGTATAGGGACATGTCGGCTAAGACATACCGGTTCAAATGGTTGTTAATCCCGGCAAAAGTAACCGCCGGAAATAACTTTCCCTCACAATATGTATATAAACAATTTGCCGGGATCAATAATCGGCACCAAGATATTTCGTTATAATATCCTTCACTCGTAATCATCTTATTCCATTCGTGTGTGTGTGTTGTTTGTACGTTGATTCATTATGAATTCATCAAGTGTTTATGGTGAATCTAGTTCTTCAAATGATGTTCATGATCAAGTTAAACTTCCGCTGCCAACACCCCCCCTAGTTCAAATAGCAAACATATCTATTAATCCAAACTTCAACTATTCCAAGCATCTACAGTTTAATAACAAGAACATGGAAAGTGTTTTTTTTAGTACTTGCAATAAGGTTGATGAATTGAACCAAGTATCAGTATTAATTAAACACTCTCAAGAATTTATTATTAGTTTTCAACTAATAAGACCCTCTGTAGTGGGGCGTGATGTGTGGCTTTTTTTGATCCATAGCGCCCCATAGCGCCCCGAACACCACGACGGGCGGCGCTATGGGGGTCAAATGGGTGGGTGACGTCGTGCTCATAGCGGCGTGATGTTTGGTTTGTTTTCAAATAAGATCGTTGAACGGTCAAAAATTTTAAATTTTTTTTCAATTTCCAATCTATAAATGCACCCCACATCTCCCATTTTTTTACAATTCATCACATCTCATTCCATTCTTCTCTATATTTTTTATAAAACTATAGAAACTACTCCCACCTAATTCTAAAAAAATGGGTTCCCCATCGGAAGATTCGTTCACAGATATTTACCGTAGATTTTTTTTCACCCGAAGAAATCGAGGAGGAGGAATAAGCGGTTACGAGTGCATGTACTCTCGTGATACAAGCAATGGAACACGTTCGGCCTTCTCCTCCTCCACGCCCCATTTTGAGGAGCACCTATATCTTGCGAGATCGTGAAGCCGTGAACGAGCGTTTGATGAAATACTATTTTGATCCCGCACTGGTTCACGGACCCAATGTTTTTAGACGGCGGTTTCGGACGAGTCAATAGTTATTTTTGGGCATTAATAATGATTTGGAAGCTAAGTATGATTTCTTTAAGCAAAGAATGGACGCGCGAAGATATTTAGGCTTCACCTCAATTCAAAAGGTCACTTCCGCTTTACGCATATTAGCCTACAGAAACACGTACGACATCAATGACGAGTACTTGAAGATGGGGGAGAAAACAACACGAGATTGCGTGGAACAATTTTGCTATGGTATTTTTTAATCACTTTTATTTATTTACTTTTATTTTTAAGTACATCACTAGTAAAACTTTTACATATTAAATTAAATTTTAGGTATATGTCAGTTATATGGAAAACGTTATTTGAGAAATCCCACTTGGAACGACATTCTACAAATATATGAGGTGCATCTAGAAAAGCATGGAATACCCGGCATGATTTGTAGCTTGGATTGTCGTCAATGGCGTTGGTATAATTGTCCAACCACATGGCGAGGTCAACATACACGGGGTGACCAGAAATGGCCAACTTTAGTTTTACAAGCGGTTGCGTCATACGACCTTTGGATTTGGTCCACTTTCTTTGGTGTAGTTGAGTGTATGAATGACATTAATACCTTAGAGGCTTCACCATTATTAGAGAGCTACATTTCTGGAATGATACCAAAGGCCGGTTTTCATGCAAATGGGAACGACTACGAGCATGGCTGCTATCTGGGTGATGGTATATACCCGGAGTATTCGATTATTGTTAAAACGTTTTCTGAAACGTTCGATGATAAAAGATAGTATTTTAAAAAACTACAAGAGTCTTTGAGAAAGGACATCGAGAGGTGTTTTGGGGTTCTACAACAACGATGGCATTTTATCAGAAATCCTTGTCGTATGTGGCATAAGGATAGAATACGAATGACCATGTATGCTTGCATCATTATGCATAATATGATCATAGAGGATGATGGAAAAGCGATATGCCAAAACTATATTCCGGAAGATTTAGTTGAAGGAACCCAAGCAACAATGGAAGAGAGATTCATAAATGCTCAACTATTTGCTATCTAAGGATATACATAATGCATTGAAGCAGATTTGGTCGAGCATGCTTGGGCGATTCGCCCAATGCGACACAATGGTGACGACGAAGAAGATTCCGAGGAAGAAGAAGTTGAGGAATTCAAAGCCGGGAACTTTGAAGACGTAGGTTTGGATGTTGGAGAAAACGAAGAGGAAGAAGGAGAGAACGACGATGAAGACGAAGAATAAATGTATTGTTGTTTTTAGTGTAATGTTTTTTTATTTTATTTTAATGACTTTTTATTTTATTTTATTGTAATGTTTTTTTTTATTTAATGGAATGGTTTTTAATTTTAAAAAGTTAGAAATTAATTAAAAAAATTGAAAATTAATTAATTGAGTAATGATGAGCTAGGAGTTTTATGACTACGGGCTTTAGTGACATAACGCCCCATAAAGCCCCTGTGTGACGTGGCACGACACGACACGTGTCGCATAACGCCCACAAAGGGGCTTTATGACTACCGATAGCCTAATAAAAATGGTAAGGGCATTTTTGTTAAAAAAACAATAGTATGAATTACACTTTTCACAATCTACTTAAGGAACCAAACTAGGCAATACACATATTCACTAACATTAGTTGTACTGTTTCACTTAAAACCAACTTTTCAGTATTGAGTAATATAATTAAAATAAAACTTGGTATAGACATTATAGACTGTTGACATATTCCTACTCATCTTAAAGATGAAGAAATAGATAAAAACAACTATGTAAAGAAATTACAATCTACCCACGAAATTATATCACAGTCTAAACAACCCTCTTTCATAGAAATTCAAACCACACGACAAGATGCAAAACAAAGATTCAGAACAGATCCGGTATCACCAAACCATATAAAATAAATAGAGCCTCTAAGTACAAAACGAAGAACTAAACAAATAATAATGTCAATCACCTTATTTAGCGGATGAACATATCTGATAGCCTTCAACTATGAATTAGGAACTAGGGTTTTCTAAACTTCATACAAGAGTGTTTACACTTATGAATACAAAAGAAATATTTGAAAATCTTAATCAAGAGAAGAACATCAAATCCACTATTGGTAAAAACAACCTTATGTTTAAGAGAAACAAACATACTTTCTATAACATAAAGTAGACTGATAAAGAAACACATTATGATTAAGAAAGAATCACAAGATTCTATAACCATATATTCGAATTGTAAAACTGACCAAACAAGAGATCATACAATTCCAGAAACTATCAGAAACAATTTTGATATACACAAGAAGCCATAAAACTAGGAACAAAGTCAAAAAAACCTGAATCACACAATTCACAACCAATGTTGATACGAATGAGAATCACATGATTCTACAACAATATCAAAGAAAACATATCTAATGTAACAAAGACTCACATATCACAAGATTTATACAACTTTCTGTAATACCACAAAAGAGAACAATCAAAACATATCTCAATTATCACAAAAACATATGATTGTATAAAAATATGAGATACACGTATGATAAAACACAAAGTCACATGACATTTAGACCTCAAAAACACTTCTGAAAAAAAAACTTGTGAAGAACTTAAAGACTAATTTGACTTAATCAAAAACTTTTACAACTTTACAAAAAAAAAAAAAAAAATCATGAAAGAATCTGTAAAGAACATAAAGACTAATTTGATTCAAGCAAAAACATTTACAACTTCACAAACAATAATGAATCACAAGATTCAACATACAAATCTGATAACAAGAAGAATCACACGATCCTTCATCAGACAAATTTTACAGCCACAACTTCTAATTGAATAGAAAAAACCACAAGATTTTTACAACCAGAAAACATTTCACCAACCGGAGAAAAAAAATGGCTGTTACATAAAAATCCAAGATTATCCTGAACACATACTTATTACAACTGGTAAAAGATGAGAACCACGCGGTTCCACAACCAGAAGACAAACTTGCAGTCTAAACAGTTTACGACTAAATCAAAATAACTACAAGATTTTGTTCTTAGACCACATAGCCTGAGAAACAACAAACAATTATGAAAAACACATGTGCTAGATTAAAGTTTGAAAACTCACTCACTAGAAACCAAGCTTTGTAATAGAAAACCATTGATTTCCAATTTGCTCATGTTCCTTAACAAACTTTTAATTGATACAAACTATATGGTCACACGTCAAATTTGTTAACACAAGACAGTTTAAAACACCAAAAACACTTTTGATTTGATCAGAAATCTTACACACAACACAACACTACAAGAAAGATCTTTACAAATCTCTACAGATCAGATCATTAACACGATGATCTGATATCAAAACCAACAAAATCTAACAAGTTATGACACAAACAAACCCTAGACCTTAGATTCTCTCCAGAGACATAGAAAGAACACACAGTGAAAGTTGTAAAATATCTGACCTATAACTCTTTTCTGTCACTACAATTTTAATTGTTTAAACAAACAAAAAAATCAACTTCTTATACAATTTGAAATAACCACTTTAAAAAGACCATACCAAAACAATTTGAAGCGACCAAACATTTTTTTAATAAGAGTTAAAAAAACCCAAAGACAACTTTATAAAAAAAAACAAACCAACATGTTTAGTTCAAAAAGCTATCATCTCTCAAGCTACCAAAGCAAATTCAAAATTTGTAGAACTTGTGACAAACAAGATTTAGATATTTGCTATCTAAACTAGTCAACACATGATAGAGACAAAGAGATAAAAAAACCTTACTCAACCCTAAAAAAAATTGATATCCTACGAGGTTTTTTTTACTAATTTGGAACCAAATATTTAAAAACTACAAATCTTTTTCTTTCAAAAACATCAATAATAAAATAAAAGAGATTAGATTTAGCGGGGTGAATTTCTTACACTACCGGAAGACACAACACGATTTTCAGGGTTCGGGTCATGTTCAGGCTCGTCTAAAATTTTCAGGTTTGGGTCGGGTTAAACCCACCAACCCACAAACACGACCCATTTAACACCCTAATTAGATTTAACCAACAAAATTCCCAATCAGGGCCGCCTCCGAAAATCACAAAAAAAAAAATTGGCCCTATTCATAATAAAAAGTTTGGGCCCTATTCGCAAATCTTCATATAGTATAAACTCATCAATCATTCTATCAAATATATAAATAATAAAAACCCATAATACTACGATAATTGTTATGAAATAGATACAACAAATTTGGGCCCTATTCGCAAATCTTCTCACTGCTGCCGTGCTGCTACTGAATCACTGAAAGTCTGAATCACTACGAAATTGCGAAATTCCCTGATCATTTAAAGATGGCTTTTAGGCTGTTTGTCACAACGGAAATATTGTTTAGAGTTATTCGCTGAGTATGGCATGAGTGCATGCAAACCAGTAAATAATCCAATTGAACAGAATAGTGTTGTTACTGAGTTGTGCAAAAATAACAGTGATATTGTGGATAGTATAACAGGGTATCAAAAACTAGTGGGCAAGCTAATTTATCTTGCACATACTAGGCCAGACATATCATACACTGTTCATTTTTTGAGTCAATACATGCATTGTACGTCTCAAGGTCATTTAAAGATGGCTTTTAGGCTGTTGCGATATTTAAAACGGTCTCCTGGAAAAGGAGTGTTGTTCAGTAAAGGGTCATCTTTTGACTTAGTTGCTTATGCAGACTGGGCAAAATGTCTTGAGTCTAGAAGGTCTGTTACTGGTTTCTGTATTTTTTTGGGAAACTCGTTAGTTACTTGGAAAAGTAAGAAGCAGGCTACTGTATCTAGATCATCAGCCGAGGCTGAATATAGGTCTATGTCTGCAGCAACGTGTGAGGTTGTGTGGCTAAAAAAATCTGTTACTTGAGTTAAATGTATCAGTTCAGTTGTATTGTGATAACAATGCTGCTTTGTCTTTTTTTTGGTAAAGGGTTACCCCAGGTGAATTTTATAAATAACTCAAACAGTACAAGGGCATGCCAGAATGACACACCAACTAGGCTACACAACCGAAGCCTAGGAAAAACCAAAACAAAACACACAACCCTAGTTAAGAACAAAAACCAAAACAAAAAACAGCCCAAACACAAGACAGCCCCGAGCCACACACTCTAAACTATACAATCCACGACCTAGCCTCTAACTCGGGTCCTTCTCTTCTTCGTTCCTAGCGATCTCCCACTTCTTTAGCATCTTGTCAACTTTGGAATCCCCTCTAAACTCGAATCCCATTAGACGTAACCTGACCGTGTTCTTGATCCTCCCAACCACCAATGCTGCTTTGTCAATATCAGTTAATCCGGTATTTCATGATCGCACTAAACATTTTGAAATCGATTTGTTTTTCTTGAGAGAATTAATTTCAAAAGGTGTTATAAGTGTTGGAGGAGTTCAGTCAGCCAATCAGCTAGCGGATTTGTTGATGAAATGACTTCTAGTTGGACAACATATTGAATTGTGTTCAAGAATGCATCTGGTTGATTTTTTTGGATATTAAATTGAGGCGGGGTGTAAAAAATACAAAAGGTAATGTTTTTGTTTTTTTTTATCTTTGCAATTTAATATCTGGCTGCTTTAATATTTCTGTTATTGTTTTGTAACATGTGCTGTTGGGCCGAGTATCATATCATTCCTGTCATATGAGAAGTTGGGCTGCTGGGCTTGTTGATGAGATGTTGGGCTGAACAGACATATAGGAACGAGTGGGCTGAACAGACATGTAGGAGTGCAGGATATAAAGGAGTTATTTTTCTGCGTAAACACACATTAGAATTTTTCTCTCTCAAAAGTTCAAGAATCGTCTCACTTTATTCTCTCTCTTAGGGTTGTTAGATCTTGCTGTATTTGTGGTCATGTGTTAAGATCATTATTCGTAGTTTTAGATCGATTATTGAGATATAACAGTTCATCGTGTTGATGAACTATTGGTGAGGATTACTTGTGCATTGTTTCGATTGAGATAAAGAGTTTGTTGATACCAGTCTTTGTCTTTGTGACAATTTCCAAAAAGAAATAGGATGTCAAATATCGTAAGTGTTCCACTCATAACATTCTGCATTTCCATATACACCAAATTCCCACTTGCATTAAAGCATTCACCAATTTCTTCCACTTAGCAGAGCCTCTAACATGCACCCCAATCTCCAATATATCTTTAACTTCAAACAGGAAGCAATTTGGAATTCTGCACCAAGATGCCAAAAAATCCCAAACCTCTTGAGCAAAACTGCACGACATCAGTAAATGCTCAAGAGTTTCATTTGCCGCCACGCAAAAGTTGCAGCACAAGGATCCAAACTGGATGTTTCTCTTCGCTAACTCGGACAACTTCGGAAGGCGACCCAAGGAAACTCTCCACAATAAAAAGTTCACCTTAATTGGAACCCAATTATTCCAAAAAAATTCATGCCTCCGTTCCAGCTCCAATTTCAAGCTCTTTACAGTAAAGTATCCCTCCGGATCTAGACCCCAAGTCACCTGATCCAACCCCGACCCAATATTAACCAACATAAGGTCCGATAATAATGCTTCCAGCTGTTCAGTTTCATCAGCTGAAGACGGCAGTCGAGACCATTGAAACCGCACCCCAGATGTACCATCGATCACAGGGATTCGTTCAGACAACGTGACATTTTTCACGTGTTCCAGCTCAAAAAGTTGAGGAAATTTACTGCATAAAGGAGTGTCCGCCAGCCATCTATCTTTCCAGAAAGAGATATGCCGCCCATTTCCTGGGATGCACCTGAACAGAGCTTCCAAATCTGCCCCACTCTCTTCTATGTCTTGAGCTACCTTCACAATTTGTTTCCATACCCATGTAACCGTCATTTTTCTCGGAATTGGTATTTTAATATTATAGGTTCAAAAAACTAAATCATAATTCTGCATTTTTTCAGAGAGACAAAAAAATTGGTATAGTTGTGCACAAAAATCCCACTATCAAGAAAAAGAACAACAAAACAATAAGTAAAACTAAACACAAAAGGAGTAGAAATTTCATGTCATGATAGCCATTAAGAAAATAACGTAATCAAAATCAACATAAACACAGTGAGAAAAGTAACACCCTTGTATAAATAAAGCAATCCACGCTACAATAACAAATACATGCAGTCATACACCCGCTCAAAGTGAAAGTTGCAAACCGCAATTTACAAGCCAAGTAGAAATGGTATTAGGTGGTTTGATAACAAGATATCAAGCTATGGAATGTGAGTTGAGTCTTGTGAAAAAACCATTTTTTTTAAACAGCGACTTTCTTGTATTAGGCCCGCACTTCTCAAATTGGAGAGCCCCGTTGCGAGACTATTAAAAAACCACACAACTATTAATAGCATATACTAAGTTTAGATGTCATCAACTACCAAAAATTGTAACTTATTTCCACTTTATTATTTTGTTATATTTATTTTCTATATTTAATAATCATCAACTACGTACACTACTAGAAAACAGGGGGATTTCCTACCAAAATTTCCGACAAAACCAATTTCGTCGGAAAATTCCGACCATTTTCCGACAAAATACCAACTAAAAAAATAATCTGGTTTTACCGACTATTTTCCTACAATTTACCGACCAAAAAAAATGGTCGGAAAGTTGTCGGAAACTTCCGACTAAGTTCCGACCAAAAAAAAAAGAATAAAAGTAGAAAAAAAAGTGGTCGGAAAATGGTCGGAAAAGTTAACTATACAAAAAATAAAAATAAATCTTTGTCGGAAACTAGTCGGAAAACATAAAACCAAATTCTAATTACTGTATATTTTAAAAATAATATTTATGAGTCTTAGTTGGTCGGAAAGTTGTCGGAAATTTCCGACCATTTTCCGACTAAAACCATTATTCTTTTGTTATATAATCATGTGGGGATATATGTGTGTACGTAAATGTATTTGCTTGTGTCTATATGTATGTATAAGTATGTGTTTGTCCAAGTGTACACACACGCATACATACACACATACATATATATACACATACTTAGCCGGTTTTAATTAATGTGTCCCGATAGTATACATACACGTATAAACGTGTACAATGCTTATAAGTTGGTAAAGTAAAAGTATTTCATGTATAATTAATGTGTACAAAAGAAGGAATGGAAAAACGATGTTTAAAGGTTGAAAAAATGAAAAAAAAACGAAAATTGGTGTAGGAAAATGGTCGGAAATTTCCGACCAATTTCCGACGAAACACAACATTAGTCGGAACTTTGTCGGAAACTTTTGGTCGGAAAATGGTAGGAAAACGGCGGTCGGAAAGCTGTAGGAAAATTGTAGTCGGAACTTTGTCGGAAACTTTTGGTCGGAAAATAGTAGGAAAACGGTGGTCGGAAAGCTGTAGGAAAATTGTAGTCGGAACTTTGTCGGAAACAGTAACTTCTTCTTTTTGTCGGAAATTTGTCGGAAATTTAGTCGGTTTCTTGTCGGAAATATTTTCCTACAAGGCTTTTTCCTACAAACGTATTTTTGTCGGAAACTGGTCGGAAACGCCGTTTTCCGACCATTTTCCGACTAAAACCTTGGTTGGAAATGGACAGTTTTTTAGTAGTGATGTAATACCTAATAACACAAGTTAATTCTCTCATGCAATAAATATAATTTAGTTATAAAAAAAATCAGTAACTATATATTTATTTATTATTTTGTTCAATTATCATTATTATCATTATCATTATCAATCTATTATCATTATCATTATCAATTATCATTCTCAATCTATTAAATTTAAAAGCATGTGAATATTATCATTATCATTATCAATCTATTATCATTATCAATCTATTAAATTTAAAAGCATGTGAATAGTATCATTGCCATGTGGCGGGATGCTATTGGTTCTTGATTTTTTTCGTGTGGCTTTATGGTATTATATGGTTAGACTATGGGGTATGGGACGGGGGTTTCGGCGTGGATTGGGTACAAACGCCCAAGTCACCACCCCGGGTGGGCTTGGGTTTCGGTGTGGCCCCATTGGCGGGGGTTTCAACCCGGGCGTTGGGCGGGGCTACGAACATGACATGGCGGGATCTCATTGGCCAAGACTACTAGCCGTTGGGCATGAATTTAAAAAAAAAAAAAAACTTTTTTCCTTTATAAATACCCTAACATATTTAACATTTTTCTCTCACAATATCAAACACATAAAACACAATCTTACCATGAGTTCTTCAAGTTCAAGTGAATCGTCATCATCATCTGACGATGGTGCGGAAATATTTCTACAAACGATCGCGACGGTGGTGAAAGCTATCGTGGAAGACGATGAGGAAAAGACTTCGAAACCTAAACGGAGGAGGTACATCGCTCGTGAACGGCACACCGCTAACAATTTGTTGGTAAGCGATTATTTCTCAGCCGAACCTAGGTATGATGAAAAAATGTTTAGGCGTCGTTTTCATATGAGTAGAAACTTATTTTTAAAGATATCTAGGGATCTTGAGGATAAATATGTTTTTTTTTCTAACAAAAACCGGATGTAACCGGGCAATTAGGATTTAGTACGTGGCAAAAGGTCACGGCCGCACTTAGACAGTTAGCGTACGGCAATAGTTCGGACATTATGGATGACTATATAAAAATGCCAGCACGTGTAGCTAGAGAAAGTCTTCACAACTTTTGTTCGTGTATTTTAGAACTTTATAAGAAAAGATATTTGAGAAAGCCGTCGTTCGGTGACATGCAACAAATATTGGAACGTCACGCCGATTATCATGGGCTACCCGGGATGCTAGGTAGTTTAGAATTTAGATTGTATGAAATGGCCTTGGGAACTTTGTCCAACCTCATGGCAAGACGCTCACACGAGTGGATATCACGGGATCCCAGCCATCATGCTTGAAGCAGTTGCGTCCCAAGATCTTTGGATTTGGCATGCGTTCTTCGGTATGCCAGGTTCACATAACGATATTACCATCATAAACCACTCGCCCCTTTTCAATGATCGGGTAAATGGTATAGGACCCAAAGGAAGTTTCTTTGTAAACGGGGTTGAGTACGTATATGGGTACTACCTAGTTGATGGGATTTACCCGGAGTGGGGGGTTTTTGTAAAATCGTTCACAAAACATGGTACCATAGATCCAAAGAGATTAAAGTTTAACAGGGTCCAAATGGCTGCACGTAAAGACATCGAGCGAGCGTTCGGTGTTTTGAAGAAAAGGTGGCGAATATTGGCAATGCCTTGTCGACTATGGGACAAGGATCAGATTGGAAACGTGATGTACGCATGTATCATTCTTCACAACATGATTTTGGAGGATGAAGGTAGAGCGGTCATTACCTACTATGATGACGATGACCCCCAACCAGATAACGTAACAGTTACAGTCGAAGATAAATCAACAAATGAATTTTTGATCAAGTCAATGGATACACATCACAACCTTCGATCTGATTTGGTGGATCATGTTTCAACGATTCCTGGGTTCGAAACCGACGAAGACGACGATTCAAACGAAGAATGATTGTATATATATATGTTTATGTTTATGTAGTTTTTAATAGTTTATATATATTTAAAAGAAATATATAATGATGTTGTGAAGAATGATACATGCGTACATCACGTTAAAATGGTTTACCAAATTGCCCAAATACAACAATTGAGCAAACTAAAAGGTTTATATACAATAACAACCGTAGAAAAACAACTATTAAAAAAGTCATTAATGGAATGTAAAATATAGAGTAAATCAAGTAAGACTACAAAAAAGTACTATAGTTTGTACCATAATCTATCCCTTCAAAAAAAAAAAAATACGCAATCAACTAAGTTTAGATGTCATCAACTACCAAAAGTGTAACTTATTTCCACTATTATATTTATTTGCTAACTTTAATAATCATGAGTTATTGGATTTTATCACCCCCAACTATCGGTCTTTGGCCGTTGCCACCCTCAACTAACACTTTGACACCCAGCACCCCCAACTTGACTTTTAGTTTGTGCTGGCACCACTCAGTTAAATATTTACTAACTTAGTTTGTTTCTTATCCTACATGGCACAGACTTCATGAGATGGACAGGATGACATCGCTTTCTTCACCCCCTTTATCAGATTCATCTATTTATAAAACAATTTCTTACTTGAACAAATTCATCTATTTGTAAAACAATTTCTTTACTTGAACAAATCGAACCGATCACGACCGAAATTGAGGCAAGCTTTGTTCAAAACACTCATATCTTTATACAAAGCAACATCATTTCCCCCTTCCTGATTAATGTAACCTTTGGATTTCAGCCCGAAAGTCAGCCACTCAGGCCACGGATTTGGGTGAGGATCTTCGGCGACGGGGGTGGTGTGTGGGTGATCATCAGATGACACGGAGGCGGAGGAAGATGAGTAGCGGCGGAAGAGTAGGTTAGCGGCGGCAGTTGCGGTGACGGTGGGGTTGGTTTCGAAGAGAGAGAAGATTCTTGTTGCAGCCATTTTTTAGGAGAGTCCCTGAGATTGAGAATTGAATCGTCTTTCTTCACGGTTGAATGCTTCCCAGAATCAAATCATTTTTCTTCACCCCCTTTTTTAATTCAACCGTAGTAATACAGCCGACTGATCTCTTTCTTTCTTCTTTTCAACACATTTGACAGCTCTTTCGTGTCTAATCGATTCCAATTTCGCATACAGCCGACTGATCTCTTTCTCAATCTCTATCTCCTCATCAGTCTTGTCGACTGGTTTCAAGGAACCAATCTTGTTCAGATTCTTAAAAGGTTTCGATTCATAAACAAGAAGAGAGGAATTCGGGTTAAACCCAACCGGGCTCTGGCTTTCCTTACTGGAAAACGAAGAATCTGAAGACACAACAACTGGTTTCTTCATCGCCCACTATGGCGATTTGAAGCTCTCTGAATCACCACCGTCGCCGAACGCTGAATTGTTCTAAATTTGTAGGTCTTTCTTGTTAATCACATCTAGGTATTCGCCAAGAACACTCATGGTTACTCAAGAAGGAGATGAAAGTTAGTGAAATAGTGACACATCATTCGCCACATAATCTTGTCCATTTCATCAAGTCTGTGCCACGTAGGATAAGAAACAAACTCAGTTAGTAAAGATTTAACTGAGTGGTGCCAGCACAAACTAAAAGTAAAGTTGGGGATGTCGGGTGTCAAAGTGTTATTTGGGGGGTGGCAACGGCAAAGGTCGATAGTTGGGGGTGATAAAATCCAATAACCCAATAATCATCAATTACCATGTAATAAGTTAATTTTCTCGCATGCAATAAATATAATTTAATTATAAAAAAATCCGTAACTATATATTTATATATTTTTTGTTCAATTATCATTATCATTATCATTATCAATTATCATTATTATCATTATTATCATTAATATCATTATCATTATCATTATCAATCTATTAAATTTAGAAGCTTATGAATAGTATCCTTGCCACGTGGCGGGATGCTTTAGGTTCTTGATTTTTTTCTGTTTTTTATAATTGTTATTGTATATAAATCTTTTAGTTTGCTCAATTTTTGTATTTGCGCAATTTGGTAAAGTGGTTTGAATGGAGCCACTTTAGCGCCGGTTCAAGCCCCACCCCTTTCTTTTTCTTTTTCTTTTTTTGCTTTTGCTATTCCCTATTTCATCTGATGTGGCTTCTTCCTCTCTCTAAAATCTCTCACATTCTCTCTCTCTCTCTCTCTCTCTCTCTTAAAGGTTGCTCTCATCGGAGCATCAAACGTATTTCTTCGATTTCAATCGGTTCCTAAGAGATGCGATTTTTGAGAGAAACAAATGCGTGACACCTCTGCTCTCTGCCTCTGGCTTTGATTTTTTTCATTTGTGTCGATGTTGTTAACAATCTGACTGAGATGATGTGGTTATGAGTTTGGATTTGCTTTGAATTAGGCTATGATGATTCTGAGCCTTATGAGTTTTAAAGATTAAAGCATGTTATAGGCCTTAATTTGGTTATTGCTTCATTTGTTTTTTTTTTCAGGAACGAAGAATGGATGTTGTGGACTATCAGGTCAAAA
Source organism: Helianthus tuberosus (assembly GCA_030545235.1). Classification (NCBI taxonomy): domain Eukaryota; kingdom Viridiplantae; phylum Streptophyta; class Magnoliopsida; order Asterales; family Asteraceae; genus Helianthus; species Helianthus tuberosus. The sequence continues at coordinate 33,522,659 of CM060447.1, read as the reverse complement.
TACGGAACAACCAGGCAAGTTTCATAGTCTGTTTCGATTTTATATCTACAACCGAATATTTGATTTCTATTAAGAATTGAATAGAGGGAAGAAAGTGTATAGATTTTCTGAAGTGATCAATCTCATTCATTCAATACAAGAGTACATGTATACATATGGATATGTATATGTATGTATATATGGTGGCGTTGATAGCTGAAAGACAAAAGGGTACATGCACTAATCAGTCTGTGTCCCAATTGCTAAGTTTTATGTGCCTTATGTCCAAGGTTTGATGCAAAACTATGTATATATGGTGGCGTTGATAGCTGAAAGACAAAAGGGTACATGCACTAATCAGTCTGTGTCCCAATTGCTAAGTTTTATGTGCCTTATGTCCAAGGTTTGATGCAAAACTACTATCGAGTCAGGGGTCTCACTGGAAGCAGCCTCTCTATACCTACGGGGTAGAGGTAAGGTTGTCTACATCTTACCCTCCTCAGACCCTACCTTTGCTTTGTTATTGATGGGATTTACTGAATATAATGACAATGATGATGATGTATATATGATTTTATAACAATTTCAAAATAGTACCTTTTCGGATTTAACTTATCCAAAACAATATTTATATGTGATCTAACAGTTATGACCAAGATTTGACCTAAATCACATGGATTATCTGTACAGTAAAATGATTAATGGATTGATGGTCCTTTGCCAAAGACAAATCTTCTAAATACTTAGGTTCGGGAAGGAGAGGTCTTAGGTTCAAGTCCTACAGACGACGGGGACTAAAAGAACTTTGCTGTTAAAAAAAAAAACTTTGGAGTAAAATACCATCTTTCCTTGATTTTTAGTAAACGTATCCCTCTCTTAAGTTTCAAATCAATACATTTTAAACCTTCTTTTTTTTCATTTTGTTGCAATAACTATTGATGTGTGTAAAATGCAACATATAAATTACATCAAATGAGGCATAAAACTAACCATTTTTTAGTACTAATGTTGGAAAAGTATGCTTTTGTCTTCCTTTTGTATTTTCAGGATAAAATGAGCGTAAATGAATAAAAGAAGCAAATATGCAGCAAAATCTAACATAATTACAAGAAAAGGAATAAACATGGCATGCTCGACCCCTCGACAGCATCTTCCCAAGGAAAAACAAAGAGATCAGAAGGCTGAACACGCCCCGTGCCCAGCGGACATGGGGACGTGCTCAGGTGTCTGCAGAAAAGACAAAGTTGTAGAAGCTTCTATTTCCCAACACGGGGGGCGTGCCCAGCTCAACATAGTCCTGGTCAACGCTAAGATTCACAGAATCCAAGCAAATCTTGATAGTACAGATACGCTTCTGCACACGGGGCCATGCCCAGCGGACACGGGGGCGTGTGGAGCTAATACAGACAAACTGCAATTAATGAAGAAAGAGAAAGTGGATGGACACGGGGCCGTGTCCGGGCTTCTGTGCAGGCTATAAATAGAGGTGATTGGTTCACTTCAAAGGCATCCCTTGGCAAACCACCTCTCTCCCACTTCACCCACACTCCACCACCATCACAACACCCACATCCACCACCATCATCCATCATAGAATGTGTGTAGTAGTCTCGGGATCCAAGATTGATAGTAAGAGTTCTTGACAATCAAAGGCCATGTTTGCCTAAGTCTCTTACATCACTTGGTGAAGACAAGCATTTAGTGTAATACATTTGTTTTTTAATCTTTTCGCACTTTTTATTTGGTTTTGTATTAATGACTTTAATAACTAGTTTCTAATGTTGAAGGTGAAACTTCCTTATCATTTGTCCGTGGTGTGTTGGCGTTATTTTACTGTCTATATAAAATAAAAGATTTACACCATTCATATCTCTACAGTCTATATAGAAATATGTTGGCTACCTGGTCGAGGGTTAAGGGAATGGTTTGGTAAGGTTCTTGCCTTGTTCAGTGTATAGATCCTGCAAGGACCTGGGTCAAGCTTACTAGGGCCTCCTTCAATACCCACTGGTATTGGATGGCGGGGGTGCGAATGGCTTGATCCCCTCATATGTAAACTACTTTTAATACATTAACCCGGCTACTTGGGATTGTATCCCTGCTAACTCAAACCACTTAGCCGAGGGTAACGTCACCTTCAAAAGAAGGGCCTACCACATTACACATTGATAACTTAATTAATTATCTTTCAATATTCCAACCCTTTAGGATTGTATCATTGCTGACTCAAACTACTGGGTTGAGGGTAACGTCACCTTCATAAGAGGGGCCTACTACTATAACTAAGATAATCTCTTAAAAAGTGAAAAAAGTGCGGAAAACATCAAAGGTTACACTAAAGGCAAGTCGGATCCAAGTGATTCATCTTGTCTATCTGTTTTTATTTTATTTTTATTTTCAGCATTTTTAGTTTTTATTTTCATGTTTAAACATTTTTCCAAAATTTTGATTTGATTAGACGTTGAGGATATACTACGTTTACGATGGGTGCACTTGCCCATATGTGTGTTTAGTGTTAGTAGAATATCGTGTTTTATAAATTTAAAGCTTGACTAAAGTGTTAAAAAGGGCTAAAAATATATGCAAAATTATATAACACACCGCACACATCACTATTATTAGTTTTCCTTAAACGTTTTTTCTTCAATTTTGAGTAAATTGCCATTTTAGTCCCTGAGTTTTCCAATATTTTGTCATTTCGATCACATTGCCTATCTCAGTCTAAAAACATGGTTATAATCAGGGGTATTTTTGGAATTAACAAAAAAAGGTTTCTAAATTGCTATTTTGATCCAAAACCATTTTTATAATTTTTTTAAATTCATTTATATAGATATTTATATATAATAATTATAATATATATATTAATCATTTAAAATTATATTATATATGCATATATCATTTTTTCTCAATTTATAAAACTCACATTAAATCTCTCCCTCTCTCAACCCCAACACCATCACCTCCACCACACCACACCACACCATCTTCTTCTTCTCTCTACAACCACCAGTCACCACCCACAACCACCGCTGGTTACCACCACTTCCGCCACCCAGTTCCTCCATGGGTTACACTATCAACACCCCGTCACTCTACCACACTATAAATGGATCAATTTTTTTTATTTCCGTTGGAAATTAGGAATAGATGGACCACCAGCACCCCGTCACTCCGCCAAACACCACCACCACCACTCTGTCACTCCGCCACACACCACCAACACCGCCATCCACCTCCTCCTCCTATTGGATTTGATACTTTTAGATCGGTGAAACATAGGAGGGTTCTCCGGCAGCGATGTGAACGATACGAGTCCTATGGCCGACAGCGGTGGTATATGTTTGCAATAGATCCAGCGATTGGAATGGCGGTGGTGGTTAGAGATGGTGGAGAATCACGTTGATTGGCAGGTTGCATCAAGAAACTTCTGCTGTTTTGACTCTTTTAACAAACTTTTTGAACTACTACTAATTGAACTTGAATGCAATGGTTATTGTTTTAATATACTTTTGGGCCTATCAACCATTGATTTTGACTTTATATTAGAGCAAGAAACTGAATAATCAGAGTCTACCTTCAAAAAGGTCAAAACTTGAACCTTTTTTGGTCTAACTTTGGAACTGCTGGTGTCATGGAGAACAAAGCTGCATTAAAAATTGCAATTTGAATTGGGGTTTTGGATTTTGACACCCATTTGGTTATTTGGGTGAATTGTGGCTGACCCATTTGGATTTGATGAATCTTGACCCATAAAGTTTGACTTTTTAAGCCTTTTGATGGTGATTTTGGGCTTTGTACGGCGGCGCACCGGCCACCGAAAGAGCCGCCGGAGTTTTTTGTTAAAAAGATTGAACGGTGGTGGAGGTGGTAACCTGTGTTGATTGTGGTGGGGGTGGTTGTTACGGTGCTGACTGGTGCTAATGGGTATATGTATAAATATATAATATAATTTTAAAAGATTAATATATATTATAATTATTATATATAAATATCTATATAAATGAATTAAAAAATTATAAAATGGTTTTGGATGAAATTGGCAATTTAGAAACTTTTTTTTGGTAATGACAAAAATACCCCTGATTATAACCATGGTTTTAGACTGAGTTAGGCAATGTGATCAAAATGGCAAAAACTTGGAAAACTCGGGGACCCAGAGGAGAAAAAAAAAACTATTTTGATTAAAATGGCAATTTGGGACAAACCTGAGGGACTAAAATGGCAATTTACTCTTCAATTTTCTATAAGGGTTTTTTTGGTTTTAAACTATTTTAGTTCTTAAATAACGTTTTTCTAAAAGTTGTTTTAATTTCTTTAGAAAAGTTCTTTTATATATCTATTAAAGTTTTAGTTCTCAAATAATGTTTTTCTAAAAGTTGTTTTATTTTTTTAGAAAAGTTTTTTTAAAGAAATTTTGACAGCTCTACTACTAACGTATCGAACTAAACTGATACCATTTAAACAATATCGGTACCATCGAAACTGGTAACAATATTCACTTTTGTGGTTTTTGGTTTCCATAAATCGGTACCGTACCAAACCTAACTGTCATTGACCGAACAACATCGGTACTCGAGATACTGGCATTCATTTTTTGTGGTTTCCAATTCCGATAACTTCATTTATCATTGACTTAGATTATTCTCTTGTGTTTGTACCAATACCGTACTAGTACATAACAAACCGAATCATTGTAACATCCCAAGCCAGCTAAAACTGATTGCTCAAAAACATTGGTGGTGGTTTACCTATCTTGGATTAGGTAAACTATTTTTTTATTTTTTATTTTTTTAAATTTTGTGTTAAGATAAAACAAATAAAACATCAAACTTATAAATAAAAAAACCATTACATTAAAATCTAACTTAAAAAAATAATAATAAAACAACGCAACAACTAAAAAACTAAAAATTACAAGACCAACCATATTTTTTTACGATCTCGCGTTTTCTTGCGAGTGTGATTTCCAACATCGAAGGGTGAACATTGTCGTGAGGCCGGTTAAACGTCTCCAAGTCCTTGTCAAACACAATTGCTCGCATCGCCTGGCGTTGCTCTTCCGCCAACGACATGTATTTTTCCTCTCGTAACCTTTTAATATCCATCAATTCTTTCTTCATGGCCTTGTATTCTTCGAATTTACCGGTTATATCTCTTGGATCTTCGTTTGTTGAAAACGGTCATTTGTCCTTTTTCTCCATTCTCTTTTGTCTTTTTGGCGACGGATCCTTGTTCATGTCGGGAAGACCGCTCGAGACTTCGGCACTAGGTGTATCCGCTTGATAATTTCCCAAATCCGACGACTTTCTTTTTTGACTCGAGCCGGAGCTATCTTCACCCAACAACGGTACCGGCTGATGCGTGTGTAGCGTTATAAGTTTTTATGTATATTTTAAGCCATTTTTAACACTTTAGTCAAGTTTTAAATTTATAAAACACGATATTTTACTAACACTAAACACACATATGGGCAAGTGCACCCATCGTGAGCGTAGTATAGCGTTGGTAAGATACCGAGGTCGTCCAAGGACACAAGAGCTTTTAGTACCGGTTTATCCTCAACGTCTAATCAAATCAAAAATTTAGAAAAAGTTTTAAACATGAAAATAAAAACTAAAAAATGCTGAAAAATAAAACACATAGACAAGATAAATCACTTGGATCCGACTCGCCTTTAGTGTAACCTTTGATAATTTCCGCACTTTTGCACTTTTTAAGAGATTATCTTAGTTATAGTAGTAGGCCCCTCTTTTGAAGGTGACGTTACCCTCAACCCAGTAGTTTGAGTCAGCATGGATACAATCCTAAAGGGTCGGAATATTGAAAGATAATTAATTAAGTTATTAATGCGTAATGTGGTAGGCCCTCTTTTGAAGGTGACGTTACCCTTGGCTAAGTGGTTTGAGCCAGCAGGGATACAATCCCAAATAGCCGGGTTAATGTATTAATAGTAGTTTACATATAAGGGGATCAAGCCATTCGCACCCCCGCCATCCAATACCAGTGGGTATTGAAGGAGGTCCTAGTAAGCTTGACCCAGGTCCTTGCAGGATCTATACACCGAACAAGGCAAGAACCTTACCAAACCATTCTCTTAACCCCCGACCAGGTAGCCAACATATCTCTATATAGACCATAGAGATATGAATGGTGAAAATCTTTTATTTTATATAGACAATAAAATAATGCAAGACACCACGGACAAATGATAAGGAAGTTTCACCTTCAACATAAGAAACTAGTTATTAAAGTCATTAATACAAAACCAAATAAAAAGTGCGAAAAGATTAAAAAAACAAAAGTATTACACTAAATGCTTGTCTTCACCAAGTGATGTAAGAGACTTAGGCAAACATGGCCTTTGATTGTCAAGAACTCTTACTATCAATCTTGGATTCCGAGACTACTACACACACTCTATGATGGATGATGGTGGTGGATGTGGGTGTTGTGATGGTGGTGGAGTGTGGGTGAAGTGGGAGGGAGGTGGTTTGCCAAGGGGTGCCTTTGAAGTGAACCAAGCACCTCTATTTATAGCCTGCACAGAATCCCGGACACGGCCCTGTGTCCGCTGGACACGGCCCCGTGTCCATCCACTTTCTCTTTCTTCATTAATTGCAATTTGTCTGCATTAGCTCCACACGCCCCCGTGTCCGCTGGGCACGGCCCTGTGTGTAAAAGCGTATCTGTACTATCAAGATTTGCTTGGATTTTGCGAATCTTAGCGTTGACCACGACCGTGTTGAGCTGGGCACGCCCCGGTGTCGGGAAATAGAAGCTTCTACAACTTTGTCTTTTCTGCAGACACCTGGCCACGCCCCCGTGTCCGTTGGGCACGGGGCCGTGGTCAGCCTTCTGTTCACTTGTTTTTGCTTGGGAAGATGCTGTCGAGGGGTTGGGCATGCCACGTTTATTCCTTTTATTGTAATTATGTTAGATTTTGCTGCATATTTGCTCCTTTTGTTCATTTACGCTTATTCAATCCTGAAAATACAAAAGAAAGAAAAAAAGCACACTTTTTCCAACATTGGTACTAAAAAAGTGTTAGTTTTATGCCTCAATTGATGTAATTTATATGTTGCATTTTACACACATCAAATACCCCCACACTTGAATCTTTGCTTGTCCTTAAGCAAAACTCTTTATAATTTGGCTTACACTCCCAAATGGAATGGGTAGAAGAAAAGTTTTGTGCTTGTCTTGAGTGTCGGGAATCCAAGATCTTTATTAGGCTTTTATTTTTATGTTATTTACAATCCTATTCGTTATGATTTATTTTGAACGTTTCATAAGAGAAATTACTTATTGTGGCATAACATGCCTTTTTAAAATTCCATTTATATACAAGTTCACATACCTGACGGGAGATCACTCAACACTCTTTGTGAAACACTCGGACCGGCATGGAACTTACTTCTACCATATGCTTGCCAAGAAATCAATCCTCCTCCTTTTTAACTATACACCTTTGTAAATATCAAGAAGACTTGGGGAAGGGTTAAGCTTGGGTTAAAGGTAGGTGGTTTTGGGTTAGTAGTTAGTAAAAAGGGCGAAAAGCATAAAAAGCGTCAGTCGTCGTAAAACTTTTTGTTTTTGTGACTTTTATTAAAACGAAGCATTTTCAAACAAAGTTTCTTTTGAGTAACTTGTTTGTTTATTGATAGGGTGGTCACATGAAGACCGAGCTTTTTACTAAAATAAATGGTAAAAAAAAATAAAAAAGGTTTTGGTGGGTGAAGGGTGTTTGTTTTGTGGGTTTAGAAACGAAAAGGTTTTGGCTCAAAGGGGTTAACTAGGGGGATTTTGGGTAGGTGGTAAAAAAATTGAAAAATAATGGTGTTGAAAAGAAAAATGGTTAGTCCTAATGCCTCTATCATTTACTTACTTGGGTTTAAGTTGGTAAGGACCGAGAATGTATCGTCATGGCAAGTTCTAGAGTCGTAAGAAACCAAGCGGCTATTCACACAAGAAACGAAAAATGAGCATTTAATCTAAAGATGTGTATTTGTATGCTCAATAAAGGCTCAAAGCTCATTTTTTGTGGGAATGGGTTTATAATGTGATCAAGTATATATAATCAAATTTTAACTAGATTTATCATGCCGTTTAATAATTTTCTTATGTTGGTTCTTTTTATCACGACGGTTGCAAATTTGTAAAAATATAACCTTTTTAGAACTTGTTATTCCCAAATTAAACCAAGACAAGCAAAAAAAAATGAAAAAATTTGGGGTGATTAGCAGTTCCAATAAAGTTTTGTGTAAGGCTTGTTATTAGGACTTGCAAAATTCAAGGTTTTAGCATCCCCCCCACACTTAAATTACACATTGTGCTCAGTGTGTCCCAAAAATAAGTTTTTAGGTTGATTTAATGTGTAAAAAGGTGTTTAAAAACAAAAATTTATGTTACTGGGCGTCTGGACACGGGCCGTGTTGATCCGGGCACGGCCCCGTGTTCAGATTGCCAGTACCATAATTAACAGAAGGCTGGGTATGGGGGCGTGTTCAGTGAACACAGCCCCATGTCCAGTTACCTGAACTGGGCATTTTCTGCAGATCATCGGGCACGGGGCGTGTTGGCTGAGCACGGCCCCGTGCTGAACTTGCTGTAATGAAGAAAAATTGTCAAGAGGCTCTGTTTTTGTGCATGGGGTGTAGGTTCAAGTTTCCCTCAGTATCCTTCATCATCCCGAGTGTGCTTTATCCATTACAACATCATCCAAACACCATTTAATAATTGAAAACCATCATTCATTGGAAATAACAAATTACATAAGGTCCTAGAAAATTAAAAATAAAGCAGAAAAATAGAAAACTAAAAAGTTCCTAAGATAGATAAGTCGAGTGATACATGAAATCATCCTAAGGAGTTCTACCCTTACACTCTGTTCCCGAGTCTCATTTAACAAGGGGATGGGAAGGAAAATGAATTAAGAGAGAAAAGGAGGGAAAAGATGTGATTTTTTTCGTGCTCCCGAGTTTAATGAAATGTAAAGGAAAAGAGAAGAAAACAAGCATTTTATGTGTTCCCGAGTTAGGAGGAAAAGAAAAGAAAATAACAATTTTACCATTATACCCTTTAAACATAAAACATTTTAATATTAGATTGGAGGGTGATTTAGTAATTTATAGGATTTTCTCTCCTAATCTTTCCAATTTGGGAGGATGAATATATGGACAAATTTTCTTCCATTTCCCCCCCTTTTCCCTCCCCTCCCCCTGTTAAATGAAACTCGGGAACATGGTTTTTCATATTTTCATCTCTTTTCTCTCCCCTCCCCTGTTAAATGAGACTCGGGAACAAAGTGTTATTGTAGGAATATCAAAAACCCAGAAATAGCTTCCCGGTATTTAAAGGCGTCGTAGAACTCGGAACCGAGGGGTATCCCTTAAATGTCGTTGAGCCATTCTTCTATCTCTCTCGGGAGGAAGAAGGCGGGCTCATTTTCCACAACATCTTGTGGGGGAGGAGCGGGACCCCATGTAATATGTCTTGAGGGGGTTCCGTGTTCATGGCGTACCACTCGGCCGGTAAGATGACTTCCGGTACCACATTCCATGCCCTTTGTGTAATGATTGGTACCAAAGGAGGCGAGGCGAGAATATTCAACCTTTGGTGCAAAAGGTTGACTTCTCGGAGACATCCTTCTAGCCCCACCGTCAAATGATTGATACGGTCGACCAAAGCTTTCTCTACTCTCGTCATTTCATCGATGGCCTCCCTCAAGGCATACACGTAGTTTACAAGAGAGTCTTCAACCGATGACCTTCTCCCTTGTCTGTTGTTCTTAGAGTGTGATGAAGATGTTCCGCTATTTCTGCTCGACATTCTAAGAAAACAAACCGAAAAGAGTTCATGAAACAGTACCTCGGACACGGCCCCGTGCTCACTGAGCATGGCCCCGTGTTCACCTCTCTGCAGGTTTTTGAAACAATGAATCTTGGAGCTTTAAATTATTTCTCTGATTTTTGAAGCATTTTTAAGCAGAAATAACTTAAAACAGTGTTGTAAAACTTATTTTTAACAAGATTCATTGAATAAAAAACCTAACAAATATTATAATAAAGTTTGAAAACATAGAGATTTCAAACTTTAATGGAGGTTTTGAGGAAAAATGAAGAAGAAGGCAATGGACAAAAGTAGAAAAGACAAGATGGTTGTTGAGAACCTTCTTTAGAATATACCTAGTATGGTATATGTGAAGATCCCACCAAATCTTTGTCTTTGGAATGGGTCCAAGAGTGCAGGAATCTTACTGCATTTATAGAAAACGACAGCACGCTGGACACGGCCCCGTGTTCAGACAAAATTCTGACACTTTTTGTCCATATTCTGACCAAAAGTCAGACGGGAATCTTTGGGTGGACACGGGGGCGTGCTGACCTTGACACGGCCCCGTGGCTAGAAGTTGTTTATGAAGTTTCATCTATTTTCAAGGATTTTATCCGGATCGGGTGGTTCTTTACTAGACGGAACAACACCCAAGTGCCTGAGATACCTAAGTTGCCCTAGTTTTAGATAAGAACGCAAGAAATTATCGGAAAGGGTGATTCCTAAGCTAAATACCGGTGGGCAAAACCAACCTTTATTTTCCTTATCCGAGCTCTCGTTAAAGAAGGTGTATGTCAAATCGCTCAGGTCTATGTATGCATCGGTGGACACTGATGGGGAGTCATTCACGACACAATCGATACAGGGACGACTATCGCTCAAGTCCTCGCAAGGGTTAGGGGTGATTTCGGGAGCAACGTTGTTGTTATAATTCGAATGCAATCCCACTAATTCTCCTTGATCGTCGTCTTGAGATGGATTAGTTATATCAATCTCAAGTTCTTTTATCCATCGGAGAATTAGTTCTTCCATTTGAAATTATTCTTCAAGAATCATTTCATCTCGAAGGGATGATTGAGAGCATTCGAGGGAGAGATAGGGATTGTTTTTACTTTCGCCCATCTTAAGGCTACAGGAAAACAATGGGTCTATATAGTGGGGAATGTAATTTAAAAAGTAACATTTTAAATCTTCATGAGTTCCGCCACATATTTAACACCACGTCCCATAAGAGGAGCGAAAGTAAAAATTATCAGTATCACTCATGATTGCGTCAGAAATTACCAGCCGTCGGGATCTTTCGGCTCTGTTTTCAGTATCTGAAGCTTGGGCACGGGGCGTGTTCAGTGGGCACGGCCCCGTCTTCAGCTACTGTCTGACTTAAAATAAGATTGCCAGTACCAAAGATTGGGCACGGGGCGTGTTCAGCGGGCACGGCCCCGTGCTGAGCTTTTGCAGAAATTGAAAAATATAAAAAAAATCCTAAAAAACAGAAAAATAAGAAAAACGATTAGGCCGTTGATTCCTAACTTTCTTAAAATCCTTGTGTCCCCGGCAGCGGCGCTAAAAACTTGATGCGTGTGTAGCGTTATAAGTTTTTTATGTATATTTTAAGCCCTTTTTAAAGCTTTAGTCAAGTTTTAAATTTATAAAACACGATATTTTACTAACATTAAACACACATATGGGCAAGTGCACCCATCGTGAGCGTAGTATAGCGTTGGTAAAATACCTAGGTCGTCCAAGGACACAAGAGCTTTTAGTACAACTTTATCCTCAACGTCTAATCAAATCAAAAATTTAGAAAAAGTTTTAAACATGAAAATAAAAACTAAAAAATGCTGAAAAATAAAATAAAAATAAAACAGATAGACAAGATGAATCACTTGGATCCGACTCGCCTTTAGTGTAACCTTTGATGATTTCCGCACTTTTGCACTTTTTAAGAGATTATCTTAGTTATAGGAGTAGGCCCCTCTTTTGAAGGTGACGTTACTCTCAACCCAGTAGTAGTTTGAGTCAGCAAGGATACAATCCTAAAGGGTCGGAATATTGAAAGATAATTAATTAAGTTATTAATGCGTAATGTGGTAGGCCCCTCTTTTGAAGGTAACGTTACCCTCGGCTAAGTGGTTTGAGTCAGCAGGGATACAATCCCAAATAGCCGGGTTAATGTATTAATAGTAGTTTACATATGAGGGGATCAAGCCATTCGCACCCCCGTCATCCAATACCAGTGGGTATTGAAGGAGGTCCTAGTAAGCTTGACCCAGGTCCTTGCAGGATCTACACACTGAACAAGGCAAGAACCTTACCAAACCATTCCTTTAACCCCTGACCAGATAGCCAACATATCTCTATATAGACCGTAGAGATATGAATGGTGAGGATCTTTTATTTTATATAGACAGTAAAATAATGCCAATACACCACGGACAAATGATAAGGAAGTTTCACCTTCAACATAAGAAACTAGTTATTAAAGTCATTAATACAAAACCAAATAAAAAGTGCAAAAAGATTAAAAAACAAAAGTATTACACTAAATGCTTGTCTTCACAGAGTGTTGTAAGAGACTTATGCAAACATGGCCTTTGATTGTCAAGAACTCTTACTATCAATCTTGGATCCCGAGACTACTACACACACTCTATGATGGATGATGGATGATGGTGGTGGATGTGGGTGTTATGATGGTGGTGGAGTGTGACAACTGTGTTCTGTAATCGATGTACAATGTAAAACAATGTTAATTATCAATAAAACAATGTACTTTGGTGTTATTATATGTGTTTTGGTGTTATTATGTGTGTATTTGTGTTTGATGATTTTACGATTTGATTTGATTCCAATTTCAAGCTTTAAATCGCTTTCTGGAAGGTTATACGCAAACTGGTGCATAAACGCAGTCAGTATAATGCGACAAACACTCCGAAATAGTGACATAGGCTTATCATGCCTTAAATAACCTCCACATAACTTAGAAATAAGTTTTGTATGGTTTGGTGTGTCAAAATCAAGTTTGTTCGATCGCAAGGACTATTTGTGTCAAATTGCGAAACTATACCGATTTGTATAGAAACGAACATTCCGAAACTTGATCATAAGTTAAACATACCCTAAATATCCTTTACATAGCTTAGAAATAGGCTTTGAGGGGTTCGGTATGCTAAAATAAACTTTATTAATCAATAGGGACTAAAAGCATCAAAAAGTGCATAAGTTTGCATTTTCGCGCATATCTTACGTTATGAATATATCCGGACATCCGAAAATTTATGTAATAATTAAAATATTTTATTTCAGTGATTGGCATGATAAAATTCCATTCGTCGCTTAATTTGGATCGTTTTTACGTCCGCTACGACTTCCGTCGTAATTTACTGAACAACGCAACCGTATGACCAAATGAGCCGACATCCGAGATGTTTTTGAGCACATTTTAAGTTCCCTATACTTTAACTTCATTTTAGAGCTTTGAAATGGGGTTAACGGGGCTTAAACGTGTCAAAAATGCATCGAAAACCAAGTTTGGGGCTTCAGGGACTAAAACTGCCAAACTTTGAAAGTTGCTGGTCTGCAAGGTCCTTACGGACCGTATGGACATATGCTTATGGTCCGTAAGCAGTCTCCAGCACATCAGAATTGCAGAAACATTGAATCTGGCCTTTACCACCTACTCTAATGGTTTTTAACCACTGATTTATGATTCTATGGACTGGTTTTTGAGTACCCGTGGTATTCTAAACTATGTGCCCAAGTGTAAGGCCTAGATTAAAGCTCAAACTTCGAGAAACGATCCTAACGGTTTACCGAATCCTATAAATACCCATGCCCTTCATTTGGTTTCTGCACACTGGATCTGAATAACTCTAAGTTGAAGTTCTTAAACTTCATACCTGAGTGTTTTGGATCAAGATCTTCCTAGCTTGGACCCTTTGTAAGCATTCTTTCGTTCTTTTATGCGTTTTAAGCACGAAAGTCAAATTGTGTTTGACTTTCTACTTTGACCAGGTTATGGTCAACACAAAGTTCGTTTGAACTTTGCAACGTAAGCGTAATCACGATGGTTTTAGTCCCTTGTGACTAAACCTACTGATTACCACGTTGACTAGGCGTAGTGATGAGTCGTAGTTTCGGCCAAAATGCGTATTTTTGCGTGTTTTGTAACCAAACTGCTCTTGGGTATCAAAACCCTTTGTTTTGATATCAAAACCTGTTTTCTAACTTAACTAAACATGTTTTAACATGTTTAGCTCGTCACTTCTAGTTTAGTGCTTGTGTAGAGTCGTAAGTCAAGCGGACTAAACACCCGCTTAGACTTTCGAACTAGACCCGTTTGGTCGATCATTAGGATCCGACCAAGCATGTTTAGTGACCATAGTTGCATAGGGAATAACCTTCCGAGGTTATACCTTATGGTCACTTAGGTTTAATTAGTTGTATGATAGGTAGTTTATATGCCTTAGGTAAATGACCAAAATGCCTTTTTCATGCATAATTGAATTTTAAGCATATGTAATATAAACTTTTGTCACTTAATTGATTATGCAACATGTTTAGGCATATAATACTTGTCATAGGACTAGTTAGACGTCTCGAACGCGCATTTGCGCGAACGACGCGTTAAAGTAGCGTAAGCTACCTTAATGGGTCACAATGGGTCGAAAGCACTTAGGTTAGGTTCCAATCTAGAATGTAGGCTTTGTCAAACCATATCACATGAGTTCCAATACTCATTTGGTTTATGAAACCTCATTCTGTCCGAGTCACGAAGGTTTAAATGTTATTAGCGAGACGACCAAAAGTAGTTTTCACAATTAAAACGAGGATGATTTAAACGAGTTAAAGGATTTCGAAACGACTTAAACGAGTTAAACAAGTTGGATAAACGATTGGTTTTTGGTTAGTGTTTAGATAATGGGACGGGTGTAATGTGATGAAAACATGGTAGATACGCCGCTGGTACTTCTTATATATAAGCGTTTTCCTCATATTACATACCGTGGCGTTATTTAGTTCACTTGGGTAAACGAGGTTATCATGATGTCACGTAACGATGTTTTCGAGAAGATATAAACCATACGAGTTTTATTAACGAGTTATTACGAGATGTTTTACAATTTGGTTTACTAAAACAAATGTTTTTGGGTTAAGAATCATGGCTACGAGGTTTTATAAATTATAACCCGCTTTATTTGAGTTGGTTAATTATGTTGCAATATTATACACTTTTCAAAACAAGGTTTTTCATAAGGTATTGCAACATGTAAACTAGCCATGAATCCGACACTCTTATAAAACCTATGTGCTCACCAGCATTTCTTTGCTGACTTTGTTTTTACATATGTTTCAGGTGTTGTTGCTTGATGTTGATTGCTAGGATGCATGTGTCACATAGGATCTGGACGAGGCCTTAGTGACATAATAACAATAATAGTCGATATGTGACTTATTTGTTTTGATTTTAAGACAATGTTAATGTAAATATTCTAATAAAACGAAACTTTTTGTATCCATGGTTGTGAAACAATAATTCTGTTACAACACTCCCCGACTTTTCCGCCATGATTTGTTGTTTTACGTGGTCGGGGTGTGACAGAAGAGTTGGTATCAGAGCCAATGGTTATAGGGAATTAGGTTATTAGTAATGCTTTGACCTAGACTATAACTTTCTAGGACCCTAACGCAAGAAGATTTGCGTTTAGATTTTTTAAAAACAAAACCGTCGCCTATCCTTAGGTGATAACCACAACGTGAACACAAATTTCGAATCTGCTTCGAAAATTAATCATCCGTTCTAGGATGATTGATTACTAGGTTTTGAACCCTTCCAGTTTGACTCATGCTTGGCATAGTACCTTCTGAGTTTTCAAAATCTCGTCAAAGTTTGGGTCTAAATAATGTGAACACGTGCAAACTGGAAGAGTGAAAGCCTGTACCCTGAGTTTTCTGTCTAAGGCTAGAGTGTTCGTACAAATCCACATAATCGGACCAGTCACTCTTACCTGGGAACTCTTGGGGTGAGTGTTCACTTATAGGCGAGCATGTCTTCGCGATACATTATTTTGGCCCATTTACTTTGATTAGTCACTGCGTGTCGTTTGTTCGTTCGTGTAACAACCCGCACTTTCGTGCATTGTTACTACTCGCTACACTCGTTACGCCTAGCACCAGAGATTCGGATCATAATGTAACTATATCGCATACATCGTTATTCGAAGGATAATAGCATATTTTCGCATTACATTATCGCTACATCACATCACAAACACTAACACTCACGATGACATTGAGTGAGGACCTATTCTACCCTCCTCGATGGCCGTGATGTGTCGAAACGCAGACAACTAATGCTAACAAAGACTCTTGGGTGAGTGCTACAGCTCCAACCGTCGTGACGACGATGTCAATACGAGCAGGTAGTACCCCGTCAGTCATTGTGGCACAACGCATATACTAACGCTCACGATGACGTCGAGAGAGGACCTACTCTACCCTCCGCGATGGCCGTGACGCGTCATAACACAACGCACACTCGAAACGAACACTTAGAAATGTGAATACGTACATACGACCTTTTTGTGATTAATTATAATAAATACATACCTATCTATACAGAACAGTGTAACAAAACTATCGCAACGCTTAACGATTGAAACGGAACACCTAAACGCAGCTCGCCGAAGGACATCCGAACGGAACGGTCATCCGGACGGATGGGCCAGCCGAACGGACAGCCCCAAACCCTCTCCTTCCTTCCCCCTTTTCCTATAAATACCCCTCAGTCACATCAAGAACACTTGATGTGACTGCTACTGTTCGACCAGACGCTCCAACCCCTTCATCTCTCGATTTCTCGCGATTCTTGTAAGTTTTCAACCCAAACCTTGTACTTCTATGATCTACACTCGATTCTACACCTTTCTATCTTTTAAAAATCAACTTTTAACCGTGAAATCTACTGATTTGAGGTGTTCAAAGATGATGTCATCAAGAGTTCATATGAACTTCAAATCATGACCTCATTTTACCATGAACAACTCAGATCTAAGTGATTTCCACATGTTTTTACAACAACCTCACTTAGAATATGATGTATCTAATCAAGGTAATGTGTGGTTCCGGGTTAGACATGGAAAAAACCGTCAAGGGCGGCCAGATCTGATGGAACGGGGTGGTTCCCGACCGATAGAACGGGCCGAACTCGATGGAATTTCAGTAGTTTTACACGACGACACATCATCTCAGTCAATTCACCGGTATCCTTTCCAGAAACAATTGACTTAATCAGAAAATTTGAACGAATTGCCGTCCAATCGGATTGCTGTCCGATCGAACGGCAAACCAACTTCAAACCAGCCGACTGGACGACATGTCAACCGAACGGTCAACATGTCAACCGATCGGACAACATGTCAACCGAACGGTCAACATGTCAACCGATCGGACAACTATAGGGAATTAGGCAAGACTCGACCTAGTCCGGGTCGACGTCTTAGAAATTTGACCTAGTCTATAGTCTAAGTACCAACAGGCCGACTCGTGCGAGCCCAGTAGGGTTTGTATTGGGCCTACTTGATACTCTCGATCGAAATTGCTAAGAACTACAACTTTGTGTGAACACCGCGTACTACAGCTTCACACAAAGACGCCTTTCCTAAGGCTGAAATACTACCTAGCCTTTTCTAGGGCTGACATAATACACGTACTTTCGAAAACACTCGCATATCACAACCGAGTGATCCAGTCGAGACCAGGTGTGAAAACCAAGAACTCTCGATAAGATCGCTCACTCAGCGCATTTTCTAGCACGAGAAACTTTCATCGAGTTAGGAGTGACATCCACATCTCGACGAAAGTCTCCATTTCGAACTCTAGTGGAACTCACGAATTTATTCGAAAAGCATAACCACAATTAGGAACGAAGTCGTTAAGTCAGAAGTGAAACTCGTACCTTAATGAACCGTTCCACTCTTTAAAATGGTTTCAAAAAGCTCTCACCAAGGACTCGATCATGACAATGACTCAAGCCACGCGATGACTAGGAAGACGAATGCCATGAGCTGCATCCCAGTGGAAGCATCAAGTCTTCTAGGTCAAAGCGCGTGCACGAACTTGTTGAATATAGTTGAGTTACTTTGGGTGTTAAAGCCTAAACACCCGAGGCACTCCAATTATTTTACTAAGACTACGACTTGCCGGTTTAACGTACGATAAACTTGGTTACGCTTTATTTTACAATCTATCAATTTTCGCTCCCTGTTTTACAAAACGCACAACTCGCACAACCATCGCAATATAAAACGAAGACCGAATGTTCGCAACAAAACTAATGCCAAATTTCTCGCTTACACTCTCGCTCACTACCTCTCATCATGTCCTCACGTATTCTACATCGATACGTATGTGTATGAGTGAAAACTACAACTATCTATATCTAAATACAACAAATCATTGTGTGAGAACCTAGGAATGTCGTGTCTCCTATGTGGCTCCTATGTGAAATCTATTTATATTGCACGATACAAGTTTTGATCGCGCTCAATCGCATCGTAAACTCAAAATTCATTATGGTCGAATCTCATTCCAAATCACTCTCTGTCTAGATGCCTTCCAACGACACTACCTCGAGACGAACAGCTAGGAGAAGAGCCAAACGAAGCGTCGATAAGAGGATTGCCTCACTTGTGACCAAGGAAGTGGTCAAGCTCATTCCTCAAATTGCCGCTCAAGTGCACTCTCTCAGCAACTCTCGAGCCTCGGAAGACTCCAAGACGGAAGCGCCGCAATCTGCTTTTCTCTACAAACACTTCAAAGCCTGTGAACCGATGGATTTCACAGGTGAAGGAGGTGTGACTCAATTACTCCAGTGGTTTGATTCTATCGAAGTTACCCTTCGTCAAAGTGGGTGTCCCGATAGTTTTCGTACTACTTGCGCTACCGGAGTATTTCAATCACGAGCACTCGACTGGTGGACCGCCGAACGTAACAAACGTGGGATCTCTGCAGCTTACGCTCTCTCTTGGGATGAGCTGAAAGAGCTCATGAAGAAAGAGTATTGCCCTCCCCACGAAGTTCAGAAGCTAGAAAATGAATTTTAGGAAATCAAGCAGGACGGAAATGATAATGCTCGCTACACCGCAAGGTTCAAATAGCTGGGTATTGTCTGCCCAATTCAAGTCGACACCTCAGGAAAAGCCATCGCGAAGTATATTCACGGCTTGCCTGAGTGTGTGGGCGACTTTGTCGAAGCTGCAAGACCTGCTACTATCGAAGAAACATACCGCTTAGCCGCATAAATCAACAACAAACGACTCATGGAAGGATTTTTCTCCAAGAATCTTGTCAAGCAAGCTTATCAAGAAATCGCCATTAATTCTTCAGACGATCCTGTAGACGATTCTTCTGACGAATCTGCTGACGATTCTTCTGACGAACCTGCTGACGATTCTTCTGACGAATCTACCGACGAATCTTCTGACAAATCTGCCGATGGTTCTTCCGACGACTCGGCCGAAGATTCTGCAAGCGAGTCCTCAGACGAATCATCCAACAACGACACCTCATCGCAAGACACTGACAAACCCAGCCGCAAACGAAAGATTTCAAGCATGAACTCATCATCAACTGAACTGCTGCAACCGAAGCCCCTTCAAGCAGTTCCGGTGTTTCCAAAACGAGCTTACACTGGAGCTCATCCCCAGTGTTACTCTTGTATCTACCATCACCAGGTCGGAGCTGACTGTCGCTATTGCAATAACTGCAACCGTTACGGTCACTTCACCCGCAACTGCCGCACCGGGTCAAGAACTTGAGTACAACAACCGCAGCTCCAGCAAAAGTTTTCGACATCAGACAGACGTAGGATAGTGTTGTAATGAAACAAATTTTCGACGTAATTTCATGTGTAAAACTGTCCCTACTAATTGATGTTGTCGTTATGCGCAACATTGATTCGCATTCTCTCTGGTGTTTCACACTTAGACTAGATTCACACACATACTATATATACTATATCACGAGATAATGTGCTTTACCCTCACTACACTCTTAATAATAAGGTACGATAAACGTGCAAGGAACGACTAATCATGGGTGCACACCGGATTATTTTGGTCAGTGCACGGAAATCGTAGTGAATTCTAAAGGTGCCATAAGCGTCTCGACAAAATGTGACACTATTCACGAGATATAAGTAGTAGGGGTCAAGCAAGGTGTGCTTTATCATACTACCGAAGTTTCGTGAGGAAAGTGCCACGTGGAGTTGAACGTTATTAGACCTATTATACTATTGTGGTTATTTTCAACACACTACACTCAATCGCAAGGCATAACAACCGAATCGCATCAATGTGAGACTTTTCGTAAGTCTGCAAACGCAATGCAATCGCCTCATCGATAGACCTTGGTGGGTCTACCCCGCAGGGCAATTGCAGCGACGCAAGACTGGACGTAAGTCCACATCGCAACTCAATCGCAGTTCTGTTGGAATCTATCGCATTATCGCTTAAATCTATCTCGCAATCGCTATTGTCTATTATGTGTATCTCACAATCTCTATCGCTTATTATGTGAATCTATATCGCTTGCTGTGTATCAATCTATCGCACGCGCCATCGTTGTCGCCTACCGTTATCTGTGATATTTGTGTTAAGTTAGCACACATGACCCCGCTTCACGAGATGAAGCTCGTATGGTTAAAGCAAGGTGTTTTAGTCATGTTAGCAGGCTTTCGTGGAAAAAGGCCATGTGGGGTCTAATGTTAGTTAAACTCTGTGGTATTAATCAATCGAATCGAATCGCATAAATCGCGCATATCCCCATCGCTTGCAACGCAACAACCGTCGCTTATCGCTCGTCGGTTGTCGCTATCGCGTACCACTTATCGCAATTCGTTTATCGCCGCTGTCATCGCTTGTGTTGTTTTTGTGTTATTCGCTCAATCGCCTATTCGCTTATCGCTACCCGTGTTACGTGAGCACACCTGACATCGATTCACGAAACAGATCTAGTATGGTTGGAACATGATAAATACATCGCTGGTACTTCCTATATGTATAAGTGATTCAGCCATACTAGCAAACTTTCATGGGTAGATGCCATATGGGGCTTAACGTTGGTTAAATTGTAAAGCTATGAAGACTAAATCGAATCGCATTACTCGCTTATCGCGTATCGCTTATCGTGTATCGTCTATCGCTTATTCGCTTATCGCGTACCGCTTATCGCTCGTCGCCCATCACTTGATATTCATCACAGTCTGTGTGGTATTAGTATGCATGACATCGCTTCACGGGACAAAACTAACCTGGTCGAACGTGGTGGTTCGCCATGTTAGCAAACTCTCGTGGAAACATGCCATGCGGGTTAATGTGGAATCTAACCGAAATTGCGCTATTCGCTTATCGCTTATCGCTCGACGCCTATCCAGAGACGACACATCAATGTTTCGTGTCATCAGGCTACTCGCGCACGCTGTTATAGCTACGTTCGCAATTCAACTCGCTTGTTTAACCTATTCAATTCTATCTTCAACTCGGTCCGACTTCCTATCGATTGGACCCAGGTAGCTTAATTCTATCTGTGTCATATCGGCACACATGACACCGCCTCACGAAACGGAAGTAATATGGAGAAACATGGTGGATACGCCGCTGGTGCTTCCTATATATAAGTGTTTTAACCATATTACCAAACTTTCGTGAGAAAGTGCCAAGTGGGGCTCGATGTTAATTAACTTTTCAAACTGTAAAAAAACTGATTTTTATAAAATTTTTATTAAAACCATTGGACAAGTGAAATTTCCTCACAATGTGGAGGTAACATCGAATCAGCTTAACTCCATGCCCAAGGGAAGTCTCATAAGTCCAGTTTTTCTTTAAAAACTTTTGCAACAACAAAACGAAATCTTTCTTAAGACGTTGGTTCGACATCGAGTTCAGCTTGAACCCATGTCATAGGAGAGTTTCTGTAACCCCAGTTTTCATTTTCGAATTCCTTAAAATGTTTAAAACCTAAACTTTCTTGAAACGTTGGTTAACATCGACTCAGTTGACCCTACGTTATAAGAAAAATTTTCAAGATTTCTTTCCAAATTTCTTTTAAATATCTAAAAACGAACGTTTCTTGCAACGTTGGTTAACAATCGACTCGGTTAACCCTACGTTATGAGAAACCCTTCAAGTTCTTTAAATTTCAATCGCACCGAACTAACAAATTCTTCACGACTCGAGGTACTTCTGAAACACCAACTCGTGGGATGCTCCTTTTGTCATTAAGTCGCTTCTCGCTATCATAATCGATCTCTCTTACTCGAAACGCACTCGCTTGTCAACTCTCGGTCAATTAACTCGCTGTATCGCTACTTATACAGGATCAACTCTCAAAAGTCTACCTGTTGGATTAATTTCGGGACAAAATTTCCTAAAGCAGGGGAGACTGTAACAACCCGCACTTTCGTGCATTGTTACTACTCGCTACACTCGTTACGCCTAGCACCAGTGATTCGGATCATAATGTAACTATATCGCATACATCGTTATTCGAAGGATAATCGCATATTTTCGCATTACATTATCGCTACATCACATCGCAAACACTAACACTCACGATGACATTGAGTGAGGACCTATTCTACCCTCCTCGATGGCCGTGATGTGTCTAAACACAGACAACTAATGCTAACAAAGACTCTCGGGTGAGTGCTATAGCTCCAGCCGTCGTGACGACGATGTCAATACGAGCAGGTAGTACCCCGTCAGTCATTGTGGCACAACGCATATACTAACGCTCACGATGACGTCGAGAGAGGACCTACTCTACCCTCCGCGATGACCGTGACGCGTCATAACACAACACACACTCGAAACGAACACTTAGAAATGTGAATACGTACATACGACCTTTTTGTAATTAATTATAATAAATACATACCTATCTATACGGAACAGTGTAACAAAACTATCGCAACGCTTAACGATTGAAACGGAACACCTAAACGCAGCTCGCCAAAGGACATCCGAACGGAACGGTCATCCGGACGGATGGGCCAGCCGAACGGCTAGGCCAGCCGATCAGATGGGCTAGCAGATCGGATGGGCCAGCCGAACGGACAGCCCCAAACCCTCTCCTTCCTTCCCCCTTTGCCTATAAATACCCCTCAGCCACATCAAGAACACTTGATGTGACTGCTACTGTTCGAACAGACGCTCCAACCCCTTCATCTCTCGATTTCTAGCTATTCTTGTAAGTTTTCAACCCAAACCTTGTACTTCTATGATCTACACTCGATTCTACACCTTTCTATCTTTTAAAAATCAACTTTTAACCATGAAATCTACTGATTTGAGGTGTTCAAAGATGATGTCATCAAGAGTTCATATGAACTTCAATGCATGACCTCATTTTACCATGAATAACTCAGATCTGAGTGATTTCCACATGTTTTTACAACAACCTCACTTAGAATATGATGTATCTAATCAAGGTAATGTGTGGTTCCGGGTTAGACATGGAAAAAACCGTCAAGGGCGGCCAGATTTGATGGAACGGGGTGGTTCCCGGCCGATAGAACGGGCTGAACTCGATGGAATTTCAGTAGTTTAACACGACGACACATCATCTCAGTCAATTCACCGGTATCCTTTCCAGAAACAATTGACTTAATCAGAAAATTTGAACGAATTGTCGTCCAATCGGACTGCTGTCCGATTGAATGGCAAACCAACTTCAAACCAGCCGACCGGACGACATGTCAACCGAACGGTCAACACGTCAACCGATCGGACAACATGTCAACCGAACGGTCAACATGTCAACTGATCGGACAACATGGTAACCGATCGGACAACGTGTCAACCGATCGGACAACATGTCAGCCGATCGGACAACATGTCAGCCGATCGGACAACATGTCAGCCGATCGGACAACATGTCAGCCGATCGGGCAACATGTCAGCCGACCGGATAGCATGTCAACCGATCGGATAACATGCCATCCGACCGGACAACATGACATCTGATAGGATTACCACTAGCCCTATTATTCAACTTTTCACCGCACCTTGCTTACGCTACCACTCCGTGTTCATACTAAATCAGGCGCACTCTAAATTAATCCAACCAAGCTGTGTTAGCCTACCCAATACGCACTGTGAGTATACTTGAACCCTTTTTGCTTTTGCACTTTTGGGTGTAACATACGTTGCTATCAAATCGAATTATATCAAATGCTCAAACTACTCATCACTTGCGAATGACTTACGTGCATAGTTATACGTGATGCTAGTTACATATGTGCTAGGACTTATACTCGCGACGTCCCACCATGACTAGTATAGTACAATTGCGCCCGACGGGGTCTAGTTTGCCATCGTGTATTCGAGCATCGAGGACTTAGCTGGTAGTATCGGTTTTGTGAGTATGTATGTCGTGTATAAGAATAGGTGGCTGAGCGTGTTGACCTATTGTGTATAAGAATAGGACAAGGTTAAACACAAGAGTTGGTTTAGGAGTGTAGGATCTAAAGATCCTAGTTACGACTGCAGGGTATACCTCCTGCTTGTATGGTTGCGAGTGCCGCAGCAACTCGTTCGTTAATGAGAGCCGTCAACTGGGCTTGAGTCAAGCTGATACGTCCGGCCATGATCTTCATAGCAAATACAACAGAAGTGAGAGAGGTTCGCGAATAGTGCGGTGACAGAAGATAGTAAGCACACAAGTGTTCTCGAGCAATAACGTATAGTAGACAATGTAATCTAAGCATACCACGAGCAAAGTTCTATGCAATTCTAGCAAGTAGGCAATAAAACATATACCATATTACCTAGTATGTTGAGGCTTGCACGTGGAGCGAGGCGTCGTTGTGGATCGTTGAGCACTGTACAGGTTATAGTCTGGTTTTAATAAAAACGTTTTTCCCTTATTAAAACCGAGTTCTCTATAACCAATGGCTCTGATACCAATCTGTCACACCCCCAAAATCCACACGCGGAGTATCACCGCTTGGAGGCGTGACTGACCAGGATCAAGCCACCAATCATATTGAACAAGCATATAAGTAAACATAATTCAACCAACAATATGAAAGGTGTCCAAGAACCAAAGCATAGTTAAGTGTTTAGCGGAAGCATAATTGTAAAACCCATAGCAAATATTAAGCATGAAATAAAGTAATGTTTAAAGCATAGCACACACTGCCATGTCCCACAACGACCGTTCCTCCCTGTGCAAGCTCCATGGGCGCCTAATGACCTGCAAGGAATGTAGCAACAAATCAACAACAAAGTTGAGCGAGTTCACAGTTGGTTGTTTGGTTACAGTATTCATTTCGTAAATCGTTTGTTCGTTTTGAAAACCATGTATCGTATTAATCCTTATCGCGGCCAATCCAGGCATCTGTGCGATGTTTAGTGGGGGCTTCCCATGTGTTACTAGACCACGCGTATCGACTGCTATGAAATATAAGAGGTGCCCTAAGTCAATGTCTATCAGCATTGACCCTTTGCCCATAGTCCATTAGTACACGCCCGTCCGACTGGCACGGTGTGAGGTTTGTTAAACCTAATAGCGCTATTAACTAATGACCCGCTCGCCCTAGGCCTCGGCGATTAAGTCGATAATTGAGGGACTTCCTTTGATAGAGGTGATGGTCTTAAGATCATGTACGTAGGCTTTACGTACGTGCCCTTCAATCCGAGGACAGTAATAAGTATAACTGTACGTAGGTTTTACGTACGTGCCCTTCAATCGAGGACAGTAATAATTTGTTTAATAGTAATAGTTGTATGCGTAGTTATTCAACCCCATTCCCAACCCCTGGGAATCCCATGCCTTGGCTAGTGTGAACTCACCTTGGTTTGCTCGGTATGCTAAGTTAAGTGCTCACAATAAATCAGTCAAGTCCTATAGTGCACGTATACTCAATCAGTTCACGTTCATAATATTTCGCATGTAACTATCATCACAGTAATATCACAGAGTGTGTTTGGCAGTTAATCATACATCACATAACAGTTAATCACATGTGCACAATTCATGTTTCACATCACAGTCTTTCACAGTTTATTATAGCATATTATCCAATAACATACCTAACACAGTTACTGACTTAGCATAGTTAATGAGCCATAACATGGTTGAATCAGAACTAACAGAGTTAACATATGTAATAAGATTAACATACTTAACATGGTTAATGACTTAACAGAGTTTGCAAGATTAACAGAGTTGACAACTAGCTGAATCAAAACTAATTGAGTTTGCATGCTTAACAAGATTACAAACTAACAGAGTTATAACTAACAGGTTATAACTAACAGAGTTATCAGACATCGCATAACCAGTTTGCTGTACAAAAGTCTTGGACGAAATCACTAAGTGGGCGAAAACCCTTATTGCCGAAATCCCCTAAGCCGAAATCACCTTGGCCGAAATCCCTTATTGGGCCGAAAACCATCATTGGGCCGAAATCACTCTTGTGATTTCGTCCAGCATGTTTAAAAGATTAATACCTATGCCGAAATCCAATAAGTGCCGAAAACACTTAGGTCCGAAATCACTATGTGGGCCGAAATCACCTTATGTGATTTCGTCCAGTTTACATTTGTGGGGGTGTTTTCGTTACTATTCATCATCTTCAACAACACTTACAGTAGCTTAAACCCAGCAATTCCATTACATTACAGTTACATAATTAATCATTTACAAATCATTTAATAAATCATTGATATGTAATATATATTTTGCCAACATCATGTGATACCAAGATCCCAATTTAATCAGTTTATCATTCATTAACATAAACCCACTGTTGATCAAAACATCAAATATACAGACAGTTCATAGATAATAATTATCTAACAAACACACAATGATCAATCACATAATCACATATATAAATATATACATACATCATGATTAAACATCCATAATCATACGATAAGCTTTTTAAACAACTGAACATGTATATCACTAACCAGAGATCGAACAAGGAGGGTTTGGCTTCAACCGAGAGGGGGCTGCCGTCGAGTTCCAAGGGTAGAGAGACAGAGTGTGTGAGTTGTGATTTGGGTTTGTCAAATAATGCTCACATAAAGGTTAAACAGATATTTATCAAATCAGATATTTATCAAACCAGATATTTATCAAATCACAACTGGGCCAAAGCCCATTTATCAGATTGGGGTGATTTCGTTGCCTCATGTGGACGAAAACACTTGAGGTGTTTTCATGGGTAGGGTGTTTTCATGAGTGGGTGTTTGGCATGACTTTATTAAACAACGGAATGTTAATTCTAAATATAATATTAACCTTCACTACAATTATAATGCATACCACATATATAACATATCGATCACAGTACGAATTAACATTTTACAACGTCTACAGTTGTGAAACAAACAAGTCGTGTCAACAAACAATCTAAACAATTAACGTGCGATCGTGCGAAGATGGAAATCTTGGAAACTCGAGTTATCACATCTAGGTTGTCGGATTTGTATTGTTCGAGAGAATAAGAAATCTGTGATGACTTATGTGATTGTAATTGTTTGTTAGTATGGGATAATGAACGCATTAATTATTGTCGCAAAATAGTTGTTATGGATTCTCCTGAGCAATCTGATTCGCCTAGTGCCGCGCCCCGATGATTCCGCCATCGGTTGGGGTGTGACAGTTCGAGGTAACAAACAAATGATCGCCTTCCTTGTGTTTTGTCGATGTTTTTTATACCTCTTTTGTTTTTCCTAATTGTCAACCTCACTCGTTTCTCATGTCTCCTTGTTCTTTTTAGACAATGCCTCCTCGACGTGATGCACAACCTTTTACTGCTGAAGAAGTCACAGCCCTTGTCGCTCAGCAAATGGCTGCAGTACTTCCTGGTGTAGTAACCGAGATCCATCAGTTATACAACAACAATAATAACAATAATGCTCAGTGTAATTTCAAGAATTTCAATTCTGCTAAGCCGTTGAAGTTTTCTGGGTCGCAAGGAGCAACTGCGCTCCTACAGTGGTTCGAGAGTATCGAGAGCACATTCAGACATGTGCAATGTCCGAATGAGCGTAAGGTTGAATTTGCATCAAGTGTGTTCGAGAAGTGTGCTCTTACGTGGTGGAACGGAGTGATGCGTGATAGGGGTGCCAAAGTGGCATTAGCACAAACATGGGAAGAGCTTCGAGCTCTCATGATGAAAGAGTTTTGTCCCCGTCACGAAATTCAAGCTTTGGAACGAGAGTTTGACGATCTGAAACAGGATGGGGGTGAACACCGTGCGTATACGGATCGTTATCAGGAGCACAGTTTGTTGTGTCCTACTATGGTTACCCCGTTGGAAAAGGCGATAGAGAGGTATATCGATGGTTTACCCGATTTTGTGCAAGACATTGTGACTGGCAGTAATCCTACTACTGTTCGTCAAGCGATCGAGTTATCTGCTACCCTGACTGAGTCTCAAGTCAGGAAGGGTAAACTTACCCGCAAGGGTGACAAGAAGAAGTCGACCGATTCTGTTAAAGACGAGGAAAAGGGTAAGGGTAAGAAAGGTGAGTCGTCGAAGAAGTCGAGGAAGCTCAAGGCTTCCCAGAATTTTGAAGTTACTGCTCAGAACCCACCAGCTCAACCGCCTGCGAAGAAAGTATATGCCGGTACCGCACCTCACTGTGCTCGTTGCAATGGTCATCATGTTGCACAACAAGCTTGCAAGCAATGCACTACGTGTGGTAAACTTGGGCATCTGGCCAACATCTGTCGTCTGGGTCAGAATCAAGTTGCTCAGGTTCCAGCACAAGTTCAGGGGAATGTTGCGAGATTCCCACCTGGTTCATGTTTCAATTGTGGAGAGTTTGGTCATTTCCGCAACAACTGCCCGAGGTTGGTGAATGCAAATGCGAATCCGAACGCGAATGTCAATGCGAATGCGAATCCCGCTCATGGACGAGCGTACAATCTGAATGCTAATGAGGCAAGGGCTGACAACGAGGTTGTCAATGGTACGTTCCTTGTTAACAATCAACTTGCATCTGTTCTTTTTTATTCTGGTGCCGATAGAAGTTTTGTTTCGTTATCTTTTGAGCCTTTGCTTGCGATACCTAGAACTAAACTAAGGAAACCCTTATCTGTCGAAGTTGCTACTGGTAAACCTCTTATTCTCGATTCTGTTATTCGTGATTGTCAGTTAAACCTTGATAACCATCTTTTTCCCATTGACCTCACACCAATGCAACTTAGGAGTTTTGATATTATCGTTGGGATGGATTGGTTGACCAAACATCATGCTGAGGTGGTTTGTTTCGATAAGATTGTTCGTATTCCTCTTTCGTCTGGCGATGTTCTGGAAGTTCGTGGCGAGAAACCTTTTGGTGGTCTGAAACTCATGTCGTGTATGGAAGCCCAAAGGTATTTACGAAAAGGATATGTTGCTTTTCTAGCATATGTCACCAAGAAGAAAAGCAAGAGCAAGAGTATTCAGGATATTTCGATTGTTCGGGATTATCCAGAGGTCTTTCCTGATGAACTGCATGGTTTGCCTCCAGTTCGTCAAGTAGAGTTTCATATTGACCTTGTACCCAATGCCAACCCGATTGCGAAAGCACCATATCGTCTTGCACCGTTAGAGATGCAAGAATTATCAAAACAGCTTCAATAGTTATATGATAAAGGATTCATCCGTCCAAGTTATTCACCTTGGGGTGCTCCTGTCCTCTTTGTGAAAAAGAAAGATGGATCTTTTCGAATGTGTATCGATTATCGTGAGCTTAACAAGCTTACCATCAAGAATCGATATCCCCTACCTCGAATCGATTATCTCTTTGATCAGCTACAAGGTGCTACCTGTTTCTCCAAGATCGATCTGCGTTCTGGGTATCATCAACTTCGTGTTCTCGAAGAAGATATTCCCAAAACTGCTTTCCGCATAAGATATGGGCATTACGAGTTCATAGTCATACCTTTTGGTTTGACGAATGCCCCAGCCATCTTCATGGACTTAATGAATAGGGTCTGTAAACCTTATTTAGACAAGTTCATCATTGTGTTCATCGACGATATTCTCATTTATTCAAAGTCTCGAGCCGATCATGAGCAACACCTTCGTTTGACTTTGGAACTCATGAAGAAGGAACAACTTTTTGCTAAATTCTCCAAGTGTGAATTTTGTCTTAAAGAAGTTCAGTTTTTGGGTCATATAGTCAACGAGCAGGGTATTCATGTGGATCCTTGCAAAATTGCAGCAATTAAGGATTGGAATACACCGACGACACCCACAGAGATTCGATCTTTTCTTGGTCTTGCTGGATATTATCGACGGTTTATTTCGAATTTCTCTAAGATCGCGGTTCCACTCACTGCTTTGACTCTGAAGAATAAGCCTTTTGAGTGGGGACCTAAGCAAGAAGAAGTGTTTCAAACGCTAAAACGGAAGCTATGTGATGTTCCTGTTCTATCTTTGCCCGAGGGAAATGATGATTTTGTTGTCTATTGTGATGCGTCGAATCTTGGCCTTGGTTACGTTCTTATGCAATGAGGTAAAGTGATAGCTTATGCATCAAGACAGCTGAAAATTCACGAGAAGAACTACACGACTCATGATCTTGAGTTGGGAGCTGTGGTTTTTGCACTCAAAATCTGGAGACACTATCTTTATGGCACGAAGTGTGTGGTTTTCACAGACCACAAAAGTCTCCAGCATATTCTCAATCAGAAGGAGCTGAACATGAGGCAACGACGTTGGGTTGAGCTCTTAAACGATTATGATTGCGAGATTCGCTACCATCCTGGTAAGGCGAATGTCGTAGCTGATGCGCTTAGTCGAAAGGAGCGAGTCAAGCTTCATTCTGTTCGTACTCTATCTGATATTCAAACTCGTGTCCTTCAAGCTCAACAATTTTGTGTTTCACAAAATTTGATAGGTCCTACCGCTTCAACTTGAGATTAAACTTGAGAAGAAAGACGATGGGTTATTCTATTTCAAGGATCGTTCGTGGATTCCAAAACAAGACGATCTTCGCACTTTAGTGATGGACGAATCTCACAAGTCTCGATATTCTATCCATCTTGGTGCTGATAAAATGTACAAGGATCTTCGTACTCAGTACAGGTGGCCTGGTATGAAAAAAGGATGTTTCCTTGTATGTATCGAAATGCCTAACTTGTCTCAAAGTCAAGGCTGAACATCAACGACCTTCTGGTTTGCTTGTACAACCAGAGATACCGGTTTGGAAGTGGGAGAACATTGCGATGGATCTCATCACTAAATTACCGCGTACATCTAAAGGTCACGATGCTATTTGGGTTGTTATCGATCGATTAACAAAGTCAGCTCATTTTATTCCGATTCGCGAGGATCTATCTGCTGATAAACTTGCAAAGATATATGTTGATGAGATTGTATCACGACATGGTGTTCCTTTGGATATCATTTCCGATCGTGATGCTCGGTTTTTATCTCATTTTTGGAAGACCATGCAATCTGCTTTGGGAACCCAACTAAATCTAAGCACTGCTTTTCATCCCCAAACAGATAGACAATCTGAGAGGACGATTCAAACTTTGGAGGATATGCTTAGAGCATGCGTGATAGACTTTGGTGGTAATTGGGATTCTCATCTTCCATTGATCGAGTTCTCTTACAATAATAGTTATCATGCTAGTATCAATATGGCACCATTCGAAGTTTTATACGGTCGAAAATGTCGTTCACCTATCTGTTGGAATGAGATCGGTGAAGCTCAGCTTACTGGACCTGAGCTCATTCTGGAAACAACAGATAAAATCAAGAAAATTCGCGATAATCTTGTGACAGCTAGAAGCCGTCAAAAGAGTTATGCGGATATGCGACGCAAGCCCTTGGAATTTCAAGTCGGAGACCGTGTCCAAATCAATGTATCACATTGGAAGGGAGTGGTGAGATTTGGAAAGAAAGGAAAACTTGCACCTCGATATGTTGGACCATTTAAGATTGTTGAAAGAATTGGAAAGGTTGCCTATCGACTAGAACTACCTCCAGAGCTTGGAAATATTCATCCGACTTTTCACGTGTCCAATTTGAGAAAGTGTTTAGCTGATGTTGATCTTCACATTCCACTCGACGAGATTCGAATCGATGAAACGATGCACTTTGTCGAGAAACCCGTGGAGATCATGGACCATGCAGTCAAACAGTTGAAGAACAAACGGATTTGATTGGTCAAAGTTCGCTGGGAGTCCAAACGTGGCCCATAGTATACCTGGGAATGTGAGGACCAAATGAAGGTGAAATATCCGCATTTGTTTTCACGAGTTTCCTCTAGTTAAAATTTCAGAACGAAATTTCCTAAAGTAGGGGAGACTGTGACAACTGTGTTCTGTAATCGATGTACAGTGTAAAACAATGTTAATTATCAATAAAACAATGTGCTTTGGTGTTATTATATGTGTTTTGGTGTTATTATGTGTGTATTTGTGTTTGATGATTTTACGATTTGATTAGATTCCGATTTCAAGCTTTAAATCGCTTTCTGGAAGGTTATACGCAAACTGCTGCGTAAACGCAGTCAGTATAACGCGACAAACACTTCGGAATATTGACATAGGCTTAATATGCCTTAAATAACCTCCACATAACTTAGAAATAAGTTTTGGATGGTTTGGTGTGTCAAAATCAAGTTTGTTCGATCGCAAGGACTATTTGTGTCAAATTGCGAAACTATACCGATTTGTATAGAAACGAACATTCCGAAACTTGATCATAAGTTAAACATACCCTAAATATCCTTTACATAGCTTAGAAATAGGCTTTGAGGGGTTCGGTATGCTAAAATAAACTTTATTGATCAATAGGGACTAAAAGCGTCAAAAAGTGCATAAGTTTGCATTTCCGCGCATATCTTACGTATAAATATATCCGGACATCCAAAAATTTATGTAATCATTAAAATATTTTATTTCAGTGATTGGCATGATAAAATTTCATTCGTCGCTTAATTTGGATCGTTTTTACGTCCGTTACGACTTCCGTCGTAATTTACTGAACAACGCAACCGTACGACCAAACGAGCCGACATCCAAGATATTTTTTAGCACATTTTAAGTTCCCTATACTTTAACTTCATTTTAGAGCTTTGAAATGGGGTTAACGGGGCTTAAACGTGTAAAAAATGCATCGAAAACCCAGTTTGGGGCTTCAGGGACTAAAACTGCCAAACTTTGAAAGTTGCTGGTCTGCAAGGTCCTTACGGACCGTATGGACATATGCTTACGGTCTGTAAGCAGTCTCCAGCACATCAGAATTGCAGAAACATTGAATCTGGCCTTTACCACCTACTCTAATGGTTTTTAACCACTGATTTATGATTCTATGGACTGGTTTTTGAGTACCCATGGTATTCTAAACTATGTGTCCAAGTGTAAGGCCTAGATTAAAGCTCAAACTTCGAGAAACGATCCTAATGGTTTACCGAATCCTATAAATACCCATGCCCTTCATTTGGTTTCTGCACACTTGATCTGAATAACTCTAAGTTGAAGTTCTTAAACTTCATACCTGAGTGTTTTGGATCAAGATCTTCCTAGCTTGGACCCTTTGTAAGCATTCTTTCGTTCTTTTATGCGTTTTAAGCACGAAAGTCAAACTGTGTTTGACTTTCTTCTTTGACCAGGTTATGGTCAACACAAAGTTCGTTTGAACTTCGCAACGTGAGCGTAATCACGATGGTTTTAGTCCCATGTGACTAAACCTACTGATTACCACGTTGACTAGGCGTAGTGACGAGTCGTAGTTTCGACCAAAATGCGTATTTATGCGTGTTTTGTAACCAAACTACTCTTGGGTATCAAAACCCTTTGTTTTGATATCAAAACCTGTTTTCTAAGTTAACTAAACATGTTTTAACATGTTTAGCTCGTCACTTCTAGTTTAGTGCTTGTGTAGAGTCGTAAGTCAAGCGGACTAAACACCCGCTTAGACTTTCGAACTAGACCCGTTTGGTCGATCATTAGGATCCGACCAAGCATGTTTAGTGACCATAGTTGCATAGGGAATAACCTTCCGATGTTATACCTTATGGTCACTTAGGTTTAATTAGTTGTATGATAGGTAGTTTATATGCCTTAGGTAAATGACCAAAATGCCCTTTTCATGCATAATTGAATTTTAAGCATATGTAACATAAACTTTTGTCACTTAATTGATTATGCAACATGTTTAGGCATATAATATTTGTCATAGGACTAGTTAGATGTCTCGAACGTGCATTTGCGCGAACGACGCGTTAAAGTAGCGTAAGCTACCTTAATGGGTCACAATGGGTCGAAAGCACTTAGGTTAGGCTCCAATCTAGAATGTAGGCTTTGTCAAACCATATCACATGAGTTCCAATACTCATTTGGTTTACGAAACCTCATTCTGTCCGATCTTCCAATTTAGGTGTCGATTATTTACTAGTGATTCGATTATTAGGTGCTGCTTGAGTTTCCTTGGTTTGATTAAGCTTGTTGAGTTCTGTTGATTGAGGATACTTTGCACTTCATGTGAGTACATAGCTCCCCTATTTTACTGTTTTCAATTGTTTTGGGGTGATTCATATGTGCTAAATGTTTTCGAGGTTTTAACGATGGTTTCAAAAACAATTGATATGGTTTATACAAAATTAATAACGATTTTGATAAAGTGGACAAACTTGTTGGTTGTAGTTACATAACGAATAACATTCATTAGCATTGATCAAGTCGACCAGTATTAGGTTATGGTACCATAGGATCTGACAAATCCCGTTATCAGACTGTACCCATGGTTATGTGTGGGTTAGGTGGGTAACGACTGAATCTGTGATTGTTAACTTACCCTTTGGTGGTTTGTTAATGCGAGAAGCGAGATAGTCGAGTCACGAAGGTTTAAATGTTATTAGCGAGACGACCAAAAGTAGTTTTCACAATTAAAACGAGGATGATTTAAACGAGTTAAAGGATTTCGAAACGACTTAAACGAGTTGGATAAACGATTGGTTTTTGGTTAGTGTTTAGATAACGGGACGGGTGTAATGTGATGAAAACATGGTAGATACGCCGTTGGTACTTCTTATATATAAGTGTTTTCCTCATATTACATACCGTGGCGTTATTTAGTTCACTTGGGTAAACGAGGTTATCACGATGTCACGTAACGATGTTTTCGAGAAGATATAAACCATACGAGTTTTATTAACGAGTTATTACGAGATGTTTTACAATTTGGTTTACTAAAATAAATGTTTTTGGGTTAAGAATCATGGCTACGAGGTTTTATAAATTATAACCCGCTTGATTTGAGTTGGTTAATTATGTTGCAATATTATACACTTTTCAAAACAAGGTTTTTCATAAGGTATTGCAACATGTAAACTAGCCATGAATCCGACACTCTTATAAAACCTATGTGCTCGCCAGCATTTCTTTGCTGACTTTGTTTTTACATATGTTTCAGTTGTTGTTGCTTGATGTTGATTGCTAGGATGCATGTGTCACATAGGATCTGGACGAGGCCTTAGTGACATAATAACAATAATAGTCGATATGTGACTTGTTTGTTTTGATTTTAAGACAATGTTAATGTAAATATTCTAATAAAACGAAACTTTTTGTATCCATGGTTGTGAAACAATAATTCTGTTACAACACTCCCCGACGTTTCCGCCACGATTTGTTGTTTTACGTGGTCGGGTGTGACATGGAGTGTGGGTGAAGTGGGAGAGAGGTGGTTTGCCAAGGGATGCCTTTGAAGTGAACCAAGCACCTCTATTTATAGCCTGCACAGAAGCCCGGACATGGCCCCGTGTCCACTGGACACGGCCCCGTGTCCATTCACTTTCTCTTTCTTCATTAATTGCAATTTGTCTGCATTAGCTCCACACGGCCCGTGTCCGCTGGACACGGCCCCGTGTGCAGAAGCGTATCTGTACTACCAATATTTGCTTGGATTCTGCGAATCTTAGCGTTGACCACGACCGTGTTGAGCTGGGCACGCCCCAGTGCCGGGAAATAGAAGATTCTACAACTTTGTCTTTTTTGTAGACACCTGACCACGCCCCCGTGTCCGCTGGGCACGGGGCCGTGGTCAGCCTTCTGTTCACTTGTTTTTGCTTGGGAAGATGTTGTCGAGTGGTCGGGCATGCCACGTTTATTCCTTTTCTTGTAATTATGTTAGATTTTGCTGCATATTTGCTCCTTTTGTTCATTTACGCTTATTTAATCCTGAAAATACAAAAGGAAGACAAAAGCACACTTTTTCCAACATTAGTACTAAAAAAGGTTAGTTTTATGCCTCACTTGATGTAATTTATATGTTGCATTTTACACACATAACCGGCCGACCATTTTTTATTTGTTCTAACAAACTCCCACGCCTCAACATAAGGAAAGTCATGTTTTTCTTTCTTTTTGTAATCTTTAAGCGCTTGCTTCATTACAAAAGTTTCGTCGCTCCCGCTAGGACGTAAACGATCCTAAAATAATAAATTATGATACAAATTATCCACAGGGGAAGGTTCATTTGAGAAGAAATTTAATGTGAGAAAAAAAAAAGAAAGGGCATAATGGTAAAATATTAAATAGTTTATAACTCCTCCCATTAATAATGTTATCTCTCATTAATAAAGCAAAAAACATTTTATCCTACACATTTCAAAATTTATCCTACATATATATCATACACTTACCGAAATTTACCCTACGCATATCTAAATTTTCATACACATTTAATAATTTATCCTACACAAACTAAAATTTATCTTACACAAGTCGAAAATTGTCCTTCACCCTAAATTATTTTATCTTGAAAGAGTATATTTAAAAGTGAGTTACAAGTTTTTAATTAGTTAGCTAATTAATTACAATTAGAAATTTACTTATATGCCCTTATTAATAACATTAAATACACATATTAAATGAATTAAATGTAGCATTTCTATTGGTTTAAAACTTATTCTTTTTATTCTTACAAAATTTTTCTTCTCATTTGAACCCTCCACATTATCCACATACTTAAGTAAAAAATAAACCGTATAAAAATAATATAGTTTACCGCTTGATGATAAAAACCGTTGAATGTGTTCAACTTCGTTTGCATGGGCGTCCATTTCGATCGAACTTGATGGTGGTTTCGGTTGCTTCCTCCAATCGTTTGATTGAAGTGCTTAAGAACTTGGTTCCAAAAACCTTCCGACCTTTGTTGATTGCCTTTTCTTTTGTTTAAAGTGCAATGAACATAAGCCTTTGCCAAAGCCTCTTCTTGTTTAGGCGTCCAATTTTCACGTTTCGCTTTAGTCTTCTTTCCTTTCGGATCGTTTGCGGCTTCATTTTGGTTCACAAGATCGTCTTGTACGGCAACATCTTCGTCCTCATCATTATCTTGCTCTTGAGTATCGGGCACAAATTCTTCTTCGGAATCATATTCTATATATCTCGGTGATTGTGAGGGTGGGCTTTGAAAAGCAAATGGGTCAAAAGAGTTTGAGTAAATTGCCATTTTAGTCCCTGAGTTTTGTCCCAAATTGCCATTTTAGTCCAAATAGTTTTTTTTCTCTTCTGTATCCCCGAGTTTTCCATTTTCTTGCCATTTTGATCGCATTGTCTAACTCCATCCAAAAAACTCAGTTAAGTGAGGGGCATTTTTGTCACTTGCATATATTTGTCACCACCATCAATACTTATCACCGCCATAACCTTCAACCTGTTCCCACCACCATAACCTTCCACCCGCTCTTTGCTCTAACCGAGACCATACCCATATCTCTCTGCCACTAACAGCCGTCAACCACCACCTCTGCCATCTCAACCACCCCACCACTAGCCATCACCACCACCACCATCCCTGTTACCAATATCAGCCAACATCGCTCACCCCTCACCACTAACCCACCACCATCACCATCTACACCCCTCACCACCAACCCACTACAATCACCATCTGCAACCATCACCCCTACTAAGCCACCACCATTTCAGATCTGGTGATGATGAAAACATTGAATAAAGGTAGACAAGGGCTGTTGGAGGTCAGATATGGTGAAGAATAATGGGTTGGCAGTTGTTACAGGTGGCTCCGGTAAGGTTTGAACAGAATCCGAAACAGGGATGGGAAAATTGAGTTTGATGGTGAAGGGGGGGTGATCGATGTCGTAAGGTCGGTCAAAAAATAAAGTAATAGTGTCCTATTCACCTTTTACTAGTAAAGGGCAAGTAGGGTGTCGAATCCACGGAGAATCAGTGGAAAGTGTAAAAGTTCGTTGTTTTAATTATCATCTATTTCTAACTAATTGCTTTTTGCAGTTTGAGAATGATTGTGAAAACAAAGATATAAATTAAAGTTGTAAACAGTTGTCAGAAGAAGACCAATCTCCGGGTTTTCAGGTTATGCAGAAAATCAGGTTACTTAGTAATGACCATGTGGAAATTACATAGACATGATTTGAAAACTTGTTTTGATAAATAATTAATGAATAATATATTTGATTGCAATGATCCACGATCGAAACCGAAAGATTAATCGAATCCTAATCCAAAAAGTCTTAACATACGCAAACCCAATGTTCAAACATAAACCCTAGTCCCAGAGACGGTCACGGGACGACTAGCCGCTCATGATGCCTTCGATAACTTGAAAGAGAGATGAAACCATGATCGACCCGGTATGTTGTGCGGAAGAATCCCTCATGAATGATGATGTTCGCTGATTTAGGAGAAAAAATTGTGTAATACGGCTGCCAACAAAATCGATCCAAGAAGTGTTGTTGGGCTGAATTTAGAGCCCAAGAACTTATCCGGGTTGCTGCTCAACTGTCGAGATCATGAAGCCCAAAATTCTAATAATTGCTGCCCAACTTTCGTGATAATGAACAGGTAGTTTTTATTTAGGAGCTGACCAATTGTGTAATATTCCCCTCTCTCGGCTGCATCTTTGTGATGATGTATGAATATATTGATGAATGATGATGATGTTGATTTAATAATAACAATCTCTTTTATTCACATATCTTGCCACCATCACGTGAAGTCCTAGCAAATTGCATTTAATGTGTTCACATTTACATTTGAAGTTACACTTTGACCCCTCCTCAACTATAAGGTTGCTGTTTATTCTTGTGAACACCTAAAAAAAAACCGTAGGTCACGGACATTAATCCGTAAGCCACGAGTCCAAGTCCCTGTTCCTTTTTTCCTTCTCTTTTACAACTTTCAAGTAACCACAATTCACCCCCTCTACTTTAACATTCCTTATTTCTTTTGTATTTCCGCTACACTCAACTTCCAGATAATGACACAACAGGCCCCTCAACTTTATTGCTTCATATTTCTATCAATTCCATGTTATCATTTGACCCGAGACACGTCCCGAACATCGCTGTTCCCCTCGTTTATCAACTTCGGACGTTCCGCATCATCTCTAACCTCGCCATATTACGCGTTTTACCTGTACACATACAAACACTCGCAATAAACCTATTCAAAGCAAATAATCACATAAAACCGAACAAAACATGTAAGATAAGCACTTAAACACCTATGTTTCACACTCTCCATCAGGGGGTAGGGTTTCGCAGATGGATTGTGGAAGGTGAACGATGTTAGGTTTTGATTTGGGGACAGTGACGGTCGATCAAAGCATCTACAAGATGATATACATATATACTGTGAACAAAAACCCTAAATCTCGACCTTGAAAGGTGTAAATCGGATCAAATCAGAGCTAAAACAAGGATAATCTTCAATTTAGCAACAGATTGAGCGAATCAGCTTCACAAACAACCACGAAATAGGTGAATTTTGTGTTTTTGAATCGCACAGAAAGGCAGTTGGTGAAGCTGTTGTTAGCTGAGAAATTTGTGATGAGAAGATAATATGTGTGTTTACGAGGAATGAAGATTTTCAGGAAGTTAATGAGAGATAGAGAATCAGGGGACTTTTGGAGAGACAAAGGGTCAAAACTGGTAGTGCAATCATAAAGGTTTTGGATGAAAATGATAAAAACAAAACTCACATGTAATCTGACCATAATATCCCTGACTAACTGAGTTTTTTGACAGAGTTAGTGAGTTGGATCAAAATGGCAAAAAAATGGAAAACTCAGGGACCCAGAGGAGAAAAAAAAACTATTTGGACTAAAATGGCAATTTTGGACAAACCTCAGGGACTAAAATGGAAATTTACTCAAAGAGTTTTGGGCGTCGAGAGGATAATCATAAACGCCGGGTCTAACCAACGTCGGACCGTGTAGCAACCAATTTTGGTGGGGTTGGGTATCGTAACCGAAATTCGGTTGCATGGTTTGGTTAAAAAAATGGAGGTTGGGTTTGTGTAGCAAAGCCAAGTTGGGGATGAAACGACGCACTTGAACAACTCGAACCACCACGTTTATTTTGCACCCTGTAGGTCCCCTCGGAGGATGAGGTCAAACCTTATCCTTGTTATGCCTAACACACTAGCATGTGCGGAATCCAAGCTAGAGTGCAAACCGGAGTTTATAAGAGAACACAAGCCACAAAGAGAAAGGTAGACACACGAGATATCAAAGTTTTCTCTTGTATTTCAGTGGACACAGTTACAGCCCTTGACCAAACTGAAAATGCTCTCTCTACAAGACTGAGTTCACTCACACACCTCTTTCTCTCTCTGTTTTCTGTCTAAGTTTGTGTCTACCTAAAGTGAACACATTACATGGGTATATATACCCGACACAGCTTGTCTGGTCGAAGGATCAGATAGACTGATCGAAAGATCATCTATCGACCGGAAACCTACCGAAAGATCCACATATACCTCGAAGGATGATATCCTTCGAGGTCCATCTATATCCATCGAAGGTTTATCTTTCGAGCTCATCGAAGGATCTAAACTATCCTTCGATGATCCATCCTTCGACACAAACAATTACAAACTATGTGCGAACTGTTTGGGTAGGTCCCCTCGGAGGATGAGGTCAAACCTTATCCTTGTTATGCCTAACACACTAGCATGTGCGGAATCCAAGCTAGAGTGCAAACCGGAGTTTATAAGAGAACACAAGCCACAAAGAGAAAGGTAGACACACGAGATATCAAAGTTTTCTCTTGTATTTCAGTGGACACGGTTACAGCCCTTGACCAAACTGAAAATGCTCTCTCTACAAGACTGAGTTCACTCACACACCTCTTTCTCTTTCTGTTTTCTGTCTAAGTTTGTGTCTACCTAAAGTGAACACATTACATGGGTATATATACCCGACACAGCTTGTCTGGTCGAAGGATCAGATAGACTGATCGAAAGATCATCTATCGACCGGAAACCTACCGAAAGATCCACATATACCTCGAAGGATGATATCCTTCGAGGTCCATCTATATCCATCGAAGGTTTATCTTTCGAGCTCATCGAAGGATCTAAACTATCCTTCGATGATCCATCCTTCGACACAAACAATTACAAACTATGTGCGAACTGTTTGGCCAAGTCAAACCAGGAGGATGGTTGACTTGGTCAAACTTACATCGAACACACATAATAACAAACCTAAGACGTAACTCAGACTAACACAAGACATCGTTTTGTATCATGACAAAATACAGACAAAGTACAGACACAAGTGCACCAACAAACTCCCCCTTGGCTGTAGCTTTGTCTCGATCTTCGTGTCTTCAAGTCTTTGACGTCCTTTCAAACGAGTCGAAACCAAGTCGAACTGAGCTGAGTCGAACCGAGCCGAGTCGCGTCCACACAAAGTGTATCAACAAACTCCCCCTTGGACGCTACTCGTGAGGTTCAACTTCAATGTCTTCCACGTCAGAGGATCTTCAAAGTCTTCACGCGTCGTAAGCAGAAAGTGTATCAACAAACTCCCCTTTTCATTTAGATAGTGTGTCAATAAACTCCCCCTTAGATTGAACTCTCCATTGAGTCATGCTCGTGAATCTTTGACTTGGTCAAATTCTTCAGATCCTTGTGGTGTTGATGAAGGGTCAGCGGCAACTCGATCATTTTATCCTTTGAGTGCCTCCACTTCGTGTCTTCATTCCAAAGCTTGTCATCGAACATGTTCTCCTCGCCTTTAGCATCTGCACATGCAAGAAAGCTAAACGCATAATGAGAACAACCGCTTGGAATATAGTTAAACATTTAAACAGACGACACATATGAGATCAGATCTCAATCAAACACCGACCGACAACAGTTTGAAAGTTTAGAAAATGATCAATTTTAATCCTTTAACTTTCAAAACTCGTTAACTTCGACAGTTTATGAAGGTGCAATTGTTTTCCGGCTTACGATCAGGATTTTTGGTAGGATAGACTCGAGTTCCAACATCAGTCAATTAAAAAAATAAACTAGAAGCAAAATCTTTTTGGATTTTATAAAGTTTATATTAAAACACACCTAAAATCTTTTTGAAATTTTTCATTTTTCAAATGTAAAGACGGAAAGCAATAAATAAATATATATACAAGGACGCATAAACTGAAAACAGTAAATAAATATCTACAGACATTCTTTTTGCGAGTTTCGAGGGTAAGAGAATCATATCAGTGTACGGTCATGCCAAAACGCTCTTGTTGTTCAATTAGTTAACATTAAGATAAGCATCCTATAACAATTATCGGTATTGTTGTCCACATAAACTCAACTTATCATTTGTAATCATGGCGAGGGGATACGTTAAGGTATGATTTATACTTATCGACCGGTGTTCATCCACATCACGACACATTCCCGTATCAAGGTATGCACGAGGGTTCATCTTACCGGTGAGTATACCGATTATCATCTGTTTAACCGTATATGATGTGAGATTCTCACTTATTTTGATTGAAAACAAGCCCTATGTGATATAATCACTTATTGATGAGGAACTTGATTTTCGATGCATGAGGGCACAGGAGCAAGTCCGTGAACAGGTCAGTACTTTCGTACAGCAGAGAGACGAACTTGACTCCCGGATAAATGTGATATTTTATCACTTATTTGTTTGGACATGTGATTGTTGATCACTTATTGAGGTCGTATGCAATATGTACACGTATGTATGGTATCATGGAAGATCTAGACTTGCGTCCCCGTTTTGTTTCGGTAAAAGATACAACCATGATACCCAGATGATAAGCAGCATAAAGACCGAATATCTCAGAACCTCGGCAATCTCTCAAACGAAATTTCGGTACTAAGACCATATGCCAATGAATGGTTCCCACCTGGTCTTCAGTCAGTTTAAGTTTATATCACCCTGCACACTTTAAAATGATTGTGAGCCTACCGATACATCTTATATAGAGCTGCTTAACATATTTTTCATTTAAGGTTTAAAGAGATTTGGACAGACCACTGATGTACTATCATTTTCTCTTTTGCTCGCCAGGAAACTCATTTTTGTTTTTCTATTGTTTTTGTGCTTTTGAAATTTTTGATGTTTTTTGGATTTTTCAAATTTTGGATTTACTCCCCCTAAAATCAACAAACACAAAGGCATTTACAAAGATGATTTTCCGATGTTGGTTAACTCATGTTTTACCTCAATGCCGTTTACCAAAATTAAGTTTTAATCAGAAAAGATTTCTTGAATTTTGGAAAAATGAGTTGGCACGTCGGTAATCGATGTGGACCATGACAACATTGACGAGTTTCATAGTGAAACAATCACGTGTGAGGTGATATTCGTGTTCAACGTGTCTGGTCAAAGAGTGCTGTACGAGAGGATAACAATTTATAAAGTAGCTTAAATAACGACAAGTAAAGGAGAGATTAGAAATTTAAAACCGTATCCTGCAACTGCTTCGTGCATTGCAAAGAATCTGAGTGCTCTCCCAAACTGGATATCCACCCGGTGTGGACTTCAAAGTCGATTCTTTGTAGCTACTGAGAAGTCTCTTGACAGCAACAAGATCATAAACCTTTGGGTCCGGCTGGTCTTCCATATTGCACCAGCGAAGGTCTTTATCTTTCTCTTGAGAAGTAGTGTGCGGTTGTTCAACCCATGCCAAGGCATCCGCACACCCGGTTAGTTTGTTCAACAAACACATTTTCTTCAATCACACCACGAAGAAATGTACACTGCACGTTCATTTTGTTGATTTTGAACTTCAGACGTGCTGCAGGTGCGTACATTTTGATTGAATCTATCCTGGGGACCCGATCAAAGCCTTTAACAATCACACTTTGAAATGATTTGCATTTTGTCGAAGTTATCAATTTCTTTCAACAGACAACTCTGTTTCCCTTTTCATTTTCTCTCCATCAAAGGCAACA
This sequence comes from Helianthus tuberosus, assembly GCA_030545235.1. NCBI lineage: Eukaryota > Viridiplantae > Streptophyta > Magnoliopsida > Asterales > Asteraceae > Helianthus > Helianthus tuberosus. The sequence goes on along the minus strand of CM060447.1, from coordinate 33,478,625 downwards.
ATTTCTTCTGTCGCCTATTTTGAGCAAGGACGCTCCACTATCAACAATCTTACGACTATCAATAGTTCCTCCTGGAACATTCTGCACACTCACTTAGAGATTAGTTGGAGAGGGGGACCCAAGCCTTTGTGGACTTGGGTCGTCCTTGATCATCAAGGAAAGTGATTTCAATCACTTGATGATTAGGAAAAAGAACCTGTGGTGCTCCCCCTGATTGAATTACCTGCTTTTGCTTCCAAGCTGTTTGTCCTTTACCAGTATTTGAATTTATTGTTTTAGCATTTACTGGTTTTACAGTTTCAGGTTTTGCTTGTACAGGTTTTTCTTCTTTGACCTCTGATTTTAAGGCCTTTTTAATTACCTTTTGATTCTTTTGCTTTAACTTCTTTTCCCTTTCTTTCAAGACACGGGGGTCTTGTTTCGGGGAAACTGATCGTTTTTGGTAATCGATTTCTTGGGGAGCCCTCGTTTTTTACTTCAGCTTTTGCACGTGTGGGCAATATCTTACAATATGCCCAACTGTGCCACATTCAAAACATGTTCTCCGCTCTACAAACTTCGGAGAAACATGTTGATGACCAGACGGAGAACCAGACAATGAACCTTGTGATCTAGACGTGCTTGGACCTAAATCACATCCGTTGGTGTGTTGGGTGTAATTATTCTGATCATTTCTTTTTAAAATTCTAACTTGTTTTACAAAATCAACGTTAGATTTATCCTGAAATGTTTCAAGTTTGTCTGAACCCGTGGATCCAACAAAGTTCATTTTCGGTTCTCGTTTCTTAACAGGAGCTCTTTTGTTTTGCACCTTTTGTTGTTGAACCTTAGGTTGCTCAACCTTTGATTGTTGAAATTTAGGTTGTGCAGCCTTAGGTTGAGTAGCCTTAGACTGTTCAACTTTAGATTGTTGAACCTTTGGTTGTTCAGTCTTAGGCTGCTGAACTTTAGGTGCTTGAACATTCTTGTTCTGAGCCTTCTTTCCCTGTACCTTACCTTTTCCGGAATTGCCTTGTTGTTTTCGTTCAATTGGTAGTTTTTGGTTTCCGTATTGTTTTCTAATTTGTTCACACGGAATTGGATCACATTGAGTGACGGTAACTTTGTCACTTTTGTTCCCCAAAAACTTATCAGTACATCCTTCAAAAATTTGCTCAATTAAATCTTGATTTACATTTTTAATTGGAAAATCTTTGTTAGAGTAGATTTTGTCATCTCCTTTGAGCGTGTACAACAAGTTATTCCCTTCACGGCTAGATACAAGGGACTCCATTGCTTTTGACATTTCAGTCTTACTCGGTTTCACTGGTGGATCACACAGGATGTGATTCTCGATTGGAATATCTGTTGTAACCGAGTTAGACTGTTGTTTCACAATTTCTTCAGACTCATCATCCGATGAATCAGATTCATCATCCGAAGAATCAACATCCTCAACAATGGGAGGACTCTGTTCCTTAACACACGATGAATTCGTCACATTCTCAGATTCTGATTGACCCGAGGATGATGTACCAGTTGTGAACCCGAGGCCTGCTGCAAAGTCATCTAGACCGAGTGGCACAGTAAGTTCAAAACGGGGCATATCCTCGTCATCAGGCAATTTGGAGTAATTGTGATTCATTGGGGGAGGACATGATTTGAATCCAATACATATTGCATCCCCCTTTTTCTTTTGAACGTCAATGATGTGATCCAATACATAGCGGGAATTGGAATAGCTTTCCAGTTTCTGCTTAATTATCTCACATTCACATCGAGCTGTTGCCAATTCTACCATTTGCTTTTCAATTGTGTCAATAAGATTATTGTTAGCATGTTGTTTTCGCAAAACAGCCTTTTGTAATTCTGAAACATCATGTCTTAATGACGCAATTGTTGCTTTAAATTCCTTTTCATTTCTGGTTAAAAACAAGTTAGCTTCGGTTGCTTTAGAAAGATCTACAATCAATTCTTGATTGTGTTTGTGTGTGATTTCAAACTGACTTTCCTTTTTAGCATATTTTAAGCACTTTGCACATTCAATAGGAACAGAAATAGAGTCAGAATTAGTATCACATACCTGAGAAGTTTGACCTTCTACGTGAGCCATAAAGGCTGTATGAAAAGAAAAAGATCCATCTTCAGAGAAGAACTGAGCAAGCTTCTCGGAAGTTCCAGCAGATTTCTGGCAGAGAATAGATCTCCTCTTGCATAATGCTTCAGCTTCAGCCAAAAGCTTATCAACCTCCAAATCTAAAGCATCACTTGATAAATTACCAGCATCAAGTGTTCCCCATCCATGCTCCCACTATAACCCGAACTATCTTCATCTTCTGAAGATTCACCAGCAGACACGGGTTCTACTACCTTCTCAATCACTTTAGCATAACATGCTGTTCCACCATTTCCTCCTTCTCCAAGCTGAATGTTCCAGTTGCAGCCTTCATCAGCTTGAACAACCAATCCTCTGTGGGAATTAGTGTTTGTGGATCCAGATGCATTTCCTCCAACCGAAACTATTGATCTGACAGAATTGTTGTTCAGTTGCTGTTGCGGCTGTCCTTGATTCCTGAAGGGATTCTGATTTCCTTGCTTAGGCGGTTTCTGACACTCCCGCTTGAAGTGACCCTTTTCACCACAATTGAAGCAAGTGACAGCATTCTTATCAAAACCATACTTGGTGTTGTTGTTGCTATCCAAGTTGGTTCTCCCCGTCCTTTCCATAAACTCCTTTGCTCTTCGAATTGCACTAGCAAGAGCCCATTTGATATCCATCATTTCAAACTCTTCTCTATCCACTTGCTGATAATCTTCATTGGTTAGATTGATATTCCCAATCTGACCTGCGACCAATCCACAATAAGCACTAACCAAGGTGTTCAACATCTCCATATGCTCCTTGGCTATTTCGACACTGACTTTGGAAAAGTTGGAAGTGTCTAATCTGACTGTGTTCGGATTGGAAGTGGCTTGAGAGTTTGAAGAGCTTCCATAAAATCCTTGCTGTTGCGGTTGTTGCTGCTGAGCTCTGCTTGGGTCTAAGAAAGGCGGTAGTGTGAATTGCTGAGCTGTCGGTTGCACATACTGTTGTTGAGAAGAAGAATTTGGTCTAGAATACATCGAGTATGCTGAAGGATCAAACTGATCTGTTGTGGAAGGTCCGGTATTTGAGATGAAAGCTGTTTGAAGCTTCGCGTGTTGAGAAGCTGGTTTTTCTCCACTGATACCTCCTGCAATCCCAAAGTACATCTCTGGATTTTGAGGAGTTAGTGTTCTTTTTGGCTTAAGCTTTTCTTCTACATCCTTGTTCTCCAATTTTTGAATTAAATCATAAACGTTGATTGTGTCTAGAACACCATTTTCTTTGAGAATTTCAAGAAAACTACTCCACTTTGATGGTAAGCTATCAGCGAATCTCTTCACCATTTCTTGTGGAGTGGCGGTGACTCTAAAAGCAAACATCTCGCTCAACAAGTGATGGAACCTTGTAGATAACTCTGCCAAAGTCTCATTCTCCATACACGTGAATCCTTCAAACTCTTTCTTCAGTAATTCTTGCTTGATCTTTCTAGATTGAGCATTTCCTTCACATCGTAACGTGAGCATATCCCACAAGCTTTTAGTAGTCGTGCAGTAAACGAACTGGTGGTAAATGTCTCTGTGAAGAGCTTGTGTGAGAATCATGAATGCTTTCTTTTCTAACTCAAATTTCTTCTTATCATCATCAGACAGAGTGCTGTAAGTTTGTGGATTAGATCCTGCAACTTCCAAATCATTGTCAAATGCGGTGAAGAAGCACATCCATAGATCTTGACCTTGCCCCTGAACATAAGTTCTCAGCCTTTCTTTCCACCATCCCCAATCATTGATATGATTTAGCTTTGGCGGTTTTGTGCTTGTACCAGTTTCACTGTCGTTCTGCATCATTGATTGAATGCTGCTTTGATTTGTGACCAATGCCCATTGATTTGCAGTTATCATTGCAGCTTGAGGTGTGGCAATAGCTCGCATCCATGCAGTTTTGTCGAAATCTGACTCAGATTGCGTAGCTGATGATTGTGGAGTCAAAGTCCACGCGGTTGGATCCCACTGACCGTTTGTTCCCATTTTAAATAATTAATATATTAAGTGAAAATTGATTTAAAATTTGAAAAACAAGTTTTCCCCTTTTTTTTTTTTTTTTTTAAATTAATTTTCACAAACTATGTTAATATCTCGAATGATAACAACCAGCCGAAGGATCCCTGATCGAAAGACCTGAAAAACACAAACTGTTAAACTTAAACAGACTAGGATCGAAGGATCAAGACTTGTTCGAAGGATCAACAGTGTTCGAAAGATCACTGTTGAATTTCGAACAATGATTTCGAAAGATTCTCCAATCGAAGGATCCTTATCTTTCGAATAAGAACTGCAGATCGATAGATGTATGCTTCGAAAAGATTCCTTGGATCGAAGGATAAGTCACAGACTTCGAAGGATGTTCGAAGGATCATTATCTATCGAACTTCCTTTGATCGAAAGATGATCTTTCGACTTCGAAGGATATCCTTCGATCTGCACTGACACAGTTGACGAAAGAGACAGGTTGGTGAAAAAGGTGATGGGTTGGTGAAATCTTTCTGCAGAAGGCAGAAGGTATGGTCAGACCATGCCTTTTACCAAAACCAAGATTTGAACAATAAAATATACTAAAAAACGAAGGTTCTTTGCCAGAAACCGGTCACCGGAGTAAGCCGGAATTTGGCCGGAGATGACCAAAAATCTTAAAAACAAGTTTTTTAAGTTACCCAACCCGTCCTTTAACACACCCGGTTAGTGTCACACCCCGATTTCCACGTGTCACCGGTGGGCCCGGTGGGGGAGTATCGTGACGTGGTTGGCAACGTAATAGTCAAACAACACAATATAATAATGCACAGCGGAAGCAAATTTAGAATAAGATACAACCGAATTTATTTATTGTAAACAAAGTCACAATTATCCGGTGTTTATCCACAGTAGTATCGAATTAAAAACATTGTTTATGGTTCAACAGACTTTGGCATCTAAAGCTTGCGAGACTTCTAGTGATGCTTAGGAGACTTCCAGCCTATTTCGCCTAGTACCTGCATTTAATCTTTTTGGGAAAATACGTCAGTTTACACTGGTAAATACATTCAACTGACTCATTTTATAAAATGATTGAAAATTGGTTTGGATGCACGTGGCATAAATCATTTTGTTTAACTTGGGAGAATTGTTTTGATATTATAACAATCTTGTGAACGAATTACATGTTACTTATGCGTTCAGTAGCCCGGAACGTATTCCGGGTTAAAGATCAATAGACACACCACTTTAAGTGAGTTATACACGGGAGTACGCCTACACCCCGTGCTCAGGTCGTGGCCATCTCGTAAGATGATGCCTAGGATATCCGGGACATGGTCATTAACCCCCCAAAGGCTTTAAAGTAAACAAATCTGTTTAAAACGAGCCGATCAAATTATTCAATTAACCACCTAAGCGATGGAAGATTTGATGCCCGATCAAGCGGTACGCTATGTACCGTAACCCAAGCCCGTATAGGGAAAATAAGTTAAAAGTATTTACCTTTGCAAGTATAAATCCTTAATCGAATAAATTGCAGATAGCTTTTACTGGTCCTCCTAATCTGGAACGAAGGTTTAATATAACCTATTAGAATACTAACGGGTCTTTAATTAAGCTTAAGCTTAGACCGGTCAGTTTTAACGATACGGTTCGTACGCACGATTAAGCGAAGACCGGATAGAATGTGATTTTGACCCGACAAGTTTGAGGACTTGTTTAATATGGGTTTACTATTCACATTCTGGATTTTGAGATAAAAATGATATCGTTTGACCCGTTTCGGCTAGTTTATGCAAACTAGTTACATAAACCGTACCGAACGCGTATAATGCATAACGGGTAACCGAAAGGGTCGCGAACAGGTTTCCTAAGTTAATACGCTTTAAATATGTTGTGATATCATTATGATATCTTCCATAATGCCCATAACGAGTTTATTCCCTAATTATGCCCCGTAGGGGTATTTTGGTCATTTTAACGACCATAAAAGGGATTTATAATACTTCTGAGATACGGGTCTGATTAAATCAGAAAAACATCATAATTTAACAGGTTATGTCTAGTGGTATTAAGTCTTACGTGGCAAAATGGTTTTAATACTAAACTACGCGTTTAATACGCGTATAAAGCCGTTTTAGGCGACGTACGGGTTAAAATACCAATCTGAGTTTTCTGATCAGCAAAACAGGCTCGAAATACTATATTTATTATTTTAGATCAGTGGCAATTGGATTGGTATCAATCGGATTCGTAAAACTCATTTTATGGCCTAAAAGGGCATATTCGGTATTAACCGAATCAATGCGATAAGCCTAGCTTAAGACCAGCTTAAAAATAATTAAAAATCTTCAAAAATCCCAAAATATTATTTAATATCAGTGGGTAAAAGTTTTGGTACCGAAAATCGGGTTTAGATAGGCTATGCGCTAATCGCGCCGTTTAATTAATAAAAAGTTTATTATTCACGCTAATGCGCATATCTCCTAATCTAGACTTCCGATTGACGTGAAAATTTACGTACATGTTTAATAATCAGTAATTAAGATTATTGTACTTCCACATTTTCAAAATTCTCGTCGTAAGGTCATAAGGGCATTACGGTCCAATTTAAGCGATTAACGGAAACGTGTGCATGCATCGGATAATCAACGAAACAAGTACAGAGACTTATACTAACATGCAACCCTACTCTAATGAAGCACTAAGGCATTTCCGAATCAAACTAAAACGGGTCAGAACCGAAGTCAAAGCAAAAGTCAAGGTTTTGCGCCTTTCGGTTCCGAACCGGGTTTAAACAGAAATTTGTCGAGTCGGGCAAGCGTAGACAAGTTTTTACACTCATTACCAAGTTATATTAGGTTTAAAACAGATTACACGCCTCGCGGATTGCTAATCGTGCATTAAATCGCATTTTGTAATTCTGTTGACTTTTTCGGTCAACGTTTGACCCGACAAACGACCTAGTTAGGTCTGGATTCGGTACGTGACCTTATAAGGGCTTATTACCCATATAATTACCTATCTAACGGTACTTTCAATTTGACATACGACTGAACTATCGTTACTAAATCAAGAAGTCAACCGTAAACTATGATATATTGACTTTTATGCTAATTATAAAGCTAGAACTAAAATAGAAGGGTTAGGCAACTTACTAGATGATTAATGAACGATTAGAAAGGCTCTTGATCAGTTTGCAAGCTCCCCAAATAATCAGAATGCTTGAATATGATGTGTGAATGAAAGTTGCACTTGAAGGTCCTTTATATAGTGGGTTTACACACCACAATCAATTGACACAAGAGTCTATACCCTTCCACAATTGTTCAACACATGTCTTCTAGTGCCTAGGGGAGTCTAAGGTTCATGCACATGCAAGAAAACCGGCCTAAGGGGTAACAATCGCGAGATACAGGCTGCTGCCTGTTTTTCTGCTTCTGGGCATAGCTAGCGCACCGTTACGCTACACTTGTAGCGGTGCGCTAGCCCGCTACATTGGGCCAGAAGACTTAACATGGTAGCGCACCGTTACGCTACATATGTAGCGGTGCGCTAGCCCATTTCTGAGACAAAATTGTTGTTGTTTGTTGAAGATTCGAAAAGATAGCAACTTGTACGACAACTAGACCTCATTTATCAATTATAGGACCCTTTTTCAGTGTATGATACTGGGTAATACCCTACCATTGAACTTGTTTCAATTTGAATGCATTAACAAGATCCGAAAACATCGGTGTACCACTCAAATTATTTGTGGGATCACATCATGCTTTATCACATCCATTATTAGAAATAATTTTCCGCATCGTGGGTAATAAAAGATGGGTATAATATTTAATCGGTCTTGGGATTTATAATTTAGGTCGTTCAGAGGTAACAGTTTAACATGACGCCACTTTAAATCCTACCGAATCATCTTTGTAAAAAAAAATCCGAGTTTACAACGCGTTTTGTCTGACATGACACGTGTCGTTTTATTATTGAACCCGAAATTTTCGAGGTGTTACATCCTCACCCCTTTAAAATAAATCTCGACCCGAGATTTACTGAAACAAGTAAGGGTACTTTTCTTTCATCGTGGATTCAACCTCCCACGTGAAATCGGGACCTCTACGAGCATCCCATTTGACCTTAACAAAAGGTATATGCTTTCTCCGAAGCTTCCTTACCTGCCGATCTTCAATCGACAAAGGTTTTTCCACAAACGTTAAGCTCTTATCTATTTGCACATCTGTATGTGGCATGACATGCGAATCGTCAGCGGAACACTTCTTTAGATTGCAGATGTGGAACACATTGTGAATTCCACTGAGCTCTTCTGGTAAATTCAACTTGTAGGCAACTGACCCGACACGTTCGATAACCTCGAAAGGTCCTATATATCTCGGGCTTAGTTTGCCTTTCTTACCAAATCGCATCACCCCTTTCCATGGTGACACTCTAAGTAGGACTTTGTCACCTACTTCGAAGTGAAAATCCTTACGACTTGGATCCGCGTAACTCTTCTGCCTATTCCGGGCAGCTTGGAGATTGTTACGAATCTGGACAATCTTGTCCGTTGTTTCAAACACGATCTCTGGTCCTGATAACTGGACTTCTCCAACTTCCGCCCAACAAACTGGCGATCTACACTTTCTACCGTATAATGCCTCAAAAGGCGCAGCCTTTATGCTGGTATGGTAGCTATTGTTGTAAGAGAATTCGATCAAAGGTAGGTTCTTATCCCAGCTACCTTCCAATTCGATCGCACATGCACGCAGCATGTCTTCCAATGTTTGAATAGTACGCTCACTCTGACCGTCTGTCTGAGGATGGTAAGCCGTACTAAAGTTCAAACGTGTGCCCAAAGATTGTTGGAAACTCTTCCAAAAGTGTGACGTGTACCTAGTATCCCGGTCAGAGATAATAGCTACAGGTATGCCATGTAAGGCTACAATCTTATCAACATATAACTGGGCTAACATATCGGAGCTATAAGTCTCCTTGATGGGTAAGAAATGAGCTGACTTAGTCAGTCGGTCAACTATAACCCATATCGTATCATTTCCTTTCCTCGTCTTGGGTAACTTGGTAATAAAATCCATAGTTACCATTTCCCACTTCCACGTAGGAAGTTCAGGCTGTTGTAGCAAACCTGACGGTTTCTGATGCTCGGCTTTGACTTGCGCACATGTCAAGCATTTTGCTACATGAGCGGCCACAGACTTTTTCAAGCCTATCCACCAATAATTTGCCTTTAAATCCTGGTACATCTTGTCAGCTCCAAGATGAACGGAGTATTTGGAACTATGGGCTTCTTGGAGGATGACATCACGAAGTCCTCCAAAAATTGGAACCCATATTCGTCCGTTTAACCGTAAAATTCCGTCCTTGCTAAGAGTTAACTGCTCCTCAGTCACTCCTAACTTTTCATTAGGATAGTTAGCTCCTAACACAGCTTCCTTCTGTGCAGCTAACACCCTTTCTATCAAACTGTTCTTTATCTCCATACGCTTGGCGTTAATTCGAATGGGTTTAACCCTTTCCTTTCTGCTCAAGGCGTCAGCGACTACATTCGCTTTGCCGGGATGGTATTTGATTTCACAATCATAATCATTTAAAGTTTCCATCCAACGGCGTTGCCTCATGTTTAATTCTTTCTGGTTAAACAGATGCTGGAGGCTCTTGTGATCAGAAAAGATCACAAACTTGATTCCATAAAGATAATGCCTCCACAGTTTTAGTGCGAACACAACGGCACCCAATTCCAAGTCATGGGTGGTGTAATTCTTTTCGTGCACCTTTAACTGTCGTGATGCATAGGCAATAACCTTGCCTTTCTGCATAAGCACACACCCCATGCCAGTGTGTGATGCATCACAATAAACTACAAATTCTTCAGCGCCTTCAGGTAATGTAAGCACAGGAGCATTGCTCAACTTTTGTCTTAAAACATCGAAGGACTCTTGCTGCTTAGGACCCCAAACGAACTTTACTTTCTTCTTGGTCAGGGAGGTTAGGGGTGCAGCAATCCTTGAAAAATTTTCAATGAAGCGTCTGTAATATCCTGCCAATCCTAGGAAGCTACGAATTTCTGTTGGCGTCTTTGGCTCTTGCCAGTTCATTACTGCTTCAACCTTAGCGGGATCCACCTGGATACCACGCTCACTGACCACATGTCCGAGAAATTGGACTTCCCTAAGCCAAAATTCACACTTGGAGAATTTGGCATAGAGCTTCTCTTTATGCAGGAGTTTGAGAATACATCGAAGATGTTTCTCGTGGTCAGCTTTGTTCTTAGAATAAATGAGGATGTCGTCGATGAAAACGATGACGAATTTATCTAAGTGAGGCTTGCAAACGCGATTCATGAGATCCATGAACGCAGCCGGTGCATTGGTGAGCCCGAAAGGCATCACTAGGAACTCGTAGTGACCGTAACGAGTCCTAAATGCAGTCTTGTGTACGTCCTCATCTTTGACCTTCAGCTGATGGTAGCCTGACCTCAAATCTATCTTTGAGAAGTAACTTGCCCCTTGCAATTGATCGAACAGATCGTCGATTCTGGGCAGAGGATATCTATTCTTGATCGTGACTTTATTAAGCTCACGATAGTCGATGCACAGACGCATCGACCCATCCTTCTTCTTGACAAATAAGATTGGTGCTCCCCAAGGAGATGAACTGGGCCGAATGAAACCCTTAGCCAGCAATTCATCTAGCTGTGTCCGCAACTCCTTCATTTCCGTGGGTGCCAATCTGTATGGTGCTCTAGCAACTGGTGCAGCTCCGGGAATGATATCGATCCTGAATTCGACTTGTCTATCTGGTGGTAGGCCAGGTAGATCTTCAGGAAATACTTCTGGGTATTCTGAGATGACAGGGATGTCTTCTAACTTCGGTTTAGGCTCATCAATAATTACCTGTGCCATGTAAATGACACACCCCTTCTTCAAACACTTTGAAGCCTTGAGCATAGTCACGTGCTCAGGCAGTCCGTACTGGGTATCTCCCCGAATGGTAAGTGATTCACCAGACGGAGTCTTTATTACCACCTGTTTCTGGTTACAGACGATTTGGGCCTGGTTATGAGATAACCAGTCCATACCCAGAACTATGTCAAAACCAGCTAATTTAAACGGAAGTAGGGACAGAGGAAAAGAATGGTTCTTAATGGATATAACACATCCATCTAACACATTAGAGACGGTTTCTATAGTACCATCTGCTAACTCTACCTCATAGTTCACTTTTAGGGTTTTGACAGGTAAATTTAACAATTTACAAAATTTATGATCTACGAAGGACTTATCTGCGCCTGAATCAAAAAGTACTCTTGCAAAAACATCATTGACAAGGAAAGTACCTGTTATGACGTTATCATCCTGCACAGCCTCCTTCGCATCCATCCTGAAGACTCTGGCATTAGTCTTCTTAGCCTCCTCAGGCTTCTTGTTGTACTTTGGGCAGTTAGTCTTTATGTGGCCCTTTTCATTGCAACGGTAGCACGTTGCATCTTTCATCTTCTTGCAATCCAAGGTTTTGTGTTCCTTGGATTTGCACAAACCACAAGCAAAAGACCTTGACTCGTTATTCGAGTTTGATTCGAGTCTGCACTTTCCAAAGTGCTGTTTCTTGCAAGTTTTGCATGTGGGCTTCTCTCCAGAACGACGCCCATCTTTCTTCGAATCCGATCCCTTCTTGTGATCACCGCTCCCTCGGTGTTTCTTGTTCGACCTACGCGAACCATCATCTTCTCGTTTCCTCTTCTCAGCATCTTTATTCCTCAGCGATCTCTGTCGGACCGCATCCAGTGTGAGGGATAAAGAAAGGTCAGTTACAGACCTGAAGGTAACTGGCCGAGAAGCTTTAACACTGGCCTTGATTTCGGGTTCTAAACCTCCAATAAAACGAGCGATCCTTTTAGGCTCCGGGGTTACCAGATAAGGTACCAACCGGGATAGTGTATTGAAGCTCGTCAGATAAGCTTGACAATCGAGATTCTTCATCACCAGTGATAGAAAATCATATTCTATCTTTTCCACCTCGTGTTGAGGGCAGTAATTTTCTTTGATCAGGGCAATAAATTGATCCCACGTCATGCTATACAACGGGATCTTTCCTGAGGCCTCCATCAGAGATCTCCACCAAGCTAACGCCTCTCCTTTGAAGGACTGTGAGACAAATTTAACCACATCACCTTCAGCGCATCCGCTGATGTCCACGACCGTGTCCATTTCATCCAGCCACGTCATGCAGTCTACCGCTCCTTTCTCCCCCGTAAAATCCCTGGGTTTACAAGACACAAAGTACTTATATGTGCAACCCTTGTTACGGTGTCCCTGATGCAGTACTAACTGCTGAGATGGATTACTTTGGTGGTTGGTGGACTGGCGATCATCACCGTTTTTCTTTGGTTCATCCTTTTTGGGAGGAGGCTTGTTATGAGCCTCAGAATGTGTCCTTGGCTTTGAATGTGACACAGAGTGGGTCCTACTCCGGGTACTACTGTATTCTTCGTACTGTCTATCCAAAGCTTGAGTGACAGCGCCATCAATGATCGCTTTTAGTTCGGCGCCCGTCAATGTAATCTGGGCATTCTCATTTGGCGCCACAGGATGGCTATTGACTTCATTAGAGTTAGCCATTTGTATTGAACTGTTGCAGAAAACAAGAACAATATTTTATTTTGGGATTTTATTATGGAATTACCTCTTAGGGTAATTCGTTAACCATGGTAAACAGAGACCATATTTGATTAACTTATTAATCGTATTAATTTAGGATTTCGATTAAAATTCATCCTAAACATAAACAATAACAATATATATTAGCACGTAAGGCTTGGTCACATGGACAATTTAACTTATAAGCTATGATTTCAGAGAATCAAGACTTTTGAGGTTTGAACCTAGTTCATTACCTTTATTAGACAGGGAGTTATAGCTACCACTGTCTTTTGGCTCATGTAGAAATGAGCAAGGCCCGTAGGCACTATATTACCACGTATGGTTAAATATGATCATCTTAATTGATGATGTAAATCCAGGATTCAGAGATCATTAAACTGGATTAGGAATCTTCTAAAGAATCCTTATTCATTTAAGAATGACATGTGATTTTTAACGAATCACTTCTGCCAGGAGTGTTAACATGTTTTAAGATGTTAACAGGGATTTGAATCTTTTAAACCGGTCTTACCATTTTGGCCCGGTCTTATATTTGACACGAGGCTAGGTTTCACACTTAAAGATTCTTAATTAAATAATTACTAGGCAGATTAAAAGGAATGATTTTAATTTATTTATTTCATTTATAATTTTTTTATGCACAAATGGCGAACATGAAATTTATAAAAATAACACTCCATTAAGTTATACAATATTACTTATTGCCCTAAACGGGTCTTTTACACATGGAATTTGCCCACGCAGGAGCTAAAACATACCAACATGCCCACGCAGGGGTCTTACAGAAGACATGCCCACGTAGGGGTCTTACAGAAAGACATAAGTCCTCGTAGGGACTAACACACTAACAATTGTCCACGTAGGGACTTAAACAAACATAAGTCCACGTAGGGACTAAACATACAACATACCCTCGTAGGGGTTTATGGAAAGATAGACCCGCGTAGGGGTCAATACACACAACAACAAACACACCCACGTAGGGGCTTAACAACCAAATACAAGAGAAAATAACTGTGGAAGAATTCAACGACTCTTCTTGTTCTTTCCCTTGATCAAACCAACCAATCCTTGTAAGAAACTCTCCGTCTTCTGGCGGTCGCGGCGAGACTCCTGCTCAACTTGATTCAATCTATGTAGAATTTCCTCCCGTTCTGGGGGAGAAAATCGTGGCGGCTGAGACTGAGCTCGAATGATAGGCCTGGGAGGTATTGGGTAACCCTGATTCGGGTAGCTTACCCCCCATGGATCTCCGTAGGGTCCTTGGGCATTGAAGGAGTTATAAGTTGCTGCTTCCATATAAGGATCTGCCTCAGCGTATCCGTAGTTGTTGTAAGCTGGTGGCTCGAACGGGTTGTAAGTACTTGGACCCGTGTATGCTGGTATTGGGTTCTCAAAACCCATGGGCGGTGGCTGTTGATAAGCTGGCTGCGAAGGCCCACCCATTTGTGGGTCCTCCCAACGAGGCGGGTAGTGACTTGCACTTGACTGCCTTGGGGAGCTAATATGAAAGTCTCCTGGTCGCACCGACATACGTGCACCGGTTCTCCTTCGCCTTGGCGGTTGTGGAGGTGGCGGTTGAACTGGTGGCGGTGGAGGTGGTGGCGTAACTGCCACAAACCTATGATCCTCTGATGAATCTTGATGATGCGGCTGTGGCTGTGGATCCTGTTGCTGCTGAGACTGCTGCTGATGCTGCCCATGTGATGACGAGTGGTGTGATGGTGTATAATACCATGGGTGTTGATTAAAGAAAGCTTGGAAACTGTCGGGACCACCATAGGGTGATCCGTGAAACGAAGATCCGTCCGAGATCTCTATCGGGTGGTTCGGAGTGCCACTCGCAGGCATGACGGGGTCCGTGTCCTCGTCCATGTCATCAGCTTGATCACCAGAGAAGTGGTCGTCTGGACCCAGTGGGTTGAAACCCACGGGTTCTTGTAGGTAATCGGCCGGATTAAACTGGCCTCTAAAGATCGATGTGGGGTCCCCATAAGAATGATGGGACAGGGACCTCTGAAGTGGTATGTATGAGGGCAGAGGGTTATTAGGCTCGCCTTCCGATTGAGGTCCATATGAATTGCGGACCGGAGGGGTAGAACTGTGCGAAACAGATCGTCTCGCTGGTTCGAACAGGTCTCTCCTGTTCCGTCTTGGATTCTCGCTTTCTGCCGCAATTGGAGCCCGTGTATTTGACGGCCCTGCTTCATGGTCGTTGGGGGCGGTAACTGGCCCCTTTCCACGTCCTCTCGTGCGAAAGAATCTCGGAGGCATCTTGTTATTCCTGTCAATAAAGCATGAGATAACAATAACAAAATATAAAATTTTAAAGGACAAAACAAAAACCCGAAGAAGGTAGAATTTGTCCTATGTTATAAGTCTAGACTCAAAAGTTTAGATATGTGCAATTGTGTAACTGAGATTAAACACAAAAGGCTAGTGTTTAATTCACTCAGTGTTGGCTCTGATACCAACCTGTCACACCCCGATTTCCACGTGTCACCGGTGGGCCCGGTGGGGGAGTATCGTGACGTGGTTGGCAACGTAATAGTCAAACAACACAATATAATAATGCACAGCGGAAGCAAATTTAGAATAAGATACAACCGAATTTATTTATTGTAAACAAAGTCACAATTATCCGGTGTTTATCCACAGTAGGATCGAATTAAAAACATTGTTTATGGTTCAACAGACTTTGGCATCTAAAGCTTGCGAGACTTCTAGTGATGCTTAGGAGACTTCCAGCCTATTTCGCCTAGTACCTGCATTTAATCTTTTTGGGAAAATACGTCAGTTTACACTGGTAAATACATTCAACTGACTCATTTTATAAAATGATTGAAAATTGGTTTGGATGCACGTGGCATAAATCATTTTGTTTAACTTGGGAGAATTGTTTTGATATTATAACAATCTTGTGAACGAATTACATGTTACTTATGCGTTCAGTAGCCCGGAACGTATTCCGGGTTAAAGATCAATAGACACACCACTTTAAGTGAGTTATACACGGGAGTACGCCTACACCCCGTGCTCAGGTCGTGGCCATCTCGTAAGATGATGCCTAGGATATCCGGGACATGGTCATTAACCCCCCAAAGGCTTTAAAGTAAACAAATCTGTTTAAAACGAGCCGATCAAATTATTCAATTAACCACCTAAGCGATGGAAGATTTGATGCCCGATCAAGCGGTACGCTATGTACCGTAACCCAAGCCCGTATAGGGAAAATAAGTTAAAAGTATTTACCTTTGCAAGTATAAATCCTTAATCGAATAAATTGCAGATAGCTTTTACTGGTCCTCCTAATCTGGAACGAAGGTTTAATATAACCTATTAGAATACTAACGGGTCTTTAATTAAGCTTAAGCTTAGACCGGTCAGTTTTAACGATACGGTTCGTACGCACGATTAAGCGAAGACCGGATAGAATGTGATTTTGACCCGACAAGTTTGAGGACTTGTTTAATATGGGTTTACTATTCACATTCTGGATTTTGAGATAAAAATGATATCGTTTGACCCGTTTCGGCTAGTTTATGCAAACTAGTTACATAAACCGTACCGAACGCGTATAATGCATAACGGGTAACCGAAAGGGTCGCGAACAGGTTTCCTAAGTTAATACGCTTTAAATATGTTGTGATATCATTATGATATCTTCCATAATGCCCATAACGAGTTTATTCCCTAATTATGCCCCGTAGGGGTATTTTGGTCATTTTAACGACCATAAAAGGGATTTATAATACTTCTGAGATACGGGTCTGATTAAATCAGAAAAACATCATAATTTAACAGGTTATGTCTAGTGGTATTAAGTCTTACATGGCAAAATGGTTTTAATACTAAACTACGCGTTTAATACGCGTATAAAGCCGTTTTAGGCGACGTACGGGTTAAAATACCAATCTGAGTTTTCTGATCAGCAAAACAGGCTCGAAATACTATATTTATTATTTTAGATCAGTGGCAATTGGATTGGTATCAATCGGATTCGTAAAACTCATTTTATAGCCTAAAAGGGCATATTCGGTATTAACCGAATCAATGCGATAAGCCTAGCTTAAGACCAGCTTAAAAATAATTAAAAATCTTCAAAAATCCCAAAATATTATTTAATATCAGTGGGTAAAAGTTTTGGTACCGAAAATCGGGTTTAGATAGGCTATGCGCTAATCGCGCCGTTTAATTAATAAAAAGTTTATTATTCACGCTAATGCGCATATCTCCTAATCTAGACTTCCGATTGACGTGAAAATTTACGTACATGTTTAATAATCAGTAATTAAGATTATTGTACTTCCACATTTTCAAAATTCTCGTCGTAAGGTCATAAGGGCATTACGGTCCAATTTAAGCGATTAACGGAAACGTGTGCATGCATCGGATAATCAACGAAACAAGTACAGAGACTTATACTAACATGCAACCCTACTCTAATGAAGCACTAAGGCATTTCCGAATCAAACTAAAACGGGTCAGAACCGAAGTCAAAGCAAAAGTCAAGGTTTTGCGCCTTTCGGTTCCGAACCGGGTTTAAACAGAAATTTGTCGAGTCGGGCAAGCGTAGACAAGTTTTTACACTCATTACCAAGTTATATTAGGTTTAAAACAGATTACACGCCTCGCGGATTGCTAATCGTGCATTAAATCGCATTTTGTAATTCTGTTGACTTTTTCGGTCAACGTTTGACCCGACAAACGACCTAGTTAGGTCTGGATTCGGTACGTGACCTTATAAGGGCTTATTACCCATATAATTACCTATCTAACGGTACTTTCAATTTGACATACGACTGAACTATCGTTACTAAATCAAGAAGTCAACCGTAAACTATGATATATTGACTTTTATGCTAATTATAAAGCTAGAACTAAAATAGAAGGGTTAGGCAACTTACTAGATGATTAATGAACGATTAGAAAGGCTCTTGATCAGTTTGCAAGCTCCCCAAATAATCAGAATGCTTGAATATGATGTGTGAATGAAAGTTGCACTTGAAGGTCCTTTATATAGTGGGTTTACACACCACAATCAATTGACACAAGAGTCTATACCCTTCCACAATTGTTCAACACATGTCTTCTAGTGCCTAGGGGAGTCTAAGGTTCATGCACATGCAAGAAAACCGGCCTAAGGGGTAACAATCGCGAGATACAGGCTGCTGCCTGTTTTTCTGCTTCTGGGCATAGCTAGCGCACCGTTACGCTACACTTGTAGCGGTGCGCTAGCCCGCTACATTGGGCCAGAAGACTTAACATGGTAGCGCACCGTTACGCTACATATGTAGCGGTGCGCTAGCCCCTTTCTGAGACAAAATTGTTGTTGTTTGTTGAAGATTCGAAAAGATAGCAACTTGTACGACAACTAGACCTCATTTATCAATTATAGGACCCTTTTTCAGTGTATGATACTGGGTAATACCCTACCATTGAACTTGTTTCAATTTGAATGCATTAACAAGATCCGAAAACATCGGTGTACCACTCAAATTATTTGTGGGATCACATCATGCTTTATCACATCCATTATTAGAAATAATTTTCCGCATCGTGGGTAATAAAAGATGGGTATAATATTTAATCGGTCTTGGGATTTATAATTTAGGTCGTTCAGAGGTAACAGTTTAACATGACGCCACTTTAAATCCTACCGAATCATCTTTGTAAAAAAAAATCCGAGTTTACAACGCGTTTTGTCTGACATGACACGTGTCGTTTTATTATTGAACCCGAAATTTTCGAGGTGTTACAATTAGTTTAGAACACGTTTTTACTACTGGAAATGCAAGAAAAACACTAAAAACGGGTGCTAAACCAAGTGAGTTTTTGTCCAAACACTCCAAAGTCTTGTATAAACTCGGTTTTTAACAAGGAAAAGAGCCACGGCTCTGATACCACTTGTAGGTCCCCTCGGAGGATGAGGTCAAACCTTATCCTTGTTATGCCTAACACACTAGCATGTGCGGAATCCAAGCTAGAGTGCAAACCGGAGTTTATAAGAGAACACAAGCCACAAAGAGAAAGGTAGACACACGAGATATCAAAGTTTTCTCTTGTATTTCAGTGGACACAGTTACAGCCCTTGACCAAACTGAAAATGCTCTCTCTACAAGACTGAGTTCACTCACACACCTCTTTCTCTCTTTGTTTTCTGTCTAAGTTTGTGTCTACCTAAAGTGAACACATTACATGGGTATATATACCCGACACAGCTTGTCTGGTCGAAGGATCAGATAGACTGATCGAAAGATCATCTATCGACCGGAAACCTACCGAAAGATCCACATATACCTCGAAGGATGATATCCTTCGAGGTCCATCTATATCCATCGAAGGTTTATCTTTCGAGCTCATCGAAGGATCTAAACTATCCTTCGATGATCCATCCTTCGACACAAACAATTACAAACTATGTGCGAACTGTTTGGCCAAGTCAAACCAGGAGGATGGTTGACTTGGTCAAACTTACATCGAACACACATAATAACAAACCTAAGACGTAACTCAGACTAACACAAGACATCGTTTTGTATCATGACAAAATACAGACAAAGTACAGACACAAGTGCACCAACACACCCTCACCTTCGAACCGGATCCTAAATATTTTTTTTTGTTCCCTTCACCTTTGTTTGAGCCTTCCATTATAATTGTCTGACAAGAGTTGAAATGAGGATGAGATGAAGAAGTGTGTGAAAAAAATAGGTTGATTGGTTTGTTTAAATATGAAAATTAGATTTTTTTTAATAATTGTAAACGGTCGTTAGAAGTGCACAACGGTCGAAAAAAAACATGCTTCCCGAGCGGTAAACCTTCACCGATCAATGAATGACACCGAGAGGTAAACTCCGTCGGCGGTGGTGTTACCGATTGGTAAACCGCTTTACCAAGGGGTTTACCGCACCACACCGTTCACCCTAAGTTCTAAGAATTTAATTACATTTACTACTAGAAGTTAATTATCAAGTTTAACAAAATCAATAATTTCTTTATACGTTTTATTAAATAAGTTATTTATATTAATAATTTCAACAAATATTTTAATAGAAAAAAATATTCAAATTTCTACAATTCAGAAAAGGCACCGAAACGGATACAACGGGGAAAGGAAAAGAAACAACATATTGCAGAACTATGGAATCAAATTGATGTCGGTGTTCTACGATGGATTTTCTTTTAACGCTCAACGAATACTATACAAGTTCAGCCATCCATGTAAACCATTGGCGAAAAGTCACCCACACCCAACAAACACTAACAACGGTGATGACCCAACCCACCCACCATTCCAGGTTAAACCCACATTATCCAACAAAATTCTTCATACTATTCTTAAACACTACCACGGCGCATGGACCGCATTTGTGCTTGAGTGTAAAATGGGGAGTAGAATGGGGAGTTGACATGGCATAATACTATTGGGTAGGATTTCACTCAAACACCCTAAGTTGTTTGACTATACCCTCCACCCTAACATCGTTGAAGATAACCGAAACTCAAGAGCCATCTATATTGAACACAAGTTATCTAATCTAAAACTTGATAAATTTTCTTATGTCTCTTCTTATTGTCAGGCCCTAAAGATGCTATCGGATCAGTTAGCAAATATCAGTGCTCCAATCACGAACCACCGGCAATGAGAATGAAATCAAGTGTGACAAAATACTCTTATTAAGCAAATTTTTAGCAACATATAACATGTGTAAAATATTTTTTTTTTGAAGGGTGACTTTCTATGTACAGGACCTATCGGTCACCGGGTTCTTGTCAAAGACAATCCTCCAAGCCAAACCTTTGAATTATAAGATTATGTTGCACAGGGGCGGACCTGAAGGCTTAAGGGGCGGAGCCCGGGCTACGGCTCAACTTTTTACTAGAAGTGTAAAAAAAAAAAAATTTCGATTTTTATACATAGGACACCCCTGAACAAGTACGAGGACACCCCTCAAAATTTTTTTTACAAAATAATAAGCCTAGTTCAAGTGTTATTCAGCAACCTAATTAGCCCAATTAAGTAATAATAGCCCACTTGGCTCATGAGCCCAATTAAGTAATAATAGCCCAAGTCCAACTGATTATTTTTTGGGCGGCATAATGAAGTAACAAATCAGACTTTCAGCATACGAACAGTCGACTCCAGAATAATCAGACTTTCAGCATACGAACAGAGAGGAACACGCAACAGAACAGCAACAGATCATACGATTATGCAGGGGCGGTCACAAAACAATCGACTGCAGGCTTGTTTCGAATTCGATTTCGATTTTCGAATAACAACAGGTTTGTTTCGATTTCTATTTTCGAACATATTGTTTGAGTGATAATTGTTGCTTGTTAGTTTGATGAAATAATGAATGATGATTGATAATGTTTCGATAATCGGCACTTTGGCAGCCCATTCGCACAGCAGCGAATCGAAGCTCGAACAACAGCGACAGAAACAGTTATTCACTTATTTGATTAATAATTCAGGTTTGTTTCATTGTTATTCATTTATTTGATTGATAATTGTTTGAACTTTGATTGTTATTTGATTGATAATTGTTTGAACTTTGAAGTGATGACGAAACCAAAATCCAAAAAACAAGCTTTAATGGGGAACTTTTTCAAAAGAAAATTCGAAGAAATTAATGATAATGAGTCAAGTCCGAATGTTGGTAATGATATCCAAGCAAATGATGACGTTGATGGCGATGCAAGTCCGAATGTTGATAATGAGAATATCCAAGCAAATGATGACGTTGATGCAAGTCCGAATGTTGATAATGATAATCCTACAACTTCAATTCCAACAACACGAGGTATTATTGATTTGAATGATCTTCCTTCGGATCCACATGATAGGCCACCTATTACTAGTTATCACCCAAATCAAATAGATGACATAAGAAGGTCATATCTTGTTAAAGGGGCTTTTCAACCTCGTAGTCATAAGTTTCCCGTTAAAGACTGTTATGGGAAAAAAAGACGTTTTGTTGTTAGTTGGTTTAATGATTGTAGATGGTTAGAGTATAGCATCAAAGCAGACAAAGTATATTGTTTATATTGTTACTTGTTTAAAGAAGATGTTGGTAATCAAGGCGGAAGAGATACATGGTCTTCTAGTTCTAAAGGCTTTTGTGATTGGAGTAAAAAGGGGTCATTAAAGGAACATGTTGGGAATGTTGATAGTCATCATTTAAAGGCGGCACAAAAATGTCATAATCTTATGAATCAAAAGAAACATATGGATGAGAATATGAAGAAGTTGACTAAAGAAGAAATGATTGCAAACTATTATCGATTACTTGGTTCCGTTATGAGTGCTAGATTTTGTTTAGAAAACTCTTTACCCTTTCGTGGCCATGATGAGTCGGAAGAATCTAATTCTCAAGGTATGTTTCTTTCGGTGTTAAACTTGATTAGTACTAACCACCCGGAAATTGGAAAGTACACATTAGGGAACGCAAAAAAGAACAATAAACTGACATCGCTAAAGATTCAAAAGGAGATTATTGAATGCTTTTCAAATGAAGTAACAAAAAGCATTTGTGCACAAATTAAAGATGATGTGTTTGGGTTATTGGTAGATGAATCTAGTGATGTTTCTTTAAAGGAGCAAATGGCTGTAGTTGTTAGATTTGTTGATAAACTTGGGGCTGTTAGAGAGAGTTTAATCGGAATTGTTCATGTGAAAGACACGACTTCTATAACTCTTAAAGAAGCCATTGATGATTTATTAGCAAGCAACCAGTTAAGCATAAAGCAAGTAAGTAATAAAATTCATAGATTCTTTACATTATTGTAATAAGCATTATTTTTTATGTTATAATTCTTTTTTGTTTTAGGTGAGAGGGCAAGGTTATGATGGTGCAAGCAACATGCGGGGAGAATTTAATGGGTTAAAAGCGTTGATTTTGAAAGATAACCCGTCAGCACATTACATCCACTGTTTTGCTCATCAACTTCAGTTGGTTATTGTGGCTGTTGCAAAAAAACATAGCGGTGTCAAAACTTTCTATGAGTTCCTTTCCATGGTTGTCACTACGGTTTCAGCTTCTTGCAAACGAAAAGATATGTTAAGGGAGGAAAAAAAGGCTAGAGTGGAAAAAGAATTACTTGAAGGTGAAATTAAAACGGGTAAAGGATTAAACCAAGAGGTTTCCCTAGCACGACCCGGTGATACGCGATGGGGTTCACATCATAGAACCATCATCAGTTTGCTTAGATTGTTTCCGGAAGTTGTGACCGTACTCCAATATGTTAAAGAAGATGGAGATTGCAGTCAACAACGAACAAATGCAAAAGGTATTCTATCGTATTTTAAAAAACTCGAGTTTGTTTTTTATATGCATTTGATGGGAGATATATTAAGTTACACAAATGCTCTTTCAAAACACCTTCAACAAAAAGGTAAAGATTTATTAGAAGCGGCCAACTTGATAAATGGTACAAAACGAGCATTAAATGCTTTAAGACAAAATGGGTTTGAGCCGATGTTGGAAAAAGTGACTTCCTTTTGTAAAAAATACAACATTACAATGTTGGACATGTCGGAAAGTTATGGTAACCCAAGAAACCGAAAGAATGTCATTACAAATCGACATCATTTTGAGGTTGACATTTTTAATGAGGTTTTAGACATGCAAATTCAAGAATTAGGAAGTCGATTTAGTGAGGTAACAACTACTTTGATAAAAAAATATGTCGGGTTTAAATCCTTTTTACGGTTTTTCTAAGTTTGACCCATCGAAGATATTGGCGTTTGCTAAGATGTACCCGGATGATTTTACTACACAAGAAATAGGGACTCTTTTGGGTGATATTGAGTCATTTCGTCACACAATAAGCGATGATGATAACTTTGACAACTTGAATGGAATAAGTGATCTTGCGCGTCTTATGGTTGAAACGGGAACGCATATTTCTTGTCCTTTAGTTTATCGGATAGTTAAGTTAGCTTTGCTTGTACCGATTGCAACGGCAACCGTTGAAAGATGTTTTTCGAAATTGAAGCTTGTCAAGACGGATTTACGCAATCGAATGGGCCAAGAATATTTGAACAATGCTATGGTTTGTGCGGTCGAAAATGATTTTTTTTTTGTGAAGTAAAGGACGACGATGTGATGGAACGATTTCAAGCTATGAAAAAAAGAAGAGGACAAATCTATTAGGTAATTTTTTTACTTTATTTATTTATTGTCGTTTTTTTTTAATATTGTATGATTCCACTGTAAAAAAAAAAAAATTTGGGATACCCCTGAATTTATGTTCTAGTTCCGCCACTGATGTTGCACCTTACGAAAAGTGATACACTCAATTTGATTCTTGAATCCACATATAACTTTTATTTTTTGTTTGTTTCGATGTCTTTTGCTTTACTTCCAAATAATTTCATATGCTTTATATAAAGTAAAAGAGGTGGACGAACATGGATAAATTAACATTTTTTTTTCATTCAAAACTACTTAAGAAAATTGATACGATCAGAATCCACATGTTGTGAATTCTTATACATTCTATATTTTTTGGTTTTTTTTTATTTACAAAGCAATGGCAGGTAGTCGGGCAACAAGTTGCGCCGCCACCCCCTTTTGAATAGAAAAACCAATTCTACTAAATACAAAGTTTGAAACCTTTTGGTTAAAAATACTAATTTACCCATGGTGCGAATTGTTAGTTTACACATTGGACCACTTTAAAAAAAATCGAACTCATTATTCCACTCACGAGAGTAAGACCGTGGTGGGGTATAACTTTGTGGTCCATGGCATGGTCCTAGGTGGCCTTCGGCCATGGTGTGAAACACCATGCCACCATAGGTGTGGCCATGGCGTTCTTAGTTTGGTGTGGAGAATTCCAATCGCATGTAGCTTGGATGTGAGTTAACAAAAATTTCTTTTTCTTTTTTTAGTCAAAACTCAAAAATAAACATATCATGGGTGTGGAGCTTGGATATGTAAAGTGAAACCACACCTCCCATATTTGAAAACCGTATGAAAAATAATGTGATACCTACATGACATTTTACATACCAAATCTTCACATCATCACACCTCATGGTCTAATAAGCATTAGGTATGCTTGCGACTTCTTATCTTTATTCTTTGAAAGTTCTTATTCTACACCCTGAAGTTTTTAGTGTTAGAGATTAGGCTGTAAGATTAAATATATTATGTATTAATATTTAATCTATAGCCATTATAATCATTTATATAATATAGATCAAAATATATAATAACCTGTTAAATAATTAGTTGGTAATTGTTGATGGACCATATTACCCTTATTAACTAATTAGGTTTCCTCCTGGGTGCTTATATAAGGAGAGTTATGTGGAGGTTAAATGGTTACTCAGTTACACAATCAGATACACCCCATAAGATCATAACATCATAATTCGACCTCTATCTCCTACAGCCGATACCCTTTCGGTTTTCTAAGTCCCCATCATTAGATTGCACCCTAAGGAGGAACCAGACCAAGATGACAATCATGTCAAACCTTATTGCTGCGTCTCCATCTGGATTCTCTGCTAGCCTGTGCTGATGCAATCAAAGGTATGTTTTAATGTTTTCCTATATGTTTAAACAGAACTGATCCAACATGTGGTATCAGAGCATATGTTGATTAGTCAGTTCTGTTTTCGTATCCATCAATTCTGGGATAGAAATCTGGAAAACGGAATTTTGATAACTTATTTTCGAGTCATAAAGGACGACTCGAGACCACTGTTTTCGTAAAAAATCAATTATATGTTCGTTCGAAATCAACTGGGTAATATTATAACCGAAATCTGTTTAAGAAAAGCTTTAAAATTCAGGTTTCGGGTTCCAGAATTTATGTTTTATTTTTTAGGGTTCATCATGTTCTTAGGAAAATTCGAAAATTCTATTATGTTTTGGAATATGATTCGGATTATTAAGTGTTTTTTCCTGTTTTGATCTGTTTTTGTCCTCTAAAAATTTTCGAAAACTGTTATTAGATAAACAGATTATGATTTTCGAAATATTTGGTAAAATTAGATCAGCACTGAAATAGGAAACATTATCACATAATCCCTTAGATTTCGAATTTCAGTTATGTTTCCACATTCACAGCTGTTAACAGGAAGTTTCGAGACCATCAGATTACGACTCGAGACCATCAGTCTCGACTCGAGACAACAAGGTCTCGACTCGAAATCATCAAGCCATTAAACCATCACAACTCGAGACAGAGGTCTCGACTCGAGACCATTAGATCTCGACTTGAGACCATTAGATCATGAATCGAAGACCATTAGATCATGACTCGAGACAAAGGTCTCGACTCGAGACCATAATGTCTCGACTCGAGACCATAAGGTCATAACTCGAGACAAAGGTCTCGACTCGAGACAACAAGGCTGTGACTCGAAACCTCATTATTTTAAGCTGTTCGATCCGCGCTAACGGGTGGTTTGCTATTAAATGATTGGTTTTGTAAATATTTAGTTAATTAATAAAGATCAAATAATGTTTTACAAAACCAAAATGGCTTAACTTGAATGAGCTTCTGATGTATCACTTCTGGCCAAAGCTGACTTGATACATCTACTTATCGTTCAAGTATTATGAAAGCTGTGTTGTGTGTGCATCATAAGCATGAATGTCTTAATTTCTGGCCAAAGCTGATTTAATTCATTCATAGATGGCATACTCAACAAGTGCATAACTAAAGTGATTGTCTCAATTTCTGGCCAAAGCTTATTTGTTACAACCACTTTGCACACATGCTTAAATGATTACACTTCTGGCCAAAGCTGTTTTGTCTTCATTTAAGTAGAACTTTAAATAAGTCTATTATTTTGATGTTAGTAATAGACATATCATAACCTCTTCACACAATGATCCTTATATCAATGATCCTTAATTAAGTTTTATGATCATTTCGTCTGCCTTATTCTTAGTACCCATAATTTTTACTCACTATAATGTTCTTCTATAAGTCTATATCTCATCCACTCTAATTCCTAAATCTAATATGTTTTGCTTAAAGTTTCTATAAGAATTAGCTCTTAAATTAAATCCTTGATTATCTCTTAAGACACGATAATTCTATTGCTCTCTTCTGATAAAGCACTACAGAAGAAAAGTAGAGCATGATGATTAGGATAAATCGAACATGATGTCTCTTATGATAATCAAGAATAAGTGCTGTCACTAAGGTTATTCCAGATTAAGTTTTTCCTAAGACTAATCTATAATTGTGGAATAATCATTAGAACTCCTAAGATGCATGCTTTCATTTAAAATTATAAACTATAAAGCTAAGTGGTATATGTGAATACATAATAATGTACAATACCATGACCCATAAAGTTAAGGGCTTACGCATGGAAATAAGTACATTTTTCCAGTACATTACATACTAAGATTTTCACTTGTACAATTTGATGCATTATAAATCAACTATAACACTCAAAAGTACCAAAGTATAATGAGTGTGTTGATAAGCAACATATGTACAAAGAAATAAATGTTTGAAACTGGAAAATAAGTTGTTACTCACCTTACAACCACTAATAGTTTAAAAGAGGATTGTTCTAAGGTCCATAGACAAATTACAAGTGTTAATTCCAACTTTAAGGTTCTTTAAGGGAAAATCTCACTGCATAATTATGTCATTAGACTAGGCATAAGCAACGAGACTATCCATTATTCTAAAGAACAGTTGGATAAGTTAATTAGGTAGTCATTTCCTAATGATATTTAAGTCTGATAATTTTAATATTCCAATTAACACGTGATTAGTTGACTCTAGTTCCATACGTTTCCTTACCAGAACTCGACAAATAACTAACATGAGAGTTAGTGACAAAATTAATTGTTAAGGCTATAAGAACCATAATAAGCAGTCTTCTAACAAAGCCTTTCGATACCTTACATATTCTGAAGATTAATCAGAATACAGTATCATTACTTAGGCTATGTCATGAAGGTTGTGAGGTTTGCATAGTCAACATAAAGTCACACTTACCTTAAACTCTCATCTTATTTGTTCTAAATATCTGGATTGAAACATTACTAAGATGGAACTAGATGATACCTTACGCTTTCACAACTTTTGTCATCATGCAAATGAGAATTCGACAAAAGGAAAATGAGACTTATAAATTTCATCCATTATAACTGAAATTCATGAGAAATCATGGCATGGTCAATGAGGATGATTTTTTATCCAATCTCATTCTAAGTGATGTTAAATCATGACGTTATAGCCCTAAATATTATTCGGCTTAAGGAATAAGTATGGGTCCATCATAAGTCATTCATTGACATTAGTGGAACTTATTCAAAATGGAATATTCAGACATAATTCATTTATCATTTAAAAGACTATCAACTTGTATCTAAATTTTGTCGCATATGGCTCACGGTCTTAGAAGAAATCTATTCATATATATACACTTAATAAGATTTCTATTAGATATGTCCCTAAAGTTTCTTTTGATATCTGGACATTAAAGAAATCAAATAAAGTCTAACGTATATGTGATAGGTTCCCACGTCACATAGCTCATTGAAACTTTTCTTGTAGCATTCTAGAGATATTAAAGATCAGTGGGAGCATTAAGTGTCTTAATAATAACTTGCAATAGTTGCAAGAGGTGGGGGAGTGAAAACTTTATATTACTTCAATTTACACCTCTTGTACAAGACACCGCTTCATCACGACACTGTTTCATCAATACTTGTCTCCTTAAAATCTAATGCTACTTTTACAAAAGTTTCATTGTTGCCTAATTGTGGGCGCACTTAGATTTCTTACCTAAACTAACATAATCCTCAACAAGAGAAATCACAACGACTAACGTCATTAATTTGTGTCTCCCTATTAGAATTTGTTGGTCGTTACATATTGACCCTAAGCATGCTGAGTTCCTAAAGATTTCTAAGGTTAGTGGGAGCAGTCAAAGTCCTTATTATGATTTGCAAGGAATACAAGAGGCGGGGGGAAGAATGTCATTAAATTTCACTCCGAATTTAACTCCGATTACACCTCTTGTACACCATACTGCACCAACTCTTAAAAACTTAGAATCCTGAAAATGATAGCAACCTAACCAAGAGCTAATCCATAAAACTGAAACTTCTAATGAACCCAATAATCAACTCAGGAGGTCATCTAGGTTTAAAAGCCTACTAACTTTGATGATTACATAACCTCCCTAATTAAAGTTGAAATGGATTTTAGAAATGTTTACTGATCCTATCTCTCATAATTAAGCCATTAGTGTCAATCAATCTTAAATCTTTTAAATGGAATAAAACAGTTTTCTAGTAAGACTGATTTTATGTGTTCGTATAACGTTTGGGATTTGATTGAATTACCTAAGAGTGTTCATAAATAAACCAAATCCTAATATAAACGTTAAGACACAAAGGGGCATGATTGATTGTCAAAGGTTACACGCAGAAAGAGATGAATTATCAAAGAGTCTTTCTTACCTATCTTACAAAAGATTTCTTTGAGGATCATCACTGTTCTAGTAGCTTATAATAGTTTAAAGCTACATTAGATGAACATTATAAACAATTTTCCATAACAAATGGCTGACACATTTACATGTTCATTAGATAACAACCTAAAGTTTCAAACTGAAGGTTAAAGAACACTTTATTTGTAAGCCAATAACATCCATGTATGGGTTAATGCAAACATCATAATGTGATGAAAAGCTAATGTAATTATTTTCATCAAGAAACAAGTGGATAAATGTACCTACCTCAAAATGAGTGGGAGCAACTAAGATAAACTTGTCTATATAGATGACATTCTTTTGACAAGTATATGTTACATAAGTCAAAGCATTGTTAACACAAACTTTGATATAATAGATCTCAGAGATATCTCTTATGTAATAGATATCATAACATACTGAGATAGACCAAATGGGATATTAGTTCCGTTCCATAAGTTTAACATTAAATGGGTCCTTACGTATGTAACAAACAATACTGCTCTTCCTTTAGAGGATAATAGGATAAATGAGATTATTTATTTACGCTTCATTAATTAGAAGCCTTATGTAAGTTTAAGTCTATACTCGTTTAGATATTACTCACATTGCAACACACTAGATTTGTCTAGATTAATGTGAAGCATCTAATAGAGTATTACAATATCTTTAAAGAAACGAGAGGCTATGATTTGAAGAAGAAGTGAGAATTAAAACCGGTTTATTACTCTAACTTTGAGATATTCAAAGATGACAAAATGTAATTTCGGGTATATCTTTATGTCAGCAGACAAAACTTATCTCATGGAGGAGTCATAATGCACTGATATTAACAACCTAAGTTATAATGACATAATATAGTCACTAAATGTTGTTGGAAATTTATCAGTGGACTCATAAGTATATTAACTCCATATAATTAATGTTTTGAAGACTTAGTGTGATAAAGTTAGTTACCATAACTCCTTGAACAGTAACAGTTCAAGAGGTGCTGCATTAAGTTTCGATACACAATTAATTATTCGTTTATGAACGAATTGAGGAAACTAAGTTTTGTATCGAATACATTCATGATATGCTTAAGGATCCTATAACTGAAGGGCTATTACCCATAAGTCTTATTAAGAGAGCTCAGAGACGGGTATTAATTGATGGCCATGCGCAACTGCATATCGTACTATGAATGACTAAGTATTAGTTAATTTTCCTCATCAGTTTGATTTTGTATGTCTCTAAGAATATGTCAAGCTAGCATAACGGCATATAGACAAATATAGTTACAAATCAAACAAAGGGCTTATGCGTATTTTGATCATAACGATTATGTTTTAAATTAAGGCTATAGTATGATTAATGGGGGTCCTGAGTCGCATAATGATTCAACGGCTGTATTTCTCTGCTATAGTACTTGTTTAAGGCTAAAATGAGTGTTAACTCCTGATCAGGCTTATCTAATACTCATAGTAAATGATTACTCGGCTAAGTGGGAGAATGTAAGATTAAATATATTATGTATTAATATTTAATCTATAGCCATTATAATCATTTACATAATATAGATCAAAATATATAATAACCTATTAAATAATTAGTTGGTAATTGTTGATGGACCATATTACCCTTATTAACTAATTAGGTTTCCTCCTGGGTGCTTATATAAGGAGAGTTATGTGGAGGTTAAAGGGTTACTCAGTTACACAATCAGATACACCCCATAAGATCATAGCATCATAATTCGACCTCTATCTCCTACAGCCGATACCCTTTCGGTTTTCTAAGTCCCCATCATTAGATTGCACCCTAAGGAGAAACCAGACCAAGATGACAATCATGTCAAACCTTATTGCCGCGTCTCCATCTGGATTCTCTGCTAGCCTGTGCTGATGCAATCAAAGGTATGTTTTAATGTTTTCCTATATGTTTAAACAGAACTGATCAAACATAGGCAAAGTATCCTATAAATCCTTGCAGTTTAAGAAAATGATGACGGTAAATGTCCTACTAAAAGTTCGTCTAATCAAATAATCAACCAAACACCCTCTAGTATTACAACATATGGATATACACTTCAACCTCATTTGCAAGCGAAATATTTTGTCAAGTACACACCCACCTAATGCATCAAAATGAATTATAATTACTCATAACATTTTAATTTACCTTTTGTTTAATATATGTATGCTAAAAACTCCAATAACTTCAATCAATTATTGTTATTTTTTTCAACTACTAATCGTAGCTCACAAACCAAATAAATAATAACCATTAATCACCACCATCAATTCCCCACATATACAATTACAAGCTAAGGGGAACAGTGTCAGGCATTGGGTCAACCCATTTTTAATTTAATTTTATTCCCAGCATAAAATTACGGTTTCGTTCTTCGTTTAAAATTACGTTTTTGCCCCCAGCTCAAAATAAAATTATAACTTTTCCCCTAGCTCAAAATTACGCTTTTGCACTCGGTTCAAAAACTCATATTTAATTTTGTTCTCAGTTTAAAACTGCGTTTTCGCCTTCCGTTTAAAATTACGTTTTTGCCCCCAGTTCAAAATAAAATGTTGTTTTTCCCTCTAGCTCAAAATTACGCTTCTGCCCTCAGCTCATAATTACGTTTTTGTCCACAGTTTAAAATAAAATTTATATTTTCCTCCTAGCTCAAAATTATTAGCTGCCTGTCACTTCCCTATTGGACTAACTCATTTTTAATTTAATTTTATTCCAAGTTTAAAATTACGTTTTCGTCCTTTGTTTAAAATTACGTTTTTGCCCACAGCTCAAAATATAATTATAATTTTGCCTTAGCTTAAAATTACGCTTTTGCCCTCGGTTCAAAAACTCATTTTTATTTTTGTTCCCTATTTAAAATTACGGTTTCGCCCTCCGTTTAAAATTACGGTTTTGCCCCCAGTTAAAAATAAAATGTTGTTTTTTCCTCTAGCTCAAAATTACGATTATGCCCTTAGCTCAAAATTATGTTTTTGCCCACAGTTCAAAATAAAATTATGTTTTCCCCCCTAGCTCAAAATTGTGATTTTGCTCTCAGTTTAAAATTATGATTTCATCTCCAGTTTAAAATATAATAACGATTTTGTCCTCTGTACAGATATACATGTTGTGAGAGAGAAATATTTGGCTTATCGCCCCGCAACGCGGGCGGGGCAAAAACTAGTTAAATACATAATGTCAAGAGTAACAATAAAATTTGTTACATGCCATCAAAATAATAAC
Organism: Helianthus tuberosus; assembly: GCA_030545235.1. NCBI lineage: Eukaryota > Viridiplantae > Streptophyta > Magnoliopsida > Asterales > Asteraceae > Helianthus > Helianthus tuberosus. The sequence continues at coordinate 33,446,174 of CM060447.1, read as the reverse complement.
AAATATACACCCTAGTCACAACACATATGGGTGTGCTAATCTCTTATTTGTACCACATCCGTTCCCATTTTCTCATCTTCATAGGATGAGTAGGTTGGATAATAGATCAAACACGAAATTATCTATGCATACAATCTTTAGTATGGTCAAAACGTGATGGGCTGCAAAAAAAAAATTTATTTATATTTTTCCTTTTCCTGGATGTTATAAACGATTATAGTTTTACCATGAGTACAAAATTTTATTATTGATATCTAATTATCTAAATAGATTGTGCTCTGTTCCACAACCGTTTCAAACCAATTATTAAGTAGACAACAATTCATACAAGTCGATTGTGTTGCAGAAGCTTACATGAGTTAATTAACAATAATAACCGACTCTATTAGGTAACTATGTGTGTTAGCTATGTCAATCTCTTCTCAATGTAGTTTTTAGCCGTGTTATATACTATCCATCAAGTTTTGGTTTACTTTTTGTTTAATATTTGCCTTCCCTTGAACCATGGGTTATATGTGCTAGAAAAGATTATACTCTTGTACAATTCTTTACTCACACCTCCTATCTTGTAGTCTTGTACAAATCTATACTCACACCTCCTATCTTGTAATAACGTTTATATTCAACATTTGATTTTAAGTAAACTTAACTAAAGTAAAATGACCTTGATGTTGGGCCGGACCTAGAGGCTTTCAAATCTAGGCCTAGAGCCTCTAAAAAAATAGGGCCTCAAATTTTTTTTAAAATCTTTATATATTTTATGTGTATTAGGCCCAAATGAACAAAATAAAAACAATATTTATTGCAAGGCTCAATTGAAAAATAACTTTTAAAATAAAAGAGGTCCAATTCTATCTCCAAGCAATATGTAATTCATGTTTATTTTAGGCTGACATAGTCGTTCTTGCTTTCCATAACGTCGCACATGCTCATTCCGCTCAATGGAGTCACGGATTGGGGAGAAATTAGAGGCCAAATTAGGAGAAAATTAGTCATGTCGCAAGGATAATACAGGTTGGTTAACGGCTATTTTTATAGTAATTTCTATATATTCCGATTCACTCAGTCATTGTTTGCCCTAAATCCCTAGTTTATACTTTGAAGCCAAACTGATGTTTCCTTTATACCAATTCAAAGGGCCCCAACCTTTGTAGTTTTCTCATGTACTTCAAAAATATTGGACTGACTCTACCTTGATGGCACTAGATTTACTTGACAAAATGAAAGCTAATATCACATCAAATGATGGCACTAAATTTACTTGTCAAAATGAAAGCTATATCACACCAAAAGTCACAAAGGGGACATATATATTTTGGATCAAAAAGACAAAAGGAAACTCATATTGTTTTTGTTTTTGTGTTGGGTTCGCTTGGGGCTCATAGTTTTATTCAATTATGAGTGACTCGTTTAGTTCACCCAACTGACTCGTTTAGTAAAAATTTGTCAATTTATGAGTCACCTATATATCAATTATACTCGAGAGTTGTGTAATGGTGTTGTTGCAGGAACATGCCAAGCCACGTGAGTACATTCATGGCCACTTACCCATGTTCTAAAATGTGACTACTATAATATATATTTCTTTTTTATAAATAAAATGATTTTTTTAATCCGACTATTGGTATTTGAAAATATTCTATAAGACAAATGTTTTATGAGCACACGTTTTCGGTACATTCGGTTATGGAGACCGGAGAGTAAAGCCATATGCTTGACGGTTAATATAAGGTTGTACTACATGGTTTCAATGTTATTCATAACTAACTAGTGTTTAATTTTTTTTAACCTCAAATTTGGATCACTAACGGACAACTGAGACATCATCGTGGCACCATCAGAACCATCCGATCATATTCATCTCCACTGGGCAATAATGGATTACATGTTAAGCGAAAGATTTGAGATGAAAAACAGGGTTTTGCTATTGATCAAGATCATAGGACCAGGGGCGGTTCTTAGAAGGGATGTGCCAGGGCCACGGCCCGGGCACGTTTTTCAGTTCGAAGTGCTAATTTTCGTGGTTCGATCGAAATTTTTTATACCTACTATGTTCGGAACGGGCAAGATCCGCCACTGCATAGGACGTGCATGAATTTCAATTAAAGCACATTTGTAGCAATTGTACTCGCCAACGTTTAGTCGAATTGGTGTTCACCTTAACCACGTATGGGGTGTTGGCCATGTATCGTTGTTACTTTTGCTACAAATAAAATGTCCATTTTAATTGATTACTATTAAACAATTTAAATTACATGTCAAAAATTGTTTTAATCAATTATAAATAATTTCTATTAGTTTGGTTTTAGACTTTTAGTAACAAAACTAACTTCTTTTATTCATAATTTCTAACGAACGAGTGACGAAAAATAAATAGGAGATATAACTCTCTTCACTTTGTTCCATTCAAAAAACCAAGAGGCTCTTGTTATGTGATTCGTTAACAAACACTTACCATAGCTCATTCTATTTCCCATAAAGAAAGATTAAACATAAAAACACAAAGTGATATCTTAAACCACTGGGTTAATCCATCACATTACCATTAGAGTATGGGGTATAGGGATTGTGGAGGTGCCACACGGGCAATGGAGGACCTACAACACCACGCCCCACGCCCTTTGGTCCATCATGATCGTGGAATTTCCCACGACTGCCACGACCCCCAATCTCTCTTTCTTCATTTAATATTTAAGTAATAAAAAGGTAAAGGAAAAAATGATCATCACCACACCTTATGTGAAGAATGGTTATAGAGTGGAGGCCGCCACCCATCACAACACCCACTAGCCTTAGTGCTTCAACATGTGTTCCATGAAGACAAACGCTAATAGTCACGAAATCCGTATTAAAGAAACCGTATCAGTCATAATTATTCTTCTTATTTTATTCATTATTTCGTTATAACACATGATACATCATTTTGTATTACTAAAAATACACATAACTTAATCATAACACATAAAAACAAGATCTAATTCATTTGTTATATTCATAACCACAACAATCATTTAAAAAAAATACATATAAAGTCTCAAAAATACATAAAAAAATACGTAGTATTTGGTGATTAAATAATACACACCATTTCCATATATCTTCTCCCCCACAACGTGTTCTCCCCCAAAACCTAGTGAGAGGCTTTGTTCTCTCTCACACAAAAAGCTTCGATTCTTCATCTCAGGTATCCATTTTCACCACTAACCGAAGCTTATTATCCTTCTATTTTGAGTTATTTCTTTTGATTTTAACTTTGAATTTGCACATGATTTGGAATATTGTTGACTTAACCACACATTTCACTTTGAAAATGACATCACGCGTTGCTGATTTGACCTAATTTCAGTTGACTGAAGTTTAGTTTCACTGATGTTGATTGTAGATCATTCATGATTGTTGTTTGTGCATTTCGAGTTCTCATTGTTAGTAATGTTACAGTTTTCACTGATTTTGATCGGAGATTTAGTTGTTATTGATCTAGGGTTGAAGATTGAGTAATTTTGGAGATATTTATTGAATTGATTTGTGTTTTGGATGCTCAAATTGTTCATTATGTCATAGTTATAGTAGTCATAGGGTTTTTGATCTTTTTTGTGTTTATAGATTTGGCTCAAACGTTGTTCGGTTGAATCGATGTTTCGTTTCGTTCGATTTTACTTCAATACATTGCGAACTTCTGTTCTGAACTTGTTTAATTTAGTTTCTAATGTCATGATTAATTATTCTTCTGCTAGTTGCTGTTCATTTTGAGGTATTCATCGTTATATGTTTGGTTAATGTAGTTGTATCGATGTTGTTTCGCAGTTTCGGTACTAGTGGAGTTTTTTTAAATTGTTTTATTAATTGGTGTTTCATGGATGTAGATACAGATATCCACTATCCAGTTGAGTTTGTTTTACTGGACTTGTGATGGAGCAGGTATAATACATTTTAAGTTTTTGTCGAATATTAGTGATTTGTGTTCTTCTGCTACTTGATTGTTAATGTTGTTTTTAATAATGTAGTACGAGAAGGTTGAGAAGATTGGTGAAGGAACATACGGTGTGGTCTACAAGGCTCGTGACAAAGTGACCAATGAAACAATTGCTTTGAAAAAGATCCGTCTGGAACAAGAAGATGAGGGTGTCCCGAGCACGGCTATCAGAGAGATTTCACTGTTGAAGGAGATGCAACATGGAAACATTGTCAGGTAGTTTCAATTCTAGAGCCATCTTAGATGCAGTAAATGATTTCATATGTATGTGTTTTTAGTTTATGTTCAGTGTTATACAAGGTGATTATGATTTATGAAGCAAATGGTGACATTTTGGTGACAGGTTACAGGATGTTGTGCACAGTGACAAACGATTGTATCTAGTTTTTGAGTATCTGGACCTTGATTTGAAGAAGCACATGGACTCGTGTCCAGAGTTTTCAAAGGATCCACGCCTTGTAAAAGTGAGCATACTTTTTTCTGACGCATTATGTTTCTTTCTTAAATTTGAAGACTAATGTAATCGATTAAATGTCACATTGTGTAATGTTCATAAATTTGCAGACGTTTCTTTATCAAATCCTACGTGGCATTGCTTATTGTCATTCCCATAGAGTTCTCCACAGAGATCTAAAACCTCAAAACTTGTTAATTGATCGCCGTACCAATGCACTAAAACTTGCCGATTTTGGATTGGCCAGGGCCTTTGGTATCCCTGTCAGGACATTCACACATGAGGTAATTTCATTGTTATGTTTTCCGTTTGGCTTTGGCATTAATCATAATCATATTATGGACTTGTTATTCTGTTATTTATATGCCTAAGCTCCATAAAATCAATCACAAGGAATAAAAAAACAATGCCACATGTTAGTATGTTACTTATTCGTTGGTGTACTTCTTTTAGGTGGTGACACTGTGGTATAGAGCCCCCGAAATTCTTCTTGGGTCCCGTCACTATTCTACTCCTGTTGATGTGTGGTCCGTTGGTTGTATATTTGCTGAGATGGTGAACCAGCGACCACTCTTTCCTGGAGACTCAGAGATTGATGAACTTTTCAAGATTTTCAGGTTTATCCCATGAAACTTGTGATTTTATAAACAAGTGAAAGTTATTTTATAAACTTGTCATTCATATCATTTATATAATTATAGGATCATGGGAACTCCAAATGAAGAGACATGGCCTGGTGTCACTTCTCTGCCTGACTTTAAGTCCGCCTTTCCAAAGTGGTCATCAAAGGTTATGATTCTTTTTATTTAATACCATCTGTTACTTTGGTCCTCGATATTCCTACTATTATAAATGTTTAGAGACTTGTGATATTAACTATTAAAAGAATTAAACGGTGCATCTTTTACTTTTCAGGATCTGGCAACCGTGGTCCCGAATCTTGAAAAAACCGGTCTCGATCTCTTACGTGTAAGTTTAAACTCATTGTTACCTTAGTTCTTATTTGTTGACTGATTATCAATTACACATCATCACATGCTCCACAAAGTGTATGGACTTCCAAACATCAGACTACACAGTACACTCTGTCTCATGACATTTAATGTTTTGGCGCTTGTTTTAAGTAAAATGTTGACTAACTGTTGAATATATGAAGAAAAACCTCTGATAAAGAGTAAAATGCCATTTTCGTCCCTGAGGTTTGGCCAGTTTTGCAACTTTCGTCCAAAGGTTTGTTTTTCCGCATCTGGATCCAAAAGGTTTGGACTCTTGCCATTTTCATCTGGCTTGTTAGCTCCGTTCATTTTTCTCCTTCAAGTCAGAGGTAAAACCGTCTTTTTTGTTAACTTAAAAGGCAATTCGGTTTTTTTTTTTTCAGGGGTATTTGGTCTTTTTACATAAAGTGAAAACAACCGAATTGCCCTTTAAGTTAGCAAAAAGAGACTTAATTGCCCCTGAGTTAACGGAGAAAAATGGATGGATTAACGAGTCGGATGAAAATGGCGAGATTTTAAACCTTTTGGATGCAGATGCGGAAAAACAAACCTTTGACAAAAGTTGCAAAACTGACCAAACCTTAGGGACGAAAATGGCATTTTACTCTCTGATAAAATAATTAATAGAACACCATGGTTTTAGATAATTTTGATGTGGAATTAGATTGGAAAACATGTTCCTATTATGTTTGTGGGACAGAAGTAGATATGTGCGCATAGGAAAACAAGTTTTGGTCACGGAGTTAATAAATTATATATTCGCATATCACGCCTCATGGTGTGAGTTGTGACCACTTGTAGCCTTTTGGTCTCATGGTTTCTGTCAATAGTAGAAGTGACATTGACATAAATGTGTAAGAAAACTCTGCCCTTTTTTGACCAGAAGGTCATGTGGGTGACGGGACCATTGGTACCAAAGCATGAGATATAGGCATATGGCTATCAAATATATTTTACTCAATAACACCATACCAGAAATGCATTGATATTATGTTCATCAAGGGACCATATTATGTTTTAAACGGATAACAGAAGTATGGACATACTTTAGTGCATGAAGTTCTAATATAAAATAATGATGAATTAATTTCAGAAAATGCTGTGCTTGGATCCCAGTAAAAGAATTACAGCCCGGACCGCACTGGAGCATGAATACTTCAAAGATATCGGATTCGTGCCATAATCCACCAATGTTGTCTTCATGAGCCCTTTTTTAAGGTTTGATTATGTGATATATGTGTGGCGTTTTTAGGAACCTTAAAATGAAGGTGCTTTGTTGCTAAGCCATTGTCGAATTGGCTTGTGCTTGTGCGTGTTCATCTGAATCCTTAAAAAGTTTTAAATCCCTTGTAACAGTTTTCTTGATGAAGGACATATCATCATGCTTTTTATTTCCGTTCAATGGATTTGTTTGGTGTGCAATTTGCGCGTGGTGTGGATTTGTGCTATTATTTGGCTAGATGTCTTCATCAAATTTTCCTAGGGCCGCATCCTTTAATTAGAGCATCTAAAACTTGTTTGTTTCATGTGATTGATGCATTTTGCATGGACTGTGTATGCTAGTTTGATCAATTATACCAAGAGTCGAAAGACCAAACCACCCACCCCCACATGTGATGTGGCATAATATACATCCTTCCACATCTAAAAGTAGTTGTAGTAAACATTAGACCCTGATTAATCTATCAAAGTGGAAGATGGTTCATTCTTTTGGTGAATGAATTCATGTTAAGGGTAATGACATCTCATTTGAAGTTTCGAACCCATATCAATTTTCAACCCAATAAGCATAAGAGTGGAGGGGGCACCCCACCTGGCCATCTTGGAAGACGATGGCTAGGAAGACACAAGCGGCGGGTTCGTGAATCTGGAAGTGAAGCCGCAAGGGGAACCCACGCCACTTATAGCGGTGGCGGGGTTCCCTGGCCTCGCTTGAACCTGTGCTTAAATCCGTGGGCGCCCCCACCACCCTAAAAGCGTTTTTGATTAAAGTGTTGTATGATACTTTCTTTGACTCAAAATAAATGTCTATTATATATAAAAGACATGCAATTTTAAAAATATACGTTTAATTTCAGTATTTAAAACGTGTAGTCTAATTACCCCTTATTGTTTATGTAGTTAAGTAGTTTTAAGACTGCAATTAATACAATTTTAGGAAAAAAGTGCTAGTAAAGACACCGACAAAGTGACAAAAGATACATTAGAAGCCAAAGATGTGTTTCATAGTTTCAGCCAAAGATACATCAAGTCATTAACTAACGTGTATATTTGATCCCAGAAAGATGGCTACAATCTACAAAACCATCCTCTACTTACAAACAAGACCAACATTCATTGTTCGAATCATATAAACACGAACAACTTGCAAATTCAACAACCCAATGCTTTCGATGCTACGAAAGTAAAAAGTACAATACATAAATCGCAAACACAATACGAACCCTGTGACCAAATACTTAAACTCACAGCATGCTGTCGGCACGCGCTGGAAGCCGTCTGAAGAAACTCAACGCTGCAGACGGCAACCTATGGCGAAACCTCGGATGTCTCATCACATAAAACCCGCTCAGTATCACAAGCACCTGAAACGGCGTTGCGTATAACACAAATGCAGCCACAAGACAGAACACCATGAATATAAGTGTAGCGCGTGGGTCTCGCCAGCTCAGCAGGCCTTGTAGTCTTTCCCCTTGGCTTGCGATATCGCCCACCACAGACTGGATTCTTCCCGCCACGCTTCGTAACCGGTCGTAGCGGTGCCGGACAACGTCCGGGTGGCGAGACGTTGGAAACGTGTCGAATTCCTCGTCTAACTCGTCGGGATTAACCCCGTCAGCATATGATAACCGGGTGTTCATATGAGGAGGGTATTGTGCTCTAAACCAGTAGTTCCAAAGTCCGATAAGGAACATGTAGAGGAAGACCGTCGGTAGAATAAGCTCTGGGAAAGACACGAGCATCACAAACAGGACGTGAACAAGCACCGTCGTGATCGGATTCTTCCACAAACAAACTTCACCAAACCATTTACTCACCGCAAGAACCCCACTGAAAACCGACATTAGCCTAAAGAAATTCGCTTTACTTCTCCGCATACTCCACAGATGCGAATTCGCATCCGTCATGAACTCAACTATTTCTCTCCTCAGCGGCGGTTCCGCTCGGCTGAGTCGAGCCGCCACTATCCCAACAGCTTGGTGACGTAGCAGTTCAAGCTGAACCACCGTCAACGGCCTCACATAGTGCATTTTAGGCAACAGTGGCTTCGAGTACGTATACATCATATTCATCATTGAAGTACTCGAAAAACGAATCGCCAGATGCAACTCCCCCATTTTCTTGACACCCGATGGATGCAGAACTAGCAATGGATACGAATGTGTATAAACCCGACCTGTTTCAAGAGTCGAGATTCTGATACGGATTTTACCAATTCTCACGTCTTTCGAATTAGAGTCGTTCTCGAGCTGAGAGTTGTCGAAAACACCCACGGTTATAACCGTTGACGGGTCGTACACTTCCCAAGTATACTGTTCGTTGAATTTCGGAGTCAAACTGTTGATAATTGTCCTTGTTCGAACCCATTTGTGACCGTATTTAGCGACACAATACGCATCCGTCGTTCCTCTACCATCTCGGGTTTTCATAGGGTGAAGCGCACTAGCGCTTAGAATACCAACTTCCAGTATCCCGATCGACGGCTTCCATAGCTGTTTAGCACTCGGTCTGAGATCGCTGCTGTACTGAGTTGACTCATCGAGAACATGATACCCGCCTTCTAGACAAACTCTAAGATGCAACCGAGTAGCAAACTTATCTTTCTTCTTCATCTTCTCATCAACATCGTGATCACTATGGTCTTGAACATGAAACCACCGCGAAGGAATCATCCGATCGTCCGCACGTCTCTCGATACTATTCAACGGTATAAACACCTTCCCCAAAACTTCATCTTGATTGGGTCCCACTCGATCTTCGACAGTAAGAATCAAATGATCTTCAAACGGCTCAGCAGCTACCAGCAACATATCTTCGTTCCATAATGCATTTGCGTTTCTTGCTTGAACCGATCTTGTTTTCGAAACATGGTTATTAATCTGTACTTTTACGTACACATCCGGGAACCGGTTTTTTTCACCCCAAACGAGATCTTGAACCTCGATTACGTTAACACGAACGTACCAAAGTCTTGGCGAATGGTAGACTTTCGAGCGAGTGTACATTGAAGAAACAGCGCTATCGACGTGGTTCGTTGCTTGATCCACAAGAAAAGCGTCCGGAAAGGCTTCATCGGCTTGTGTCCCCATCCAGACTGCAAGCATTAGCTCACCTTTATTTTTCTCACCCTTTTTGTCCTCCAGCCGGTACCATTCTGGAGCCAACGGGCTATCCGGTGGGACCCGTGTTGGAATATCGTGAAGATTCACACGAACGAGCCCAACGAAGTCATCTTTTATCGTGTCTTTGTCTTTAACCACAACGTCTAATACGGTTGCTTGCATTCTTTCTCGAGAGAACGCAAACACCGTGTTCCATTCCGGGTTTGATGTTTTCGAAAAATGTGGTGTGATTCCTTTATAGTTCCCGACCCGTACTTCAACAAACGGGTCGAGACTTCCGGTCACGTCCATGCTGGGGAGGTCTTGTGCTTTCACGACCCGAACGAAAAGAAACTGCATTGCTTCCACGAGGTCGTAAGTGCTGGCCCGACGGTTATCACGGGTCACAACCCGACCCCCGATCACCTGCCCACCCCCAAGAAACGGGCTCGTTTCTTTGAGAGCATACTCCATCGGTTGTGATGAAGATCCAGAGTACATCCTCACAACCTTTGGTTGACCTTGAAATTGACTTTGATTTCTCATTTCATCAACTCCGTATTCGTACGCTTGCTGCGGCTGGTTTATAGCTGCCATGTACGGTTGCTGCGAAGGAATATGCGGTTGTTGGACAGCGTTGGAGTTCGGCAAATGATGAAACGTTCTTCGTGAATCTTTTGATTCTCTTCGGCCATGAGAGGAACCATCCATCTGAGGAAGTGGATTCGATGACATAACCGACGAGTTATCAGTGAGAAACACTTTCAAACCTAACTCGCCTTTTACACGCGTAAGAATGTTCTTTTTTTCCAAAGGGTAATGGAAAACAACCGCATCCGAATAAGGTACAAATGAAGTCCCAATGATATGAACTTTACCCATGAAATTTTTTGGGTTAATTCCTCCATTTGTTCTGTTGTATACATATGCATCAAGTGTAAGGTTATGCAGGTTGCTCGGGTCCGAAATGTTGAAATAAAAAGTCTCGTCCCAACTCGGGTCAAGATCCTTTTCTTTAACAGTAGTTACAAACTTCTGATGATCAAAGTGAAGCTCCACATACGGGCTAGCCGAACCCTGACCGTCTTTCGGCATAAGCCCGTGGGCGCTTTTGACCTCAACTCCTAGCTTCAGGTTGTTCATATTATCAATTTGTTCTCAGAGGACTTTTCACAAACAGTTGGTGGGCGTCTTGAATGCACACCTGTAAAAAATCAGTTTCAACCTGTTAAAACACAAAATTACAGTGAAAAAATGAAGGGATTTCATGAACACATGTGTATAAACAGAATCACAGATTCAAAATTGAATCTTTACGATGACGAAGTGAGATTCCAGAAAGGTTATAAATTTGCTTTTTGAGAAAAAAAAAAAAAAAAGAATCAATTTTTAGAGATAAAAGGGGGGAATAAAATCAGAAATTGGAAAAACAAAGATTCATCAGCAAAAGGGATAATACTTTAGAAATCAATTTTGACTTTTAGGTCAAACAGAACAAATTCCGAATTTAGGGTTTTTTTTTTTTTTCTTTTGGAACAAGATATTTAAAAATTATGCTGAATAAATTCCAAAAACACCAGCTAATACTACTTCAATTCGCATATTTTTCAAAGTAATTAACAATCAACCATAAAAATCACAAAGCAGAAAAGTCAAAGTATCAAACAAAAAGTGAAAATCAGCATATGATTCTTCTTCAAATCAGAGCTTAATTAAAAACAGAAAGAAAAAAGTGAAATGAAACAATTAGTTAATTACCTTTTAAATTTTAATCTTGTAACAGCTTCACCAACAAGTTTATCCACCTTATGATCTGAACTGAAGAATTTGTTATTGAAATTTAAGAGAGAAGAGAAGTGATGGAAGTATTAAAATAATAAAAACAGAGAATATTAAAGAAAAGATGAAGAAGATGAAGTGAAAATTCTGGGATGATTCATGGGAGTAAACGACCGATGTTGTGGGGTTATAGTGTCAGAGTACAACACGCTAATAATCTGTTTTCAATTTCAGCCACATGTTTATTTCAACTCCGCTATTAAAAACATTATATTTTATTATTATTTTAATACTAAGCAAAGACTATTATTTCTTATGGTATATAATATTTTATGATTATATAATTTAATAAATGGACACCAATCTTACGTAGTAGTAGTATTATTTGATAAAACTAAGGCCGTGGGGTATGGGGCGGGGGTTTGGGCGTGGGTTGGGATAAAACGCCCAAGGCACCATCCCGGGTGGGCTTGGGTTGGGGCGTGGCCCCTTGGGGCTTGGGTTTCAAGCCGGGCGGGGGAGCAAGGTGACATGGCGGTTTGTGAATGTCCAAAAGAAAAGAGCCGTTGGCCAACGGCTATATTAAAAAAAATATATATATTCCATTTTTTCCCTATAAAACTCACATTTTACTTCCATTTTTTACCACATTCAACCACATCTTCTATACATCTTCAATTCTCCTTCTACAAAACGAAAAAAATGCATCCTTACAACCGTCCTTTTGACCCGAGCAACCCGTATGGATTCCAAGAAAATAATCCTAGCCCACCACCCACTCGTCCAGTAGCTCGTCCATTTTTCATACACTCTCATATGCCCGACATGGCGGGTTATGCATCGTATATCGGGAATCGTGTATTTACTAACTTCCCAAACACCGAAGATTCAATACCTACCCCGTTTTCACAATCGCCCATCGACCTTTCACCAACCTCCATCGACCTTTCACAAAACGAATCCGTTCCCGAAACTCAACCACCCAAAGAGAGTCCTTCCGCATCGAAACCCATCAAAAAAAGAAGTCATAAGAAAAAAACCGAGGAGGATAAAGTAGTTGAAACCGCCAAACGAAAACAACAAAAATGGGTCTATGCTGAAGAAGTTGCATTGGCGAGGGCTTGGTGTGAACAATCTCAACATTCAACTTTAGGTATTCTTAACCTTTGTTTTTATTAATGGAATGGTTATTTTTTATTTAAGTTTGTAATATATTAATATTTTTTATTAAAATAGAAAATTCGCAACATCGAACCGCCCTGTGGGAATGGGTTAGTAAACTATTCCATGAAGAAATGGGTAGGGAGACTTAACGTGAAAACGATAGCTTATCCTCAAAGTGGAGCAAAATAAGCACCCACCTAACAAAATTTAGTGGGTTTTTAAATAAAGCAAAGCAAAACCCTAAAAGTGGTGAAACCGAAGCCGACATTTTGAAAATTCTATCCCAGCCGATTGATCACCTACAGGGTGACGAGTTAGAAATAGTCTTGGCGTTGAGAGAAGAGATAAAAAACAAATATAAAAATTAGGAATTTGTTTTTTTTTTGTAATTTTCTTTTTTTGTAATGATCTTTATTTAAAAATATTAAAAAATTAAATTTGTGTTTATTGGGTCAGCCCAGCCGGTCAGCCCACAAGCCCCCCAAACCCACGCTCCAAACCCCCGCCCCACCATACCGTGTTCAATGTGGGTTTACCCATGTCTGCCACCCCATTCCACGTGTCAACCAATGCCTAACTCAAGCCCCACCATACCCCATGGTCTAACATACATTTTGATTGACTATATATTTTTGCAAGTTGATATAGAAAACATGAAGATAATGTGAAATTTCCATATGTGTATAAGGGTGTTTTTTCAAGTAAAATGAATTTATATTAGATGTGACAATCGCATCATATCAATACATGACCAATCGTGTCGATTTCACCATGGTCACTACCATGAAGCCACCACCACCACCACCACTACCACTACGACGCTGTCGATTCTACCACTTGTTAAAAGGACGTTTGAAAAGGATGTTTAAAATATATATGGCATGTGGATGGATGAGAGAGGAGTAAGTTTCATCCATTTTTTTCAGATGAGAATTGATGAAACATGTTTGGAGAGAGAGAGAGAGTGTGTGTGTGTGTGATGTGGCATCCAAACTTTACTCTTGGCTACACCTATGGGGTATGAGGGTGGTGGATTGTATCATGGATTATCATATAGGACCATAGAACTACCGCTACACAGCCTCCTGTGCAAACCCTCGTGGTTCGTGTGGTTTAAACCACGACAACCAGGCTTCAACTTTTCCAAACTTCAAGGATTTGACCTAGACAAAAATAAATTAAACGGAGGGGGATGGTGGTTTTGGTCATGACCACACCCTATAGAGTGGTGAATTTGGATGGTCAATGAGAGTAGAGTGGCATGACGCTGACGTGAAAGATTATGATCACACACTATGTCACACCCCAACCGATGGCGGAATCATCGGGGCGCGGCACTAGGCGAATCAGATTGCTCAAGAGAATCCATAACAACTATATTGCGATAATATTTAATACATTCGTTATTCCATACTAACAAATAATACAATCACATAAGTTATCACAGATTTCTTGTCCTCTCGAACAATACAAATCCGACAACCTAGATTTTAGTGGAGTTTCTAGACTTCCTAGCTTGATTTGATATAGCCTGCGATCTAACCTGCAACATACGTTAAAATATTTGTCAATACAAAAGTATTGGCGAGTATACAGGTTTGATATGTATAGCGTAATAGATAAAAAGTGTAGCGAATTTCCTCATGCATAAACGTAACACACGACATATATACTCACAAAGCTGATACTACCAACTAAGTCCTCGATGCTCGAATATGTGATGGCAAACTAGACCCCGTCGGGCGCAATAGTACTATACTAGTCATGGTGGGACGTCGCGAGTATAAGCCCTAGCACATATGCAACTAGCATCACGTATATCTATGCATAACAGTTATTCGCAAGTGATAATTCGATTGATTGAATAATTCGTTTGATAAGTTCGATTTGTTAGAAACGTATATTACACCCAAAATGCGATTAAAAAGGGTTCAAGTATACTCAAAGTACGTATTTAGCGAGAATACAACTTGATTGGGTCAGTTGCGAGTACGTCTGTGTTAATCATTGAAGGATATAGTAAACGATGTACGGTTAAGCGAGAATAGCATCGAAAAGTCAGTTATCAGGTCGGACGGTGCTCATCCGTTCGGATGGGCTCATCCGATCGGATGACACATGGATCGGATGACATATGGATCGGATGACATATGGATCGGATGACATATGGATCGGATGACATATGGATCGGATGATATATGGATCGGATGACATATGGATCGGCTGACATTCATGGGTCGGATGAGCTGGTCCGGTCGGATGACAAGCTATCCGGTCGGATAACCTGTTGACTAGTCGTATTGCTGTTATCCGTCCGGATGACATGTTATCCGTTCGGATGACATGTGATCCGTTCGGATGACATGTGATCCGTTCGGATGACATGTGATCCGTTCGGATGTCATGTGATCCGTTCGGATGTCATGTGATCCGTTCGGCTGACACGTCTGTTTTAACGTTCCGACTAGCTGTTTTTGAGTGTTTTTGGAAGGAAAACATGCGGTTTTACTGGGACAGTGTAATTTCATACTAACACTTGAAATTTCATCAGTTCCGACCCGCTCTAATGGCTGGGAATCACCCCGTTTCATCAGATCTGGCCGTTCCTGACGGTTTCTCATGTTTAACTCGAAATCGCACAGTTTCTTGGTTAAATACATAGATTTAGGTGAGATTTGTTATCAAAACATGTGGAAATCATCCAGATCTGAGTCGTTTATGGTGGGACGTGGTCACAACTTGAAGTTCATATGAACTCTTGGTGACATCACTTTAAAACGCCTCAAATCAGTAGATTTCACGGTTAGAATTTGAGTTTTGAAAGACAGAATGATGTAGGATTGAGTGTAGATTATAGAAGTACAAGTTGTAGGTTAAAATCTTACCGGAATCGCGAGAAATTGAGAGAAAAGGGTCCTGAAGCGTGCTTGGTCGAGTGGGAGCTGTCACATCACTGTTTGAGTGATGTGACATGCTTTTTATAGGCAAAAAGTGGAGCTGAAAGGTGTTTGGGTCGGATGGCCCATCCGTTCGGATGAGGCCCATCCGTTCGGATGAGGCCCATCCGTTCGGATGAGGCCCATCCGTTCGGATGAGGCTATCCATCCGGATGGCCACTCCGGCGCGGGGGATATCCTTCGTTTTCGATCGTTTTGACAGTTTTTGGAGTACGTGCTTTCCATATTTAATTTATATTATTATTATATATGTATATATATCACTAGGGGTCGTATTTACGTATCTATAATCTAAAGTTTCGATATATATCAGTCGGTTTCTGTTTCGAGTATGCGATCTTTAGGGACGTCTCACGGCCATCAAGGAGGGTAGTATAGGTCCTTCCTTGATGTCATCGTGGACGTTATTGTGTGTTGTGCCACAATGACTGACGGGGTACCACTCGCTCGTATTGTTATCATCGTCACGACGACTGGAGCTATAGCACTCACCCGAGAGTCTTTGTTAGCGTTAATTGCCTGCATTTCGACACGTCACGGCCACCGAGGAGGGTAGAATAGGTCCTCACTCAATGTCGCCGTGAGTGTTAGTGTTTGTGATGTGATGTAGCTATAGTATATTACGAAAATATGTGATTATCCTTCGATTAGCGATGTATGCGATATAGTTACATTATGATCCGAATCTTTGGTGCTAGGTGTAACGAGTATATCGTGTAGTAACAATGCACGAAAGTGCGGGTTGTTACAGTCTCCCCTGCTTTAGGAAATTTCGTCCCGAAATTAATCCAACAGGTAGACTTTTGAGAGTTGATCCAGTATAATTAGCGATGCAGCGAGTGATTTGACCGTAGGTTGACCAGCGAGAGCGTTTCGAATAAGAGAGGTCGTTTTCGATAGCGAGAAGGCGGCAAAAGTAACATCCCACGAGTTGGCGTTCCGAAGTACCTCGTGTTGCGAAGAATCCGTTAGTTCGATGCGATTGTAACTTAAAGAATTTGAAAGGTTTCTCATGACGTAGGGTTAACTGAGTCGATCGTTAACCAACGTTACAAGAAACGTTCGTTTTTAGATATTTAAAAAGGAATTTTGGATGGAAATTTTGAAGAATTTCCTTTTAACGCATGGCCAACTGAGTCGATGTTAACCAACGTTGCAAGGAAGTTTAGGTTTTACTCATTTTAAGGAATTCGAAAATGAAAACTGGGGTTACGAAAACTCTCCTACGACATGGGATCAGCTGAACTCGATGTTGAACCAACGTCTCAAGAAAGTCTTGTTTTTGATATTGCAAAAGGTTTTAAGGAAAAATTGGACTCATGAAAGCTCCCCTTGGACATGGAGTTAAGTTGGTTCTATGTTACCTCCATATTGTGAGGAATTTCACTTGTCCCATGGTTTTAATAAAATAAAATAAAAAAAAATTATAAAAATCAGTTTTGACCGTTTGAAAAGACGATTTAGCGTCGAGCCCCACTTGGCACCTTCCCACGGAAGTTCGTTAATATAATCAAAACATTTATATATAGGAAGTACCGGCGGCGTATCCACCATGTTTCTCCCATATTACTTCCGTTTCGTGAGACAGTGTCAAATGCGTCGATACGACACGGATAGAATTGCGCTCACTCGGTCCAATCGATAGAAAGTCAGACCGAGTATAAGATAGAATCGAATAGGTTAAACCGGCGAGTTGAATTGCGAACATAGCTACAACAGCGTGCGCGAGTAGCCTGATGACACGAAACATTTATGTGCCGTGTCTGGGTAGGCGTCGAGCGATAAGCGACAAGCGAATAGCGCGTTTCCGATTTGATTCCACATTAAACCCACATGGCACGTTTCCATGAGAGTTTGCTAACATGACGAAACACTATGTTTAACCAGGTTAGTTTTGTCTCGTGAAGCGGTGTCATGTGTACTAATATCACACAGACTGCAATGAACACCAAGCGAGCGATAAGCGGTACACGGTGCGCGATTAAGCGGTAGACTATGCCCGATAAACGATAAGCGATTAGGTGATTAGGCGGATAACACAAATACAACACTAGTAACGACGGCGACGATAATCGAATTACGATAAGCGGCAGTTGTTGCGTTGCAAGCGATGGAGGTATGCGCGATTTATGCGGTTCGATTTGATTGATTAATTCCACAGAGTTTACTAACATCAGACCCCACATGGCCTTTTTCCACGAAAGCCCGCTGACATGACTAAGACACCTTGCTTTAGCCATATGAGCTTCATCTCGTGAAGCGAGGTCATGCGTGCTAACTTAACACAAATATCATAGATAACGGCATAGCGATAGATTGATACACAGCAAACGACACGGATTCACATAATGAGCGATAGAGATTGCGAGATACACATGATAACCGATTGCGATTAGCCGAGTTTTGTTTCGAATGAGCTTAACGTTACGTTGTGACGCATCACGGTTATCGAGGAGGGTAGAATAGGTCCTCACTCAACAATATCGTGAGCGTTTTTTGTACTTGGTGAGGTTTGTCACGATAGTCTTAGAACCAGTCTTGCGTTGATGCAATTGCCCTGCGAGGTAGACTCTCCAGGGTCCATCGATGAGGCGATTGCATTGCGTTTGCAGACTTACGACAAGTCTCGCTATGATGCGATTTAGTTGTTACGCCTTGCGATTGAGTGTAGTGTGTTGAAAATAATCACAATAGTATAATAGGTCTAGTAGCGTTCAACTCCACATGGCACTTTCTGCACGAAACTGCGGTAGTATGGTAAAGCACACCTTGCTTTACCCCTATAACTTAAATCTCGTGTTTTGGTGTCATACTTTGTTGAAACGCTCGTGGCACCTTAGAATTCACTACGATCTCCGTGCACTGACCCAAATAATCCCGTGTGCACCCATGATTAATCGTTCCTTGCACGTTTATCGTACCTCCTTCTAAGAGTGTAGTGAGGGTAAAACACATTACTCCGTGATATAGTATATAGTATGTGTGTGAATCTAGTCTAAGTGCGACGACTAGAGTGTGATAGAGAAAACGAAAACGAGAGTTAATGTTACGCATAATGGCAACATCGAGTAATAGAGTAGGTTCGAAACTTAGAAATTAACGTCGAAAATCGTATCATTACAACTTTATCCTACGCTTGCTAGAGGTTTGTTGCTGAAGACTTTTGATGGAGCTGTTTTTGGTTGTACTCAAGTTCGCGGTTCGATGCGGCAGTTGCGGGTGAAGTGACCGTAGCGGTGGCAGTTACTGCAGTAGCGACAGTCAGCCCCAACTGGGTGATGATAGGTACATGAATAACACTGGGGATGAGCTCCAGTGTAAGCTCGTTTTGGGAATGCCGGGACTGTTTGAAGAGGTTTCGGTTGCAGCAGCTCGGTTGTTGAGGAGTCCGGGCTTAAAGTCTTTCGTTTGCGGCTGGGTTTGAAGGTGTCTTGCGAAGAGGTGTCGTCGTTGGAGGATTCGTCTGAGGACTCACTTGCAGAATCTTTGACCGAGTTGTCGGAAGATCCGTCGGCATATTTGTTAGAAGAATCGGCAGCAGGTTCGTCAGAAGAATCGTTAGCAGATTTGTTAGGAGAATTGTTGACAGGATCGCCTGAAGAATTAATGGCGATTGCTTGATAAGCTTGCTTGACAGGATTCTTGGAGAAAAACCCTTCCATGAGTCGTTTGTTATTAATTTATGCGGCCAAGCGGTAGGTTTCTTCGATGGTAGCAGGTCTTGCAGCTTCGACAAAATCACCCACACATTCAGGCAAACCACGAATGTACTTCGCGATGGCCTTTTCTGAAGTGTTGACTTGACTTGGGCAGATTATTCTAAGTTGTTTGAACCTTGCGGTGTAGCCAGCATTGTCACCTTTGGTTTGCTTGATTTTCCAAAATTCGTCTTCCAGCTTCTGAATTTCGTGAGGAGGACAGTACTCTTTCTTCATGAGCTCTTTCAGCTCATTCCAAGAGAGAGCGTAAGCTGCGGATATTCCAAGTTTGTTACGTTCGGCGGTCCACCAGTCGAGTGCTCGTGATTGAAACACTCCGGTAGCGCAAGTAGTACGAAAACTATCGGGACACCCACTTTGACGTAGGGTAACTTCGATAGAATCGAACCACTGGAGTAGTTGAGTCACACCTCCTTCACCCGTGAATTCCATCGGGTCACAGGCTTTGAAGTGTTTGTAAAGAAAAGCAGATTGCGGCGCTTCCGCCTTGGAGTCTTCCGAGGCTCGAGAGTTACTGAGAGAGTGCACTCGAGCGGCAATTTGAGGAATGAGCTTAACCACTTCCTTGGTTACGAGTGATGCAATCCTCTTATCGACGCTTTGTTTGGCTCTTCTCCTAGCTGTTCGTCTCGAGGTAGAGTCGTTGGAAGGCATCTAGACAGGAAGAGACTTGGAATGAGATTCAATCATAATGATTTTTTAGTTTTGCGATGCGATTGTGTGCGTTCAAAACTTGATGCGATAGTATAATAGTAATGCGAATCACATAGGAGCCACATAGGAAGCACGTAATTCCTAAGTTCTCACACGATGACTTGTTGTTTATACGTATTTATATGTATTTATATAATTGTAGTTTGTAATCATACACATACAGATCGATTTAGAATATGCGAGGACGCGTTGAGGTGAGAAAGCGAGAGCGAAGACGATAGATTATGCATTAGTTTTGTTGCGAACATTCGGGTTTCGTTTTAGATTGCGATGGCGGTGCGAATTGTGCGTTTATAAGGCAGGGAGTGAAAATCGTTAAATCGAGAAATCGATAAAGCGTAAAGTTTCAAACGTAAATAGGTTCCAACCTTTTGTAAAATCGGCGGGTCGTGTGATAGAGTGCCTTGGGAGTTTAGGCGTCGATTGCCCAAGGTAACCCAACTATATTTAACAAGTTCGAGCATGCGCGTTGACCTAGAAGACTTCACGATTCCACTGGGATGCAGCTCATGGCATTCGTCTTCCTAGTCATTGCGTGGCTCGAGTTATCGTGTTAGTCGAGTCCTTGGTGAGAGCTTTTTGAAAACCAATTTATAGAGAGTGGGACGGCTTGTTAAGGTACGGGTTTCACCCCTGTCTTAACAGCTTCGTTCCTATTTGTGGTTAGGCTCTCCGAATAAATTCGTGAGTTCCACTAGATTTCGAAATGGAGACTTTCGTCGAGGTGTGGATGTCACTCCTAACTCAATGAAAAGTTCTCGTGCTAGAAAAATGCGTTGGGTGAGCGATCCCATCGAGAGTTCTTGGTTTTCACACCTGGTCTTGACTGGATCACTCGGTTTCGTTATGCGAGTATTATCGAAAACATGTGTATTGTGTCAGCCTTAGGAAAGGCTAAGTAGTATTCCAGCCTTAGGAAAGGCTTCTTCGTGTGAAGCTGTAGTACGCTGTGTTCACACAAAGTCGTAGCTTTTAGCAATTTCGATCGAGAGTATCAAGTAGGCCCGATATAACCCTACTGGGTTCGTATGAGTCGGCCTGTTGGCACTTAGACTATAGACTAGGTCAATTTCTAAGACGTCAACCCGGACTAGGTCGAATCTTGCCTAATTCCCTATAGTTATGGCTCTGATACCAATCTGTCACACCCCAACCGATGGCGAAATCATCGGGGCGCGACACTAGGCGAATCAGATTGCTCAAGAGAATCCATAACAACTATATTGCGATAATATTTAATACATTCGTTATCCCATACTAACAAATAATACAATCACATAAGTTATCACAGATTTCTTGTCCTCTCGAACAATACAAATCCGACAACCTAGATTTTAGTGGAGTTTCTAGACTTCCTAGCTTGATTTGATATAGCCTGCGATCTAACCTGCAACATACGTTAAAATATTTGTCAATACAAAAGTATTGGCGAGTATACAGGTTTGATATGTATAGCGTAATAGATAAAAAGTGTAGCGAATTTCCTCATGCATAAACGTAACACACGACATATATACTCACAAAGCTGATACTACCAACTAAGTCCTCGATGCTCGAATATGCGATGGCAAACTAGACCCCGTCGGGCGCAATAGTACTATACTAGTCATGGTGTGTAACACCTCGAAAATTCGTGTTAAATAAAATAATGACACGTGTCATGTAAGACAACAAATGTTGTAAACCCGGATTTAATAAAGATGTTTTGGCAGGATTTAAAAGTGGCGTCATGTTAATTTTTACCTCTGAACGACCTTATTTATAAATCCCAAGACCCAAGTATATATATATATATATATATATATTAAACATCTAATATATATTTAAATCCAGAATTTTGTTGACAATAATTAAATTCATAGTGCTAGATTGGGTTCCGATAGAATTCCTACGGTAAACCGTCGTTTAAGGCACTTTCAAAATGAATTCAAATGAAACAATACATAATGGTAGGGTATGCAACTGTTAAGAACCATAATAGAGGCCCCAAATTGACAAAAGAATGTCCCAAAGTCGGAAAAGTGGTTGCCCTTTCGAAATGCTGAAAGTTCAAAAGTTTTTGGGTTCTGCAAGGTGCTTGCGCACCGTAAGCATACCCCTTGCGGTGCGCAAGGGGTTGCCAGCGACCAGAAATTGTGCTGTTGCTTGTTCAAACGCATATTTCGACCCTTAAACGATTTTCCACATACCTCTTGGCCCCTAAACATCTAGGACACCTGTGGGAATGTTATGGTTAGTGCTAGACTTGTTTGTCAACACCTTGTGGTGCCTTAGTTCACTATAAAAGGCCAAGAAGTGCAACCATCTTTCTCACTCACTTCTCCTGCATTTTTGGATCACTTCTGGAGCTCAAATCTTCTCTCAAGGGTTCACTAATCAAGCTTAGGACTTCAGTAAGTTTACTAATCCTTTCTAATTAAGTTTAGCTTAGTTATTTAGCTAAAAGTCAAACCATCGTAATTACGGTTTGACTTCGAGATTAGTCAATAATGGCTCAGTCATATCTCGAATTAAAAGTAGTTATAAGTTTGTATTTATGTGGGTAATAAAACCTCAAAAGGGTTCCCCCTGATTACCACTCTAAACAGGTCAAAAGTCGGGTCAAACTTACTAAGAAAAAGTCAACAGGATACTTAAAATACAATTTATGCATAATTAGCAATGTAGATCATATACAACCTGTTTGATCATTGTTATAACTTAGTAATAAGTGTAAGAACATGTCCAAACATGTTCAACCCGACAGTTTCCTGTAAATACCCGGTTCGGAACCGAAAGTCACATAGTTTGACTTTCACTTTGACTTTCAGTTCTGACCCGTTTAGGCATGTTTTAGAAATGCCCCAGAGCTTTAATTGGACTAGGTTACATGTTAGAATAACCCTCTGTAATGTTACACCTTGGTTCATTAGTCATCCAATTAATATGCATGTTTCCGTTAATCGCTCATATGTTGACCGTTATGCCCTTATTACCTTAAAACGTGATTTTTGGAAATGTAAAAGAGTAGAAACTTTAATTACTGATATATAAACTTGTATGCAAAGTTTGACATCAGTTTGATTAGTAGATTTAGAGTTATGCTCAATATCGCAAAATTAAAGCTTTATGTTAATAAAACGCCGTAATTAGTGTATAGCCTAGTTAAGCCTACTTTTCGGTATCAAACTTAATACCCCCTGATGTAAGCGTTTAATCACCTATTAAGCGTTTTTAGCGCAAAGTATGTATCAAAATTATATTGGACATACCCGGGTTGATACCTACTGATATATGAGGCAAATTATAATATTTTAACAGTAAGCAAAGGTTGATTAACTCAGACTCCGGTTTTGAGCTTTTCGGCTTATGTGAAATTACCAAAATGCCCCTACGGTGCATAGTTGGCTATAAATGATAGATTTCACATAAATACTTTAACCTACTGATATAACTTAGCAAATTGAGTATATTTGCTGATTACATCAGACCTGTAACTCAGATTGTTACTTAAACTCTTTTATAAACTTTTAAATGACCAAACTACCCCTACGAGGTCTAGTTTGTGTTTAAACACGTTTCGGGCATAATGAAAGACATCTTACTGATGTCACAACATATTTGAGGCATAATTAACTTAGGAAACCTGTATATAGCTCTCATAAATAGCCGTCATGCTTATTACGCGTACGGTTCGGTTTATGTAACAAGTTTACATAAATTAGCCGAAACGGGTCAAACCTTAACGGTTTTATCTCAAAATCCAGAATGCGAATAATAAACCCATATTAAACAAGTCTTCAAACTTGTCGGGTCTAAATCACATTCTATCCGGTCTTCGCTTAATCGTGCGTACGAACCGTGTCTTTGAAACTAACCGGTCTAATCTTAAGCTTAATTAAAGACCCGTTAGGATTCTAATAGGTTACATTAAACCTTCGTTCCAGATTAGGAGAACCAGTAAAAGCTACGTGCATTTTGCTTATTGTGAATAATACTTTGCTCAGGTAAATACTTTTAACTTATTTTCCCTATACGGGCTTGGGTTACGGTATATAGCATACCGCTTGATCGGGCATCAAATTCTCCACCGTTGAGTGGGTAATTGAATAAATTTGATCGACTCGTTTAAACAGTCTTGTTACTTAAAGCCTTTGGGGGGTTAATGACCATGTCCCGGATATCCTCGGCATCATTTTACGAAATGGCCACAACTTAAGCGCGGGGTGTAGGCGTACACCCGTAAGTGCACAAAAGAACATTGTGGTGTGTCTATTGATCTTTAACCCGGACAAGATCCGGGCTACTGAACGCACAAGGAACATGTAATTCATTCACAAGATTATAATATTAAATAATTCTCCCAAGTTAAATAAAATCTTTATGCCATGTGCATCCAAACCAATTTTAAACCATTTTTCCAAAATGAGTCAGTTGAATGTATTTACCAGTGTAAACTGACGTATTTTCCCAAAAAGATTAAATGCAGGTACTAAGCGAAATTGGCTGGGATTTCTCCTTAGCATCATTAGAAGTCTCGCAAGCTTAAGATGCCTGAAGTCTGTTGAACCATAAATATTATTTTTATTTCGATCCATCTGTGGATAAACTTCCGGATATTGTGACTTTGATATTACAATAATAAATTCGGTTGTATCATATTTTTAAATTTGCTTCCGCTGTGCATATTGATATTGTGTTGTTTGACTATTATGTTGCCAACCACGTCACGATACTCCCCCACCGGGCCCATCGGTGACACGTGGAAATCGGGTTGTGACATTGTGGGACGTCGCGAGTATAAGCCCTAGCACATATGGAACTAGCATCACGTATATCTATGCATAACAGTTATTCGCAAGTGATAATTCGATTGATTGAATAATTCGTTTGATAAGTTCGATTTGTTAGAAACGTATATTACACCCAAAATGCGATTAAAAAGGGTTCAAGTATACTCACAGTGCGTATTTAGAGAGAATACAACTTGATTGGGTCAGTTGCGAGTACATCTGCGTTAATCATTGAAGGATATAGTAAATGATGTACGGTTAAGCGAGAATAGCATCGAAAAGTCAGTTATCAGGTCGGATGACATATGGATCGGATGACATATGGATCGGATGACATATGGATCGGATGACATTCATGGGTCGGATGAGCTGGTCCGGTCGGATGACAGTCATCCGGTCGGATGACAAGCTATCCGGTCGGATAACCTGTTGACTAGTCGTATTGCTGTTATCCGTCCGGATGACATGTTATCCGTTCGGATGACATGTGATCCGTTCGGATGACATGTGATCCGTTCGGATGTCAAGTGATCCGTTCGGATGTCCTGTGATCCATTCGGATGACACGTCTGTTTTAACGTTCCGACTAGCTGTTTTTGAGTGTTTTTGGAAGGAAAACATGCGGTTTTACTGGGACAGTGTAATTTCGTACTAACACTTGAAATTTCATCAGTTCTGACCCGCTCTAATGGCCGGGAATCACCCCGTTCCATCAGATCTGGCCGTTCCTGACGGTTTCTCATGTTTAACTCGAAATCGCACAGTTTCTTGGTTAAATACATAGATTTAGGTGAGATTTGTTATCAAAACATGTGGAAATCATCCAGATCTGAGTCGTTTATGGTGGGACGTGGTCACAACTTGAAGTTCATATGAACTCTTGGTGACATCACTTTAAAACGCCTCAAATCAGTAGATTTCACGGTTAGAATTTGAGTTTTGAAAGACAGAATGATGTAGGATTGAGTGTAGATCATAGAAGTACAAGTTGTAGGTTGAAATCTTACCGGAATCGCGAGAAATTGAGAGAAAAGGGTCCTGAAGCGTGCTTGGTCGAGTGGGAGCTGTCACATCACTGTTTGAGTGATGTGACATGCTTTTTATAGGCAAAAAGTGGAGCTGAAAGGTGTTTGGGTCGGATGGCCCATCCGTTCGGATGAGGCCCATCCGTTCGGATGAGGCCCATCCGTTCGGATGAGGCTATCCATCCGGATGGCCACTCCGGCGCGGGGGATATCCTTCGTTTTCGATCGTTTTGACAGTTTTTGGAGTACGTGCTTTCCATATTTAATTTATATTATTATTATATATGTATATATATCACTAGGGGTCGTATTTACGTATCCATAATCTAAAGTTTCGATATATATCAGTCGGTTTCTGTTTCGAGTATGCGATCTTTAGCGACGTCTCACGGCCATCAAGGAGGGTAGTATAGGTCCTTCCTTGATGTCATCGTGGACGTTATTGTGTGTTGTGCCACAATGACTGACGGGGTACCACTCGCTCGTATTGTCATCATCGTCACGACGACTGGAGCTATAGCACTCACCCGAGAGTCTTTGTTAGCGTTAATTACCTGTGTTTCGACACGTCACAGCCACCGAGGAGGGTAGAATAGGTCCTCACTCAATGTCGTCGTGAGTGTTAGTGTTTGTGATGTGATGTAGCTATAGTATATTGCGAAAATATGCGATTATCCTTCGATTAGCGATGTATGCGATATAGTTACATTATGATCCGAATCTCTGGTGTGCTAGGCGTAACGAGTATATCGTGTAGTAACAATGCACGAAAGTTCGGGTTGTTACACACTATAGCCTTGTTGCTCTAAGGGGGGACATAGTCGTTTTAGCATCTTGTGTGCCTTCATTTTGCAGTGTGTGTAGTGGAGTTTCTAGTTTCCCACATATTTTTTCCATCTTGCATCCCCTCTCCCCTTCCATCCATTTCTTCTTCCTTCTTTGTGGCAAAACTAATTCAAGTGAATATCACCCTTCTCAATTCTCTTCATCCAACATCTATAGCCATGTCATCTTCCACCTCAACCTTCTTCATCTTGTCGGCGTCCTGTCTTGTCCTGAGCCCGCTTTGTCCGTTTCAAGAGAAAGTTTTATAAGGATTATACATATATCTAAGTATTGTATAGAATTAAGATTACACATATATCTCAGTATAACGTTTATCAAGTTATTAGTAAAACAACTTAAGAGGACATACATATATGAGATATCAACACTAACACATGTTTGTAAATCATTTCCATAATATAAATTAGCAACACATTGTTGCATTGTGCTGTTGTACCCCAAGCATGGGGTGCTTTTAAAAAAACTGTGATTTTTCACTTTTAACCCAAAGGTTTTCATCTTTTGTATTTTAACCCTCTTAATTTGTTTACTTTTAACCCAAAACTTTTCATCTTTTGTAATTTAACCCAAAACTTTTTATTTACAACTTTCGTTCCCCATACTTTTTATCTTTTGCAAGTTTTTCATTTTACGTTTCGCTCTAAAATTTGCGAGTTAATACGTCGCAACGCGCGTGTGTGGTTAAATGTTTTTGGTGTATTTTTTCACATTTGACAGGTATGTCGCAACGTGTCTATTTTCCCCCTTTGGCAAGTTGGCCACAACGGGCGGATCCTACATCGACTTAGTTATTCTTTTCTACGTTATTTTGAGTTAACACGGAGCAACGTGCGTGTGTGGCTCAACGTTTTTACGTCTATTTTTTCTGTTTAACAAGTTTGTCGCAACGCGTGGGTCTTAAATCGACATAGTTATTTTTTATATGTTATATGTTTCAGTCTTATTTCTTCGTATTAACACGCCGCAACTTTCGTGTTGGTGGTCGCTACCAGCGGTGTGGCATTGATTTTATTTGGCATAGTTTTAGGCCTCCGCCGCAACGCTTGGGGTGCTTATATAATTCTAGTTAAAATTACCTTACAATCAAATGATCAATAGACATGCAAAGTTATAAGGCGTGACGTATAATAAATATTGCGGACAACATAATAAACTATAGTCTACAAATCGTCTGCATATAAGATATAGGGTAAAGTTCTTGTACAAATAATCTTAACATACTAAATATACAAATTGAAGGAAAACTAAAAAAGACAAGGTGGCATTTTTGTAATTATCAATAACTATCAAAGTTACTCTACAAATATACCTAAAAAATCCTAACCACTCCCCCCCCCCCCCCCCCCCCCCAAAAAAAAAACCTAAACCCCCCACCCCCCAAAAACCTAAAAAAAAACCTACCCCCCACCCCACCCCCCAAAAACCTAAAAAAACCTAACCCCCCCCCCCCCCACCCCCCCAAAAACCTAAAAAAACCTAACCCCACCCCCAAAAACCTAAAAAAAACCTAACCCCCCCCCCCCCCACCCAAGCTAAAATGCTAAAAACTAAACCCCCAAAAAACCTAAAAAAATCTAAAAAAATAAAAAAAAACACACAAATTATTTTATTTTATTTTTTTAACATTTTTTATTAAAAAATCGCTACTTTTAGTAGCAGCAAAAAAAAAAAAAAAAAAAATTTTTTTTTTTGCTAACGAAATGTAGCGATTTTTTAATAAAAAATGTTAAAAAAAAATTTGTGTTTTTTTAAGTATTTTTTGTTGTAACTTTGATAGTTGGTGGTAATTACAAAAATGCCACCTTGTTTTTTTAGGTTTTCCTTCAATTTGTATGTTTAGTATGTTAAGATTATTTGTATTTGATCTTTTGCCATAAGATATAACTATTAGTATACTCAAGACAATCATAACAACGATTTGTATATAATTCTTACTACCTAGTACTCTCGAAATATTTAGTGTAAGATATGTCCCTCATACATATGGATGTGTCTTACAATTCATTTGTGGATTAAATAACATATTATTATATATAGAAATGACATAACATATTATATATAACAATGACAACCGACGAATGGTAACATGATCATGTATAAAAGTTTGGGGAAAGATTGCAATACTACGAAAAGTATAATTCTCTTTTTGTTTTCAAAACTCGTCAACTCTGATAATATAGTAAATAAGACAAGTATCTATAAAGTAGTTAGTGTCCCCTGATAACTTATTTTAATTTGTGGACAACTAATAGTCTATACGGACATGCCCAAAAGTTGGCCCTAAGTAAAACCTCGATAAATAAATAACTTATCCATCTCTAATTTTGTTTAATGAAGTTACTAGGTTAAACAACCCGTGTATTACACGGGGGTTTGATCAATAAATTATTAAATAGGTATTAATAAGCCGGAAAAATATACGCCATAGTTTAAATATAATAATTAAATAAATGAAATATTCATAAATAGTTGAAAAAATAAGCGTTTTTAACATTTGAACCCCTAGAGATCAAACATAACTCAAAAAATCTATTCATAAAAATTAGTTGAAGCTGTCACATCTACAATACATATATAAACATATGCAAAGAGCAAAAATATGCCATGATATAAATCGAACTGGGAATAAAAAATAATAATTTCTTGAAT
The DNA here is from genome assembly GCA_030545235.1 of Helianthus tuberosus. Lineage (NCBI taxonomy): Eukaryota > Viridiplantae > Streptophyta > Magnoliopsida > Asterales > Asteraceae > Helianthus > Helianthus tuberosus. The sequence goes on along the minus strand of CM060447.1, from coordinate 33,416,805 downwards.
ACTTTCGGCTATAAGAGGGGAGGGGGCATCATCGGCTAAGGGTCCTCAGCTTCGAAGCTGCATGCGAAACACCCCCGCCACCCTCTCCTTCGAGTAGGCGTGCGACTTGGATTCACAAACTATCAAACCTTCCACCATATTCTCGAACACCCATTTTTATTTATAGCTAATTTCTCAAATAATGATCTCGGTATTTAATGTCAATGGGCATTTATACAAACGTGGGTACTATTTAACCAATGGGATCTAGCCTACCTAGTCAACGTTTATGAAAACGTTTCCACATCCAGCCGATATGGTTGAAAAGAAGTTTAAGAAATTGCAAGAAGGGATAAGTTAAGATGTGGAACACGATTTTGGTGTTCTAAAGGGAACATGAGGCATACTTAGGCGATCCATGCGGACCACAAATGTTGACAGGATTAGGAGCATGACGTATGCGTGCATGATATTGTAAAACATGATTTTTAAGGACGACGGGCATGCCTTCTCACTATTCCACATAAGAGATCCTTTAGTTCAACCCGTTTTGGACAATGATGCCCTTAGTGAGATTATGGATCCACATACGTATTTTCGACTTCGCATTGATCTTGTGACACATATTGCAATTTAAGATCTACCTTATCTAAAAGATTCAGACGAGGACTAATTTATTTTTATTTTGTATCATGTTCAATAATTTATTTATATAGTTGAATTACGTATTTTGTAATTTATTTGAATTTGAATTATGTTTATTTGGTATTTAATTGTTTAATTTATTTTATGTTAGAAAAAAGTTTCAGGATACTCTAGAGTATGTGCCGCTAGTGTTTTTAGGATACTTTAAGGTAGATTTGATGTGACAGTGCAGGATTTGGCATTTAATTGTTTAATTTATTTGTGATTTAAGAATACTTTAAGGTAAGGTATTTAAGGTAGAGTATCTAACAGTGCAAGATTACCGAGTCTTAGACTACTTTGGCTTGTACCTTTTCCCCTAATTATAAGAGAAAAAAATACAATAGAATATGTTAGAATCATATGCTAAAAACTGTGCTATTAATTAACCTTAGATACAATAGAATGTAAATCATATGCTAAAACTATGCTATTGATTAATCTAGATGGAAATAAATTAAATATTTGAGAAATAAGTTAAATTTAAATTAATGCCACGAATTGTTTGTAGATATTTTGTTTTTTAAATTAATAATTTAAATTTAAATTAATGCCATAAATTGTTTTTAGATATATTTTTTAACCAAAATAATGTAACGTCATTATGAATCTTAAAATTCTTTTAAAAGATTCATATTCTTGTTGATGATGATTATCTTTTCACTATTGATATTTTTGATAGGTTTTTTTATTTTTTATTTTAATATCATTATTCAACATAGGAGATAAGTTTGAAAATTATTATTTAATGGGAAATAAAAAAATTGAAACTTAATGACTAGAGGTATGAGAAATTGACATGTGTACCATAAAGATTTTCATTTATTAGTATAGTAAGATTTGTTTATTTATCAATAATATTGATAATAACTAGTAACTAGACCCGCGCGCGTTGCGGCGCGGGTGCAATGCAAATTAGTGTAAACATTATACGACCCGCGACCGATGCGTAACCATCAAAAGTGGCTTATTATAGCTTTAAAAAAATAGAAACCACGTGATATAGAGAGTTCCTAGAATTTATACCGTCAAATAAAAATGTATTATAATTAACAACGCTCGATTTGGTACGCAACGAAAACGTATTATACTTCCACTGACTTGTTTCCTAAGAAAAGTTTTCGTCTAAGGGCTTGTTTGGCTAAGCTTTTCAAAACTACTTATTTGCTTATTTGCTTTTCAGAAAAGCAAATAAGTAATTTTGAAAAGCTCAGCCAAACAGCCCCTAAATATAGATAAAGTCGAAAGTTTTGATACTCAAGGAGGTTAACAACAAATTACCTCTTTAAAAAAGAAATTAGCTAACAAAAAATCATTAAACAAAATAATGTGTTAAAAACATATATTATAATGTTGGAAAAATTCCATGGTTAAAAAACAGACAAATCTGATTACTATGTGATTAAAACTTAAAACATTTTTTATAGAGAACCAAAACAAAATCTAGTTAATGCATTGGAAACATAATGCTGCCAGTTTTGCCTAGTTCAAGATAGCGTTGGGGTGGGAAACGAGGAGATTATGAATATGGCTTCAATACTTGGTTGTGAAAGAGGCTTGCTTCCATTTACATATTTAGGTCTCCCGGTCGGCTCTAACATGGGTTTGGTAAAAAATTGGAAACCAGTCGTTGACAGATTTGAAAGCAAACTTTCATTGTGGAAGGCGAGGACACTCTCATTTGGCGGCCGTACGACACTCGAGAAAGCAGTTTTAGGTAACCTCACAACCTACTATTTCTCTTTATTTAGTGCACCCTTGCATGTCATTAAATATTTAGAAAAAGTAAGGCGTAAATTTTTATGGGGAGGTTGCTTGAATAAAAATAAGATGTGTTGGGTACCTTGGTTCAAAGTTGTGGCACCTAAGAAACAGGGTGGGTTAGGTATTGGCAGCCTTGCCTCAATGAACAAAGCTATGATGGTAAAATGGATAGTGAAATTTAGAAACGAATCATCGCATCTTTGGGCGAAAGTCATTATGGCAATACATGGTAGAAGACGCAATCATACGCCTATCCCAATGAAGAATTCGATAAGTGGTGTTTGGAAAAATATCGTACAGCTGGGAAAAGGTTCAAATCTCACACTATCTGAGGTACAAAACAGGCTGGAGGTAAAACTGGGTTGTGGTAATAAAACATTCTTTTGGTTGGACAAATGGGTAGGCAACTACTCACTAAAAGAACGATTTCCAAGTCTTTTCGCATTACAAAATGATAAAACTTGTTTGGTTCAGCATCGGTACAACGTTACAAATGGCCTCATCGAGTGGACTTGGGGTGGCGAGTCTTCGGGTATTCATTCAGATACGATTTTACTTTGGGGAGATTGTGTTAAAATTTTAGAACAAGTGAAAATAGAAAATAAATCAGATATGTGGTTATGGAAACAGGAGGAAAATCAGGAAATTTTCAAAGTGTGCGATCTTCGGTCAGAACTGGATGGTATAAATCTGATCCTGGAAACACAGGTTCTTAAATGGCTCAGCTGGATCCCGAAGAAAATTAATTGCTTCCTATGGAGAGCGGTGCTAGATCGAATACCGACCAGAGATGCTTTGGCTTTAAGAAACATACATATACCCTCGGTTATTTGTGTATTATGCAACTCAGCTTCTGAATCGGTTGACCATCTTTTGATCTCTTGTCAATATGCTCAACTTGTTTGGACGGCGGTCTCATTATGGGTCAAAATACCACTTCCGAGATACTTATTGAGTTTGGTGGGCCTAATGGAGTATATCGAGTCACAACGTTTGTCACAAGAAAAAAAGAAGGCGGTCTATCTCATCGCTGCAGCAACATGTTGGATTGTATGGCGGATTAGAAACAACTTAATTTTCAATAGGAAGATTACTCAGGTTTCAAGAGCTGTCGGCGACATTAAGGCGATTACGTTTTTATGGATCAAAGCAAGGGCTGGAAAAACGGACTTAGAATGGAAGGAATGGAGTGATTTTAAATGCTTTAAATAATTTTTCCTTGTTTATTTCATTGTTTTTCCTTACTGTTGCTGTACTGGACTACTGCCTTAGCTCCTTGCTAAGGTTTCATGTTTGTTTTCATTAATATGATTACCGCCTTTTTCAAAAAAAAATTAAAAATCTGGGTTTTGACAGTCCTCTATGACTTCACGCAACCGTCGCCATATTCAACTCTGTCACTATCCACATTCAACTTCACGCATTCAACTTCCCGATAATTAATATACAACCTCCTCAATTCCACCTCTCTCACTCTCCACATTCAACTTCACGCAACCGTCGCCACACCACCATCAAATCCGGCCAGGCCACCACCATAGACTACGGCGACAACGACGACTCTAGCCTCACCACCACGACCTCCGACTCCGGCCGCACCACAACCAGCTCCCACTCCAGTCACCCCATCACCACCTGAAACCTCACCAGGTGAAGTGTTGATCTCACTGTTAGGGTTTCCGACACCAAAAGAAACTCCAGATATTGTCGGTGGGTTATTGTGTTTTGCAGTAGGTTCTTGATCGACAGTGGTTCACGATTTTGTAGACTTTTCGTCAAATTCTTCGGCACTCGTAATTTCGTAGATGATACTCGATTAGGTTTTCGATTAAATTGTCGGCGGCTACCAGATCTGTTAGTTTCCGATATGGAAGACCATGAAGAAACTCACTCACATCAATCCGTCGGATCCAGATCCGGATTTGAAGATTCGCAGCGATCTAATCGACGGATCTCCGTCACGTTCCCGTCCGCCGCACCATTGCAGATAACGTTATCAACACTATTTTCTCATCATTAACAGCATGTTTCTCACTGTTAGCCTATATATCTGAATTGTTTTTTATTTCAGATCGTGCATAATTTAAGAATTGATTTTGTTGACAATTGCTGTGTTTGACCAGGACATTTATATAAGACAAAAACCAGAGAAATTGTCGGTGTCAAAAGCCACCGACTTTGTATTTTAAGAGATAGTATAATATTAACAATAATTCAAGTCCGACTAGTTTATTCATTAAATATCAAATATTTATTTATAGTGCAATTTTGTTATCATGAAAAAACTCAAAGGGGGTATGGGTATAACCATAAACGACGTGTGGGTTTAGGCGCAACACATGTTCTTTCAAATTCAAATAGTCAATGCCTACTTTCTCTCTGTCTTAATCTAGAAACATATTTTATACATTATTATTATACATATTAATTTTAAGTGCTCATAAACAGTGAAACACATATAATTATTTGTTTATTAATAGGTGATAGATAACTAAAATAACCACATTTAATTATTTCCTTTATTAATAGGGATAGATAATTAAAATACATATTTATATTAATTATTGATTTTAATTTAATAATATTAATAAAAAAATATTTTTTCATAGGACAAGTTACAAATTTTTTACGAAGGCTCCATGAATATCGTTCAACTATCATATACTATCGTATAAAACTGAACTGAAATTGACAATATATTTGACTTTTTTAGTAACTTGCATTCTATTTTTATTTTCTTTCAACATTGTGATATAAATTTTATTGAAAATGATGGCAATCTCAATCGATCGATACCATTCGAACAACACTGGTGTCGATACCTATGTTTGTTTTATCGTTTTCAATCGATGTAAGACACGCGTCGATTTCTATATAAAGTGCATGTATCGTACTGGTATTGTAAGGAACCGAAATTAATCAAATGCTTGCGGTGATGTACCGTCGCAACGCGGCGGGCATATTCCCTAGTTAATATAATATATATGCGTTTGCTTAACGAACTAACTCACACACTAATTAACCTTATTCTAAACCTACATCTTTTGTCCATTTGAAGACTTAAATCCTCAACCACATGAAGAGAAACACTTTTTCAACACCTTCGTATCACTATGCTACAAGCAATCTATACTATATAATAAAAGAAACCTGTTTTGGGACACTTGTCATTCTCTCATTTAATTGATTAAAATTAATAATAATACTAATAATAATAATATTTAATCTAATCTAATAATGATAAGAATAACAACAAATTAAAACGTAATAACATTTTATCCTTCTGCTATTAAATAATAAATTAAACTGAAAAAATAATACTAGCTTTAAGATGTTGGATATACTTAAGTCAAATATTATACCTTGAAAATTAAATAAACAATGCCCGATTTTGTTTAACTATCAATATGGATTGTCTAAGTTATCATATCCTTTAAATTTTATTCTGAAAACAATGTCTAATTTATTAACTTTCTATAAAGGTAATATATTAATTTTACATAAAATTATCTTCAAATTATTTAAATAAATTCATTTTATTATCGATATTCGCAATACATCAAAATGGTTAATTTATCTATAACGTTCTATAAATTAGTCTGTTTGTATCCCGATACATTAAAATGGTTAATTTATATATAACATTCTATAAATTAGTCTGTATGTATACTTTTCACCGTAATTAATATTTACATATAAATTCCTGCATATTTTTGTGTGTTCTTTTAGCTAAGAAACATCTAAATGATCATGTATTTATTTACTTATAAGCATATTAAATTAGATTAGATTATACATGATAAGGGATTATACAGTTATTATACCAATAAGCTACAATATGTATATTATTAGATATATAATATATCCACATAATAAATATAAATGGATCGTTTTGTCATATAGTAGAATCAATATATATTGTTTAGTATAACGGGTTATTTATTAATTTTATTTACTTATATGCGTATTAAATTATATTAGATTATACAGGATAAGGGATTATACAGTTATTATACCAATAAGCTACAATATGTATATTATTAGATGATATATAATATATCCACATAATAAATATAAATGGATCGTTTTGTCATATAGTAGAATCAATATATATTGTTTAGTATAACGGGTTATTTATTAATATCAATTTCAATGATTATTAATATACAATTATTTTCATTTTTCCTCTTATCTCTTATTTATTTAATTTTCTTTTCTCAACTATTTTTTTTTTGTTTTTACTTATCAATAACTATTTAATATTTCATTGATTTGGCTACGTGTAACACTCAAGTTTCTAACCTATTAATAAATAAAAAAACAAAGTAAAATGTTATAACTTATGTAATACACACGTTTCTAACCTAATAATAAATAAATAAACAAAGTAAAATATAATAAAAATTATATAGCACATCAAAGTTCATTTTCCAAAAACATATATTGAAGACTATGTGTGTTAACCGATTACATTATATGTATTCAAGCCGTGTAATACACGCGTTTATTAAATATGTGCAACGCACGTGTTTTTAAAGATGTAACTTTTTTATTACTTAGTATATAAAATTAATATTTATTCAACCCGTGTAATACACGGGGTTCTAACCTAGTTTGATATATGCTATTTATGCGTATATATTATCAATGGATATATGCAAATTGTTAGATGATAACATGAACCCGGACATTCAAGGGCGTAGCTTTGTGGGGGCGGGAGGGGGCGGCCGACCCCCCGAACTTTTTGCTCGTTAGTAGAGAGTATGAAGTTTTCGTATAGAATTTTTTTGGTATATACATTTTTGACCCCTCGGTTTTATAGAAATTTTTGATATATACGTTTTCGACCCCACGGTAATAAATCTCAACCCGTGCCGTCGTCCAAGGCCCAAATTTTCAAAGGCCTCGAAAGGTTATATATATATATATTTATATTTATATATTAAATTATATATTTAGTATATGTATCTGTTCATTATGCAAAAAAATGTTGGTTGTAGAGTGGAAAAACCATCTCAAAATGTAGTTGTCTCTAGTTCAAGTCATGGCTCTAACACCAAGTTTTTATTTTTTTTAATTTATTTTTCCTTAACCACAACTTTAAGCTCAATAATTATTTGTTATTCGGGGCATAAATTTTTTTGAGAGTTATTGAGAACGGCTCTGATTTTATCATAACTATTTCATCCACAATCACACATGCAAATTTTCTATTCACATGCAATATCAATGGGTTTTTTATTTTCACCATTTGTCCATTTGTGTTATAAATGTGTTGTAAAGACGGTTTTTATATAAAAACAAGTTACAATGTTACATGGATAAAGCTTTAAACATGAAAATAATAAATAATATTAAAGACGGTTGTTAAAGAAAAAAACAGGTTACAATGTTACATGGATAAAGCTTTAAATTATATTGTAGTTTAAATGTGCAAAAAGAAAAAGAAACATTTTATAATAAGATACTATATTTGTACGCTAGGAGCTAAATGATTGTATAGTAGTCCCACAACTTAGGTGGATAAACATTTTACCTTAGAGTGGCAAACCAAAAAAACAATCAATCAGAGTGCGTCATGTCAATCAGTCAAAAGTGTTGGTAATGGTTCAAACACTTGCTGAAGTGGTAAACTCTTTTTTTTAAACTAGTATATTTAATATTTAAGTTAATAAATGTAGAATAAACTAATAATAACATTAATTAAATTAAATTAAAAACATTAAAATTACATTAAATTAAAAAACAATAAAATTACATTAACTTGAAATAAATTAAACTAGTCTTCGTCGGAATCGACCAAAAGGTGGGGTAAATCTTGACTTGCGAGATGGTTTATGAGACCGTGTTTTAGTCTCCGATGCATGTCTTCATCCATCAACTCGCCCAACACCGTATCGTCTAGAGCGGGCTCGACCGGAGGATCCCGAATGAGATTTTGAAAAAAAAGAATGCTACTATCGAATGAATCGTCGCTACTCATGGGTGGGAACCATAACGGGAGTTCATCCGCCATTTTGTTTTGTAAATGTTTGGGAAGTATTGGTGGTATTTTTTGGTTTGGTTGGGTATAAATTTGAAGGTATCTGGTTATGGTTTGGTTTGGTATTTATAGTTTAATTTTTTAAAGAAAAAATATTTTTTTTTTATTTTAAACGGTAATATTACCGTTACTCGCCCCGACGTTCAAATTTTGCAACTTCCCCGCGTCAGCATACACTCCCCGATTCAGCAAACACACCGCTTCGGCAAAGGGTCGGCGACGGTGTTTGCCGCGCGGCAAAACCTTTTACCGAGCCCACACCGTATGGTAAGAATGACCTTTTTATTTAATTAGTATGTTAAACTTGTTGCAGCTTAAAAGCAAATTTACTTATATATATATATATATATATATATATATATATATATATATTATCCTATATATTAAAAAACCAACGTTATGAATAGTACCAGGGGCATTTCAGGGATTTAACCTCTTCCTCCCTCACTTCACCATCTCTTTTGTAGCCCTAAACCACACAAGAAACATCATCAAGCAACAGATTACACAGATAGAGATGAGCGGCGGTGCACCTCATCGACCCCTTTCATCTTCTCCACCCTAATTTCATCTGAGATACCCCCAACCTACCATCACCGTTCCACCAACCATCTCCGGAAATAGTATCCTGGGACACGTGACAAGCCGCGTATGGCGGCGACTGCACAAGAAGAGAGAAGAGAGAGAAACGAAGAGCGTGAGAGATGAGAAAGAGAAATCAGAGACGGCGACGATCCTCCGTCAGCGGCGGCAGCAATGTTTGGCCAACGATGTTTACGGTAACACCCCCTGCTACTTCTCATTCTATTCCTTTTTTTATTGAATGTCCGATAATGTTCTGTTGGTTGTTCACTCGGTTCAGGTTTCGGGTTTCCGTTCACTCGAGCCTCGGGTCAGCGATTTCGGTTCAGTTTGTGACGGTATGTCTCACCTCAAATTGCTTTGTATCCGCATATAAACTTAGCGAAAGGGATATATGTTTCAATCCAACCATTATGAATTTCTAAATGGCATGTTCTTTCTTACTGATATTGTAAACATATTGCTGGTGTTCACAAATCTTGTCTTTTTAATACGTAAAATAATGTCGCTGTGATGAAACAACATATAGAGAAAAATGATTGGAATCTATTTTTTTTTCCCAAAAGAGGATGAATTTGGGATAAAAGTGAAGGTTTCGTATTTCAATACATATCAAGTTCACATTACGGTTCAACTTCATTTCGATCGACTTAGGTCAACTCAGCTTTAGTTCGGTTTGACAAGTCAACATCGGTCAGCATTGATTTGGGTCAGCTTAGGTCTCAGCTCAAGTGCGGGTCTCGGTGCTGCTTGGTTCAACCCGGTTCGACTCGGTATAAAGCGTATGTTAATTTCACTATTTTGTATTTTGCACACAGATTTCAGTTGATTGTTCATAGATCGTTTTTCTCAGCTTGCGGATTATTAAATCCTAGCATTTTATGAAATTATTGAATAATTGGAATTGAATTTGATTGTTGATGTGTTGTTTTGACTTTTGACAGTCTATGGCTTGTGGATTTCAAATTCTGGCGTTGAAGTCTTATTCGTTGTCGTCGGCGATTGTGAATGAGAGTGATGAATGTGCTATTGTGAAGGAGAATTTCGATTCGGTGAGGCACCGGAAAGAGAAACATAGTATGTTTACAAGCGTATCGCCTCTCAGTAGCCGAAGGTAACTAACTACCTTCAACTATATGCTATGCTTGAATGATTACATTTCATATACTATTCTTTGCATCATATTGAGTACTGTAGAATGTGACTGATAAGCTCTTTGGTACCTAGTTAGAATGGTGCATTTGGTGTTATAGGTATGTATTCAGTTTAGTTGGAGAATGTGAATAGAAATTTTAGCTAAGATATGGAAGTTTGTGAGATACAAACATTAAACTGCTGTAGTGGTTGAATATATCACCAGTCACCTAAATGACTTGTTCTGGGTCAATGAATACCATTTATCACACAGGCATTATCACTAAGAAGGGCGTTTGGTCAACACAACACGTTTCAAAGGGACCTTAAGTTAAGAAGCGCGGCGCAACGCGCGCGCCGGAAAATACCTAGTTAAATTAAATTTACATGCAAATGAACAGTAACCCTATTTAAATTTGCAAGCAAATGAACAGTAACCTTATTCATGGATAAGCAAATAGTATCGGTACTGGTATCAAATTTACCAAACCAGGTAAATTTAAATTTACATGCAAATGAACAGTAACCCTATTTAAATTTACAAGCAAATGAACAGTATGGATAAGCAAATGGTACCGGTACTGGTATCAAATTTACCAAACCAGGTACATTTTCGGTGCCAATCTGATACCGACTTTTGACATTCTCGGTACCGATTTTTACTCTCAAGTACTGGTACCGTACCGGTGCCGTACCAGGCATATTCGGTACCGGTACCCAATTTTGGGGGTTTTCGGTACCGAACTCATCCTTAACATCACCTTTGAGCTCATGCCATGTAGCGACGCAAGTATACCGTTTAGATTGTTTTTCATACACGTGGTAAGTAAATTGTATTACGTTTGAATGAGGTTTTATATACACAACTTCTTTTGTTTTCTTTTTTGTCTTTTTCTGTAATAATTGAATTGTAACATGTAAAATTAACCTGGATATTTAAATTATTGATGAGCAAATGGTATCAAATCCTGTAATCAATCCGATATCGTATCTGTACCAAATTTATTATACCAAATCATTTCCGTTACCAATTTGGTACCCACCTTTTGGCGTTTTCAGAATCATTACTTTCGGTTCGACACCGGTCTAGCACCATAGCCATATTTACTTATTTTTACCTTTAAATAGGGTTGTTCATGAACCGAGCCGAGCTAGGGCAAGCTCGGGCTCGGATTTGAAACCGAGCTGAAAATCTAAGCACGGGCTTGGCTTGGTTTGGTTCGATTTTAAAAATAAAAATTCATACATAGCTCTCAAATTCAGTATTCTAAAATATTATTCAATACTTCAAAAGAACATATTTAAAAAAAGTTCAACCTAATACATTACAAGCCAAAATCACGTTCAACAATGCAAAATAAGTTTTATATATCAAGTAAATACAATATTTGTTCATTAGCACGACAATCAACTGTCACGGACCTCGACCCGGTTTGACCCGTTTCAGGAGCCGCGGGACAGAAATCCCGTGGTATTTAATTAACAGCGGAAGTTTCTTCAGGATCTTTTTAAAACTGAAATATTTCCCGATTATTTTATTTCACAATTCGGGATAAAACCCGGTAATTTACAATATTGAGATTTCACGAAGAAATCTTTTATTTTACAAAACATGTTTCTTTATTTTATACTGAGCCACTTCCTTAAGCTGATAGTGCTTCACGACACTTTTCCTGGATCACAACAGATCACCTGAAACATGTTTGAAAAAGGTTTTGTCAGCGGGAAATACTAAGTGAATCATTCTATTTACTAAAATGACACATTTGTTATAATTTACAGTATTAAGAGCAATTACAATGTTTCAGATATCAACCAACTACCCTCGGTATTTGTCACTCGACTCGTTTCTGTGACTATGGTCATATCACCCATTGGCTAACTCGTTGTCCAATGGTGAAGATTATCAAGTAATGTAAACAAAACCCCACATACCGGCTGTAATATGGTGATTACAAAGACTTAATCCCTGTAATTATAACTTTGAAAATAAACATGCTTTTGAAAGTAATTTGATAAAATGAGAATGACTCACATTGCAGATTTAACAGAGCTTATCCTACTGATTAGCCTTGATAACCTAGTTTAAATAATCATGCACACAAACTAGGTTAGTAACTTAATACAGCATTTACGATAACTCACGAGATTAAAACCTTCACAACGAATGACAAAGTGCGATACTTAAACATCCATCGATTTAACGACGAATGACAAAGCATAAACCCTAATGTGGGCAGCACTTAAACATCCATTGGATAGTTTAATCGATCGGACATTGAATCGTAGCAGCGATCGAGTTATTACCCTGAATTGTGGCAGCACTTCGTGATCAGTGTGTGTTTTTGTAGTAAACAGTGTCTAACTTTGTGTACGTAAAGAGTTTTAACGTCGAACTGAAGCCAGAAATCAAGTCCCAAGCCCCTGTATTTATACCTGAAATTGACATCTCCCGCGTGTCGCGGAAGATGTCCTGGATTCTGTCGCGACTCGCCTGGGGTAACCATCTACCCTAGGGTAGCCTTGTGTCCTAGTAGGCTTGCTGAGTTGGTTTCGTATTATTTCGAATTTTTGACAGCAAACTGTTAAGATATTACCGAATAGGGTTTACCCCCCCCCCCCCTTAGTTTTAGGGGCCCTAATCCTGATTCCAAATGTTCTGAAAATTTTAGGGATTATACAGAATCACTTGGGTTTCTCAATTAGGGTTTCCTATTGGACAATTTAATTAAATATAACTTTTAATGAGAGTTGTTTCATCAACCTTTAAATATGCCATAGATATCAAACTACAAGAGTACAAGACTAAATACATGTAAATAATAATCATTTTTTGTAATATATTATATGTATATAAAAATAAAATATATTATAAATAAAATAATTCGAGCTAAACAGAGCCGAGCTACCAAGTAAGCCAAACCAAGCCAATTTGGCTCGTCACGAGCCGAGCCGAGCTAGGCTCACTTTCTAACCGAGCCGAGCCGGTTCGGCTCACTTTCAAACCGAGCCATATCGAGCGAGCTTTTTCCGAGCTAAATCCGAACGAGCTCCGAACCGCGAGCTTTTTGAACAGCCCTACCTTTAAATACCATATTGTATAGTACCGAGCATTTTCTGTGCCGGTACCTAATTTCGATGATTTTCGGGATCGGTACATTCGGTGCCATTACCGGTACCGAGCTCATCCATATTTTATTACCTATTACTAAAAACAGAACCAAATGAATAGTAAAACCACATAGGGATAAGCAAATGGTACCGGTACCAAATTTACTAAACCGGGTACATTTCGGTACCGATTCGGTACCGACTTTTGACATTTTTGGTACCGGTTTTTATCCTCAAATACTGGTACCGTACCGGTGTCGTACCAGGTATATTCGGTATCGGTACCCACTTTTGGGGGTTTTCGGTACCGAGCTCATCCTTAACATCACATTTGAGCTCATGTCACGTAGCAACGCAAGTAATTGCACCGTTTAGATTACTTTTCATACAAGTGGTAAATAAATTGTATTTCTTTTGAATGAGGTTTATACACAACTTCTTTTGTTTTCTTTTTTGTCTTTTTCTGTAATGAATGAATTATAACATGTAAAATTAACTTGGATATTTAAATTATTGATGAGTAAATGGTATCAAATCCTGTAATCAAACCGGTATCGCATCGGTACCAAATTTACTATACCAAATCATTTTCGGTATCAATTTGGTACCCACCTTTTGGCGTTTTCAGAATCGTTACTTTCGGTTTGACATCGGTCTAGCACCATACCTATATTTACTTATTTTTACCTTCAAATACCATACCGTACAGTACCGAGCATTTTTGGTGCCGGTACCTAATTTTGATTATTTTCGAGATCGGTACTTTGGATGTCATTGCCGGTACCGAGCTCATTCATCTTTTAACGGGTTAGTAACGTTGTAACTGAACTGAAAACAACCGAATTTTCAACGTGTAGAACGTGTGGGTCCTACTATTATACATTAGATTTGTTAACAACCATTTTTTCTATGTCTTGATATTCGGTATCTGCTTGCCCTTGTCGGCACGCGTTTTGCAGACATTGAATCTCCGCCGCAACGCAGGTTCGAAAAATCAACTAGTTTAGTTAAGAATTTAATCTTATAAAAAAATACGTTTAGTGTTTCAATACTAGATGTTCCTTCAACCATATTAAACATTATAAAGAAGCAACAACTTTATGCATACAGGAGTTGTAACTTTGGCTTAGGGTGTTTTTCAAAAAAAAAATGGAATTTTCCTTTTTTAAAACCTAAAGTTTTATTCTTTAACAATTTAAGTTTAAAGTTTTAATCTTTATTTCCTTTTTAACCCTAAAGTTTTAATCTTTAACAATTTTAGTTTAAAGTTTTAATCTTTGATAATTTAACCCCTTTGATTAATTTGATTTTCACTTCTAATTCAAAATTTTCCACTTATACAATTTAACCCCTTTGATTAATTTGATTTTTCACTTCTAATTCAAAAGTTTCTATCTTTTGCGATTTAACCACTTTGATTTTTAACTTATGTGTTGTAATCTTGGTTTTGTGGGTTTTTCAAAGAAAAAATGGTTATGCATATGGTTGTTGTAACATTGGCTTTGGGGGTTTTTCAAAAAAAAATTGATTTTTTTTTACTTTTCACCCAAAAGTGTTTCATAAATTACTTTTAACCCAAAACTATTTGTTTTTTTTTATTTTAAACACAAAATTTTTTAATCTGTCCTCACAACTTTTTTTACTTTCAACTTTGGTCCTTTATAGTTTTCATTTTCCGTAAATTTTTCGCTTTATGCTTCGTTCTAAATTTTGTGACTTAACACATCGTAACATGCGTCTTTGGTTTAACGTTTTTACGTTTCGTTCTAAATTTTGCAAGTTAATATGACGCAACGTGCGTGAGTGGGTGAACGTTTTTACATCGTCTATTTTTTTTCCTGTTTGACAGGTTCAACATAACGTGCGCGTCCTAAATCAACTTAGTTATAACTAAAGAATCCCCGCCGCAGTGCGGCGGGTCGTAATTCTAGTTATTATAATATATTATTATTCCATATATTAATAAGCAACTTATATATGCTATCTTGACTTGTAACTTGTGCTTAGCGAGTGTTTCAAAAAAAAAAAACTTAATTTTTCACTTCTAACCCAAACATTTCATATTTTACATTTTAACCCCTTTTCATTTTTTACTTTTAACCCAAAGTTTTCCATCTTTTATAATTTACCACAACACTTTATTATCTAATATCTACAACTTTCGTACCCCATACTTTTTATCCTTCGCAAGTTTTTCGTTTTACGTTTCGTTCTAAATTTTGCTAACATGTCGTAGCGTGCATGTGAGATTCAATGTTTTTGCTCTATTTTTCCATATTTGACAGACCCGTCGCAATGTCCATATTTCCTCTTTTGAAAAGTTCGCCGCAACGGGCGGGTCGTAGATCGACTAAGTTATTATTTTCTACGTTTTACGTTTCTGGTTAATTTCTTCGTATTAAGACACTGTAACGGGTGTGAGTGGTTCAACGATTTTGTTGGTGCACTAAATGTCTGCTGATTACGTCATTATCAAGTCTTGTGTCTAGGATTGTTTGAATGATCACACAATAGGGTTTAAGTTAGGGTTTTTATGTTGTAAACAAGAGATTTCGCTTGAGAGGTTAGATATATGCTTGAAGCGAAATCAATCCATGAGATTTCGCTTGAACAGCTCAAGCGAAATCATCTACTCTATAAATAGGAGGTTAGATCATTTGAAGCGACGACAGTTGTCATTGTGTGTGAGTCAAGGTGCTGCTGAATTTTTGTCAGAAAATCATTGTAAAGACTCAGAAGGCATTAATAGAAAGAAAATTAAGAAGAACAAAGCTGTTATGACTTTGTATACATTGATTCCGCCTTTGTATTCAAAGATGAACGCCTTAACTGACTTTTAGAGGTCGTACAACGGTCCAACAATTGGTATCAGAGCTCAGGACGAGGAGTTCATACCATAGCAGCGGATTATCTTCTTTCTACTCATTTCTTTTTACATTTTTCAGATCTGAACTAGTTCCAACGGTCAAAATGGTCTAATTTTCAAGTATAACGTGTAAAACGTAGTATTAACAAAGCCTACAAAGATTCGGACTGAAATTCAGATTAAAACATGATAAAATTAACCTAAAACAGGGTTTCGCTTGAAAAGTGTTCGAAGGTTTTAGTTGATTTCGCTTCAGATCTGACTGTTTGAACTATTTCGCTTGAACCTTTGAAGCGAAATAGTATTGTGTTCTTGGATCTCGCTTGAAACTCTGAAGCGAAACAGACTTCCTGAAGCGAAATAGTTAGTTTCGCTTGAAACCGTTTGGATTGTAACTTGTATAAGTTGAAGCGAAACAGTTGGTCTCGCTTGAAATCAGCTGAAGCGAAATAGAGGATTTTGCTTGAATCAGTTTTGTTGACTGATTTCGCTTGAAGCTGATAACTTCAAGTATTTCGCTTGAAACTGTTCTATTTTCGAAACCTAAAAATTTTCTAAGTGTTTGACTGATTTTTCAGGTACGATCAAAATGGATGATATCTTCATGAATCCTTTCAGCGATATGTACGCATTCACGGGCAGTTCAGGAAACAACGATACTTCTTCAAGTGATGCAAACAAAAGTCCACCGAAAGAAAGAAAGAAGGAAGCTTGGGAGTCCGAAAGTGCATTTGGAACATTTAACAAACCTCCTAAGTTGATGGCTATAGAAGATTATAGCAGGTGGGCAACAAAGTTCGAAGATTGGTTGATGGCATTTGCTTTTCCTTGTTGGAAGAGTATGAAGAATGGTTATGCTCAAGGAAAAAAGAATGGTGAAGCATTAAGATCAGCTGAAGAGATTGATTCATTCGTAGCTGAACAAAAATGTGTGGCATTATTGTTTCAGTCGGTGCGTGAAGACATCATTTCACTGATTGATTATTCAAATTCTAAAGACTTATGGGCAAAGTTGGAAAAGAAATGTGTCGGTAGTCAAGAAATTAAGAAAAACAAAAAGAAACTACTTAGAAAAGAATTTGATTTGTTTGGTTGTATAAAGAACGAGTCAGTGTGTAAAATGATAGAAAGGTTCGGTCATCTGAAGCTGGAGTTAGTAAGACATGAGATTGACATTCCTGAAGAAGATCTTATCGATAAATTGTTCGATTCGTTGCCTGACGAAATGGATTGGAGATATTATGCGCTGATGCTGAAGAATACCATCAAAGAACCAGAAAAGCTGACATTAGATTTGCTGATTGAAAAACTCGAGAGTCATGAACTAGAGTTGAAGAAGACATACAAAATTAATCATTCATCTTATCAGCAGAATCTGGATTTATACTATCCGAAGAGTATGATGCCGATAGCTACTTCTCCAAAAACTGCATTTTCTGCTGAGAATGTTTTTCCAGCAAGTAAAGAAAGTCAAAGCAATTCAAGCAGTGGAGGCCATAGTGGTTATCATAGTGGATCTACATCTTCTACAAATCATTCTGATGCGAAGTTTTCTTGCAATATCGCGATAGATCTGAAGAACGCACAGAATTTTGATGCGGAGTCGGCCAAGCAACAAATGGTCTTTTTGGCATCTGTTTTAGAATCCTACGAAGGATTGGTGGCTGGAAAAATCGGCAATACAAATCTGACGAAAGAAGACTACGATCAGATAGATCCTGAAGAAATGGAACTGATCGATATTCGTTGGGCTATGGCAAGTGCTGTTCGTCGTGCACAAAGATTCATGGAAATTACTGGAAGAAAAACAATTGGTGGTGCTTCTACAAAGCTGGGGTTCGATAAATCGAAGGTGACTTGTTTCAAATGTAAGCAGAAGGGTCACTTCAAACGAGAATGCCGAAACGCTTATGCTGATGAGTCGGAGAACCCTTTCAGAGATGATTATTACAAAAAGGCAATCTACCATCAGAATAAATCTGAGCCGCCTAGATTGAAGCAAGTTGAAGACAACAGAGACAAATCAAGGGCTCTTGCTGTGATTTATGATGATGAGGGGTATGATTGGAGTAAGGAAGTTCTACCGGAAGAAGATGCGGTTGGTTACGCATTCATGGCAAGCAATGATGAACCTAAGCCATGGAAAGATGATCGTACTGAAGAACAGAAATATCACTACCGGAAGATGGTTGCTGAAACAAAGATTATCAGACTTTCTCGTATCTATCTGAATGCAAGGAGAGCCAATAGATGGGATCCAGATAGAGAGTGCTATCTTGATGAGTATGGAAATATTGCAATTGATGATAGTACACTTGATATCGAAGCCATCATCAAGGAGTACAAAGAAGAAGATGAATATTGGCAACACAAGTGGTGGGGAACTCCAACTTCGAAAATGATTGAAGAAGAGAAAGAGAAAGAGAGAAAAGAGAAAGAAGAGAAAGAGAGAAAAGAGAAAGAGGAGAAAGATAAGAAAGAAAAGCAAGTTGATACAGGCATAATTGATACTACGCAAGAGTTGACAGCTAAGAACTTGGGAGTGATGGCTGACAAAGTGCTAGCTACAAAGGCACTTGAGGTAGATCCTAATTCAGTTACTGAGTCAAAGGGATCAGTCAGTCAAAGTGTGTCAACAAATGCGTCAGGTAACAAGATTGATGGAAATGCTGACTGCAAAAATTGCACCAAACAATGCAATTTTTGTAGCACTGTCACGTATCTTAACAATGAGAAAATTCAGAATCTGACAACAAAGGTTAGAAATGTTGAAAATCAGATTCTCGATCGTGACAAAACTGTAAGAGCTTCAACTGAACGGATCAAAGAATTAACGACTCAAATTGAAAATGATAAAACTGAACGTGAGAAAATAAAATCTGAAAATGAAAAGTTAATTCTTGAAAACCGTCAAATTTCTGAAAAGTTTGAGAAATTGAAAAACGTTGTCAAAGATAGTGATGATCGTAATGGCAAAACATTTAAAGAAAATGAACATCTGAGAGCTGTTTTGAGATTAAAAGAAGAATCGATTAATGAACAACTGGATCAAATTGCTAAATTGAAACTTAAAGTTCAAGAAGCTGAAATTGAGAATGAACGAATCCAGTTGAAGCTTAACAGCTATAAATCAGCAAGCTTTGTTTTGCAGCATATTGTTCCTAAACCTATAGGGAAAAACAAAGATGGCGAGGATGTGTTTTCTGATGGAACGGGTGTAGGTTTTCACAAAGTTCCACCGCCAATTTTAGACAACTACACGAAAAAGCAGTCTAGTTTGTTGGAAATTGAGGAAGAAAGTGAAGTTAAACTTCCTGAAAACATTGATGTCACGTTCACATCTTCCAATGACGAGGGTGTCCAAAGTGATGTGGTGAAAAGTGTGATAGACAAAGTGCTTAAACCGGATTGTGACACTTCTGAGGAGGATGGGGGTTTCTTGGACAAATATATTCAGAAATCAAAGTCCAAAAACAACTTAAGTGATAAACCGGGTCTTGTAATGTACAAGATGGCTGGATCTGATAAGTTGTTTTCGGATTCTGAATTTCCCATTGAGAATGTTAACATGAACAAGCTGACAAATGTTTTCAAATTGGTTGAAGTTGAGTTGTCAGAAGTGAACAGTTTGAAACAAACAAAAAGGCAAATGAATTTTGAGAAAGAATCAAGATTGTGACACCGAAAGATGGGGCATATACATCTTTATTGAAAAGTTTTAAAATCAATTTATTTTGTGCAGGATCTTCCACAACTGATATCCAGATGGATTATGGATAGTGGTGCATCTCGACATATGACAGGAAAAACTGCATTACTGTATGATGTGAGGAACATTAATGGTGGTTATGTGGGATTTGCTGGTCATGAAGGTGGTAGAATTGTTGGTGAAGGAACGTTATCTAACGGAATTGTGACGTTTGAGAGAGTTAACTACATCACTGAACTGGAGAACAATCTGCTTAGTATCTCACAGATTTGTGACAATCAGTATACTACTCACTTCACTGATAAAGAGTGTTTGATTTTGAAACCTGGTTTTGTTGTTCCTGAAGAATGGATTATTATGAGGGCACCTAGAGTGAATGATTTATATGTGTTAGATATGTCTGTAGCAACTACAACTACTGGTCAAGCACATTGTTTCGTGTCCAGAGCAACTGAGAAAGAATCAAGATTGTGGCACCGAAAGATGGGGCATATACATCTTAGAAAAATGAATCATTTGGTGCACAATGATTTGGTTTTGGGAGTTAATATCAAAGGTTTTCATCTGGAAGGGGAGTGCATTAGCTGTATTAAAGGCAAGCAGAAGAAAAAGTCACACCCTACAAAGCAAGTTAATTCAGTTTCGAGACCTCTGGAAAGACTTCACATGGATTTGTTTGGTCCGGTGAATGTCAAGAGCATTACAGGAGATTACTATTGTTTGGTTGTTACTGATGATTATTCCAGATTTTCGTGGGTATCTTTCTTGAAGACGAAAGATGAAACTTTTGACAGTTTGATGGGTCTGTTCAGAAAGATTGAGAATTTGTACCAAAGGCGTATCAAGAGAATTCGAAGTGATAATGGTACTGAATTCAAGAACAGCAAGATGGAAGAATTTTGTGATGAAAGAGGTATTTTGCATGAGTTTAGTGCTCCGTACACTCCGCAGCAGAATGGAGTCACAGAACGCAAAAACCGGACACTAATCGAGACGGCTAGAACTATGCTCGCAGATTCAAAGTTACCGATTAATTTTTGGGCTGAAGCTGTTTCCGCCGCATGCTATACGCTCAACAGG
Source organism: Helianthus tuberosus (assembly GCA_030545235.1). NCBI lineage: Eukaryota > Viridiplantae > Streptophyta > Magnoliopsida > Asterales > Asteraceae > Helianthus > Helianthus tuberosus. Next base: position 33,395,853 of record CM060447.1, on the reverse strand, counting down.
GTTCTCACAGTCAAGAAGTTCAACAAAACATGCTTTGAGCTAATCAATAACCGCAAACCGAATTTGAAGTATCTAGAACCGTTCGGGTCACCTTGTACGGTTATAGAGCCTTTTGGGAAGTTTGGTCCGAAGTGCATTGAGGGTATATTTGTTGGTTATTCAAATCCATTGCGACGTGTCTTCGTTCCAAGTGAGAAGCGGATTATTGAAGCTGCAAATGTTGAATGTCAAGGTTATACTATGCCGCCACAGAATCCTGGTGATTCATGGCGTTATCATTATGACAAACTTTGGGATTCGTTTGACATGAGAGAAGAATCAGAGGATGAAGAAGATTTCTTTGATGAGTTGGATATTTTGCGTGAATATGAGTCACAGTTAAGATTCCCAGCTGAGTATTCGTGGAGACCACGGGAAACTTCAAATGATGATGAAGCAGGTCCAAGTAATGCTGGTGAACATGATGATGTCCAACAGAATGAAGTTGCTCAGGATAATCAGTCGGTTCAGAATGATAATCTAGAAGCTGATAATATGCCAGTTTTTGATCACGGTGATTCAGATTCAGATTCTGAGGGGGAGCAAATTCAGATTTCAAGTCAAACAAACCAAGTTGGTGAACAAGATGCAGAGCAGAATGTTACTAATCTGGAGGGAAATGTAGATGTTCAAAGTGAAGTGATGCCTCGAACTTTTTCATATCATCCAGAGGAGTTGATCATAGGAGAATTGCAAGCTGGTGTTCGCACTTGAAATCAGATTGATAAAGGGCTTACATGTTTTTATACAAAAGTTGCTCCTTTGCAAACCGAATTCTCATTAAGTTGTTTTATCTCGCAGATTGAACCAAGAACTTACAAAGAGGCGCTTACTAAAGACTCTTGGGTCAATGCTATGCAGGAGGAACTTAGTCAATTCGAGAAATTGGGAGTGTGGAAGTTAGTTGATTTGCCGGATGGTCATAGGAGAATTAACACTAAGTGGGTGTTTAAGTGTAAGAGAGATGATAGAGGAGTTGTCGTAAGGAACAAAGCTCGACTCGTTGTTCAGGGATTTAGTCAACATGAGGGAATTGATTTTACCGAAGTCTATGCTCCTGTAGCACGACTAGAGGCTATCAGAATTTTCCTAGCATTTGCGTCTTGGAAGAACTTCAAAGTATATCAGTTGGATGTTAAATCGGCGTTTCTTTATGGGAAGGTTAAAGAGGAGGTTTATGTCGGTCAGCCGCCGGGCTTCACCGATCCAATCCACAAAAACAAGGTCTACTTATTGGACAAAGCGCTGTATGGTTTACATCAGGCCCCGAGAGCCTGGTACGAGACTTTGTCTCAACACCTACTAGCCAACAAGTTTATTCGTGGAAAAGTGGATGCCACTCTCTTCACTAAAGAAGTCGATGGTCATCTTCTGATAGTTCAGATTTATGTGGACGATATAATCTTTGGGTCGACAAATGAAAATCTATGCAAAGATTTTGAATCAGTGATGAAGCAGAAGTTTGAAATGTCATCAATGGGGGAAATGAAATTCTTTCTGGGATTACAGGTTGAACAACTTCCTGAAGGAATTTTCATTCATCAGTCAAAGTATGTTCATGATATTCTAGAGAAATTTGGGATGTCAAGTTCTACTCCAGCTGCTACCTCACTTGCAACAAATCATGGGATTCACCCAGATCTCACCGGAGACAGGGCTGATGAAACGTTTTACCGTTCCATGATAGGTTCTTTAATGTACCTAACTGCTTCACGTCCTGATATTATGTACCCAACGTGCCTCGCAGCAAGATTTCAGTCTAACCCGAGAGCATCGCACATGATTATTGTGAAGAGGATATTGCGCTACTTGAAAGGAACTCCTTCATTGGGGTTGTGGTATCCTAGGAAAGGCGACTTTACGCTCGAAGGGTATTCCGATTCGGATTTCGGATGCTGCAAAGTTAATTCTAAATCAACAACTGCAGGATGCCAGTTCTTTGGTCCTAGATTGGTTACCTGGCAGTGTAAGAAACAAACGTCTGTGGCGTTATCTACATGTGAAGCGGAGTATGTTTCTGCTAGCAGTTGCTGCTCTCAGATCTTGTGGATACAGCAACAGATGCGCGACTACGGTTTGCAGTTTCTTAACACACCTCTTTTTGTTGATAATGAGGCCGCAATAAATATAACTAAGAATCCAGTACATCACGCTAAAACTAAACACATAGAAATTCGTCATCACTTTATTCGTGATTGCTTTGAGAAAAAGTTGATACGAATTGAGAAAATCCACACAGACGAACAGAAAGCTGATTTACATACCAAAGCTTTTGATAAAAATCGGTTTAAATATTTGTTAAAACTGAATGGTATGAAGCTTCTGTCGGTGTCGGATGGCATAATTGGCGTTGATGAGAGTACTGTTGCGGATGAAGACGAGAAACAATCTGCAATGGTTTGTCGAATTTTTACTTGTTTTGGTATTTAGGGGGAGTAGATGTTTGTACATAGTTTATTTTCAGAAAATACAAAAACAGTAAAAAAAAAAAAAAAAAAAAAAAAAACATGATAAAATCTGAAAAAGGGCTTGTGTTTATAGGGAAAATGATAGTACATCGGCTAGACGATTACAGTATGCTAAAGATTTGAAAAGTATAAAAGAGTTAAACAATCTTACTGATGATGTGTCGATAGGTTTTCGTACATTTAGTAGATTTATTCGGGATATAAACCTAAAATTCAAACTTGTGAATTCGTGGGGAACACTACTTGAATATATAGGTAACCCCTGAAATCTCGTTTGAAAGGTCTCGTAATCTGATATACTAGGTCTTTATACTCTATGATGTCTGGGGTATTATTCCGGGACTTCTGCTGAACGGTAGTTCTGACCTAGTCCCTGGCTAATACTTGCTGCAATGCTTGAAACACAGCATTAAACCCTCAGCATGCTGAAACAATAAAATTGATATATGCTGCTGTTGTAAGCAAAAAGATCCTCTAAAGGGGACACACCGAAAAGTCGAAGCTGATATCTCTCTGCGTATACGGAAGTATCGATCTGAGATCCCTCGGCCCTCGCATACCTAAATTATATACAGATATCATTGTAGTATTCTCACCTGTAAGACTGATTATTGAGATTCTGGATACGGGAGTATATTCAAGAGGTGGGACACATGAATGATCTAAGTTCTTAATTCATCTAAATCGTATCCTGAGTAAATTGAAATTTGTGTGAGAATTTAAGATGGATCAGTATATCGACAATCGAGGTAAATTGTTTAAATCTGAGTATGTAATGTAGCTTAACGGTACTTGTGATTTGTCTGAAAAGCTGATATGATTCCCTGACACGCTCATCAAAAATATGTTTGTAAATAGTTTATTTTGTTTATTTTCTGCAATTTAAGTTTTCTGTATTTCATTTCTTAGTTTAGATCACTTTGATAAAATCCAAAAAGATTTTATTTCTGCTTTATTTTTGACAAACCAATGTGGAGAGTTGATTGTTGAATTCTCGGATATTTGAAGCAGATGCAGGAGATTCTGGACTGAAGAATGAGGAGAGCTTACTTTGATGAAGTCTGATTTGTTTTGAAATGATTAAAAAACAAGTTCATTAACTTGATACTTGTTATTTTCAGAAAATATTTGAAATTGTTGTTTTAAAATCAGATTTGATTCGTCAAAAGATCAACCAAGGTCATTAATTTGGACTTGGTAGATTAATTGAGTAATCAGGGTCATTAACTTGAACTTGAATACTTGAGTGGATTGTTAAAGCTGATTGAGTTTGTGTTTTATTGTTGAAAAGATAGAATGGTTATGTTTGTTGTTTGAGTAACAGGATTGGACTTTATCATTCCCATGGTAGTTAAATGTTAAAGCTTGAACCAGATCTCTCAGATTCTAGCTTATCAAGAGGGGGAGACTGTGAAAGGGGGAGTTTGGATCAACAGTCAAAGGGAAGATTGAAGTTTAAAGTTTAAAGATTGAAGATAAAGATTGATGAGAGAGTTTTTACAATGTTTGAAGATTGTTAAAGACAAAGACTTGAAGCCAAAGACTTCATCAACATCCAAGGGGGAGTCTGTTGGTGCACTAAATGTCTGCTGATTACGTCATTATCAAGTCTTGTGTCTAGGATTGTTTGAATGATCACACAATAGGGTTTAAGTTAGGGTTTTTATGTTGTAAACAAGAGATTTCGCTTGAGAGGTTAGATATATGCTTGAAGCGAAATCAATCCATGAGATTTCGCTTGAACAGCTCAAGCGAAATCATCTACTCTATAAATAGGAGGTTAGATCATTTGAAGCGACGACAGTTGTCATTGTGTGTGAGTCAAGGTGCTGCTGAATTTTTGTCAGAAAATCATTGTAAAGACTCAGAAGGCATTAATAGAAAGAAAATTAAGAAGAACAAAGCTGTTATGACTTTGTATACATTGATTCCGCCTTTGTATTCAAAGATGAACGCCTTAACTGACTTTTAGAGGTCGTACAACGGTCCAACAGATTTTAGTCTGCTTTCCGTTCAGTGTTTTTGTTTTGGTTTACCCCTATACTTCCTTTACTTAAAAACTATTTTTACGTGCATATTTTATGTACGGGTATGCGTAAATATGATTTCTTCTACATTCCGACGCAAACTTTTTTTATAGACGAGTCAGGTCAAATATAATACGTTTTCTTTTAAAGAAACCATTTTTACGTGCATATTTCTATGTACGTTTTCGTATAAATTCAAGTTCTACGTTTCGACGTAAACTTTTTTGAGAAATGATTCAGGTCAGATATAATATGTTTTCGTGTTTATTTTATGTATGTTTCGTAAAGTTTGTTTCGAACCGAGTGGAGTCAAATTATGATTTCTTTTTCTCGTCTTTTTTTGAAAGCTCTAATTAATCCCTTTCGATTACATGTGCATAATTTCCATCATACCCGTTACGTTTTCTTTGTATAAGTTGGGTCACATATAATACGTTATGATTGTTCGATATGAATTCCATTTACTTTACGTTTGATCCAATCACAATGCTTATACAGGTTACACTGAGTTCAACTGGATACGTCGAAATGTGTGTTTTCATATGGTTTATGCATCATATAACGTTTGGACTAATCCATTCAATATTTACGATGTACCCGTGCCACAACGCGGGCGGATCTTAACCCTAGTTTTTCTGAATTAACATTTCATTGTTACTTCGGTAATATTATCACTATTTGCGTTTACTTAAATTTGTTAGTGCCTCAAAGTTGGATTACTAGATATCTTCAACATCTTTTTTACCGTATTTGATTTTGAATATAAACTAAAAAAACTAATAAAGACAACTGTGGCAGACTCATGAATTTTTCTATAGGGGTGCGGAATAATTTTAAAAATTTTAGGCCGCCTACATATATAAATAAGAAATTCGGTTCGGGTCGGTTCGGGTCATGTAAAACAAAAAAAACATCAAACTAAAATCTTTGAGTGTTCAACCATCAATATTCCTTAATTTTCAAGTTTTAAATTTCAACTTTTCAATCCTATACTAGAATCATATAATCAATAAGAGATTAAGAGACAACAAACGAATTCTATAAAAAACTAGAACAACCCTAAATTACCTCAAAACATATAAAAGTTAAAAAAAATTTAACCCATCCTATTATCTCATAAGTCTTGAACAAAATCAGATAAACATTAAAATAACAAAAAACAAAACATGTACTTGTTCGTGGCCGGAATTAAGCTATTATTCGCCGGAATGTTGCAGTCGCCGTCGGGGTGGGGGCGTCGCAGGTCGCTGGAAGTGAGGTGAGGCAGAGGGAGGGCGTGAGTCGCACAAAGCTGGCAGTCGATTGGGTATTTTTTTGTAAATTGGACTAATTTTGTTTAATTAAAGTTGTATTTGGGTTGGGCTTGAATTGATATTAACTTATTGGGCTTGATGGAATGAATTCAAGTTTTATAAAAGGGTTAGTGGGCTAACTTGTTTACATAATTGGGTCGGGTTTCAATCCGTGTTCACAATTTTTTTTATATAAATTCCTAAAAAAAAATTCTAAAGGGTGCGGACGAAAAATTTCAAGGGGTGCGGTCGGAATTTTCCAAGGGGTGTGGTCGGGATTTTTCACGAAAAATACCACTAATTTTTTTTTCAAGGGGTGCAACCGCCCACCCAACCCATAGGATAGGTACGCCCCTGAAAGACAATCTTAATCTAATCTTATTTTTGAAACATAACATGTAGAAGCCGATTCTTGATTACGATTTTTATGTGGAAAACATAACAAGAAATAACTCGATTTTCTTACAAAATTCCCTAGTAAAAAAAAACTAGTCGGACACCATTTCATAGGAAATGGCCGGAACTATCCTACGCATTTCCCACAAAATACCAACCAAAAACCACAAAAAATCATATTCATGGGAAAATGGTCGGAAGCTTCCTACGCATTTCCCGCGAAACATTGATTTTTAATATATTAAATTTTTCATGGAAGCATAACTGGAGTTTCCAACGCACTTCTCACAAAAACGTTGTTTGTTAAAATCATTGATAGAAACACGTTGGAAATAGTTTGGCCGGAAATTATTTTGGTAGGATATTTGTTCGAAAAATAAGTGATCGAAAATTGATTATGGTGGTCGGAGTTGGTTGGAATATATTCTGGTAGGAAATTTGTGGATAAAATAATTGGTCAGAAAAAGTTTACCACAACCCTTTTCCGACCAAATTATTGTGTGTGAAAATAGGTCTTTTTCTAGTAGTTAAATGTACGAAATATCTAGGACGTGACACACCCATATGTTAATTGTATATACATTCGATAGATTATATGTTGTTATATACGCATCATTGTAAGATGTCGAGATCAACACCTAGATCACTGGTTACGCTTAACATAGCAATTTTCTTTTTATTTCATTTGGTCCGAACTTTACATATATTAAAAATAATATACTTATATTATTGTATTAATTTAATATAGTTAAAAATAAGTTGTTATTTATAGCCTAACAATAGTCATGTGACATGTGGAAGGTGAGTGGAAATGTTAGGTGACAATGATGTTTTTCTTAGGCAACACTCATTCGTTTATTTCCGTTTTAACATCATTTTCTTCTTGTTATTTTCAACAGAAAGCTATGGGACAAAAATCAAATGGATTTTGATATTATTTAATTAATACATATAACTACAAGTTTTATTAATATAAAAGTAATCAAACGTTTTAAATGAGTGATAAACACACGTAAATTGTAAATAAGTGTTGAAATGTGTCGGTCCGATTGAATCACAAATTCACAACTACTTTGTGTTATAGTTTTAAAAGCTTTTATAAATAATTAATGTGGTAAGTAATATAACCAAACTTATAATTATTACAATACGATACATTTTGGGCAACTAACGTACTTCTTCCCAGTGACGGACCTAAGAAATTTCTTCATGGGTGGCGTTAATTTTTTAGGACTCATTCGTCTATTGCTATATATATAATATTTTTTTCCGGGTCAGGTTAGGGGAAAATTCTTACAATGATTCTTATTCAAATCAATAACTCAGTAACATATCCCAATATCACATATTCATTCATAATTTTAAGTATTTAGCATGGATTTTACATAATTGCATTGGTGATTGGACTCAATTATAATTCATATAATATTCAAAATATTTGATGTTCTAAATTTCTAATCCAAATTAGAGCTACTAGCTACTAAATAATAAAAAAAACTATATGATACAATTCAATATATTAATTGGTAATTAAAACTTTTAAGGTAACATATCTTGAAATTATTGTAAAACAACTTCATTTTAGTACCTGTAACAACGTTTCTTGACAGGGCACAACATCAAAAAAATGTTTAATATCTCTATTTTAATAAAGACTTTTCGTTATTTTCACCTCATTTCCTCTCGAATACGGCACTTCCTCTCGAATAGCAAACACATAAGACCAAGCGTAATGGCCGTTTTTTGCCCTCAATCCCGCCCTGTAACATTTGTGCTTCTGTAAACATTGTACAATGTAGAACAATTTCAAATATCAATGAAACAATGTGTTTTGATGCCAATATTTGTTTAATTATGTTTGACAATTTCATGTTTCAATTTTTTTGTTCGATTTCAAGCTCTTAAATACTTTCTAGAAAGTTATACGCAAACTGTTACGTAAACGCAATCAGTTTAATGCGACATACACCCCGGAACAGTGTCATAATCTTAACATACCTAAAATAACCTTTACATAACTTAGAAATAAGTTTTGAAGGGTTTGGTATGGCAAAAACAAGTTTATTCGATCACAAGGACTAATTGCGACAAACTGTAAAAGTCTGCCAATTCGTATAGCAACGTACACTCCGGAACAAGATCATAAGCTAAACTTACCCTAAATACCCTTAACATAGCTTAGAAATAAGTTTTGAGGGGTTCGGTATGCGAAAATACGCTTATTTGATCACAGGGACTAAAAGCTTTAAAACTACGAAAGTACGCATATACGTGCATATCTTGCATTCTGACCATATCCGGCCATCCAAAATTTTGTAATCACTAGAATATTGTATTTTAGTGATGAGAATGCAAAAATGCCATTCGTCGCCTAATTTGGATCGTTTTCGCGTCCGTTCGAGTTTCGTCGTAATTAACCGAAAAACGCGATCGTACGACCAAACAAACCGACATCCATGTTATTTCCAAGCATATTTCAAGTCCCCTATGCTTTAACATCCAATTTGCTCATTTCCTTCTTTATTCTCTACAAGCTCAAAGTTGGAGTTGCTACCTATTTAGGAGGCCTCCCATCTGAGTATTCTTAGTCATCTTTTCCATCCTAGAGCACTTGTATGTGTTCTTTCAAGTCTTGTTTATTTATTTCAAGCTAAAAAGTCAAACAGTGTTTGACTTTCAGTTTTGACCATGATTTGGTCAAGACAAAGTTCGTTTGAACTTTGCAACGTGAGTGTAATCACGATGGTTATAGTCCCTTGCGACTATACCTACTGATTACCACGTTGGCTAGTCGAAGTGACTAGTCAAAGTTTCGGTCAAAATGCACGATTATGTGCATTTTGCGACGAAACTATTTTCGGGTATCAAAACACTTTGCTTTGATATCAAATCAGTTTTCTAACTTTGTTAAACATGTTTTAACATGTTTAACTTGTCACTTTTAGTTTAGTGTTTGTTTCGGGTCGTAAGTCAAGCGGTCTAAACAACCGCTTAGACTTTCGAACCCGACCCGTTTGATCGATCATTAGGATCCGACCAAACATATTTTGTGACCATAGTTGTATAGGGAATAACCTTCCGAGGTTATATCTTATGGTCACTTAGTTTAATTAGTTGTATGATAGGTAGTTTATATACCTTAGGAAAATGACCAAAATGCCCTTTTTATGCATAATTTGAATTTAAGCATATGTAACTTAAATTTTGACACTTAAACTGATTATGCAACAATATTAAACATGTTAGGCATATAATACTTGTCATAGGACTAGTTAGACTATTCGAATGCGCTTTTGCGCAAATGACGCGTTAAAGTAGCGTAAACTACCTTAACGGGTCATAACGGGTCATAAGCACTTAGGATAGATTTCAAATCAGAATGTAGGCTTTGTTAAACCATATTATATGAGTTTCAACACTCATTTGGTTTACAAGATGTAACACCTCGAAAATTTGTGTTCAATAAAATAACGACACGTGTCATGTACGACAAAAGTGTTATAAACCCTGATCTAGTTAAAGATGTATGGCGGGATTTAAAAGTGTCGTCATGTTAATTTATACCTCTGAACGACCTCATTATGAATCCCAAGACCCTAATCTATATTATAAACATCTGATATACATTCAAATCCGGTAATTGCTAGTAATAATTGATTCATAATTGCAAGAGTGGGATCCTATGAGAATATGCACGACAAACCTTCATTTATGGCTTTTCGATAAAGTCCCAGACAATATTACAACATGATAGAGTGGACATGACTGTTCAAGCATGATCTAAAGGCCCCATACTGATAATTCATGGCCCAAAATCGTATTACACTAGTTGCCTGTTCGAAGCTTGAAAGGGCAAAATTTTTTGCCTCTGATAAAGGGCTTACGGACCGTAAAGGACCCCCTTACGGTCCGTAAGGAGTGCCCAGCGACAGAAAATGTGACAGCTGCTGTTATGAACGTTGTAACCGACTTAAAAAGATATTTTCACTTCCATGGGCAACCCCTAATAGTTCCTAGGCACTAGGGACACTTGTTGATGATCAGGGATCAATAGTAGAATTGTTTGTCATGATCATAAGGGATCAAAAGCACTATATAAAGCCCCTCATGTTGCAACATTTTTATCATGCTTTCCATCTGCATTTTTGGAACTTCCTATAGCATAAGATCAGTCCACAAGCATCTCTAATCGTGCATTAGACCTTGGTAAGTATCCTTGACCCTCCTTAATTGAGTTTTGCTTAGTTATTAGCTTAAAAGTCAAACCGTCGTAATTAAGGTTTGACTTATCGATCAATCACTAATGGTCCAGTGTTTAGTCAAATTAAAGGTAGTTATAAGTTGGTAATTATGTGGGCAATAAACCCTTAAAAGGCCACCCGCTGATTCCCGCTCTAACTAGATCAAATGTCGGGTCAAAGTTGTTTATAAAAAGTCAACATAATCATAATTTTCGAATTAACGCATAATTAGCAATGCAGAAGGCGTGTAACCTATTTTACCACTCATATAACATGGTAATAAGTGTAAGAACATGTCTAAGCATGTTCGACCCGACAATTTTCTGTTTAGACCCGGTTCGGAACCGAAAGTCGCAAAACTTTGACTTTTGCTTTGACTTCAGTTCTGACCCGATTTAGATGAGTTTGGAAATGCATTAGAGCTTCATTAGGACCAGGTTACATGTTGGTATAACCCTCTGTGGTTGGTTCATTGATTGCCCTATTCGTTTACACGTTTCCGTTAATTGCTTAATGTTGACCATAACGCCCTTTTGACCATAAAACGAGAATTTTGGAAATGTGAGAGGACAATAATCTTTGCTACTGATTTATAAACTTGTCCCTAAAATTTCACATCAGTTGGAGGTCTAGATTAGGAGTTATGCCCAATAGCGTAATTAGAAAGCTTTTTGTTAATTAAACGGCGTAATTAGCGTAAAGCCTATCTAAACCCAATTTTGACACCAAACCTTTTACCCACTGATGTAATATAATATTTTGAGATTTTTGAAGATTTTTAATTATTTTTAACCTGCTCATAACCTAAGGTTATGGCGTTGATTCGGTAAATACCGATTATACCCTTTTTGTTTATAAAATGAGTTCTACATAATATTTTGACACCAATCCAATTGCTACTGATTTTATATAGTAAATGAAGTATTTTGAAATTTATAACCTGATCAGAAAACTCAGATTTCCTGTATAACCCGGAAATCGCTTAAAACGGCTTTTTACGCGTATTAAACACCTAGAATGGGTTTAAAACTATTTTGGCATACAAGACTTATCACCAACTGATATAACCTGTTAAATTAAGTTGTTTTGATGATTATTTCAGACCCGAGTCTCAGAATTATATTTAATCTCTTTTATAATCTTTAAAATGACCAAAATACCCATGCGGGGCTTGAATTAAGATTAAACTCGTTTTGGGCATAATGGAAGGCATCCTACTGATATCACAACATATTTAAGGCATATTAACTTGGGAAACCTGTATATGACTCTTATGGCTACCCGTTACGCTTCTTGCGCGTTCGGTTTATGTAACTAGTTTGCATAAATTAGCCGAAACGGGTCAAACCTTATCGTTTTTATCTCAAAATCCAGAATGTGTTTAGATTACCCAAATTATACAAGTCTTCAAACTTGTCGGGTCTAAATCACATTCTATTCCGGTCTTCGCTTAATCTTGCGTTTGAACCGTATCTTTCTTTAAAACTAACCGGTCTAAGTTTAGGCTTAATTAAAGACCCGTTAGGATTCTAATAGGTTATTATAAACCTTCGTTCCAGAATAGGAGACCCGGTAAAAGCTACACGCACTTGCTATTTGTGATTGATACTTGCAAAGGTAAATACTTTTAACTTATTTTCCCTTATACGGGCTTGGGGTATGGTATATAAAATACCGCTTGGTCGGGCATTGAATCTTTAATCGAATAGAGGTTAAACCATTGATATGCTCCGTTTTGAAATGTTTTGTTTGCTTAAAGCCTTTGGGGGGTTAATGACCATGTCCCGGATATCCTTGGCATCATCTTACGAGATGGCCATGACCTGAGCACGGGGTGTAGGCGTACACCCGTCAGTGCATAAATAAATAATGTGGCGTGTCTATTGATCTTTAACCCGGTCTACGGATCGGGCTACTGAACGCATAAGGAACATGTAATTCTTTTACAAGATTATATTCAAATAATTATCCCAAGTTATAAAAAGTTTGTGTCACGTGCATTCAAATCAATTTTATTAAACCTTTTTTAAATGAGTCAGTTAATTGTATTTACCAGTGTAAACTGACGTATTTTCCCAAAAAGGTTAAGTGCAGGTACTACGCGAACTAGGCTGGCTTTCTCCTAGCGTCCACAATAAGTCTTGCAAGCTTGGATGCCATAAAACTGTTGAACAATGTTTCCTTTTTATTTTTGATCCACCTGTGGATTATTTTCAACTATTTGTGATACTCGATATTACAATTATTAAAGTTGAAATGTATCTATCTTTTGCGTAACGCCCCAAAATCTGAATGTTAATATTTTTCGTGTGTTCTTATGCGACACGTCATGAAATAAATAACTAGGCTATTTAACCTAGTTAAGGGTATGGTCAAAAGTATTAAATGATGAAGGTAGTGTCAGTTATGTTTTAAAGGTAAACCCGAGGGGCTAAAGTGGAACAAATGAAAGTTGATTTACTAATTAAAAGAAATCAACACACAAATAAACACACACATCGTGTGTGTTCGAGAAAGAGCCAGGAGCTCCATGAGAGCTCCACAAACCCTAATCATGAAGATCATCAAATCGGAAGGCAAGATGAAGCTTAAATCCATAACCGAGCATGGATTAATGATCACCAACACGAGGGGATCATAAGGTATATCTTAAATCTAAGATTGGTGATCATGTGTGAAGTGGGTTATGTTCAAATCCGTGAGTTAATATGAAATTAATCATCTACAAGGGTTAGAATCATCGTATAGAACATGGGGTACGTATGGTTTGTGTTAATTTGATGGTTAGAGGTGAAACCCGTTAGCTAGGGTAAAGATAATGACTAGAATTACCACCTATGTCAAAGTTTTGTTGAAAGAGTGATGTATTATGTGGGTATGATGAATTCTTGTTAGATGAATTTGGAGAAATATGATGATGATATGTTTGATGTTTAATTGGGAATGATACATGATGTTTAGTAGTAGGTTTTGATGGGTTATGTATGAGTTTAGAAGATTTATGCATGAATTAGTTGTACGTGATGCTTAAAAGGTAGTACGCACATCAAGTGTGTGATAAAATGTATATAGTGTCGTCTGTATAGTCGATTATGATGTTACGAGTATATGTTGATAAGTCGATAGTTACATATGGTTAATAGTTGACTTTCAAAAGTCAACAAGTATAAGAAACATGATTTAACTCGTTGTTGTAAAAGCAGGATTATAAGAAGTCGTTTGGTGCATGTTATGTCAATATGCGTTAATTGTGATTACATGATGAATTACATGTGTTGGAAAGGATATGAAGTTGATTATATGTTTTATGCTTGTTAGGAATGACTAAGGAAAGTTAAGTGTGAAATATGCGATTGATATGATTGTTAACATGTACAAATGAGTATGCTAATAAGAGCGTGATTTTGATGAAATGAAAGTATAGGAACCACGGCGAGACGGGCTCAAGCATGAGGTGTTAACGGGTCAAGAAGAGGCAAGGAATCGGATACGAGCACGGACGCATAAGGTAAGTGATTTCCGTAATCACTTCTTAGTCTGATTAAGTAATATGGTGTTTTAATTAACTAAAAACGATGTTTGAGGTCAAATATGTGTTGTAGTCTTTCGTCGTAAATGATGGGATTAAAGTTGACCAAAATGCCCTTGATGGGTATTTTGGGCAAACGATCTTAAAAGTAGTTTAGAAACAAGTTATTCGATTAGTGTAATGTTTTGGACAAGTATGGAAGTGGGGCGTATGGTTTTGTTAGTTATAGACCAATTAATGCGCGAATACCCTTAACGGGTCAAAATAAGCATATGAACGATAATGTGTTAAGAGGATGCAAGACATCCAAGAATTTAGCATTTTATGATAGACGTCACTGATATTATTAGGTTTATAAGTGGATATGGTAAAACAAACAAGTTATGTTGATGAATGCATGAACGGGTCGAAATTTGGTAAGAGGGTAATAAGCCGAAGAGTTATAAGTCTGAAATTTTATTATGTCGGATGTTGGATTTTAACTCCATTAGATGGAGAATTAAATTACGGACGTATAGGAAAAATAATCGGGTAAAACAGATCAAAAACGAGAGAGTTATGCTTGTTTCCGTGAAACCGGATCGTGCTGGGAATATGCAGCAACCAGCTGCACACGTTCTGTCCATTTGAGGGCGTCGCGCCACGCGACAGGGGGTTGCGCGACACGACGGGCTATGTTTCTCCGAAAATTGTTTTCGTGTTTCGTTTTGTCTTGGGAACTCGCTTAAACGCGTTTTAAGTTGCGTATGACTAATTTAAATTACGTTTTTTAAGATTAAGTGTATGCATAGGTGTAGATAGGTATGTACGTATGTATGTATATATGTATAATGTCATGAGTGTAAGAAATAGTGTAGATATGTGCATATGACGATACGTAAATAATGAGGTAGATGTATATATATATGTAGGTATGCATGTCGGTTGGCTTGTATGTGTGTGAGTACGTATGCAAGTAGGTATGTATGCATGTGTGTACATATGTATGTATGGAGATAATGTGTATGAAGCTTAGGTATGTGTGTAAGTCATTCAGCATGATTAAGTTTTACGTTGTATTCGTGTACCTGGTGTTTTAGGTGTAATGCAGGTACAGTAACGAAGACTCACCAGAGGGGAGGTACACAGAGAGAACGTTTAATGTAAAGGAATAATGGAATGGAAGTAATCCAAGGCTAAGTATTGTTTATATTGATAACCTATTAATGTCTTGTATGTATTTGGTGAGTGCAGGTTGTTCGAGCCAGTATATCATATTGAAGAGGAGAGATCAACGATCGAGCCACCAGATAGATTGTACGGGATTGTTGAGTGCGTATCTGAGTGAAGCTAGGTTATGTTTTCTTATTGTAAATGAGTATAATGAAGGTATTTATTGTAAAAGATTTAACCCTAAAAATGAATTTAAGTGCGTCAAGGTGTTTGAAACTAATGAAATTTTATGGTACGAATTTCCGCTGCGACGTTTTGGTCAATTACAAATTAGGGTCTTACAAGTTGGTATCAGAGCCCTGGTTTGAGGGAATCAAGTACGAGAAGGTAAGTACTTGAACTCAAACTTGTGTGCTCTTGAGATAAGAAACCCGTACAATTTAAGACTCGATCAAGATCCAAAGGTAGAAGCTAATGTAAGTATGTACTTATGTATACGTATAAAGAAACTGATGGGTTTGTATGTGCAAGGTAAGCATAAGTGTTTGAAGAGGATGACCCGTGAATGCAGTTTAGGATGAATAACTAGAGCAGTCAAGAGGCAAATAGGCAAATGAGCCCCAGGTACGTGAATTTAATATGTGGGTATATGTAATGGTAAAACTCATTAAGGGAAGGAAAGTTTTAAATGAAAGACAATGATTGTATAGTAATGAAGTACTGAAAGTGATACACGCGCCGAAACCTAAGTCTACGGACATAAGGTGACAATTACATGAAGGCACGAAACAACTATGTGGATTGTGTACCTGGCCAGTACACGAGAAACGTATGACGTTCGTGAGATCATGATAATTGTTACAGGTATGTCCGGTAGAGTTGGGTAGCAGGCGGGCGTGTGGGTGAAGTGGGAAGTAAGACTCTCGGGAAATTGAGAGTACTATGTAAGAACGAAAAACATGCCTGATAAGAATGAAGAATGTTGAATCCGTAATTAAGTACGGATCAACAAGATATGAAAAATATGTTTGAATCCGGGAGACGGATTCAAGGGTGAAAGGTATGAATGCAATGTTTGAATCCGTAAGAATGATTCAAGGATAAGAGCCATGGATAATATGTTTGAATCCGCGAGAAGGATTCAAAACATAGAAGTATGAAAGGCATGAATGTAATGTTTGAATCCGTAAGGCGGATTCAATGAATGAAAAAGCATGAATGATGCGTCTGAATCCATGAGACGGATTTAAAAATATAAAAAGATGAAATTAATCTGCATAAGAAGATGTCGACAGGTTGACCATGATTGAGTTGAACGGGTCATAGAAATAAGTATAAAGTAAAAGGTGATAGTATAATAGACGAAGTTTTGTATAAGTTACGTGTTAGATGTGTTAGTAATTGACTCTTAGAAGTCAGAATGATGACGGGCTGTGACCCGGACAATAACTTGAGTATGGGCGGGGATGGTAAGCTTGGTAAGAAATATTGAAACGATGTAATAAGGTCTTTGCAAGTAAGCATGAATGGAAGGAAGTACGAGCGTCTACTTCAGTTGGCGAAATGATTAATAGAATGAAAGGATTGCATGTAAGAGTTAGAATGTGTGGTACGTTATAGTAGGTACGTAGGAAATTGTAGAAGAGTTATAGGTGGGTAATCACCTAGTGTAATGAATGTTTAAATGACATATGCTAACCGCTGATGTTGTTGATGATAATGTTAGAACTGTTGATGTGATGAAACCAATCGCATTGGTGAAAGGTTGTGCACGAGCGGAAGCTCATTACACGGATGAATGAAACCTGGCCCGTACAGCTAGTACTCGAGGAGAAGATGGTCGATCTGGGTTGCGGGTCGTTGGTTGAGAAATGAAAAAGAGGTTAGTAAAATGTTTAACTCATGTTGAATAGATATGAACTAGTACGACACATGAATATTATAAATTAAGTAATGCATGAAGTGGAAGCAATAGTAATGTGAATTGAACGGCATGATTTAAAGGTAACGTAAAGGTACGCAAGGTACAAGTAACTGTAGAAAACGTGGAATAAGATTAATGTTAGAGTTAAGCACGTAGGTGTGAATAAGAAATGGTAGTTTTGTTATGATATCAAAACAAGAGTTAAATATTATACAGTGCTTGTAGAGAATGGAATCTTAAGAGATGAGATGAAGGTATTAGATTCGTTATGAATGGATCATAAGGATGTATGTATGATTATAGATTAAAGAAGTGGGTATATTGACCCGTTATTAACCGGTCAAGGAAATAAGAATGATGTGTGAAGTTATAGTATGGAAGGCATGAACTTATTAGTAAGAAGCCAACTATATGAATAGTTTATGAATTGAAAATGTATAATTACCCATTATTATGATGTACCAGTTAGAGTTAAACATATAGGTGTATGTATAAATTACGAAGTAAGATTGTATAGTTGACGAAAATTATATGAATGTTGAAGTAAACATGAGGAAATGTTATTAATGGAATGTTAGAATTGTTTCAAGTAAATAAAAAGATATATAATGCATATGATATACGAGTATTAGAATGATGAATGAACCATTAGCTATGAAGGCTGTTAGGAATTAACGTTGTTAGTGAAAGCGACACTAATAAGAACTCCGGAGCGGGTTCTTTAAGAAAGAAGATAGTCGTTGTGATGGGCTAGCGGTAGTGTTGATGGGACGTATAGAAGAATTAATTAGTGTTAAATAGAGGTGAGAAAGGTTTCGGGGACGAAACCTCATTTAAGGGTGGTAGACTTGTAACGCCCCAAAATCTGAATGTTAATATTTGTCGTGTGTTCTTATGTGACACGTCATGAAATAAATAACTAGGCTATTTAACCTAGTTAAGGGTATGGTCAAAAGTATTAAATGATGAAGGTAGTGTCAGTTATGTTTTAAAGGTAAACCCGAGGGGCTAAAGTCGAACAAATGAAAGTTGATTTACTAATTAAAAGAAATCAACACACAAATAAACACACACATCGTGTGTGTTCGAGAAAGAGCCAGGAGCTCCATGAGAGCTCCACAAACCCTAATCATGAAGATCATCAAATCGGAAGGCAAGATGAAGCTTAAATCCATAACCGAGCATGGATTAATGATCACCAACACGAGGGGATCATAAGGTATGTCTTAAATCTAAGATTGGTGATCATGTGTGAAGTGGGTTATGTTCAAATCCGTGAGTTAATATGAAATTAATCATGTACAAGGGTTAGAATCATCGTATAGAACATGGGGTACGTATGGTTTGTGTTAATTTGATGATTAGAGGTGAAACCCGTTAGCTAGGGTAAAGATAATGACTAGAATTACCACCTATGTCAAAGTTTTGTTGAAAGAGTGATGTATTATGTGGGTATGATGAATTCTTGTTAGATGAATTAGGAGAAATATGATGATGATATGTTTGATGTTTAATTGGGAATGATACATGATGTTTAGTAGTAGGTTTTGATGGGTTATGTATGAGTTTAGAAGTTTTATGCATGAATTAGTTGTACGTGATGCTTAAAAGGTAGTACGCACATCAAGTGTGTGATAAAATGTATATAGTGTCGTCTGTATAGTCGATTATGATGTTACGAGTATATGTTGATAAGTCGATAGTTACATATGGTTAATAGTTGACTTTCAAAAGTCAACAAGTATAAGAAACATGATTTAACTCGTTGTTGTAAAAGCAAGATTATAAGAAGTCGTTTGGTGCATGTTATGTCAATATGCGTTAATTGTGATTACATGATGAATTACATGTGTTGGAAAGGATATGAAGTTGATTATATGTTTTATGCCTGTTAGGAATGACTCAGGAAAGTTAAGTGTGAAATATGCGGTTGATATGATTGTTAACATGTACAAATGAGTATGCTAATAAGAGCGTGATTTCGATGAAATGAAAGTATAGGAACCACGGCGAGACGGGCTCAAGCATGAGGTGTTAACGGGTCAAGAAGAGGCAAGGAATTGGATACGAGCACGGACGCATAAGGTAAGTGATTTCCGTAATCACTTCTTAGTCTGATTAAGTAATATGGTGTTTTAATTAACTAAAAACGATGTTTGAGGTCAAATATGTGTTGTAGTCTTTCATCGTAAATGATGGGATTAAAGTTGACCAAAATGCCCTTGATGGGTATTTTGGGCAAACGATCTTAAAAGTAGTTTAGAAACAAGTTATTCGATTAGTGTAATGTTTTGGACAAGTATGGAAGTGGGGAGTATGGTTTTATTAGTTATAGACCAATTAATGCGCGAATACCCTTAACGGGTCAAAATAAGCATATGAACGATAATGTGTTAAGAGGATGCAAGACATCCAAGAATTTAGCATTTTATGATAGACGTCACTGATATTATTAGGTTTATAAGAGGATATGGTAAAACAAACAAGTTATGTTG
This sequence comes from Helianthus tuberosus, assembly GCA_030545235.1. Taxonomy (NCBI): domain Eukaryota; kingdom Viridiplantae; phylum Streptophyta; class Magnoliopsida; order Asterales; family Asteraceae; genus Helianthus; species Helianthus tuberosus. Next base: position 33,376,290 of record CM060447.1, on the reverse strand, counting down.
ATGAATGCATGAACGGGTCGATATTTGGTAAGAGGGTAATAAGCCGAAGAGTTATAAGTCTGAAATTTTATTATGTCGGATGTTGGATTTTAACTCCATTAGATGGAGAATTAAATTACGGACGTATAGGAAAAAAAATCGGGTAAAACGAATAAAAAACGAGAGAGTTATGCTTGTTTCCGTGAAACCAGATCGTGCTGGGAATATGCAGCAACCAGCTGCACACGTTCTGTCCATTTGAGGGCGTCGCGCCACGCGACAGGGGGTCGCGCGACGCGACGGGCTATGTTTCTCCGAAAATTGTTTTCGTGTTTCGTTTTGTCTTGGGAACTCGCTTAAACACGTTTTAAGTTGCGTATGACTAATTTAAATTACGTTTTTATAAGATTAAGTGTATGCATAGGTGTAGATAGGTATGTACGTATGTATATATGTATAATGTCATGAGTGTAAGCAATAGTGTAGATATGTGCATATGACGATACGTAAATAATGATGTAGATGTATATATATATGTAGGTATGCATGTCGGTTGGCTTGTATGTGTGTGAGTACGTATGCAAGTAGGTATGTATGCATGTGTGTACATATGTATGTATGGAGATAATGTGTATGAAGTTTAGGTATGTGTGTAAGTCATTCAGCATGATTAAGTTTTACGTTGTATTCGTGTACCTGGTGTTTTAGGTGTAATGCAGGTACAGTAATGAAGACTCACCAGAGGGGAGGTACACAGAGAGAACGTTTAATGTAAAGGAATAATGGAATGAAAGTAATCCAAGGCTAAGTATTGTTTATATTGATAACCTATTAATGTCTTGTATGTATTTGGTGAGTGCAGGTTGTTCGAGCCAGTATATCATATTGAAGAGGAGAGATCAACGATCGAGCCACCAGATAGATTGTACGGGATTGTTGAGTGCGTATCTGAGTGAAGCTAGGTTATGTTTTCTTATTGTAAATGAGTATAATGAAGGTATTTATTGTAAAAGATTTAACCCTAAAAATGAATTTAAGTGCGTCAAGGTGTTTGAAACTAATGAAATTTTATGGTACGAATTTCCGCTGCGACGTTTTGGTCAATTACAAATTAGGGTCTTACATTTTGCTTCCGCTGTGCATTTAAATATTGTGTTGTTTGACCATAATGATATCAACTACGTCACGATACTCCCCACCGGGCCCACCGGTAATACGTGGAAATATCGGGGTGTGACACAAGACCTCATTCTACCCGATCTTCCGATTTAGGTCTGATTTATTAACATGGTGATCCGATAATAGGTGCTACTTGATTTCCTTGATTGCCTGAGCCTATTAGTTCACTTAATCGAGGATACTTTGCAATCTCAAGTGAGTACATAGTTCCCCTATTTTACTGCTTTCAATTATTTTGGGGTGATTCATATGTGCTAAATGATTTCAATTTTTCGAAACAAATGCTATGGTTTATATTAAACACAACGATTTCAATAATGTGGACGAACTTGTTGGTGCGTTAATACATAACACGAATGACATTCATTAACAATGATCAAGCCGACCAGTAGTATGTTATGGTACCATAGGATCTGACAAATCCCGTTATCGGACTATCGTCATGGTTATGGGGTAATGTGGGTAAGGACAGAACCTAATGAATTTTAACTAACCATTTGGTGGTTTGTTAGTCGAGTTAAAGATACCCTTTGGTGGTATAGTCGAGTCAGAACACATGTTTGAATGTATTCAACGAGAACGACCAAAAGTTAGTTTTCACAATTAAAACACGAACGATTTGAACGATTGAACGGTGGTTTATAACACAGACGCTTGAACGATGATTTATAACACGAACGCTTGAACGATGGTTTATAACACGAACAAGTTGAACGATTGGTTTTGATAACACGAACGAATTGAACGATTTGGACGAATGATTTCAAATGATGACACACAACGATGTTTACCAAATGATATAAACCATACGAGTTTTATTAAAAGATTACAATTTGGTTTACAAAAACAAATGTTTTAGTCAAGATTCATGGCAACGAGGTTTTATAAACTATAACCAACTTGTTTTAAGTGGGTTAATTATATTGCAATACAAAACACTTTTCAAAACAAGGTTTTCAATTATCGACTTTAGTAGTCATACGAGGTATTGCGATACTTATACAAGCCATGAATTTGACACACTCACAAAACCTATGTACTAGCCGGCATTTTTATGCTGACTTTATTTTTCACATATGTTTCAGGTGCTGTTGTTTGATTACTAGGATGCATGCTCACATAGGAATGGACGAGGCCTTAGTGACTTAAAACAAGAAAGACAATATGTTGAACTTGTTTGTTTTACTTTTAAGATAATGTTAAACACTTAATAATTAAATAAAACATAACTTCAATATCCATGTGTTGTGAAACAATGATTCCGTTACTCCACTCCCCGACGTTTCCGCCGTGGTTTCGTTGTTTTAACGCGGCCGGGGTGTGACACGCCCCAAAACGCCGGCATGGCCGCCCCTATGAGCGTGTTTTGTGGTTTTTGATTCCCAGGCGTTTTTAAAAGCACGCCCAAGCCTCATTTGATGGGCCAATCACATCTAACCATTTTCTTTTTTAGCCAATCAATTTTTTTCATGGTTTTTTTTTTTATTTTTTTAATTCTTTACACCCCTTTTAACATAATGTCCATATCCCCACTACACACATTTTAGAAAAACGCTTCATTGCTGATTGGGCTGCCACATGACACAAAACGCCCAAGTGTGGGGCGTTATTCACCCAACGACTACACATGGTCTAATAATTTATTGGTTTAACCAAGGCAATCAACAAATATCATTTTTTTATAGAAAATGTTGCATATTTGAAAATATCATACTATATATATAATATGTGTTTGAAAAATAGGACTAAAATTTTCCAAAACTGTAACTTTTAGTATCAAGACAACTTCTTTAATTAGTAATCGGAAATTAGAATATTTAAATTATATTATAATTTTATAATATTATAACGTCTTTGTTAAAATCCGGAGATATGAAAGCACATTGAATATAGATGCATTTTGCGGATTGCGTTTTGAGTATTTCAATATGAGAGGTGTCATATTTATATTAGTAAAATTAGGAAATCTGGTAATATGTAATTTGGGTTTTATTAACGATAAATTTGGATCACTGACAGATCATCGGACTATCATCGCGCCACCAGTGGAACCACTCGATCAAATCAATCTTCACTAGGCTATAATACGTATACAGTAATTCAGAGGGAATCCTAATAAATCTGGAAAAATCCCCTTGTGGAAATTGAACCTAAGACATCATGGTCTCTAAGCGTTATCCCACCCTGTCGAATACCCAACTTACGAATGACGTTTGATGGATCTTCGTTGACGTCAAGAGCCTCTATCTTCGTTACTACAAAAGAACAAACCGTTAGCCTCGCCACGGAGGACCCCGGGAGCGGGATCCGTGACCAAGCTCCGGCGTGAGAGTAAGTAAACTTGCCGGAAAATGAGAGGAGCTTCCTCCGATGAATATAATCACCGGAAGATTTCCTCTTTGGTGTGAATCTAATTAGTGTGTATGTGTATTAAATATAGGGGAATGTTGGTCGGGAGTTAATGAGAGGCGAGTAAATGAGGATGTAGTAAATGAGGGAAAGCCGGAGATGATACCTGCCTTAGCTCCATAATGCCTTCTCTTATATAACAGCCAGCTCCTATCTCATTAGAGATTTTCCACACGTGATCCAACGGTTTTTGAAGGTTCTCGGGGGGTGCAGACACGTGTCTGACCCCCAACGGTGAGATGTTCCCCTTAATTAATGACCAACCGGAGAAGTACAGTAATTCAGATGAGATCCTTTTCTTATCGGGCATTTAATAAGCTCTGCTCTTCCTGCTTAGCTGTTTCCCGCCCGTTTATAAAAGGAAGAGAAACCTTAGTGGACAAGGCAATTCTATTTTGTGGGCCTACGCGTAATTGGGCTTCCAGAAAAATGGTCTAAAGCGGGTGAAGTGGGCTTCCCCACTGGCCCGTCGTCAAGTCATCTTTAGTCCCTGGTTCTGAGACCCGAGGCTCATGATCCGGGGCTGAGTCACAACCGCTTAAAAGGGGTGGTTTTCTTCCTGTGGGCCCAGAGACATGTATCGTTCCTCGGGCCCCTTAAGCGTTCTGCTGATGAAATATACGGGGATCTGTTTCCCTTCCCATTCTACTATCATGACCGCACTTATGGTCGTTTTCGAGGCAGATAGATACAGGAGCAACGGGTCCCCGTGTACTGGGGTGGCCAACGTCGGGAGCTTGCAGATGTAGGCTTTCATTTCTTGGAAGGCAGCCTCAGCCTCTGTGGTCCATTTAAACTTGTTTGTCTGGAGGCAGTCTTTCAATACTTTCATAAAGGGAAGGGTCCTGTCGGCTACCTTTGATAAGAAACGGTTCAACGCTATTAGTCTTCCGTTTAGTTGCTGAATGTCCTTCAGGGACCTAGGGGATCGCATCTCAGCCACCGCTTGGGTTTTCTCCGGATTTTCTTTGATCCCTCCCTTGGTGACCACTACTCCCAGGAAATTCCCCTCCTCTACTCCAAAACAGCACTTCCCAGGGTTTAACTTCATGTTCACATCCTGCATAGTGTTGAGAGTCTCGGCTATATCGCCTATCATGGCCATCTCCGTCAGGCTTTTGATAACAATGTCGTCGACGTACACTTCAAGGTTCCTTCCCCGTTGTTCCCTGAACAAAGCGTTCATGAACCTCTGATATGTGGCTCCAGCATTTTTAAGACCAAAGGGCATCTTGGTGTAGCAGAATGTCCCTTCGTCCGTGATGAAGGCGGTCTTTTCTTCGTCTTCCATTGACATCTGGATTTAGTGGTACCCCTTGTAGGCGTCCAGGAAGCACTTCAGGGGGTACCGAGACAAAGAGTCTACCTGAACGTCTATCTCCGGAAGGGGATAACAGTCCTTAGGGCATGCTTTGTTCAGATCTTGAAAGTCAATGCACATTCTCCATCCCCCGTCTTTCTTTTGAACCATAACCGGATTGGCGATCCAGGACGGATACTTCACCTCCCTAACTATCCATGCCCTGAGTAGTTTTCTGGTTTCCTCGCAAGCAGCCCGTCTTTTGTTGGGTCCCATGCTTCGCTTTTTCTGATTCACCGGTTTTGCCCAGGTGTAAGTGTTTAGCCGGTGCTCGGTCAGGCTTCTGGGGACTCCTGTCATGTCCCCATGTTGAAATGCAAACACGTCTATGTTGTGGAGAAGTAACTCCTTCAGGGCACTCTTGCACTTGTCACTTAGGTGGCTTCCCACTTTGACCGTTTGTTCTGGGAACCTGTCGCTAAGGACCCACTCTTCTATTCCCTTTTTCCGGGATTTCTCAGGTGTATCCTCTTTGGATACGGAGGAGACTACCTCATAAGCAGATTTAACCCATGCTAGACCCCTCGGTGTCTGAAATACTAAAGCTCCGTGGGGGGTAGATGCCTGTGCCTGCAAGTCTCCAATTCCAGGTTTTCCCAAAATTGCATTGTACTTCGAGGGTGTCCGGACCACTGTGAAGGTCAGATCTATCGTTCGGATCCGATCTCCTACCCCGACTGTGAATGGGAGCCTGATCTTTCCCAAGGGGTGTGATATGCTGTTGTTGAATCCTACCAAGGGGACATAATCTTCTTCCAATCGATCTCTTACATCTCTGTCAAATCTAAGGAAACAATGCTCGTATATTACCTCGACACCGGACCCCCCGTCCACATGTATTCGGGACACCTTATGGCCAGCTATTATGGCCGAGATGTTTAGGGGAAGTCGTTGCACTCCGCTTTCTTCCAGGTATGGCATAAGGATGGGAGCTTTCATGCAGTTCGGGGAGCCCAGGATCCTGGCTTTTACACTCCGCGTGGTATCAAATTCATTCCTCCTTCTAATCATATCAACATCTGCCCTCCCAGGCTCCCTTACATCTCTTCCCTTACGGTCCCCCCTCCCTCTTTGATTTCTTTAACCAGATGGGCTAGCCTTCCCGTTTTCACCGCGACTTCTATTTCCCATTTTAGGTACATGCAGTCATCGGTTTTGTGGCCAAAGCCTTTGTGAAAATCGCAGTATTCATTTGGTTGTGCCTTCGGGCCGGGCTTTATGGGCGGCGGCCTTGGGAAGGAGTTCTTTACCCTTTCAGTGGCCAGTATCACACTTGGTGTCTTAGTGAGGGGGGTGAAATTATCAGAGTACAAAGAGGGACCCCTCCCTCGGTGTCTGTACGGGGAGTACGAGGGTCTCATTCTGTCATGCATCATTCTATCAAAAGCAGGTTTTCGAGAGTAGGGTGTACCTTTGTTAGGGGGCTTTGTGGCTGGGGTGACCCTCCGAGGTGTGACATCCGTCTCCTTAGCTTTGCTGACCGTGTCTTTCCCTCTGACAAAGGCCCTGACCTTGTCCATGAGGTTGTCAAACGAGTGGGGAAACTCCTCCCCCAGTTTTTCGCACAGCTGTGCATGCTTCAGCCCGTTTATGAAGCTACTGATCTTCATGACCTCCGGGACGTCTTTGATGTTCATGCTTTCCTTGACGAATCTCTCCATATACTGGTCTATTCGCTCATTGTCCCTCTGTCTTATATTGAGGATCTCATTTGGATTCTTGACCACTTTTCTCTGTTGACCAAAGTTCCTAAGGAACTTCTCGCTTAACTCTTCGTAACTATCTATTCCCCCTGGAGGGAGGCTGTCAAACCAAAGCCGGGCTCCCTCCGTCAGAGTTTGTACAAACATGTGACACCATACAGGCATGGGCCATCGCCCCAGTTGTCCCGCTCCCCGGAAGGCATGCAGATGATCCTCAGGGTCTCTTGATCCGTCATAACGGTCAAAGCCTGGGGGTAACTTTGTCTTGGGGGGCATGGGTGCTTCTGCAATTCTTCGCGTGAACTTTGAGACCTCGGCTAAGTCTCGTGGTAGATAGGGCTGATCTAGGCCATTATCACCAAGGTCGCCCTTTTCCTTTCCTTTCTTCTTTGACTTCTTTCCTGTGATAAGGTCCTCCCTTTCTTCTGAGAACATTTGCCTGAGGGCAGTCATAAATGTCTCCAGTGGGTCACTGTTGTTCTTATTCTGAAGGCCTGTTCCCTCTTGGTTGGAATGTGTGTCAAAAGAAAATCTAGCCCTGAGGCTGTCATGTTTTTCCTGCCTCTTTAAGTCTTCAAGGCACTTGGTTAGCCTCTCCCTATGCATGGCCACAAAATCTGGGGTGATATGCTCCGTTCTTTAAGGGTTTTCCACCTGGTTCTCGTTACCTTCTTCATGGGTAATGTCCTCTATAGTGACCCTATCCAAATCATTTTGTGCCGTTTGGGTGATACGTGAGTTAGGTGGGGTTGTCATGTCGTTCTTGATGGAATAGGCTGCTCTTTAGACGTCGAGTTTTGATGTGGGAACACCGGGCAGGCCAAGGTCCCACGGATGGCGCCAATGTCGAATACCCAACTTACGAATGACGTTTGATGGATCTTCGTTGACGTCAAGAGCCTCTATCTTCGTTACTACAAAAGAACAAACCGTTAGCCTCGCCACGGAGGACCCCGGGAGCGGGATCCGTGACCAAGCTCCGGCGTGAGAGTAAGTAAACTTGCCGGAAAATGAGAGGAGCTTCCTCCGATGAATATAATCACCGGAAGATTTCCTCTTTGGTGTGAATCTAATTAGTGTGTATGTGTATTAAATATAGGGGAATGTTGGTCGGGAGTTAATGAGAGGCGAGTAAATGAGGATGTAGTAAATGAGGGAAAGCCGGAGATGATACCTGCCTTAGCTCCATAATGCCTTCTCTTATATAACAGCCAGCTCCTATCTCATTAGAGATTTTCCACACGTGATCCAACGGTTTTTGAAGGTTCTCGGGGGGTGCAGACACGTGTCTGACCCCCAACGGTGAGATGTTCCCCTTAATTAATGACCAACCGGAGAAGTACAGTAATTCAGACGATATCCTTTTCTTATTGGACATTTAATGAGCTCTGCTCTTCCTGCTTAGCTGTTTCCCGCCCGTTTATAAAAGGAAGAGAAACCTTAGTGGACAAGGCAATTCTATTTTGTGGGCCTACGCGTAATTGGGCTTCCAGAAAAATGGTCTAAAGCGGGTGAAGTGGGCTTCCCCACTGGCCCGTCGTCAAGTCATCTTTAGTCCCTGGTTCTGAGACCCGAGGCTCATGATCCGGGGCTGAGTCACAACCGCTTAAAAGGGGTGGTTTTCTTCCTGTGGGCCCACCCCAAGTCAGTTATGGTCTACCGTCCCCACCAATCATCACATCGCCGGATACCTATAGCGGGAGTTAATCCCCTAGTAACACGTGCCCCCTTTTTTGAATTTTGAAGGGACTATTGACATGACAGTTACTTGCGTGTCAGTGGCACCTATTTAAATACCCTGTTGTCCTTTTCGATTTCTCACTCAAACACTTCAACTCCTTTTTCTCTTTGTAACCATTTCCCTGAATCATAGCTTCTTTTCCGATCATGAGTCGTAGCGGCCGTTCATCGATAAGATCCATACTGACGGCAAAGGATTTGAAATCCTTCGTTGAAGCGTACAACATCCCTGAACAATTTTCTCCCTCTTTGCCTGGCCCTAACGAGCCGGCGGAGTGCACACCGGACAGGATACCCATTTATACACTGGCTTTCTCCTCCTGTGGGGTTCGGTACCCTCTTTCCACTTTCAAAGTCTTTTTGCTTCGTCACTTTGGTGTCCATTTTTCTCAGATTCACCCTTTAGGGCTTATGAGGGTGGTCCATTTTGAGTTATCCTGTGCAGCCATCTCGGGAGAGCCCTCTATTCCTTTGTTTTGCATGTTCTACAGGCTTATTTCGGACGGAGATTGGTTTACCTTTGCAAAACGACAGAACAACGTCTCGAAGCCCTGTTACAGTTTCATGCCTACCTCCACTTATCCAAAGGACTGGAAGAGCAGATTCATCTTTGTTTCTGCCGCTATGTTGCCGGAGTCCCCTCTGCCGAAGGATCTTGATGCCGCAATCGAAGACGCTGTTCCTACTCTTTCTGCAGCCGAAACCCTTCAGTGGAAACGGATGTGCGAGAATCCAACGAGGGCATTCACTTTTTCTGAAGGGATGCTTGCCATGGGAGGGTTGAGCCCTTCCTATCCGGTTCGTCCGAGGGCTTTTTTCGGCAAAAAGGGTACTTCTTTGTTCTTGATCTGTTACTTATGGTTAGTGTCTTAAAGATCGTGTAGTCATCTTTAGTGTCTCTTTTCTGTGTAGAGATAACTTTGTGGAGGCTACTTCAGGGTGATTCCAAAGATGTTAAGTATGTGGTTGACAACGAGATTGACCCTAGGCTGAATGCGGAGGTGCAGGTTACTGGGGGATCCACCCAGGCCGGGGGCTCCATTGCCGTGGGTGGTGACGAGGAGAATCCCTCTGATGAGGAGGAAAGTTCTCCTGACCTTCCTCCTGTTCATCCCTCTGGCCAAAGCGATGACGAAGATGTGGAAATCCAGCTAGTTCGTAAGAGAAGATCCGCCAGTCCTCAGCCAGCCCCTGCTCCCCGTAACATCCGTCAAAGACTTCGGAGTGCCAGTGGTCAAAAACCTCCTCCTTCATCGAAAGCTGCTTCTGATCTCCCCCCTGCTGGGGTCAAAGGTTCCCTGTCTAAACACCTGAGGTCTTCCAGCTTAGTGAGTGCTCCTTTGCTGGTGAGCTTTATCTTCCCTTGATCTCATTTTTTCTGTCTTTTGCCTTGCCTCTGATGTTCTTTTTCTTACTTCTCAGGGGAGTTCCCGGGAGCCCATAGAGGTTCTTACTGGTCCCTCTTCTTCCCGTGTCCGGGATAAGACTTCTGAGGTGGGGATAGCTCGTTTTTCCTCAGCTTTCGAGCTTTCTCCCTCCCATGCTACTGGGACTAGCAGACCTACTCTCCTCGAAGGTCCTGCTCATCGGTCTCCTCTTGCCCCTCTATATGCCGATGCCATCCCTTCTGCTTATGTTCCTAAATGGAAGGTGAGTAGCTCCTCAGTGATAGGGACTCCCGAAGCCGCTAGGGACTTTTTGAACCATGCTGTTCCTCCCTCACACAAATTTGTAAACTCTGCTCTGAGGGACGACCTCTTCGAGGATCAGTATAGCATGTCCCTGTGCGAAAGCTTTTTTAGGGGCGCTGGGATGTTGCAGAGAATCGACGATCTGAGGAGGGCAAATGAAGGGCTTAAGGCTGAGCTTAAGGCTTCCCAGTCTGTTGTTGCTGGGCTTAGGTGCCAAGTGGTTGATGCTGAGAGGAAGTTGCAGGAGGGGAAAGTACATAGTCTTCTCCCCCCCTCCCCCCCTTTTTTTTATACTTATTGATTTTTTATCCAGGGAGCTGGAGCTATGCTTGAGAGGAAAGAACGGGCTTGGGAGCGGGAGATGGCAGCGCTGGTTGAAGAGAAGGAGGAGCTTGCTGCAGAGCTGAAGCATTTGAAGGAAGTTGGCTCCGTTTCCCAGGAGCAATTCAATGCCATGTATGCAGAATACGGGATAATTTCCGATGACAACCAACGATTGGCGGGGGAAAAGCATTGGCTAATTACTGAGGGTTTTGGAGCCTTCCTTGCTGTTGTTGCTCAGTCAGAGGATTTCAAGAGCGGTTTGGAGGAGGTGTACAGGGCCTACAGGGATGTTGGGTACCAGCCAGGATTAAAGGATGGCTATAAGTACTCCGCTCAAGGCTTGACAGAAAGGAGACTCCTCTTTATAATTCCAAGGTAAAGAAGAGGTTGTCCAAGTTGAATGATGAGTTTGGGCGTAAAACCCCGGCCATCCTTGGGAAAATCTTGTGTTGGGATTGAACCCTACCAGAGGAACAGATAATGTAAAGCCAAAACCTGGTCACAACAGTGGATCCACAATAAGCAGCGGCTTACATTAAGCTTCCCCCTTGAAAGTGATTTATAACAACTGATGGTCTTGCATCCACTGACTGGATACAACTGCTGCTGTTCTGCATAACTACTGATGAAGCTTAGAAGACTGCTGGACACTAAGCACTGCTGGTACAAACTGCTGATAACAAAGCTCTGCCCAATCAAGGACTGATCAACCTTGAGGAAAGCACTGATGTAAAGAGAGAGCAGCTGTTTTGTGAATTATCTGTTTTATGTATAGTCAGTGGTTAGGTATAGCATTATTTGTAAAAGGACAGTAGATACAGGTTGTTAGGCTATTAGACGTCGCTTTCATGGTGACGTCAGCTGAGATACCTCAGTGGTTTGGTTTGCCTATAAATGTAACAGTACCCTGTACTGTTACATTTGATTGACTGAGTGGATTCTTCTCCTCATGTCTAATCCTTCATCTTGTGTGCAACCAACCTTGAGGCATCAGGCTGAGGGGGAGATTAGTTTGTAAGCATGTCTGTAATATTTTGCTTTGATTTGTAATCATTTGACTCTATGAGAAGCTAATGCTATCAAACTATTTTCTCTATTGATTGTGTCAACAAAGTTTGTGATCATTTCCGCTGCACTTAATCTCTGTTCATCTCTATTAATTATACAATTTACACAAACTAGCACAATCATGTGAGCCTCCGATCCTAACAATTGGTATCAGAGCTTGGACAGTCAATTTCGATTTAACAGTCAAATTGACATAACAGTTCGGCTCAAAATTCATTGATACTAAGGTTGGTTGTATTTAGTTGAAAAACAGAGTATCGAGTAAATCATGTTCAAAGTGGTTAATCAAAAACTCTGTAAATCAACCAAGATGTCATATGACACACAAATTTCACACAACAAGTGATTTCATGCACAAGTCACTCATAGTTTTCAGATCTGAAAACATATCTGATAAACTATGGGATTATTTCATGTTTTTAAAATTGATTTCAAAAGTTGATGTGTAATTTGTGATGTTTTCATAAATACTAAAGTATGAACCTCAGATTAACAAAACCGATGTTCATAAAAACATTGGTGTTTTGCTAACATAAAAAGAGGGGAAGCAAAACTTTAGTCATTCAGACCTTGTGTGTTGAAAACAGGTTGAGTTCTTCAGAAGGACAAAATCGACCATGTTAAAATACATTAAGAAAATCAGGAGTCAAAAATGTCCGGATCATAGGTAATGAGAAGGTTGGCATAAGCATGTGCAGAAATGACCAAATCTCTCAAAACATTACTACAAAATGATTCTGGAACAAGTACCCCTTCAATAAATACCCCTCAGTAAGTATTTAAATACTTATGATTAGGGAAGGGTAAAAAGGGAAGAAGATAATTCACAAAAACTCAGAAGTGTGTTTATCTCAAAATTTTTGATGTCAAAAGAAAAGAGTATAAACATAAAACACTTATGAGTCAAAGTTTAGGGTAAAAATGGTCATTAAGCAACTATGTGCATTCACCTGATTCAGGAAAAGGTTTTGATTCCAGTGAATGAACTTCAAAGAGAACCATGTTTGCAATCAACTGACAATCAAATGGTCCTTAACAGTGGTCAAAATGTATTCAATATTTCAAACCACTGACCATTTTAAATAACTTGAGAATGATATGATTATGTTTTCTTTTGAAAATATACCAGATCCTTTTTGATGCTGTTCTCAGAAAATCCTTAACCATTTTCTCTTAAAAGGATTTTCTCGAATAATCAGGATATATTGTTCATTTTTTTTGGAATAATATATTTGAAACTGTTGCTTGTTTTTGTTGGCAATGGTTTCAGTTCCTGTCAGGATATAATACCTTATTTTTGTTGGTATTATTATTCTCTTATATGGGTCAAAAGGAAATGGTACATATGTCAAGATCATGTCATACTCAGGTTTGCTCCTAAATTTTTATCAAAGGTTGATTGCTAATTGTTGTTAAATAATAGGGTACCCATGTTTTAATTGAATATTAAACGAAAATGAGTTGCCTTAGGAAAAAGTTTTCATCATCTGGGGTACTAAACCACTGTCCTTCAAAATTGACTTGTGGCAAAACCTTGAATGAAAATTCTCAAAACTGTTGCTGGAATACTTGTCCTTAAAATCTGTACCATTTACCCTAACCACTGATTTGTTCCAACGTCTGATCTCTAAGCACTGTCCACTGCTGAAAGTTAACCACTGATCCTTCATTATCTTGACAAGCACTGATGTTCAAAATCAGTGTCTTATCCACTGATATGCTATCCACTGATAGTAAAAATCATCCACTGTCCACAATTTTTACCGTTGAAACCACTGATGCTTGATACGTCAGTGGATCTTAAAACAACTGTTCTCCACCCTTCATCCATTTCATCAGTATTTTGACACGTGGTCAGTTTTTAGCCTTCAGATCGTAATAACCGCTGCCACATCAGCGATCATTTTTTTTTCTCCCTAAATAAAACCCTGCCCTAAACCCCAAACAGGGTTTTACACTGTCGAATTGAATTCCAAAATTCTCTTCTCATAGCAGTTTCCAACCCTTCTTCTCAAAATCTCCAAAATTCTTCTTCGTTCTTCTCCGCAAAAATGACAAAATCAAAGTCAAAAGCAAAATCAAAACCTAAATCACCATCACCTTCCAAAGAGGTCGCTCAAACGGCCGAAGAACCCATCGAGATACCATACAAACAATCTCACAACTATTTGGGTTTACTCACAAAACCCACAAACAACCATACCTTCGATTCCATTCTCGACACCATATCTACATCAAAGTACAAAACTTTGTTGACAGTAGACGCTCCCATATATCTGCAAACCCAGAGAGAGTTCTGGAAAAATGCTATGCTTGAAAAACAAGATGATAAAGTAGTAGCCATTAACTCCTCGATACAGGGTACGGCGATTCAAATCACTCCGCAATCACTATCAGAAATCTTCAAACTCGATGATCAGAAAGGTAAAGCTTCCTTTGACAAAAACGAGTTAAAAACTGATTTTCTGAAAAGGGGCTATGCAGAACAGTCAAAGGTAGATACCCTACAAAAGGGTTATTTTCCATCTGCACCCAGATTTTTATTTCACACACTTCTGATGTGTGTTTCGAATAAAACAACATCTTTTAACGAAATACCATTGAAAATTCAATGTCTGGGTTACGCTATTTTGAATAATAAGGACTACAACTACTCCCAGGAGATTTTCAATGACATGGTGAAAAACGTTGAAAGTAAAGCATTTTTGTTGTTTCCAAGATTTTTGAGTTATTATTTTTTACAAAAATTTGATAAGAAAAATGAAAATTTGCTTAAACAAGGTGTCTATTTTCAAATAAAAAGCTTGACACCTGAAACATTCACTAGAATGTTGGCACCAATAAAAACAAAAGCAGGGGTACCTGAGCAGATTTTAGCGGTTACAACTGCTCCTCAGGTATCAGCTGCTGAGCTCACTGCTCCAGATGATCAAAGCAGCACAACCACTGCTTTGAAACCCACACCTGACATCACCAAAAAGAACAAAAGAAAAACATCCAGAAAACCCACCAAACCCAAAACAAAGGCAACTCTGGAAGATGAGATCCCAGAGGAAATGCCCGTGACAACACAAAAGTCACCACAAACCACTGCTGCTACTTCCTCACAGCAGTTGGAAGAAAGATCTCAACCCATGCCTGAAACTCCTCCTGCATCCTCACAAAAGGATCAGGTTGTAATCACAGGGACACCAAATTATGAAGCTCTAGATCCACTTGGCTCTATCTTCCACAGTCCTGATCCCAAGGACATGTCTCTTTCAACTCCCATCCCCTCACCAATAATAATGCCACAATCCATGCTACCTTTGTTGCATGCAGCTGCTATAGCTCAGACACAAACCAGTTCCTCTCTATCACCTGTCACTGAGAGTATACCCCCACAGGTGACACACAAATGTATTCAATATTTCAAACTGACAATCAAATGGTCCTTAACAGTGGTCAAAATGTATTCAATATTTCAAACCACTGACCATTTTAAATAACTTGAGAATGATATGATTATGTTTTCTTTTGAAAATATACCAGATCCTTTTTGATGCTGTTCTCAGAAAATCCTTAACCATTTTCTCTTAAAAGGATTTTCTCGAATAATCAGGATATATTGTTCATTTTTTTTGGAATAATATATTTGAAACTGTTGCTTGTTTTTGTTGGCAATGGTTTCAGTTCCTGTCAGGATATAATACCTTATTTTTGTTGGTATTATTATTCTCTTATATGGGTCAAAAGGAAATGGTACATATGTCAAGATCATGTCATACTCAGGTTTGCTCCTAAATTTTTATCAAAGGTTGATTGCTAAATGTGGCTGAATTACTAGGGTACCCATGTTTTAATTGAATATTAAACGAAAATGAGTTGCCTTAGGAAAAAGTTTTCATCATCTGGGGTACTAAACCACTGTCCTTCAAAATTGACTTGTGGCAAAACCTTGAATGAAAATTCTCAAAACTGTTTGTCTGTTCGAGGCCAATCGATGGACAAGCTTATAACGTGGCATTATGTTTTTGACTTGTTCTGTCCGTTTTGGGTTAGTTAGACCCTTATCAGCCCCACGGCCGGGCTTTTGGCATGTTTTGGATGCCTTGTACACGTGTGCTCGTTTGTTCTAGTTTAGATTTAATGGTGTTCCTGGGCACGTCTGCCTAGGTATGATGTCCATTGTTTTTTCAAAAGGGGACGTGTTCTGTCCGTTCTTCATTTAATTTTTAGGGGGTTTACACTTCCCGTTAAAGATTGTTACAAATGGTCTGTCTTTGGGGGAGCCCCAGACTAACAGTTAGTTGTTACAAAAGTGGCTCTTGGCCGTTTTCTTTGGGGGTGAACCCCTTACACGTAATACTTCCTAAGCTGCATGAGATTCCAGGTCCTGGGGACCTCCTTGCCTTCAAGCGTTTCCAACTTGCAAGTTCCCTTACCATTTGCCCATATGACTCGGTAGGGCCCCTCCTAGTTGGGGCCTAACTTTCCAGTGTTTTCTTGCAAGCTGGCTTCATTGGCTCTAAGGACTAGATCCCCCGGGACGAGGTTGAGTTTCTTCATCCTGGTGTTATAATAACTCTCCAGTAGCTTTTTGTATTTGGCCTCCCTGACTGCCGCTATCTCCCTTCTTTCTTCCAGCAGGTTCAAGTTCATTCTGAGGTCCTGTTCATTTTCTTCATCTCGAAGCTTCATCCGGGCAGTCGGGGATCCTATCTCGGCGGGGATGACAGCTTCCGTCCCGTAGGTAAGGCTGAACGGGGTCTCCCCGTTGCAACTTTTGGGAGTGGTTCTGTATGCCCATAGCACGAATGGAAGTTCTTCCAGCCAGCCTTTTTGTTTTCTTCCAAGCCTTCCTTTCATTCCCTTGATGACGCTTTGGTTAGCTCGCTCCACCAATCCGTTGCTCTGGGCATGGGTGATGGAGGTAAACACTTGTTGAATCCGCATCTGCTCGCACCATGGTTTGAAAGGCTTTCCGGTAAACTGGACCCCGTTATCTCTCACCAGTTCTTTTGGGACACCATACCTGCATATGATGTTATCCAACACGAACCTTCTCATCTGCTCTTCGGTAATTTTTGCCAGGGGCTTCGCTTCGATCCATTTGGTGAAATAATCAATGGCCACCACCACGTATTTGATTCCTCCCGGGCCCTCCGGGAAGGGCCCAATTATGTCGATGGCCCATTTTTGGAATGGCCAGGATGTTGACACCGGTACCATGGGGTGCTTGTGTCTGTGGGTCATTGGTGCATGTACTTGGCAGTTATCACATTTTTTGATTTCCTCGGATGCCGTTTCGTACATTCGTGGCTAGTAAAACCCCGCGTTCATTGCTTTTGTCACTATTGTCCTAGGTCCCGAGTGCATTCCGCAAATCCCTTCGTGCATCTTCTTAACCACATATTCAGCTTCTTCCATGTCAACACACTTCAGGGACGGGCCCGGGTATGATCTTCGATATAGCTCTCCTTCGATCAGTTCATATTTGCAGGGCTTTGACCCTTATCTTTCTGGCTGCCCATTCTCCCTCGGGTAGAATTCCGTCCCGGAGGAACTTAATAATTGGTGTCATCCACGTTTCCTGAGTACCCTCAATTGTAACAACCTCCTTTATGTTAAGGAAAGGAGATGTCAGGACCTCCACCTTGACTTCCTTCGCGAGGTGGTCGAATGCCACCGAGGCCAACTTACTGAGGGCATCAGATTTTCTGTTTCTTCCACGGGGGATGTACTCCAGTTTGAAAGTTTTGAATGCCTTAGCCGTCTCTTTTACTTTTGCCACGTATTGGGCCATGGTGCAATCTTTGGCTTCATATTCCCCTTGGTACTGTTTCACTACCAGTTGTGAATCAGTGCTAGCCTCTACGTGTCTTGCTTTCATTTTTTGTGCCAGCCTCATTCCCGCTAGGAGGGCCTCATACTCTGCAATATTGTTGGTGTTCTCGAAGTCCAACCTTATGGCATACGTTAGTTCGACCCCCTCGGGACTTATCAGTGTGATTCCTTCCCCACTCCCTTCTTCACTAGATGCTCCGTCGGTGAGTAACTTCCACACCGCCTCGTCTTCCTTCTTTCTTTCTTCTTTCTCTAAGGCTTCCCATTTTAACAGTTCCTTCTCTTCGTCCTTAGGGACTTCTGCTAAGAAATCGGCCAGTATCTGTCCCTTTATGGCCGTCCTGGGCTTAAACTCCAGAGAGTGTTCCCCTAACTCCACAGCCCATTTAGCTAACCGTCCTGACAGTTCCGGCCTCCTGAGTACCTTCTGAAGGGGTTGATCAGTCATTAAGGTAATCTTGTGCCCTTGGAAATACCTCCTGAGTCTTCGGGATGCGAAGACAAGAGCTAATGCGAGTTTCTCCAGAGGCATGTATCGTTCCTCGGGCCCCTTAAGCGTTCTGCTGATGAAATATATGGGGATCTGTTTCCCTTCCCATTCTACCATCATGACCGCACTTATGGTCGTTTTCGAGGCAGATAGATACAGGAGCAACGGGTCCCCGGGTACTGGGGTGGCCAACGTTGGGAGCTTGCAGATGTAGGCTTTCATTTCTTGGAAGGCAGCCTCAGCCTCTGTGGTCCATTTAAACTTGTTTGTCTGGAGGCAGTCTTTCAATACTTTCATAAAGGGAAGGGTCCTGTCGGCTACCTTTGATAAGAAACGGTTCAACGCTATTAGTCTTCCGTTTAGTTGCTGAATGTCCTTCAGGGACATAGGGGATCGCATCTCAGCACCGCTTGGGTTTTCTCCGGATTTGCTTTGATCTCTCCCTTGGTGACCACTACTCCCAGGAAATTCCCCTCCTCTACTCCAAAACAGCACTTCCCAGGGTTTAACTTCATGTTCACATCCTGCATAGTGTTGAGAGTCTCGGCTATATCGCCTATCATGGCCATCTCCGTCAGGCTTTTGATAACAATCTCGTCGACGTACACTTCTAGGTTCCTTCCCCGTTGTTCCCTGAACAAAGCGTTCATGAACCTCTGATATGTGGCTCCAGCATTTTTAAGACCGAAGGGCATCTTGGTGTAGCAGAATATCCCTTCGTCCGTGATGAAGGCAGTCTTTTCTTCGTCTTCCATTGACATCTGGATTTGGTGGTACCCCTTGTAGGCGTCCAGGAAGCACTTCAGGGGGTACTGAGACAAAGAGTCTACCTGAACGTCTATCTCCGGAAGGGGATAACAGTCCTTAGGGCATGCTTTGTTCAGATCTTGAAAGTCAATGCACATTCTCCATCCCCCGTCTTTCTTTTGAACCATAACCGGATTGGCGATCCAGGACGGATACTTCACCTCCCTAACTATCCATGCCCTGAGTAGTTTTCTGGTTTCCTCGCAAGCAGCCCGTCTTTTGTTGGGTCCCATGCTTCGCTTTTTCTGATTCACCGGTTTTGCCCATGTGTAAGTGTTTAGCCGGTGCTCGGTCAGGCTTCTGGGGACTCCTGTCATGTCCCCATGTTGAAATGCAAACACGTCTATGTTGTGGAGAAGTAACTCCTTCAGGGCACTCTTGCACTTGTCACTTAGGTGGCTTCCCACTTTGACCGTTTGTTCTGGGAACCTGTCGCTAAGGACCCACTCTTCTATTCCCTTTTTCCGGGATTTCTCAGTTGTCTCCTCTTTGGATACGGAGGAGACTACCTCATAAGCAGATTTAACCCATGCTAGACCCCTCGGTGTCTGAAATACTAAAGCTCCGTGGGGGGTAGATGCCTGTGCCTGCAAGTCTCCAATTCCAGGTCTTCCCAAAATTGCATTGTACTTCGAGGGTGCCCGGACCACTGTGAAGGTCAGATCTATCGTTCGGAGCCGATCTCCTACCCCGACTGTGAATGGGAGCCTGATCTTTCCCAAGGGGTGTGATATGCTGTTGTTGAATCCTACCAAGGGGACATAATCTTCTTCCAATCGATCTCTTACATCTCTGTCGAATCTAAGGAAACAATGCTCGTATATTACCTCGACACCGGACCCCCCGTCCACATGTATTTGGGACACCTTATGGCCAGCTATTATGGCCGAGATGTTTAGGGGAAGTCGTTGCACTTCGCTTTCTTCTAGGTATGGCATATGGATGGGAGCTTTTATGCAGTTCGGGGAGCCCAGGATCCTAGCTTTTACACTCCGAGTGGTATCAAATTCATTCCTCCTTCTAATCATATCAACATCTGCCCTCCCAGGCTCCCTTACATCTCTTCCCTTACGGTCCCCCCCTCCCTCTTTGATTTCTTTAACCAGATGGGCTAGCCTTCCCGTTTTCACCGCGACTTCTATTTCCCTTTTTAGGTACATGCAGTCATCGGTTTTGTGGCCAAAGCCTTTGTGAAAATCGCAGTATTCATTTGGTTGTGCCTTCGGGCCGGGCTTTATGGGCGGCGGCCTTGGGAAGGAGTTCTTTACCCTTTCAGTGGCCAGTATCTCACTTGGTGTCTTAGTGAGGTGGGTGAAATTATCAGAGTACAAAGAGGGACCCCTCCCTCGGGGTCTGTACAGGGAGTATGAGGGTCTCATTCTGTCATGCATCATTCTATCAAAAGCAGGTTTTCGAGAGTAGGGTGTACCTTTGTCAGGGGGCTTTGTGGCTGGGGTGACCCTCCGAGGTGTGACATCCGTCTCCTTAGCTTTGCTGACCGTGTCTTTCCCTCTGACAAAGGCCCTGGCCCTGTCCATGAGGTTGTCAAACGAGTGGGGAAAATCCTCCCCCAGTTTTTCGCACAGCTGTGCATGCTTCAGCCCGTTTATGAAGCTACTGATCTTCATGACCTCCGGGACGTCTTTGATGTTCATGCTTTCCTTGACGAATCTCTCCATATACTGGTCTATTCGCTCATTGTCCCTCTGTCTTATATGGAGGGTCTCATTTGGATTCTTGACCACTTTTCTCTGTTGACCAAAGTTCCTAAGGAACTTCTCGCTTAACTCTTCGTAACTATCTATTCCCCCTAGAGGGAGGCTGTCAAACCAAAGCCGGGCTCCCTCCGTCAGAGTTTGTACAAACATGTGACACCATACGGGCATGGGCCATCGCCCCAGTTGTCCCGCTCCCCGGAAGGCATGCAGATGATCCTCAGGGTCTCTTGTTCCGTCATAACGGTCAAAGCCTGGGGGTAACTTTGTCTTGGGGGGCATGGGTGCTTCTGCAATTCTTCGCGTGAACTTTGAGACCTTGGCTAAGTCTCGTGGTAGATAGGGCTGATCTAGGCCATTATCACCAAGGTCGCCCTTTTCCTTTCCTTTCTCCTTTGACTTCTGTCCTGTGATAAGGTCCTCCCTTTCTTCTTAGAACATTTTCCTGAGGGCAATCATAAATGTCTCCAGTGGGTCACTGTTGTTCTTATTCTGAAGGCCTGTTCCCTCTTGGTTGGAAGGTGTGTCAAAAGAAAGTCTAGCCCTGAGGCTGTCAAGTTTTTCCTGCCTCTTTAAGTCTTCAAGGCACTTGGTTAGCCTCTCCCTATGCATGGCCACAAAATCTTGGGTGATATGCTCCGTTCTTTCAGGGTTTTCCACCTGGTTCTCGTTACCTTCTTCATGGGTAATGTCCTCTATAGTGACCCTATCCAAATCATTTTGTGCCGTTTGGGTGATACGTGAGTTAGGTGGGGTTGTCATGTCGTTCTTGATGGAATAGGCTGCTCTTTAGACGTCGAGTTTTGATGTGGGAACACCGGGCAGGCCAAGGTCCCACGGATGGCGCCAATGTCGAATACCCAACTTACGAATGACGTTTGATGGATCTTCGTTGACGTCAAGAGCCTCTATCTTCGTTACTACAAAAGAACAAACCGTTAGCCTCGCCACGGAGGACCCCGGGAGCGGGATCCGTGACCAAGCTCCGGCGTGAGAGTAAGTAAACTTGCCGGAAAATGAGAGGAGCTTCCTCCGATGAATATAATCACCGGAAGATTTCCTCTTTGGTGTGAATCTAATTAGTGTGTATGTGTATTAAATATAGGGGAATGTTGGTCGGGAGTTAATGAGAGGCGAGTAAATGAGGATGTAGTAAATGAGGGAAAGCCGGAGATGATACCTGCCTTAGCTCCATAATGCCTTCTCTTATATAACAGCCAGCTCCTATCTCATTAGAGATTTTCCACACGTGATCCAACGGTTTTTGAAGGTTCTCGGGGGGTGCAGACACGTGTCTGACCCCCAACGGTGAGATGTTCCCCTTAATTAATGACCAACCGGAGAAGTACAGTAATTCAGACGAGATCCTTTTCTTATCGGACATTTAATGAGCTCTGCTCTTCCTGCTTAGCTGTTTCCCGCCCGTTTATAAAAGGAAGAGAAACCTTAGTGGACAAGGCAATTCTATTTTGTGGGCCTACGCGTAATTGGGCTTCCAGAAAAATGGTCTAAAGCGGGTGAAGTGGGCTTCCCCACTGGCCCGTATACACTAATTCAGAGGGAATCCTAATAAATCTGGAAAAATCCCCTTGTGGAAATCGAACCTAAGACATCATGGTCTCTAAGCGTTATCCCACCCCAATATGCCACTAAGCTACAATCATGATCATGTAATTTGCGTATTGACCCTAGTATTGTGAGAATTTATTTTAATAACATGCGAGGACAATTACAAATAAATTTTAATATCAATATTTTGTTGATACAATATTACTATAAGATTAAAAATTTTAGGATTAAAATTTATGGATACATATATATAACATAGTGTTATGTTCATTGATATATAATATTAAAATTACTATATATTAATAAACGAATTGAAATAAATAGTGATTTTAATATTATAATAATATATAGCTTTTTTTAATACTTTTATTATTTTTATATTATAATAATAGTTATTTTCTTTACTTTTTCACTTTAAACATTTTTTAATATCAGGGGTTGGGATAAGCTTGGTGTCAACCAGTATTGGTATCGAAAATACCGATACTGTCCTGTTCGATATCAGCACATAAAGGTAAAAACCAGCACTAATATGGAAAACGCCAAAAGTTGGTGCTGAATTGATATTGGAAATCTTTTGGTTAGGGAAATCCAGTGCTGCTACCCGGTACCATTTACTCATTCCTGATCAAGGTTACCGTACAAACAACAGTACCGTACAACTTTTTTTTGTTGATTTTCTTCAACTTTTAATTTTTTCTTTTTTTAGTTTCAGGGGTAGGGATGAGCTCGATGCCAACCGATAAGGAATCGATATTGATACCGAAAATACTGGTTACGGTACCGGTATATGAAGGTAAAAAACGGTAGTGAACCGGTACCAGGAACGCCAAAAGTCGGTATCGAATTGGTACTTAATATCTTTCGGTTCGGCAAATTTGGTACCGGTACCCCGAACAATTTGCTCATCTCTGACCACGGGTTTCATACGAACAACATCATTACCATACAATTTTTTTGGTTGATTTTCTTTCGGTTATCTTTTAGTGTTTTTTTTTCTACATTTTCTTTTTATTCTTGTCAGTAGTTCCTTTCGCAACACGCTCGTAGTGATTTCAAAACACATATAAACACAGAATAAATAACAAAAGAAATTCGCCGCAACGCAGCGAACTTCTTTAAACCTAATTATTAGTTAACATCTAAAGTATCATGATTAAATAATGTTAAATATTATAAATAAATATGGAGAATATTATTATCAAATTCTATTTAGAGAAAAATGCCCAGCTAGTCCATGTGGTTTGTTTCGTCTTCACCTATAGTCACTACACTTTTAAAATTACAGCTATAGTTCTCAGCTTTTGCACATTTGTTCTTGGATAGTCCCCAACGTGGATGAGGGTTAAGGGGTGTTTGGGATTGCTTATTTAACACAAAAAGGACTTTTTGCAAAATGACTTACTGACTTATGACTTATCGAAAATGAGTTATTAAAAAAAGTGATTGAATGAGCTTATGAGGTGCGAAAAGTTAATAAGTCAATAAATTGTTTTAAAAAAGTGTTTGGATGAGCTTATGAGGTGGGACAAGGTAATATTTCATTAAAAGTTATAAGGAGTTTAAAAAAGCTAAGGTTTCCTAGCTTTTCAAAATAAATTTTCCATCTTATACAAAAAGTTGTTTCAAAAAGTTATTTTCACTTATTCAAACATTATTTTGACTTTGGCTTTTTAAAAAAGGCAATAAGTCAATAAGTTGTTTCAACAAGCTAAGCCAAACACCCCCTTAGTTTTCTAAGTTAAGTGGATGCGAAATTACAAAATTACCTTTCTAAGATGAGGACTGTAGATGAAGATAAACACGAGTTTGTGGGACCTACCATCTCTTTTAACTTCATCCTTCTCCCCAACCACACCCACCCACACACTAAGTCCACATGCATATAAGAGTGAAATGGGTGGGTTCGGGGAGTGATGCGGCAAATTAGTTTGCCTCGTGGGAATGCCGCCACCATCAACCAAGTCACCGCATGGGGGGAGTGAATTTGGGGAATGTTCACCGCACAAGGAGAGAGAAGGGAAGATGAGAGAGAGGGGTGTATAGTGGGCCTCACTCTATTCCAACTAATCATATATTTCATTTAAAAAAAGATTTGTATGAACCACCCTAGGTGATTAAGGGCAAGAGGGCACTTAGAGGGGAAAATTGAGATGATAATCATTGGCGAAAAATCACCCTTAAGAGGTGACCACCCCTCTCACCCTAAGTAATCTAATGGTACAAGTTGCTCAAACATCGACCTAGTTACAAACTAGAGGAGTTTGCTTAATGTAGACATTATATTATTATTATTATTATTATTATTATTATTATTATTATTATTATTATTATTTTGTGACTTGTTTAAGTTGAATCACAGAATCAATTTAACGGAATCATTGAAGGTAAATGTGACAGGCAAATTCTCTTTTATTACATCAAAAAATTGACAATATTAATGAATATATAAGGGTCTACATATTTACACACCTTATTGCCTATTTGGACACCATTCAAGACGCCTCGTATAGACCTATACGAGGCGTATAGCTTTTTTCAATTTCCAAGAGAATCTCTGATGATGTCATATTTTGTCTTATTTGCCTCGTATACGCCTCGTATAGGCCTATACTGGGCGTCTAGGCGAAAAAAGACCATTTAGCCCCTGATTTAGGCCTATACTGGGGGTAAATTGGTCTTTTTTTGCCTCTCTTAATTATAATAACTCATATTAATTATAATAACACTAATATTAATTATAAAAAACTCATATTAATTATAATAACACTCATATTAATTATAATAACTCATATTAGTTATAATAACATTAATATTAATTATAAAAAACTCATATTAATTATAATAACACTAATATTAATTATAATAACTCATATTAATTATAATAACACTAATATTAATTATAAAAAAACTCGTATTAATTATAATAACACTAATATTAATTATAAAAAAACTCATTTTAGTATCAATAACACTAATATTAATTATAATAACACTAATATTAATTATAAAAAAACTCATTTTAGTATCAATAACACTAATATTAATTATAATAACTCATATTAATTATAATAACACTAATATTAATTATAAAAAACTCATATTAATTATAATAACACTCATATTAATTATAATAACTCGTATTAATTATAATAACACTAATATCAATTATACGATGACTATACGAGACCTATACGAGACTTATACTATACTATACGATACGATACAACACGATAGGCTTATACAAGACCTATACGAGACTTATACTACACTACACTATACGATACGATGCGATACAACACGATACTATAGGATACGATACCACATCCATAGGCCCATACAATGCCTATACGAGATTTATACTACACTATACGATACGATACAACACCCGTATATGTCGATAGACCTATACAAGACCTATAAGGGACCTATACTACACTATATGATACGATAGTATCGTATTGTATCGTATTGTATTGTATCGTATAGTATGGTATCGTATTGTATCGTATAGTGTATAGTATAAGTCTCGTATAGGTCCCATATAGGTCTATACGAGAGCTATACGAGACTTATACTACACTATGCGATACAATACAATACGATACGATACTATAGGATATGATACAACGCCGGTATACGTCGATAGGCCTATACAAGACCTATAAGGGACCTATACGAGACATATACTACACTATATGTTAAAAACAATGTAATATTTCTACGATCGAATATTTTTAAAGGCCGATCTTGAAAACGGTAAAATATTTTTATAAAAAAATAAAACTTTTCTTAAAAAACAACTCAAATTACCCCACCAAAACACCTATTTTTTTTTACTCAAAAAACATCACCCTCAAAAAACAATCAAATTACCCTACCAAAACATCCATTTTTCAACTAAAGAAAACCAACGAGGGGTCCTAATATTAATTATTTAAAATAGAAAAAACTTGTTTTTGTATAAAAGTTTGCTAAAACGATTAATATTGTATAAAATGTTTGTTAAAAAAAAAAAAAAAAAAAAACCCTTCAAGACGCCCAGTATAGGCCTATACGAGGCATATAAGGGGCAAAGGGTCATATATGAGGCCTATACGAAGGGTCCTATACGCCCAGTATAGGCCTATACGAGGCGTATTGAAACAGTCAAACCAGAAGTGACATGAGTCAGACACTGATTTTGATGTAACCCTATACGCCTCGTATAGGCCTATACGAGACAAAGGGTGTCTAAATAGGCAGATAAGGTGTCTGGATAGTTTGAGCCATATATAAACATTACTTCATATGGGGGACCTTAGGTAATCAATGACTTAGCCATTAAGTTATTGCTTCATTTTTCAAACGGGACTAACTAGTCGTAGTGACCAACATCAAGAGTCATTTATTGCATCATTTTTTTTCAAGCAAGACCAACACTAGTGATCAACATCAAAAGTCACTGTTATCTTCCCTACTATTTATCCTATTTTATCAACCAATAATTACTTTGTTATAATCATATAAAATGTATTAGTTATTTTGGAAAACTTAAAAATGAACATTTTATTTTTATTACAAATCAACACAACGTACCAATCCATATTTTAGCTGTGAACACAAGTTTACCTGATCTTCTTTTACAGGAAGTTGAACTCGACAACAACACATATACTCAAGACAGTTCATTGATTTATATTTGAATTTTAAAAGTTTACACATTATACATCATCAACTTTTAAAATAAATTAGTAAAAATATAGAAAGTAAAACCACTGAAAACTCACAATTTCAATGGTCAAGAAAATTATAAAAACAGTCTTGACAAAGTTACATTGACAGAAAAATAAAGATTTGTGTGTATATATAAAGTATGTGAACATATTTAGTACTGGTCCTCTTCCGGTGGTTTCTCCTCCTCCGGTGGTGGTTCTGGTTGGCTATCGTCCTCCGCTTCGCCTTCTCCTCCTCCACCTCCATCTCCATCACCTTCCTCTTGTGTTGGTGGCTGCTCAGGTGCAACGTCTTCCTCCGCCTTTGTGTTGCTCTTTTTGTTGGCGGCCTCGAGGACATGAGAGTAGTTTCCTTTCTCCATGAAGAGTTGAGCAAAATGGTGTTTGCAGTAAAGAATACCATTAAGGGCAGCATATGATGAGTGTGTAAGAGGGCAGCCTCCATGAGCACATTTGAAGCATAATTTGTGGTACGGTTCTCCTTCCATCGTTATCTGTAATATTAGGGAGAATATATTAGCTACTGTTTATCGTTATATCATTAATTGTTATAACATATGATTTGATTAGATTTCCTTTGTAATTATACTCGTTGTATTCTATACATAGTTTACATAAACATTAACTTAAAAGCATGCAATAATAATGAGAGACAATGTCTTTAGTCGCATGGGCGGAACCAGAAGGGGTACGGCGTCTGCTGACCCTCCAACTGACTAAACTTTCCATTGATAGAGGTATTAAATGTCATCGCTTTCCTATAGTATGATTAAATTGTTGTTGATAGAGTAGTTTAAGCGAATATAAAAAACTTCTTGTATACACCATTGTATAGTCTATGTAATAATAATCATGGTACTAACCTTTTCCAGGGGGTAGACAGTTTTGTTACATTGTCTACATTTGTCTTGGGTACCAGAGAACATAGAAGAAAGTTTGTTTGGAGCTCTTGACTGCTGCATAGATTTAATGTTAATCATATGTAGAATTTGATTGATGATATATGTTGAAAATATAACTGAATTACCGCGCTTTCTCTATCTGGTTTCGTCGCTGCAAAAATTGGATACAAAAGGAAAAATTAAGAAATCTTATACTACAAGTAACCCTAAAATGAATAACAAAGCTTTTCAAAATCATACACATGCATATATATATATATACACATTGTGCATGACTGATGACTGCATGCATGTATAATATTAATTAAAGATCTTACAATTACAAGTTTGGAAATTCTTGCTGAAATTCCCAGATTCTTTGAAGAGTTGTTCAAAGTGAGGCTTGCAGTAAAGAACACCATCCATGGATGAGTAGTTGCTCATCTGCAATTTATTTTCATCCATCAAAAACTATAACTTTTTTTTTACTTTTGAAGGTCAAACCATCTGCTTTTTTTAACTTTAAATTGCCATGAAAATGTTTGTTTAACCTCCAACATTTTGATAACACGGATTAGTAATATGAAACATACAACATCTAGGAAACTTTTAGATCACAATCCGATATCGACCCATGTCAAATTTGGACTTCGAAAATGGTAACTTTGATTCTTTGAATTTTGAAAAAAAACAATAACAAACAAGAAAATGCTGGTGATTTTGGATTGTTTGTTCATATTCTCTCCCACAAACATAAGCTAAAACGGTTGGAATCGTGAAATGAAATTGCTCGAAATATTTAATTTCCATTGCAATAATCAACTAGTGAAATCGATCAAAATAACGCGAAAGGAGAAAGATTTGAAGAAGATATAGGAAACAAACCGCGAGAGTGCCTTTGCAATGACTGCATTTAAAGCAAGCTTTATGATAAGTAGTCCCATCAACACTCAATAAATCAACAAAATAAACAGTCTTATCGCAAGCTTTGCATTTATCCAAAGTTCCTGTGAAAGACATTGTTTTTTCTTGTTTTTTTTTCTTATGCAAACATATGAATATTAACCAGAGGAAAAGTACCCAACAAAACTGGGTTGTGGAATAATAAATTAAATGAAGATCAAAGGAAAAAGAATGTGTTGAAAATTGATTTCATTTTAAAAATTTTATTTTTTTTGGGGCAAGGGTTTGTTGACCAGATTTAGATTGAATTAATGAAATGCTAACACCTGATTGGTGATCCTAATAGTTTTGAGGTTAGTAACCCGTTATTTGTGGAGGAAAACAAGGGTGGCTTTCTTTTTTATACAAATTTTGACCCGTTGCTAAATAAAGCAAGAATAACATGTTTCATACACAATGACTAAGAGAAAAAAAATGAATCATTTAGACGGCTAAAAAGAATTTAATTTTCTTTCATTTCATAGATTTTTTAGTCTATAAATAAGCACGAATATGAACCTGTGTCTGTTCGACTGTTCGTGTTCATTTGTTTAACTTTAACTTAACAAATTAACGGAGGAGCACAAACACTTAACTGAACAAGGTTATAATGGTGTTCGTTCATTTTATTTATCGTGTTTGTTAATTAATGGTCGTTACATTTAATATATATCTTATTTCATGTTTGTTATAGTCATAAGGGTGAAGGGAGTGGTTAGACACTTGAAAGTGGCAAACTTTAAAATCAACTAATGAGAGGGTGCCATGTCAACACGTCTAAAGAGTTTAAACTTTGGTGAAAAGTGTTGGCATTGGTTAAACACTTGAAAGTGGTAAACTTTTTTTTTTCATTTAAAAAAAATATATAAAAGTGTTAAAGTCAAATATACACACACACAAGTCTTGTCCCACTCCCTCTTTGTCGATCGGTGTGGCTTTGCCGGGTTCTTTAGTTTACCGCGCGGCAAAGAAGGACGGCGCCGGTGTTGCCCCTCGGCAAACCGGTTTGCCGACCCCTTCACCGCTCCACTCCCTTCACCCTAAATATGATTACAAAATACACTACATGGATTGGTTTTTATATTTTGAAGAAAACAAGCTAAAACGATGGAATTGAGCTAAAAACAAATGTAAAATACGTAATGGTCAACCATCTTGTCAACTTAATTAATTTAAGTACAAAAGATGGTGAGAACACTAGTGAAAGACAAAAAGCCATTGAAGAAGATCTCAACTGAAGAAAAGGAAAATAGTTTGATAGGACTTTAAAATTGGGAGTTGGGGCTTGGAGATCGGCCCACAAGATGTGGGCCTCCAACGCAAATAATAAATAAAAGGAACTAAAGGTAGTATTGGGCTGATAGGTTGGGCCTCATTGCTGGGCTGTCCACAAACTGCCAGCCAGGGCAAAGAAGTAAAAAAGAGACTTCAATAGAGCCACTTTTCATGAGGGAAATTTCTAGGGGAGCAAGTAGGGTGCCCAAAAGAACCGAAAATTGAAAAAAAAAAAAAAAAATCTAAAACTGAACCATACCCATAACCAGAAAAAATCAAATCGAATCGTGAATTCGGTTTTTGGGTTTAACCGTATCTGAATTGCGAATTCAGTTTTCTATTTGATTATCAGTTTCACAACTATTGCTTATTCAGATAACCGAACCGAATCTAATCAAATAATATATGGTTTAATAAGATAAGCAAACTAAGTAAGCCACTTAATTGGTTGAAGTCGGTTCGGTTAGATGTATTTCTAATTCGAATCGATTCAGTTTTGGGATACGACCAAAAAAAATTCAAAACAAATAAACCGAATTAAATGGCTAACCGTTAAACCCCAGTCACCTCTCTTTCGAAAAGCAATTAAACAATTATCGTTCTCTTTCCCTCTCTTGTTAATGTTAGAAACTGTTTGGCAACTTTTGAATGGTTAGGTGCTGAACCAGTAAGAGGTCTGAACCATTAAGTGTTGAACCAGTAAGACTTTGGTTTTTATTCATTTGGAAATTGAGAAAAATGTTTCTTACTTTTGATGTAGTTGGAATGTTGGAATGTAGTTATGTGCAAAATGTATGTTAAACCTCACTGTAGATTAAAAGAGCTTAATCATTGATATACTAAAGGACATATATGTGTGTGACTGTGTGTAGTTGCTATGAGTGAAATTTTACTTGGTACTTTTGTTTGTGTTCACATGCATGTCGATATGCATGAGTATGTGAGATCAACAAACGGCCATCGGGAGCATTATACTAATCACTTTGTATTGGAAACCATTATCTTTTCCTTAATTCTCTGCCCATTTACAGCTCATAATTTACGGCCCTTTATTTGCCTTTTATTTGGTTTCCTTTATTTCTTTGTTTCTTGTATTACGAAGTCTGGTCTTGTATCCTCCATTGACATTATCAAATTACAGAAACCTTTTGTTGATCTATACCATTTGAATATGGTATCAGAGCAGTTCTAACCAGCCTCTGAACATCAATACCCTAAAACACACAGCCCCATCCAGCCAACGCCATGGCCGAAAACAAAGAAACATCAACCGGGAAGAATGAGAGTGGAGTCGATGTCAACTCACCATTCTACATTCACCCATCAGACTACCCTAAACAAATGCACGTCAACGATGCTTTAAACGATCACAATTATACCGATTGGTCACAGGAGATGATGAACTTTCTATTTGCCAAAAACAAAGTGGGATTCATTGATGGATCCCTCAAGAAACCCGAAAAAACTTCACCCGAATACATGCCTTGGATGCGTTGTGATGCCATGCTAAAGGGATGGCTCACAACAGCCATGGAGAAGGAGATAAGAAGCAGCGTGAAATACGCCGGGACAGCCGGGGAAATCTGGAACGATCTGCTTGAAAGATTTGGAAAGGAGAGCGCACCAAGAGCCTATGAATTGAAGCATGCTCTCACTACCACGAAACAATCCGGAGCCTCCGTTTCGGCTTACTATACGAAACTTAGGGGTCTCTGGGATGAGATTGGCTCAGTTATGCCAACACCACAGTGCAACTGTGGTGGTTGCAGTTGTGAGATTGGGAAGAAGATGAATGAAGCAAAAGAAAAAGAGAGACTCTATGAGTTTCTCATGGGCCTAGACAACGAATTCTCAGTCATCAAAACACAAATACTGGCCACAAAACCCGTCCCTAGCCTAAGCAATGCTTATCATTTAGTGGCGGAAGATGAAAGACAAAGGGCAATTTCAAATGACAATGAATCTGCAATGGAGCCTGCTGCCTTTAAGGCTTTTACTCCAAACCGTAAAGACAGCCAAGGTAACCGAGAGAACCAGAAACGTGACAAGAACGTGAGTAGAGATCCGAGGCGTACCGAGGCGATTGAACACTGCACATTGTGCGGAAGGGACGGTCATAACATGTCACACCCCGATATTTCCACGTATTACCGGTGGGCCCGGTGGGGAGTATCGTGACGTAGTTGATATCATCATAGTCAAACAACACAATATATAAATGCACAGCGGAAGCAAAAGATAAATATATTACAATCCGAATATAAAGTAATATCAAAATATTACAACGGAAAGTAAAGGATCCACAGGCGGATCAAATAAAAGGAAAAACTGTTCAACAGACTTTAGACGCCTAGAACTTGCAAGATTCCTTATTAACGCCCTGAGCTTCCAGCCAATTACGTTCAGTACCTGTCACTTAACCTTTTTGGAAAATACGTCAGTTTACACTGGTAAATACAATTAACCGACTCATTTTAAAAAGGTTTAAAAATTGATTTGAATGCACTAGGCACAAAAATATCTTTTATAACTTGGGACAATTATATAAATAATCTTGTATACAGATTTACATGTTCGTTATACGTTCAGGGCCCGATGTAGAAACCGAGTCAAGATTAACAGACACGCCACAAGTATAGGCCCACATGAGAGTGAGATACCGTTTCCCTTATGCACTGTCAGGTGTATGCCTACACCCCGTGCTTAAGACGTGGCCATTTTATAATATAATGATGTCAAGGATATCCGGGACATGGTCATTAACCCCTAAAGGCTTTTATTTCAAACAATACAGATTAAAGCGGGTTACCTCAATAATTTAACCACAATATAATTAAACATTCAATACCCGACCAAGCGGTATTATTATAATACCGTATCCCAAGCCCGTATAGGGAAAATAAGTTAAAAGTATTTACCTGAGCTAGCAATGCAATTTATACTCAGCCGTATATTCTAATCAGCAAGCACAAGTACTTCTACTGGGGCTCTTAATCTGGAACGGAGGTTTTATTAACCTATTAGATTCCTAACGGGTCTTATTTAAGTCGTAACTTAGACCGGTTAGTTTTAAGGTAAGATACGGTTCAAACGCACGATTAAGCGAAGACCGGAATAGAATGTGATTTAGACCCGAAAAGTTTGAAGACTTGTATAATATGGGTAATCTAAACACATTCTGGATTTTGAGATAAAAACGATAAGGTTTGACCCGTTTCGGCAAATTTATGCAAACTAGTTACATAAACCGAACCGAACGCGCAAGAAGCGTAACGGGTAACCATAAGAGTCATATACAGGTTTTCTAAGTTAATATGCCTTAAATATGTTGTGATATCAGTAGGACACCTTCCATTTTGCCCAAGACAAGTTTAATCTCAATTTAAGCCCCGTAGGGGTATTTTGGTCATTTAAAAGATTATAAAAGAGATTATTTATAATTCTGAGATTCGGTTCTGAAATAATCAGTAAAACAATTTAATTTAATAGGTTATATCAGTTGGTGATAAGTCTTATATGCCAAAATGGTTTTAAACCCATACTAGGTGTTTAATACGCGTAAAAAGCCGTTTTAAGCGATTTCCGGGTTATACAGGAAATCTGAGTTTTCTGATCAGATTATAAAGTTCAAAATACTTCATTTATTATATAAAATCAGTAGCAATTGGATTGGTGTCAAAATACTATGTAGAACTCATTTTATAAACAAAAAGGGTATAATCGGTATTTACCGAATCAACGCCATAACCTTAGGTTATGAGCAGGTTAAAAATAATTAAAAATCTTTAAAAATATCAAAATATTATATTATATAAGTGGGTAAAAGGTTTGGTGTCAAAAATTGGGTTTAGATAGGCTTTATGCTAATTGCGCTGTTTAATTAACAAAAAGCTTTTTAAGTGCGCTATTGAGCATAACTCCTAATCTAGACCTCTAACTGATATGAAATTTTAGGGACATGTTTATAATTCAGAAAAAAAGATTATTGTAATCTCACATATCCAAAATCCTCGTTTTATGGTCAAAAGGGCATTATGGTCAACATTAAGCAATTAACGGAAACGTGTAAATGAATCGGACAATCAACGAGTCAAGTAGTATAAACGCAGAGGGTTATACTATCATACTAGCTGGTCCTAACGGAGCTCTAAGGCATTTCTAAACCCATCTAAATCGGGTCAGAACTTAAGTCAAAGCAAAAGTCAAAGTTTTGCGACTTTCGGTTCCTAACCGGGTCTAAGCAGAAAATTGTCGGGTCGAACATGCTTAGACATGTTCTTACATTTATTACTAAGTTATATGAGTGGTAAAATAGGTTACATGTCTTCTACATTGCTAATTACATGTTAATTCACAAATTAAGTTTATGTTGACTTTTTATAAACTACTTTGACCCGACAAATGACTAAGTTAGGACGGGAATCAGAGGGTGCCCTTTTAGGGGTTTATTACCCACATAATTACCAACTTATAACTACCTTTAATTTGACTAAACACTGGACCATTAGTGATTAATTGATAAGTCAAACCTTAATTACGACGGTTTGACTTTTAAGCTAATAACTAAGCAAAACTCAATTAAGGAAGGTCAAGGGTACTTACCAAGGTCTAATGCACGATTAGAGATGCTTGGGGACTGATCTTATGCTCCAGGAAGTTCCACAAATGCAGATGGAAAGCATGATCAAGATGTTGCAACATGAGGGCCTTATATAGTGAGTTTGATCTCACTAGATCATGCCAAGCAATGCTACAACTGATCATGGATCATTCACAAGTGTCCCTAGTGCCTAGGAACTATTAGGGGTCGCCCATGGAAGTGAAAATATCTTTTTAAGTCGGTTATAACGTTCATAACAGCAGCTGTCCAATTTACTATCGATGGCAAAGCCTTACGGACCGTAAGGGGGTCCTTTACGGTCCGTAAGCCCTTTATCAGAGGCAAAAATCTTGCCCTTTCAAGCTTTGAACAGGCACTTAGGAAACACGAATTTGGCTTCTATTATCAGTAGGGGCCTCTTGATCATGCCTTGAATAGTTGTAACTGTTGGACTCTGTATGCCCAAGACACATATTAAATTGATGTGGCTAGTACGTTATGATCCAAGTCGAGTCATACCCAATAACAAGCTAGACAAACACTTATATTTGTGATATGATCAAACAAATAAATATTAACACTTACAATATTTAGAAATTGGTTTTCTAAATAATTACACTTGATAAACTAATAAATTATATGGATAATTTATTTTGAGAGAATATTTTATTTTGTTATTTAATGGGTTAAATAACATTTTAAAAGGTTGTATAGAGTCTTGTATTTATGTAGTGTTATATTTATAAAAGTTATAAATATATATATATATAAATCAAGACTTAAATTTTATAAAAGAAATTCATTTTTTTATAAAATAAAAGCTAGGCCGCCACCCCCTCCATGTTCTTCCCAAAGAAATGTTGGTCCAATAATGATACATGCACTTGCATGTGTTTTCATTGGGTGGTCTTCCCCATAGGTTTTGGCCAATCATATTACATGCACTTGCATGTGTTAGGAGACTCTTGATTGGGCAAAGGGGAGGTGATGCTTTCTCTCAAGTTTTATAAACATTATGGATGATCAAAAATGAGATGAAGACATAGAGAATTGCTCTCAAATTTTCGGTCATAAGGGGTATCCTTCAAGTGTTCGGTTTTGATTTTTAGTGTTGAAATCCTAGCTACAATCGTAGTGTTTGTTGGAAGCTTGGGGTATACAAGCTTGAGGCCTTCTACTCTTGAAGGCAACCGTTCAAGAAACATCATCCGTTTCATCATCCTATTACTCCAAGAAGGTAGTATTCTAAACACCATATGGTTGTGTTTGATAGTATGCATTTTCATACATGGATCCGGGTTTTGGGATTTTGCATATAAATGGTTTTATATCTTATAAAAGTAACATGTTTTAAACATTATTTCCGCCGCGTTTTTATTTCATATGGATGAAATTGCTTTGATAAACATGTAAAAATCCCATCAAGGGTATCAGAGCCGCTTATATGAATGCATGCTTCAATAGATTAAAAATTTCGGGTTTCGGGTTTGAATAAAACCCTATGGCCGAAAATTTTAATATGGTTATCCTTTTGTTTTTCAAGATTATTTTCTTACATGCATAAGAGAATCTTGAAAAATTATTTCATATGGATGATTTGTTTGTTTGGACAAAACTTACATTTTCGGTTTTTTAGTACATAGCCGAAAATGGTCATAAAAGGGAACCATTTTTTTAAGCTTCTTATAATTTATATATATATATATATATATGTGTGTGTGTGTGTGTGTGTGGATATATATTTTGGTGCATATGACATAGCCATGACCTTGTGTTGAATGATTGTGTTGTGATTCATTTTATTATTATTTCAATGGGTTATAATTATTATTTTGTTCTTCCATTAGAAGATATGTAATTTATTTATTTTATTTGGTATGTAAAATAAATAGATTAGGTGCATTTTATTTTACTAGAAAAAATGTATTAGGATATATTTTGTAAAAGAAGATGCACACAAAAATGCGGTTTTGGTTTGGACCATAATATTCGGTCCAAAGAACTTCATCGTTCTCAACGGGATTTTAACCCGATAACCAAAACACATTTTTTGAAGTCCAAAAGAGTTTGGAGCTGAAAATAAAAGACTTTTGAAAGCTCAAAGAAGGTGGAGAAATCACAACACAAGATGGAGACTTGAAGCATTTGGATGCGGGATCAAGTGGGAGTTCATCGACACATTACTTGTGTCATTTTTCACCCTTTAGGAAGGACCTTTTGGCACACTTGTTTCGGCTAACAAGTGTTGTCAAAATAGTTGGCTATGGTTATGCACCTATTGTTATGTATGTTATGCTTGTGTGGTTGTTTATTTTGTTGTTTAGATGATATGTAGATATGCATGACTTAACAAACTAATAATCAACAACAAGCGTAAAATTGGTTCTTGACAAAATCATTAAAATGTTTAATAAAGGTTTTATTAAAAATTAATGATTTTATAATAAAATGGGTTTTATTAAAAAGAACCTTGAAAATTAGTTTTCACTAAAGTACCATTGATTTGAATGCATGCAAATGTATGGTACATAATATTTTCTAAACTAGAATTTTAAAATATTAAAAACCCTTTTAAAACAAGTCAAACACCATCCCGTTATACAACACTCGAAACACTTGGGAACTCTTATTGTGGGATAAAGGTCACCTAACCACATTTGAGGGAACTTGTATGTTCGAGGTGGATTTATCATGTTTGTGGGATAAAGGTCACCTAACCACTTATGTGTATAAACTCACACGTGTGTGTAAGTTGGACGACTTGATTTGGAAACCATGAACTTAGGGTCACCAAAGCATGGGGAACAAAGGTGTTGATGGGATTAAACATGCCAACTAAACATATAGATGTTTAACCGATCCCATATGGCTAGAAATTGCAAAGAGTTGCAATTGTCAAACGTTGACTACCTTGTTAATTTAAATAGAGGGATAAAGGTCACCTAACCAATATTTAAATGTAACGTTGGATTCTAGATTTTAATTATTAATTGTCTTTAAGACACAAAAGGGTATTAATGATTAAAATATAATAATATCGAAAATACTAAAATTGAACTTGTTAAATTTTGTAGATGGCCGCTAACAATGCAAACCCCACTAACCAAATCGTCGGAAACCTATCACTAAGAACCATCCTTGAAAAGGATCGTCTCAACCATAACAAATTCATGGATTGGTTTCGAAACTTGAGAATCGTTCTCAAGCAAGAGAAGATATCCTATGTGTTGGACGATCCTATTCCCGATGAACCTAACGTGGAAGATGTGGAAGCCTACAACGATTGGGTTAAGTATACCGAGGACTCCATGCAAGCCTCATGCCTCATGTTGGGAACTATGATTCCCGAAATTCAAAAGGATTTTGAACATCACGGGGCATACGACATGATTACCCAGTTAAAGGAAATGTTCATACAACAAGCAAGGGTAGAACGCTTCGAAACTGTTCGGGCGCTTCATGCATGTCGAATGGAGGAAACCCAATCAGTATCATCTTATGTTCTCAAGATGAAAAGCCACATTGATCAACTCGAACGGCTAAATTGTCCCGTCTCTAAAGAGTTGGCTACGGATTTGATCCTCAACTCTTTAACAAAGAAATTTGAAAGCTTTGTAATGAATTAAAACATGAATGGATGGGACAAGAGCATTGGTGAACTTCATGCAATGCTCAAGACGGCCGAAGCAAGTATGGGCAAAAAGGCTTTACCCGTCCTAGCGATCAATGAAGGAGGCAACAAGAAGAGGCCCCGCCCCGACTCTAAAGCAAACTATGCTAAAAGAAAGGGACACGTCAAGGGAAAGGGAAAAGGAAAAGGAAAAGCAAAAGCAGAACCCGCCAAACCAAAAGAGAAGAAGCAAAAGGTTGCTACGAATGACCCATGTTTTGAATGTGGTGAGATAGGACATTGGAAGAGAAATTGTCCGACCTATCTCAAAGAGTTGAAAAACAAGAGGGATGCAGGGCAAACCTCAGGTACTATCTTTATGATACATGTTGAGCTTAATGTTATTTCTTCTAACACATGGGTACTAGATACCGGATGTGGAACTCATATTTGCAATTCGTTGCAGGGGTTCAGAAGAAGTAGACATTACAAGAAGGGAGACACTAGTCTCTTCATGGGCAACGGAGCAAAGGTTGATGTCGAAGCTCAAGGAGACTACGTTTTAGAGCTTCCAAGTGGTTTGGAAGTTATTTTGAAAAATGTTTTGTATGCTCCTAGTTTAACTAGGAACATAATTTCAGTTTCCCTTTTAAAACAATGTGGTTTTAATTTTGAATTTGTTAACCAAGACATTTATGTTTCTAAGAATGATGTGTTTTATTTTAAAGCTATGTCTTTAAATGGTATTTATGAATTAGATCATGATAACACATCATATGATAGCTCAATGTACCAAGTAACCAACAAGAAACTCAAAATGGATTTGAGTGATTCCTATCTTTGGCATTGTCGCCTTGGACATATAAGCAAGAATCGCATGCATACACTTCAAAGAAATGGTCTTCTGAATACAAATGAAGATAAGTCATTTGATGTATGCGAATCTTGTTTACAAGGCAAAATGACCAAGACACCCTTTAGTGAAACTTTTGAAAGGGCTAAGGATTTACTAGGTATCATACATTCAGATGTATGTGGTCCTTTTAAGCCGATGACTAGGAATGGTGAAAGATACTTCATTACCTTTACCGAAGACTATAGTCATTATGGTTATGTGTATTTACTAAGACACAAGGATGAAGCATTTGAAATGTTCAAAGACTTCAAAAGTGAAGTTGAAAATCAACTCAAGAAAACAATCAAGGTCCTTCGCACCGATAGAGGAGGTGAATACCTTAGTGGTGCTTTTCAAGATCATCTTAGGAGTTGTGGGATTATCTCACAACTTACTCCACCTGGAACACCACAACACAATGGTGTGTCCGAAAGGAGAAATCGAACTCTATTAGATATGGTTCGATCTATGATGGCTAGAAGCACATTACCTCTATCGTTTTGGGGTTACGCTTTGCTCTCCGCAGTTCGCATACTAAATATGGCCCCAACCAAGAAAGTTGAAAATTCACCTTTTGAAATATGGCATGGAAACCCTCCATCATTATCATTCTTAAGGGTTTGGGGTTGTGAAGCTTATGTTAAGCAATACACTCCAAATAAATTGGAAGTCCGATCCACTAAGTGTATCTTTGTAGGATATCCTAAAGATGATATAGGATATTATTTTTACGACCCAAACGAGCAAAAGGTATTTGTTGCTCGAAAGGGTAAGTTCTTGGAAGCTAAGTTCCTTATGGAAGGAACTAGTGGCAGAACAGTGGAACTTGAGGAGGATCAAGAACCACAAGACGATACACGTTTGGTTGATACTAGCGCTCAACAAGAGATTGTTGAAAACGATCAAGAGGTTGATCAGAACACACAAAATGTTCGCAGATCTGGTAGAATTAGTAATCCACCTGAAAGATATGGATTTTTCATGGATGGATGCTACGTGGTAGATTCAGATGAACCAACCACATACCATGATGCAATGTCAAAATCCGATTGTGACAAATGGCTTGAAGCCATGAACATAGAGATGCAATCCATGTATGATAACCAAGTTTGGGAATTGGTTGTGCCACCACTTAACTCTAAAGTAGTTGGAAGTAAGTGGGTTTTCAAGAAGAAAACAGATATGCATGGTAACTTGGATACTTATAAAGCAAGACTTGTAGCAAAAGGTTTCACTCAAACTCAAGGGATTGATTATGATGAGACCTTCTCTCCTGTGGTGATGCTAAAGTTGATCAGGATATTATTTGCCATAGCTGCATATTATGACTATGAGATCTGGCAATTGGATGTCAAAACGGCTTTTCTTAATGGATATCTTGATGAAGATGTCTATATGGTTTAGCCTGAAGGTTTTGTCGATCCAAAACATCCTGACAAAGTATGCAAGTTAAAGAAATCAATCTATGGATTGAAACAAGCATCTAGAAGTTGGAATCACCGTTTTGATGAAGAAATTAAGAATTTTGGATTCATCAAGAACGGCGATGAAGCTTGTGTGTATAAGAAAGCTAGTGGGAGCATCATCACTTTCTTAGTACTCTATGTCGATGACATTCTACTATTTGGGAATGACATTCCAACCATGGAAGGTGTAAAAGCTTGGCTTGGAAGTTGTTTTTCCATTAAGGATCTTGGTGAAGTAGCCTACATTTTGGGAATAAAGGTCTATAGGGATAGATCTAGACGCTTGATAGGTTTAAACCAAAGTGCATACATTGACAAAGTCTTGAATAGGTTCCAAATGGAGAACTCTAAGAGAGGTTTTGTACCTATTCAAAAGGGGACAATATTGAATACATCTCAATGTCCAAGCTCAAAGGATGAGCAAGAGAAAATGAAAAGAATCCCATATGCGTCAGCTATAGGATCCATCATGTATGCAATGATATGCACCAGACCGGACGTCTCATACGCCTTGAGCATGACGAGTAGATACCAACAAAATCCAGGTAACAGTTATTGGATGGCTGTTAAAAGCATATTGAAATATCTTAGGAGGACTAAGGATATGTTCTTAATATATGGATCTGGTGAGGAGGAACTCGTTGTAAAGGGTTACACGGACGCGAGTTTCCAAAACGATCGAAGTGATTCTCGATCACAATCGGGGTATGTCTTCATTTTAAATGGAGGAGCAGTCTCTTGGAAGAGCTCAAAACAAGACG
Organism: Helianthus tuberosus; assembly: GCA_030545235.1. NCBI lineage: Eukaryota > Viridiplantae > Streptophyta > Magnoliopsida > Asterales > Asteraceae > Helianthus > Helianthus tuberosus. Next base: position 33,335,285 of record CM060447.1, on the reverse strand, counting down.
TGGTAGCATTGTCCACTACAGAATCAGAATACATCGCCGCTTCATTGGCAGCCCAAGAAGCTGCATGGTTGAAGAAATTCATAGTCGACCTAGGGGTGGTCCCTACCATTCAAGACCCCCTAGAGATCTTTTGTGATAACGAGGGTGCGATTGATCAAATCAAGGAACCTCGTGCGCACCAAAAGACTAGACATATTGAGCGGAGATTCAACTACATAAGGGATGAAGTTGAAAAAGGAAAGATATGTATCCGCCAAGTTCACACCGATCAAAACATTGCGGATCCACTCACGAAGCTCCTTGACAGGGCAAAACATGAGGGTCATACATGTGCCTTAGGACTTCAATATTCTAGTGATTGGATTTGATCAATTTTATATTTGGATATTGAAACAATTGTTATTTTAACTCTTTTATGGTATTCTGAGTTATGTTTCATATTAGCATGTTTAAATCCGTGAATAAGTTAATTATTCTAAATGTCCGTAGTCGATCATAATTGTGGGAGCAAATATGAATGTAAGACTATTATGAACTTGGATTGGTGGATATTCATTTAGAATGAATATAGAGCAAAGTGTTGCTACCAAAGTTCATAGATATTTGTGGGATACAAATATTGGACTGACTCGCTCTCAAATATTACTGCATGGAATCATTTGTGATTGATTATAAGTAAATTTAAGTAAAGGCAAATATCATAGTATCCTCTGACCTGAGATACATATTGGGTCTTGATATTCACCAAGTACTATACCTTGACCTAGTTCTTCGTTGTCTGTAATAAGGCAGTACATAAGGCTAAACTCAGGTGTGGTACAAGGTGATTGTGAGAGACGTATGTAGTCAAGAAGGGATTTGTTCCTCTTATTCGTTGAGAGTAAGATGTCTAAGGCCTGATAAAGTTAAATCAACAGAGAGTGATCACTCTATGTCTCTGGATTTAACATGACATCTGTAACGAAAGGATAAATGATAGATTCACCTAAATCATGTACAAGTAAGGAACTTGAAAGGGATGATGTTATTGAATGGCAAATATAGTCATACTTATTGGGGGTAGTAAACCGTAGTTAGGCATCATTTACTACTTGCATCAATCTTCTATGTATCTTGTGCAAGTGGGAGATTGTTGGACTCTGTATGCCCAAGACACATATTAAATTGATGTGGCTAGTACGTTATGATCCAAGTCGAGTCATACCCAATAACAAGCTAGACAAACACTTATATTTGTGATATGATCAAACAAATAAATATTAACACTTACAATATTTAGAAATTGGTTTTCTAAATAATTACACTTGATAAACTAATAAATTATATGGATAATTTATTTTGAGAGAATATTTTATTTTGTTATTTAATGGGTTAAATAACATTTTAAAAGGTTGTATAGAGTCTTGCATTTATGTAGTGTTATATTTATAAAAGTTATAAATAAATATATATATATATATATATATATATAAATCAAGACTTAAATTTTATAAAAGAAATTCATTTTTTTATAAAATAAAAGCTAGGCCGCCACCCCCCTCCATGTTCTTCCCAAAGAAATGTTGGTCTAATAATGATACATGCACTTGCATGTGTTTTCATTGGGTGGTCTTCCCCATAGGTTTTGTCCAATCATATTACATGCACTTGCATGTGTTAGGAGACTCTTGATTGGGCAAATGGGAGGTGATGCTTTCTCTCAAGTTTTATAAACATTATGGATGATCAAAAATGAGATGAAGACATAGAGAATTGCTCTCAAATTTTCGGTCATAAGGGGTATCCTTCAAGTGTTCGGTTTTGATTTTTAGTGTTGAAATCCTAGCTACAATCGTAGTGTTTGTTGGAAGCTTGGGGTATACAAGCTTGAGGCCTTCTACTCTTGAAGGCAACCGTTCAAGAAACATCATCCGTTTCATCATCCTATTACTCCAAGAAGGTAGTATTCTAAACACCCTATGGTTGTGTTTGATAGTATGCATTTTCATACATGGATCCGGGTTTTGGGATTTTGCATATAAATGGTTTTATATCTTATAAAAGTAACATGTTTTAAACATTATTTCCGCTGCATTTTTATTTCATATGGATGAAATTGCTTTGATAAACATGTAAAAATCCCATCAGTAACCACCTTACCATGTTGTATGATTGTCTTGGGCTTTATCGAAAGGGTCACGAATGAAAGGTTTGTCGTATACAATCTCATAGGATCCCATTATTTCAATTTGGTTCAATCATTGTTAGAATTAACCTGATTTGGATGCTTATCAGATGTTTATAACACAGGTTAAGGGTTGGGATTTATACATAGGTCGCTCAGAGGTATGTATTAACATGTCGACGCTTTTAACCCCTCGTATACGAATTTTATCATAACTTTCTCATATGATAACGAAACTTGGTGAAATTTTTATCATGTATTCTAGTGAGCTTAATTTATCGTTACAAGGCTTCGGGTTTGCTAAAAGGCCACTCAGAGGTAAACTTTAAACATGTTGACACATTTAACCCCTGTAGTTTGAAATCTCTCACTTTCTTTCACAATTAGTTTCGTATGATCCATGATTCATTCGTTTAAGGTTATAAACATCATGTGGGGTTATTGTAAAGTATATTTATCCATTGTTGACATTTTGAACCCTTATATTCACATACTTTCCTTGTTTGTCAACTTTAGTCCTTCCAGAGTATTCTTTCACACGTTCAAAGCTTATGACACGTGTCAATACATTATAGGACGTGAATTTTCGAGGTGTTACATAACAAAGAAGGTTGCTTCAAGAAGATTGGATATTCGGAGTGGTGGCCAGGCAACAAAGGAAAACGAGATGGTCCGAAGGCTGCACATGTTGAAGCCGACACCAGCCCAATTCCGGTCTTACCAAGCAACAATATCAGACCTTTTTGAACACGTTTTCTGGTGAAAACAAGAAAGAGGAAGATGCACCGCGGACTGCCAATCTCGCAGGTAAAAGGAAAAAGGACGACAATTGGGTGGTGGACTCGGGAGCCACCAATAACATCACCTATGAGTCTGATTTCCTTAATGATAAAACTGAAACCGGTTTTGAAGCGCCGGTTACCATCGCCAATGGGATGGAGGTACCTGTTAAGGGAAGAGGCAACTCGACCCTTAAAGGGGGTAACAAAATTGATGATGTTCTTTACGTTCCTAAGTTCAGTTGCAATCTTTTGTCTGTGAGACGACTAACCAATAACTTACAATGTGTAGTTTACTTTTTCCCTGATTTCTGTATTATGCAGAAGCTACACACGGGGAGCTTGATTGGTGTTGGTAGATGTGAAGGAGGATTGTATCGGATGGGGATGATCAGGAATACAAGAAGTGCTATGGCTGTGACAAGTGATACTTGGCATAAAAGATTGGGACACGCTTCCGGTGAAAAACTGAATGATATTAGTTTTCTTAAAAACGTTGTTTTTAATAAAGTCTGTGACTCTTGCACAAGAGCTAAACACACTAGACTTCCTTTTCCACATAGTGCTACAAAAACTCTTGAATGTTTTGATTTGATACATTGCGATATTTGGGGAAAATACCGTACACCATCTTTTACAGGGGCGTATTATTTTCTGACTATTGTGGACGATTTTAGTCGTGCCGTTTGGTTGGTTCTTTTAAAACACAAACATGAGGCTAGTGGGCAATTAAAGGATTTTTGCAAAATGATAAAAACCCAGTTTGGCAAGAACATTAAAAGAATTAGATGCGACAACGGTGGCGAATTCACATCTAATGACATGAAAATATTTTACAAAGAAAATGGGATATTGCTTGAAACTACTTGTCCACACACACCTCAACAAAACGGGGTCGTTGAGAGAAAACATCGCCACCTCCTCGAAATAGCTTGTGCCTTTCGCTTCGAGGCCGGTCTACCAAAAAGGTTTTGGGGAGAATGCGTGTTAACTGCTGCCCATGTGATTAATCGCTTACCATCTAAAGTGATTGGCAGTAAGACGCATTTCGAACTCCTGCACAATGAGAAACCAGATTATGACTCCATGAAAGTTTTTGGATGCCTGGCATATTACTGGAACACCGATTCGAAGGGAGACTGGTTTGACGAAAGGGGGAGAGCTGGTATCTTTTAGGATACCCACCGGGCACGAAAGGATATAAAATTTATGATCTCGAAAACAAGAAAATGGTGACTTCAAGAGATGTCCGTTTCTATGAAGACCATTTTCCTTTCAGATGCGTCAATACAAGTTGTCAACATGAAGACATCTTTGAGATTGAAAAACCTGCTATAACCATTAATTTTGAAAAGCACACTGAAGCCGACACCACGATAAATGAGGCGGAAGAAATGCATGAACAAACCGAACCATCAGTTCAAGTTCCTTTTAACTCACCTACTCTTCAACATGAGGATGTAGACTTGAACCAACCTGGTGTCTCAGGTCCGGCCCACATACACGTCGATCCACCAGGCCCAAGTGAAGAAATTGAAAATGTGAATGTTGAGGAAGGTCGTGGGAAAAGAGTTAGATCTCAATCAAGCCGGTTGAAGGGATACGATGTCAAGCTTCCCCCATCCGTTGATCCGTCACACACCACATCAGGTCAAAGCTCCTCCACGGTACACCCATTATCTAATTACGTTTCTTATGATCAATTCTCTAATTCACACAAAGCTTTCTTAACGGCCATTCAATCCAATAATGAGCCGAAACATTTCTTACAAGCCATACAGGATGAACGGTGGAAGGAAGCTATGAAGAATGAGATACGTGCTCTTGAAGAAAACGGAACATGGATTCTCACCGATCTCCCAGCAGGAAAGCGAGCCATTGACTCGAATTGGGTTTACAAAGTGAAGTATAAACCAAATGGTGAGGTAGAGCGCTACAAAGCGCGTCTTGTCACAAAAGGGTTCACACAACAAGAGGGAGTAGACTACCACGATACTTTTGCTCCGGTTGCCAAGCTTGTAACCGTTCGAACTCTCCTTACCTTAGCAGTAAAGAAGAACTGGATCATAAATCAACTTGATGTCAACAACGCGTTCTTACATGGAGACTTGGAAGAAGAGGTCTACATGAAGATACCGCAAGGTTTTTCGAGAGACAAAGAAACACGTGTTTGCAAATTACAAAAGTCCCTCTATGGCCTTAAACAAGCCTCTCGAAATTGGTACCAAAAATTTACAACGTCCCTTATGAATCTCGGCTTCAGGCAATGCAAATCTGATTATTCCCTCTTCACTCGCAAGCAAGAAAAGAGCTTCATTGCCATTCTAATATATGTGGACGATGTTATCATTGTTGGCGACGATCAAAATCAAATTCAATCTGTGAAACATGAGCTAGATACACAATTCAGCATCAAGGATCTTGGCACTCTCAAATACTTTCTTGGCATCGAGGTCGCGCGCACTTCCGAAGGGCTGGTTCTAAGCCAAAGAAAATATACTTTGGATATCCTTGAAGATTGTGGTTTCACAGGTTGTCGGCCAAGTTCTTTTCCCATGGAGCCAAACTTAAAACTTGACAAAGGAGAGACTGAACAAAGGGTTGATGCTAGTCTATATCGCCGATTGATAGGACGCTTACTTTATTTGCAAACGACCAGGCCAGATATCACATATGCGGTCAATGTTTTGAGCCAGTTTGTTAGTGACCCAAGACAAAATCACTTGGACGATGCCCATCGCGTCCTTCGGTACCTTAAAGCCACCATTGGTCAAGGGATCCTTTTATCACAATCCGGAGAATACGGTCTTACGGCTTACTCTGACTCCGACTGGCTCGGCTGTCCCTTCACAAGAAGATCCCGAACGGGATACTTACTCCTCCTCGGAGGTGCTCCGGTCTCGTGGAAAACCAAGAAGCAAACAGTTGTCTCTCGATCTTCAGCTGAAGCGGAATACCGCTCCATGGCTGCCACCGTTAGTGAAGTTCTATGGTTGCGTTGGCTGCTACACGAGTTAGACATAGCTGTTGAAGGACCTACGCCTCTATTCTATGACAATCAAGATGCCAGACACATTGCTAACAACCCAGTTTTTCATGAGCGAACCAAACACGTGGAAATGGACTGTTACTTTGTTCGCGAACGGGTCGAAAGCCAAGAAATTCATCCCATGCATATCAACTCCAAGCTGCAGATTGCTGACCTTCTTACCAAAGCTCTGTGCGCTCCTCAGCTTAGTCTTCTTCTGGGCAAGTTGGGTGTCATCAACTTACACACTCCAACTTGAGGGGGAGTATTGGAAACCATTATCTTTTCCTTAATTCTCTGCCCATTTACAGCTCATAATTTACGGCCCTTTATTTGCCTTTTATTTGGTTTCCTTTATTTCTTTGTTTCTTGTATTATAAAGTCTGGTCTTGTATCCTCCATTGACATTATCAAATATTCCCCCACTTGTAGTGGAGTGGTGGAAAGAACTTTGGGTTTCCTTGGAGACTCGGGTTCGATCCCCACCTGTTGCATTTGGGGGTAAGGGCAATGAGGGCGAGGAGACCCGTGGACATCAAGGACCGCGGGCCTGAGCCTGAGCCCGCCCCCGGTTTTCATCCGGCTGTTACTCTAGCGAGGCTTCTCGTGTGGAGGCAGAACGGTTTCCGGGGGAAAGCCGTAACCAAGTCTGATAACCAACGCGGGCTCGGTTAAGACAACGTAGTCTGGGCAGACTTGGCTAGGGCCCCCCGGTTTAAGGGGTGTGGGAGTTGCTCTCACAACCAAAGTAGACTCTCACCTTTCAAAAAAAAAATTACAGAAACCTTTTGTTGATCTATACCATTTGAATACTTTGTTTTGTTGGTCAAACAGAATTGCTAAGGATCATAAATTCCTCCGCACTCACAAAGGATCTTATGCTGGTGACTGATTTGTTAAGAGTTACTCAGGTTATACCTTTAGAGCTTTCTTAGGTAATTGTTTCTTTGGTTATTTGTTTATAGAACTATTGTGATGCGGGTGAACCCGTTCTGGAATGAGATCCCGGTTGAAGATTACCCGAAGATTTGAATAATATTTTAATTAATTATCGTATCTTTTATGACAAATTGCGATATAATAAAACTGAAGTTCGTAAATTATCGTCAGATAACAAAAAATATGTGTGTATTTTTAACTTACATGATAGATAAGGATTTACATAAAATAAACAAAAAGATAAAATATGGTATCTAAATCAATAATTAAGACCATTTGAAGTTGACATTAACAAGATTAATGATATATGAGTGTGTCTTGTATTTTAAATTAAAAGTCAAAACCAGATTATCTTGCCTCGCTTTCATATTGATCTTCCTTGTCAGAATTTCAATTCTTAAAAGAAATTCAGATCCCATAAATCACAATTCCTTGCACTTAAAGAAACCTTTTAGACTTTCGTTATCAGAACATAAACTATAGTATATATGCATCTTTTATATAATCCAAATCGTATAATAATATATCTGGTAAAATGAATGGCAAGTTCGCGGGTTGTCACCATCTATAATATTCTGAGTTGTTTTGACTTTGAAAAAGTCTCGGTCAGCTACTCATGAGAAACATCAAAGAAACCACCAACTTATTATGAAACCAGCTGCATATGTATAAAATAAGCATGTAAAGGATGGTCTTTCACTCTTTCATATCCGAAATATGGAAACAAAGCTTTATGAAGCATCATTAACGGGCGACGTTCAAGCACTCAATGCACTACTCCATCAAGATCAGCTCATCCTTGACAGACTCTCACTAACCGCATTCAATGAATCCCCCCTCCACATTGCTGCCCTGCGCGGCCACCATCAATTCGCCACCATTCTTCTTACCCAAAACCCAAAGCTTGCTATAGCCTTGGATTCCCAAAGGCGAACCCCGCTCCACCTGGCCTCCGCCAACGGTTACCTAGAGATGGTCCAAGAAATTGTGAAGGCTGGGGGGCGGCATGTGTGCTGTTTTCGAGATCAAGATGGGCTAACCCCTCTTCATTTGGCAGTGATGAACGAACGTTTGGAAATTGTTAAGGTGCTGGTTCAGGCAAACCCGGATGCGGCTAAGGAGATTGCAGAGAGCGGAGAAACCATTTTGCATATGTGTGTTAGTTATAACTCTATGGAATCATTGAAAGTGCTGATGCAACTGTGGAGTGAAGAGGAGTTGTCAAAGATCACAGATAATGGTGGAAATACCCTTTTGCATGCTGCTGCTATCAATAAACAAACACAGGTAAAATTTATGTGGTCTTGGAGTTTTAACCATAACATGGACCCGCCAATACTATGTTAACCAACTGTAATTGAATTGTTTACATGTTTTTTGAATGGAGTTTTAATTTGTGCAGATTTTAAACTACTTGCTGGGGATACCAAGCATCAAAGCTAATGGAAATGCTGTAAACAGACTTGGGTTAACTGCACTAGATATTTTGGACCAATGTCCCCGCGATCTCAAATCGCTTGAAATACGAGAAGTTCTAATGGAAGCAGGTGTTTTGAGAGCAAATGATCTTAGACCAGCTCTTGAAAAACCATCACAGTCATTAATATTGAATGCTTCACAGAATAAACGGAAAGGGTGGATATCAAGAATATGGGCTTGGTATGTGAATGCTGACCACCATTGGATCGAAAATCAACGTGGGATTCTATTAGTTTCTGCTTTAGTGGTGGCGGGGGTGTCATTCTACTCGGGGATCAACCCTCCGAGTGGTTTTATTACAGACACCAAAGATGGTTCGCTTGGAAACGCAGTTCAGGCAGAAATAGACATGGATAAGTTCAGCATGTTTGTAGCAAATAATTCGGTCACTATGATAACTTCATTGGCCATAGTCATTGTGCTGATCAGTGGACTTCCGTTAAGGAACAAGTTCTGGATGTGGTTGCTTACTCTTGGAACCCTGTTAACTATGGTGTCCATGGTGTTTAGTTATTGGATATCATTGAGTATGATGGCACCGGATGGGTATGTGGATGGGGCGACTGTTTGGATTTTCCTCATATGGATGTCGGGTTGTGGGATGATTGCATTGATTCATACGATCTTTTTCGTAGTTTGGGTGGTGATGAAGCTGTCAAAGTGTATGAAGCCGGAGACAAACAGACAAGGCAACCAGGATGCAGGTGAAGTTTAATGTTATTCTATAGTCCATCATTGTTCTTTCAACACATCCCTTTCATGAATTTATTGTTGTTGTATATTTGTATAGTTTGATGTGTGTAATATTTGTATGGATAATGTAATTATATATGTGTTTAGTATTTGTATATATAATAATGTTTTTTGTTCTTTAAATCTGACCAAAGACCGCTTCGTTTCATTTCTAGTTAGGGGAGTGGGGGTGGTCCGTGATGGGCCATCCTTCACTCGTTATTTCTTTTTTTTTTGCACACCGCCGCCATCTATTCCACCACGCGTGGAATTAAGCACGTGTTGAACATATCACGCGTTGAACTTGTTAGTCAAGATAATTAAACTTTATTATTATTAGGATAATTATATGGTTATGTAATAAGTGAAATGTTATATTCGGATATTGTGTGATAAGTGTGGGTCAAGATCATGAGCGGGTATTTTTAAACTGCCAAATGACAGTTATTGCCGCCAAGATTAACCGCCATAATCACACATATATATATGTAATAACCGGTAACTATTTCCGGTACCAAGACAGATTATTCCACAATCTTTCTGTCCATTTTGATTGTTCCTTATCATTCAAACTCATTCGTTCATTTATGTATTCTTAAAATCATTCACAAACATGTCCACTGATGTGCCGAAATCCTGTTTGTCCGCTGCAAACTTAACCGGAGTCCAACAATGTAGTATCAGAGCCACATCAGGGACGCCTGCAGAAATCAGAATTACATCTACAACTCTACCATGTCAACACTGCTTTGACGAACAACATGAAAGGGAGAAAAACAAACGAAGGGTGAAGTTATGTTTCTATTGTCACCGGCCAGGGCATCAAATTTATTCATGCAAATCCAAAGAAAATGACGAAGCAACATAACTGGTTAACCAAGCGGTTAATGCCGGAATCCAGACACAAAGGAGGGATGCAGAAGATCGGGGTGAAATGATAGTAACTGGCACGGAAGGCGGCCAGTGGAATGACATATGGTATGTCAGTAACTCGTTCTCGCATCATTACGCCGGTAATATAAATGTTTTTAAAAGGATTAAACATTTGGTTGGTGTTGATACGAATACTGGTGAAAACAATTTTTTGTTCATCCGGGGTATAGGGACCGTTGAAGTTAAGTCTAACAACGAAAAAGTAAAGATACAAAGTGTCTTTTATACCCCTGAATTGGACAGAAATGTTCTAAGCATGAATCAATTGACATTACAAGGATTCACCGTCAATAAAAACGGTGATACTTGTAGGATCTACCCGATGTTTTCGTCTCCCGCGATAAACACTATAAATGAAGTTACTGGTTTGTCAAAAGAAGAAGAATTAGGATTGAAAGAAATACAGAAAGTTTTGAACTTGAATGATGTGAACGAAAAGTATAAGGATGATTATTTAAATTCATACTTTGAAACGTTAAATGTTTCAAATGAACGTGAATTTGATTGGAGTCGATTGATCATAAGGGCATTAGAATTTCATGAATTCGCCGACTGTAAAGCCCTGTTAGACATGATTGATGATCGAGACTTCGTATTCAAATACAAGCATGATCTTGAAATGAAATTCGAAATCATGGTGGGTTGGTTTCTGAAAGAAAAAAATGGGAATAACATCAAGATCAATACCCCCACTGTTGGATGATGGTAGAAAAATAGATCTACTCAGTCTGTACATCATGGTTGAAAGAGATGGAGGATATCAAAGTGTCACTGTTGACAATTTATGGCCGGCAATAGCGAAAGATCTCGGTTTCGAATATCAAGATGGTGACTTTATTAGAGTCATTTATGCAATGTATTTGGATGTTCTTGTATATTATTACAAGTTCAAATCAGTACATAAGAAGGTACAGGATAAAGAAATGGTGGAACAAGAAGAAAGCTCCATGGCTGGAAATGATCGAGCAAGAAGATGTAAGAGTGCTGATGCTGATCCAATGCTGGAAGATGGTGCAACAGAGCATTATGCTTTGTATGCTGAGAATAGCTGGGAAGGCTCTTGGAATCTGCACAAAAATCGACGCCGATTCAACTTCAGTGAAGCACGTAAAGCAGTCGATGAAGCCAACAGGAGCGTGATGATGAAGCCATAATTAAGTTTAAGGGATGGTGTTAGTCAAGATAATTAAACTTTATTATTATTAGGATATTTATATGGTTATGTAATAAGTGAAATGTTATATTCGGATATTGTGTGATAAGTGTGGGTCAAGATCATGAGCGGGTATTTTTAAACTGCCAAATGACAGTTATTGCCGCCAAGATTAACCGCCATAATCACACATATATATATGTAATAACCGGTAACTATTTCCGGTACCAAGACAGATTATTCCACAATCTTTCTGTCCATTTTTATTGTTCCTTATCATTCAAACTCATTCGTTCATTTCTGTATTCTTAAAATCATTCACAAACATGTCCACTGATGTGCCGAAATCCTGTTTGTCCGCTGCAAACTTAACCGGAGTCCAACAGAACTTTCAAAATTTTGAACGTTGGGGCTTTAATTCTTGACCGTTTTTCAACGGTAAACTTAAATAAAAAAATAATAACCTTTAAACCTTTTATATATACTTCTCCATTTTTAACATTTCACCCACACCAAAACACAAACATATTTCACACAATCGTCATCTTTCTCAAATGGAGTTTCCTATGGATTCGACGTTTTCCGATGGATAGCGATACCGGGTCGTCTTCCGACAATGAGACACTAAAATATTTTGTGTCGGTGTATAACGAACTTGATACTAGTTCATCCCGCCCAAAGAAGAAGATGGTAGACCGTGATCGTATACGTATCGAGTGGAAAAATTGTCCAAGAGAGTTGCGAGGGGCGTATGTTAGGGGTGACATCAAAAGACCAACCATCATACTAGAAGCGGTGGCATCGAATGATTTATGGATTTGGCATTCATATTTCGGTGTTCCAGGTTCAAACAACAACATCAATGTGTTGCACACGTCGCCGTTGTTTCAAACCGTAACGGGTGGCACCGCACCCTTCTGTCCATTCTATGTTAACGGACGATATTACAGACGAGGCTTCTTTCTTGTGGATGGTATCTACCCATCATGGTCTGTTTTTGTGAAAGCTCCTTCATTTCCTGTCGAGGCTAAAGAAATCATGTTCAAAAAATTGCAAGAATTGGCAAGAAAATATGTTGAGAGGGCTTTTGGTGTTTAAAGGGAAGATGGGGTATACTACACCGACCGGTTCGTGCGATGAACAAGAAAGCCATACATAGCATAGTATATGCATGTATCATATTGCACAATATGATAATCAAAGAAGACGGACGTGCAATATATTCGGATTGGGTGCCGGATCCTCCTACACAAGTTCAAGTTCCACAAAATATCCAACAAGACTTGCGTGATGAAGAAACTCACTTTCGGTTGAGATATGATTTAATCGAACTAGTAGGTTCTTTAGGTATGGAATTTCATGAGTCGGACAAGGAGTAGAGTTTTTTTAGTATTTTTTTTTTAAATTGTAGCCTAAAATATTTCCAGTATGTTAAATTGAACTAGTATGTTTTAATTTTAATGAAATTTAAAATTTTAGTGTTTTATTGTTAATTTCAAATTTAAAAAAATAAAATTAAAAAAAATTGTGAGTGATGGAATTCCATCACTAGTGATGACCACCGCCACTAAAAAAGGCTTGTGAGTGATAGAATAGTGGTTGATGACATAGCGGAACTTGATTGGATGTTTGTGAGTGATGGAATTCTATCACTAGTGACCACCCCCACTCCCCTTATACAATGCTTCTCATCAGGGGAGGCGGGGTGGTACGTGATGGACTACCCATCACGCGTGATGGAGAATTGCACACTGCCGCCACTGCATGCCATAACGCGTTGAACATACAACGCGTGGATTGTATCACGCGTTGAAAATAAAAAAAGGAACGTTGGGAATTGACCGTTTGGGGAAAGATTTGAACGTTGGGGGTTTTTTTTTGAATGATTTATATAAAATCCATCAAACTCAATCCATTTCATATCAAAAATTCTCCAACTCACTTCAAAAAATCAAACAATTCTCTATTTGATTTCAAAAAAAAATACAACAAACATGGAAGGTTCAAGCAAGAGAGGTGCGGGTGCGAAAAAAAGAGGTTCGGGTACGAAGAAAAATCCCGTAAGACCCAAGGTTCGAGCGAATCTTGGCGAGCCGACGCGCTTTAGGTTGCAAGACGAACCCGACCAAGTCCCACATTTTCAAACCCAACAATATCCATCTTTTCAAACCCAACAGTATCCACCCTTTCAATCTCAAACGTATCAAAACCAACCGTTCGTTCCACCGTTTCAACCTCACCAATTTCAACCCCAATCGTTTCCACACTTTCAAACCCAACCCCACCAACTCGACCCACTACTAGGAGATAACACCCTCATCCGTCAATTTGCAAATGCGTATCGTGAACCACAAGCAAGTCTCGACGACGATGAAGATGTGATTACGTTCAAGAAGAAGAAAAAGAAGAAGAGGAGGAAGAAGAAAACGATGACGTTCAAGAAATTGTCCCGTCATCCGTTCGAAAACCTTGGACGAGCGAGGAGGAGGTCGTCTTGGTGAAGGCGTACTTGCACATCTCCGAGAACAAGAAACATGCCAACGAGCAAAGAAATGATATGTTTTGGAGATGGGTCATTAATCATTTTAGCCAACTTCCCGGTTCAACGGACCGAAACATGGACCAAATGACGTCGAAATGGACGGATTTGAACGGGAAAATTAGTAAGTTCAACGGTTGTTTCATTCAAAAGGTATGTTTTTTTTATAAAGTTTAAAACTTTTTTTAAAACTTTTTTAAAACTATTACTTAAAAAAACAGAAAACATTTTTTTTTAAACAGAAACCGTTTTTTAAATAAAACAGATAACTGTTGTTAAAAAAAACAGAAAACAACATTTAAAAAAAAAGCAGAAACAGTTTTTTAATAAAAACAGAAAACTGTATTTTTTTTAAAACAGAAACAATTTAAAAAAAATCAGAAAACTGTATTTTTTTTTAAAACAGAAACAGTTTTAAAAAAAACAGAAAACTGTATTTTTTTTTTAAAACAGAAAACATTAATTTAAAAAAAACAGAAACAGTTTAAAAAAAACAGAAAATTGTCATTTAAAAAAAAAACATAAAACAGTAATTTTTTTAAACAGAAACAGTTTTTTTTAAAGTAATTTTTTAAAAACATAAAACAGTATTTTTTTATATTTTTTGTAGAGCCGAAATCCCAAAGTGGAGCAAGCGAGGCGACAATCATGCAACAAGCCTGCCGAACCTACAAAAAGAGGACTTTTCCACACGTGGCGTCATGGGATGTTGCGAGACGTCACCCGAAGTGGGTCCCGGTTGAGTTGGTCGACATGAGTGGGCCTACGGCTCCAAAAAAAAGAGGAGGTCCGAAAAGATCAAATACCTCCGATTCGGGGAACTACACCACTTCCGCGTCGGATAACTTGCCCCAAATGAATTTAAACGACGACCCCCTCGACGAACCCGATCAACCCATTGACGACCCCGTTGAAGAAGATACACCTACAAGGTCAGCCACAAGAAAAGTGGTGAATCGTCAAGCAAAGGAAAGGAAGCGGTGGCGGACTCGATCTTCAGAATCGAAGAGGCGAAATTGGCGCACATTAGCGAGTCCAAACAAAGAAGAGAAAAACTTGTGTCCGTAAAACTTGAACGCGAGCACGCGTACATGGGACACTTGAAAACGGTAGAAAGACAAAATGATTTAAAAATCTTATGTGAGCCGCACGCCCACTTGACGAACCGTTTAAGTCGGTCGTAATTCAACAAAAGCGAGAGATTTGCGAAAGGTGGGGTTGGGAGATGCCAAGCATTTAATTTAAGTTTTTTTTTCCAATGTTTAGTCGTTTTTTATTTTGCTATGTAATTTTTTTTAATTTTAATGAAATTTATAGTTTAGTGTTTTATACTTTTATTGTTAATTTCTAATTTAAAAAATTAAAAAAAAAGTTGTTAGTGATGGAATTCCATCACTGGTGATGACCACCGCCACTAAAAATGCTTGTGAGTGATAGAATAGTGGTTGATGACATGGCGGAACTTGATTGAATGTTTGTGAGTGATAGAATTCCATCACTTGTGACCAACCCCACTCCCCTCACTACATATATATGTACAGGCGCGTTTACTTAGACTCTCTCCAATGCAACTGCATGCATTTACTACATGCATCCTAGTCATCACTTCCATATCAGCTTTTTACCCATCTTTTCCACATGCACTCTCTCTCCTCTATTTAACTCCAACCCATCATTTTCACATGCATCATCTCTCTCCTCTATTTGGACCCACTTTCTCCACTTTATCTCTCTGCACTTAAGTGCACCCCACATCAATGCTTCCCTTACAAATGCACATGCCACATGTGTAAATGCAACCAATGTTTTAAAAACCAGTTTTTAAATCAAACCGGATTAGACTAAAAAATGGTTCAACCGGTTGAACCAGGTGGTATTGAGCGGTTCAACCGGGTTAACTAGCTAACTCTATAATTTCATAAATTATAACATCAACTTAAAAGTTAATTAAAAAATGCATGATTACGTATTAAAAGATGATCCAAAAGTAAATCCATAATAAAAAATAATTCAAAAGATAATCGAAAATCATTCAATTTTCCAACAAGCTCTTTTAAATGAAATTGTACGATATGTTTAAGCCATTTGAGTGTTGAATACATCAACTATTTTCGTTTCATACAATATTAAATAAGAACTTTTAGTTACAAATAATCATAATATATAAAAATTACGTAAGATAAGTAACATATATAATAAAAATAAGTAACAACCCAAACGAAAATAACACTGGGCCGGTACCGGTATTACGTTTCAAACTGGTATACCGGATTTTACCGCCGGTACAAACCTTATGCCGTTTCACTTATTTACCGGGGTGTTTCGTACCGGATTTACATCTGGAAACGGTGATACCGGTATTTACCGGTTTTTAAAACATTGAATGCAACCCTCCAACAAGAAGAAGCGTTGGGGGCAGTCTTAACCCAAACTTATGTTAAAAACTTACATAACACAAACAATATAGAATAACTTTTATCATTACACATCATACACAAATGCAAAAAAAATAAATTATTATTGAAGTAATTAATACTCGTGTGCATGTATCATTGTTTTATTGTATGTAAATATGTAGTACTGTAGTAGCAACCAAGAAACATGAATAATCAAATGCAAATATTTCATCATGACAACAGGTAAAGTTCGAATTACCAAACTAACAGAAAATGGCTAACCGTTAAACCCCAATCCCCTCTCTTTCAAAAGTATATCAGGGTTTTAGGGCACCATTAACAAAGAAGATGGTCTCTCATAAAGCATTTAAACAGTTATCGTTCTCTTAAGTATAGATCATTAACGTTATATCACATGAACTATCTGATTTACCTGATCTTTTTTCAGACATAAACAAGATGTTATAACCCTAATTATAAAAAAGGATTTAACAACTACATCCATCCTCGTCTTTGAAGGTTTTGAGTTGTAACTAGTCTATACTAGCGTCACTTTCGTCGCATCATGATATCATAATATATGGTTTTTAATCAATTTTGGCCCCTGAAGGCACTCCATGTATTATCGATTGCGTGATGGCCGAACTTGAGAAGCTCGGTCAAAATTATCATGTTGCTTTGAGGCAAGTTAGCTCATAACTTTCTTCAAGTGCTGTATGGTAGCAACATGAAACGTAGAAGTCATAAGATATGTTTTAACTTAGCAAATCTTTAACTTGTTATTAACTTAAAGTTTACATATTTTGGATGAATGTTTTGTAATCAGATACCTAATTATGTACATCATCCAACACAGGCAGTGGCGGACCTATGAATTTTTTCCTGGGGGTGCGAAATATTTTCAAAGATTTTAGGCCCCTAGCTGTATAAAAATATCGGTTCATTGAGGGTCGGGTCGGATCATGTAAGACAAAAGAACATCAAACTAAAATTTATAAATCATCAAAAACACGTCAAACGTCATTACAAATTACAAACGTATTTAAAATTGTGCCCTACAGGTTTTTTTTTTTTTTGAAATATATCCAAAATATCATTTAAAGATACTAAACACGCCATAAGTTCATTACATTCTTACTCATTGTTTCTAACACATATAATTTACTCTATAAGTTCATAAAACAACACTAAACACTTAAACAAAACAAACAATCATGTTCAACCATAGCCCATAACTTTCTATTATATTTTTAAACATTCAAGCCCTAATATTAAATGTTGATTACTTGTTACTAATCATTTAAACAAACAAAGCTATAAATAAAACAACAAAATCATTTAACTACAAGTCTAGAACAACAAAAAAATATAAAAAGATTAAACCCTTACGCATCTATATTTTCTCCTAATCATCACATAAAACAAAATAAATAAATAAATAAACAAACAAACCATACTAGTTCTATATTGGAATTCTGACGTAATATGGGTCGGTACAACCGGAATTTTGGTTTTTCCGGTAAAAAAAGCCACCAGGTCGTGAGCAGTGTGGTCAAATCGTTGGGAGTTTTTTTGGGGGCGGGATTTGGAAATGGAATGGGTGGATGGGTTTGGGTTATTTTATTTAGTTCAAATTTCTTTAGGTCAAATTTCTTCATAGGGTGTGTCCGCCCACCCTTGGCTTAGGATGGGTACGCCCCTGAACACAGGTTCTCTATTGGAAGATTACCTGATCTCCAACCACCACATATAGATTTTTTTTTTTTTGAACGGCGATATTTCTACAACAGGCGATAGAGATCGCACATACCCTATAACTCGGGTAGGCCCCTCCGCCCCACTCCGGCATCCAAGGCTATGTTGTCTTAACCGGGCCCACGCTTGGTGCGTCAGAGTTTGGCTAAGGCGTTCCCCGAGAAAATTTCCAGCCCACTAAACAACACTAAACACTTAAACAAAAAGATAAAATATGATCTGGAAAACAATAACTAAGACCATTTCAAGTTGACATTAACATGATAAATGATAGTGTGACATGAGTGTGTTTTGTATTTTAAATTAAAAGTCAAAACTAGATTCCTTGTCCGAATTTTGATTCTTAAATAAATTCAGAGCCCGTAAATCACAATTCCTTACACTTAAAGAAACCTTTTAGACTTTCCTTATGAGAACGTAACTCTAGTATACATCTTTTTTATAATCCAAATCGTATCATAATATATCTGGTAAAATGGGCTACTTGGCAAGTACGCGTGTTGTCACCATCTATAATATTCTGAGTTGTTTGACTTTGAAAAGGTCTCGGTCAACTACTCATGAGAAACATCAAAGAAACCACCAAATATTTTTTTTTTTTTTTTTTTCAAGTCAATACTGTTTTCATTCCAATCATCAGGGCAAATTACATAAGAATAGCAGGTAGACGAGCAACAAACTGCGCCGCCATCCCTTTCTGAATAGAAAACCCTAATCTACTAAAAACAAAGCCTCGCCCCTGAGGGGTCGAAAAGTTGATGTGGACTACCACCAAATTGTCATGCAAATTATGTATAAGTGTACCAAGTGAAGGATGGTCTTTCCTATCAGAAAATATGGAAACAAAGCTTTATGAAGCATCATTATCAGGCGACGTTCAAGCACTCAATGCACTCCTCGATCAAGATCAACTCATACTCATCCTTGACAGACTCAGCTCTCACTAACCGGCTTCAATGAATTCCCCATCCACATTGCTGCTATACGCGGCCACCATCAGTTCGCCACCGTTCTTCTTACTCAAAAGCCAAAGCTTGCTATAGCCTTGGATTCCCAAAGGCGAACCCCACTCCACCTGGCCTCCGCCAAAGACAACATAGAGATGGTCCAGGAACTTGTACGGGTGGGTGGGCGCGATCTGTGCTGTTTCCGGGATCAAGACGGGTTAACCTCTCTTCATTTGGCAGCCGTGAACGAATGTTTGGAAGTTGTTAAGGTGTTGGTTCAGGCAAACCCGGATGCGGCTAAGGAGATTTCGGAGACAGGAGAAACCATATTGCACATGTGTGTGATCTATAACTGTATTGAATCATTAAAAGTGTTGGTGGAACTGTGGAGTGAAGAGGAGTTGGCAAAGATCACAGATCAGGGTGGAAACACCCTTTTGCATGCTGCTTCTATCAATAAACATACACAGGTATAATTTATGTGGTCTTAAGACATCCTTAATGATATTTTCTTTTAACCATATGGGACCCACCAATACGCTGTTAAGCAATTGTTTACACGTTTTTTAAACAGATTTTAATTTGCGCAGATTTTAAACTACTTGCTCAGGATACCAAGCATCAAAGCTAATGGAAATGCTGTAAACAGACTTGGATTAACTGCACTAGATATTTTGGATCAATGTCCCCGAGATCTAAAATCACTTGAAACAAGAGAAATTCTAATGGAAGCAGTGAAACCGAGTTAATCTCTTAAATCCATAAGTTAGTTAGTTTAGAATAGATAGATTAGTTTTATATTAAAGTGGCGGTTACAAGCGGTTATGAAACTAAGGGACCAAAGTTGACAAAGGGAAACTTGTTAACTTCCCTCACTTAGCGAAAAGGTGTGTCCCCTCACACACACCCTCTCGGATCGACATCAAGGAAGGGAGAAGAAGACACGACGGTTCGAGATGGATGGCTGGAAATCAACATGCCTCTTCATGATCAATCTCAACCGCACAATCCTAGAGACATACCCTTTCACGAAGAGTTGTGTCTATTCATTCGTGCCTCTTAGAAACTATAAATAAAGATAGTTAGTTTCATTTGTATTTGTTCATTTACTCTCGAAATCATTGTATATACTCTCATTCGATTATTATAAAGTTGTTATTCAAAGTTATTTCACGCTCGTTAGAGATCAAGATCCAAGTTCGGGCCAACAAATTGGTATCAGAGCATCAGGCTCTAGGCGTGGGAATCGCAAGGCATCGCAGGGAATTCGCGATCAGGTTTCAATTTCGTTTTAAATTCGCAAAGTTCAATTTCAGAATTTTATTTTTCGGTTCTAGGAAAGTCGGTTGAACCGAACGGTTAGGAATCTAGGGTTCGTTTGTTTTGATTCCGGGGTTTTAGTGCGAATTAGATTATTTCGGTTGTTTGATTATTACATGGTTAGGGTAATCGTGGGGTTAGTAAGATATATTGAAACCAAGAAATAAAAGTTAGTAGAAGTGAAGATTGTTCGGCAGGAAGATATGTCAGGAGGAACCGGACCAAGTTCACAAGTTATAATTCAAAAGGAAGGAAATTCTCTTTCCCAGTTTCAGTGTCCAATACTGAAACCAACAAACTATACGGTTTGGGCTATTCGTATCAAGACGATTCTTGAAGCGAATGGTTTGTGGGAAACGATTGAACCGGCAGAAAATACAACGGTAGACGCTAAGAAAGATAAGTCTACAATTGCATATCTGTTTCAAGCAATACCAGAAGACGTTGTATTGCAAGTTGCAAGTTGTAAGACTGCAAAGGAAATTTGGGAAAATCTAAGGATTAGACACGTTGGCGTAGATCGGGTACAAAAGGCGCGTATGCACACGCTAATGTCAGAATTTGAGATGTTGCAAATGAAGGATGACGACACTATTGATTCATTCACCGCAAAGATCAATAGTATCGTTACCCGAGCAACAGAAGTAGGATCGACTATGAGTCAATCGACTCTAGTACGCAAACTCTTAAATGGCGTACCAGATAGGTTTACTCAAATCGTTGCCTCTATGGAACAATACTCCGATCTAGATACCATGACGCTACAGGAAGCGGTCGGAAGACTAAAGACGTATGAAGAACGTCTCAAGTTAAAGAAAGGAAGTCAAGGAGAAAGCCAAGATAGGCTTATGTTTACACATCAGGATAACAACAGAGGAAGGCAATTTGGAAACCGCGGTCGGGGTAGGTTTAACCAGACGCGTGGAAATTGGCGAAACAACGGAAATAGGCAAAGTCCCAGAAACGAAGGATCTACATCAAGGCCTAGAAATGGAAATTCAAGAAACTGGAGGAAGTTTGCAAGAACCGACTTAAGTAAGATCCAATGTTTTAAGTGTCAAAAGTTTGGACACTACAGGAAGGATTGTTCTGAGAAAGACGAAGTGCAAGAACATTCAAACCTCGTCGAGGAAGACGAAGCACCCGTATTGTTAATGACAATACAAGAAGAAAATGTTCAAGAAAGGGCTCTGCTAAACGAGGAACAGATAAAACCAGGAAGTTATGCCTCAGGAGATGAAAATCTATGGTACTTAGACAACGGGGCCAGCAACCACATGACAGGAGTGCGAAGTCACTTCAGGGAATTAGATGAAACGGTGACAGGGCAAGTACGATTTGGTGATGGGTCACACGTAGAAATTAAAGGCAAAGGTTCAATACTACTGGAATGTCTAAACCAAGAACAAAAGATTGTTTCACATGTCTACTACATTCCAAGTCTGAAGACCAATATATTGAGCCTCGGACAACTTACAGAAACTGGTTGCAAAGTGGTTATGGACGGAGACTTACTAACTATCCGAGATCGAAACAGAAAGCTACTAATGCGAGTCAAAAGATTGAAGAACAGGCTGTACAAGGTCAAACTGAAGACAGGAAAACCAATCTGCCTACTATCAAAGACGGAAGACATAGCATGGTTATGGCACGCAAGGTTAGGCCATTTACACTTCGACGCTATTAAAGAAATGACTCGTAAGAACTTGGTACATGGAGTTCCCCAAATAAGTCATGCTAGTCAAGTCTGTGACGCATGCTTATTAGGAAAGCATAGTAGGGCACCATTTCCAAATCAGGCAAAGTTCAGATCTTTAAAACCTCTGGACTTAGTCTATGGAGATTTGTGTGGTCCTATAACTCCACCAACACATGCTGGGAAGAAGTATATATTCTTACTTGTAGACGACTGTACTCGCTACATGTGGGCATATTTACTAACTTCCAAGGATCAAGCATTCGAAACATTTAAGGAGTTCAAAGAAAAGGTGGAAAAGGAAGCACAGACCAAGTTAAAAATGCTAAGGACGGATAGAGGAGGTGAATTCACATCGGCTGAATTCAACAAGTATTGCAAAACCAATGGCATAGCAAGACAGCTTACAGCACCATATTCCCCACAGCAAAATGGAGTAGTGGAAAGAAGAAACAGGACGATGTTGTCAACTACTCGCAGTATGCTAAAGGCAATGAACATGCCACAGAACTTTTGGGGTGAAGCAATACGACACGCGATATACGTACTAAACAGGGTTCCGACAAAAGCCCTAGTTAACAAGACACCATATGAAGCATTGAAAGGAAGGAAGCCAAATTTAGAACACTTGAAGGTTTTTGGCTGCACTGCTTACGCTAAGGTACTACCACTTCAACAGAAGAAGTTAGATGATAGAAGTGCACCTATGGTTTACCTTGGAATAGAAGAAGGATCAAAAGCGTACAGATTATATGATCCAGCAAAGAACAAGATATGTGTCAGTAGAGATGTAAAGTTCATGGAAGGTCAACCATGGAACTGGGATAGTTATATGGAAACGGTAGATTCAGGGAATCCCGAATGGACGAACTTTGTCATTAATGAAGATGACATACCACCAGAGTTAGAAGAAAATGAGCCAAGTAGTCCAGGCAGTAGCGGACCAGGCAGTAGCGGGCCACATCATGACGATTCAGGAGTAGATCAGACAGAAGAACAAGACTCCTATGTAACCCCGCCAGCATATTCATACAATCAGAACTCAGCAGGAAATTCAAGTAACATACAAAATGGAGGTCCATCCACTTCTGAAAGTACAACAGGAGATATCAGCAATACTCCAGTAAGAGTAAGAAGTCTCGAAGAACTGTATGACGAAACAGAAGAAATTCAGTTAGATCCACATGAATTATTACTCGCTGAAGAAGAACCAAAGAATTACAAGGAAGCATCTAGTGACAGAAATTGGGTCGAAGCAATGAAGGCTGAGTTAGACTCGATAAACAAGAATAACACTTGGAACTTGACGGAATTACCAAGAGATCACAAGGCAATAGGCTTAAAGTGGGTATTCAAGACTAAGAAAGATGCAAATGGAAATATTGTCAGACACAAAGCAAGGCTAGTTGCAAAGGGATATGTTCAGCAACATGGAATAGACTTTGACGAAGTCTTTGCACCAGTAGCACGTATGGAGACGGTACGACTAATGTTGGCTTTAGCAGCATATCAAGGTTGGGAGGTACATCATTTAGATGTGAAATCTGCATTCTTACACGGAGACCTGAAAGAAGAAGTTTATGTATCACAACCAGAAGGATTTATAAAGCCAGGAGATGAAGGAAAAGTTTACAGACTATCAAAAGCACTGTATGGATTGAGACAAGCACCAAGAGCTTGGAATACGAAGTTAGATCAAACTCTAAAGTCACTTAACTTCAAGAAATGCACTTTAGAAAACGCAGTCTATACAAGGACAAATGAAGCCTCTACACTAATAGTTGGAGTCTACGTTGATGACTTGATAGTCACTGGAACATCAAAGAAGGAGATAGACATCTTCAAATCTCAGATGAAGAACAAATTTGATATGAGCGATCTAGGATTACTAGCATACTATCTGGGAATAGAAGTAATTCAAGCAGGGGGTGAGATAGGCATCAAACAGACAGGATATATCAACAAAATACTCAAAGACGCTGATATGTTATCCTGCAATGACACAAAGACACCCATGACTCCAGGAACTCAATTAACAAAGACTGAAGAAGGAGATCTAGTAGATGCAACACACTACAGAAGCCTGATAGGTTCTCTCAGGTACTTATTGCATACAAGACCAGATCTATGTTACCCAGTCAGTCTACTTAGTAGATTCATACAAGAACCAAAGGAGCAACACCTGAAGGCAGTAAAGCAAATACTACGTTACATCAAAGGAACTAAAGAGCATGGAATCATCTACAGAAGACAAGGAGGATGTAAGATCACAGGTTATAGTGACAGTAGTTTTGGAGTTAATACAGACAAAGGAAAAGGAACAACTGGTCTGGTATTCTACTTTGGAGAATCACCTATAACCTGGTGTACACAAAAGCAACAAACAGTGGCACTTTCATCATGCGAATCAGAATTTATGGCAGCCACTGCAGCAGCATGTCAAGCACTATAGCTTAAAAGACTGTTAAGTGAAATCACAGGCTGGAAGGAAGAAAAGATAACACTCAGAGTTGATAACGTTTCAGCAATAGCACTCATGAGAAATCCAGTCTTTCATGGAAGAAGCAAGCACATTGACACACGCTATCACTTCATAAGAGAATGCGTGGAAAACGAAGATATCACTGTGGAGCACATAAGTGGAGAACTGCAACGGGCAGACATACTAACAAAGGCACTAGCAAGGATCAAGTTTGCTACAATGAGGGAACTGCTCGGAATTCAAGATTTAAAACAACTCATGGATGTTCGAGATTAAGGGGGTGAATGAAACCGAGTTAATCTCTTAAATCCATAAGTTAGTTAGTTTAGAATAGATAGATTAGTTTTATATTAAAGTGGCGGTTACAAGCGGTTATGAAACTAAGGGACCAAAGTTGACAAAGGGAAACTTGTTAACTTCCCTCACTTAGCGAAAAGGTGTGTCCCCTCACACACACCCTCTCGGATCGACATCAAGGAAGGGAGAAGAAGACACGACGGTTCGAGATGGATGGCTGGAAATCAACATGCCTCTTCATGATCAATCTCAACCGCACAATCCTAGAGACATACCCTTTCACGAAGAGTTGTGTCTATTCATTCGTGCCTCTTAGAAACTATAAATAAAGATAGTTAGTTTCATTTGTATTTGTTCATTTACTCTCGAAATCATTGTATATACTCTCATTCGATTATTATAAAGTTGTTATTCAAAGTTATTTCACGCTCGTTAGAGATCAAGATCCAAGTTCGGGCCAACAAGCAGGTGTGTTGAGAGCAAATGACCTTAGACCAGCTCTTGACAAACCATTACAGTCATTAATGAAATCCTCACAGAATAAACGAAAAGGGTTACTATCAAGAACATGGGCTTGGTATGTGAATGCCGACCATCATTGGATTGAAAGGCAGCGTGGGATTCTAATAGTTGCTGCTTTAGTGGTAGCGGGGATGTCATTCTACTCGGGGATTTACCCTCCAGGTGGTACTTTTTCAAGCACCCAAAATGGCATGTATCCGCTTGGAAATGCAGTTCAAACAGAAGTAGACATGGATCAGTTCGACATGTTTCTAGCAAACAATACGGTCACTATGATAATTTCATTGGTCATAGTCCTTGTGCTGATCAGTGGATTTCCATTAAGGAATAAGTTTTGGATGTGGTTGCTTACTCTTGGAACCATGTCCGCTATGGTGACTACTTATTTGGAATCATTGAGTATGATGTCACCGGATGGGTATTTTGGTGAGGCGACTTTTTTTATTTGTGTGATTGGGATGGTGGGTTGTGGTGTGGTGGCATTGATTCATACCATATTTTTCGTAGTTTGGGTGGTGATGAAGCTTTCAAAGTGCATGATGCCAGAGAAAGACAAAAATGGGAACCAGGATGTGGGTGAAGCTTGATGTTATCGTATAATTTATCATTGTTCTTTAACCACATGAATTTGGTGTTGTATAGTTTGATGTGTTTAATATTGGGTTATTGGATTTTATCACCATTAACTATTGGCTATTGGCAGCTGTCACCCTCAACTATCACTTTGACGCCCACCACCCCCAACTTAATACTTAGTGTATTCTGTCACCACGTCGTTAACTGATTACTAACTTTTGATCATGTTACTATACATTTGGTGTGTCCTAAGATCCCTAAAATCTTCCTAAGATCTCTATGACACCCCCAAAAGTATAGTAACATGATCAAAAGTTAATGATCAGTTAACGATGTGGTGATAGAACACTCTAAGTGTTAACTTGGGGGTGACGGGCGTCAAAGTGATAGTTGGGGATAGCAGCGGCCAATAGCCAGTAGTTGGGGGAGATCAAATCCAATAATCCTTTAATATTTGTATAGTTTATGTGTTTAACACTTGTATAGTTTATGTGTTTAATACTTGTATAATTAACAAGTTCAAGTTGCCCGCGCGTTGCGACAGGATGTTGATTATAAATATTTGGCATCACTATATTAGATGCAATAATTCATAAGCTTAACACATCACTAATAAAGATGCCTTTTCATTTATGAATTGACGTGGTATTTTATCTAAACCATCATATACCTTATTTTTATATGATGCTTGGTATCAAATCAACATGTCGCATGAATCGACGCAATGGTTTGCATGGCGGTTACATGTTCAAAATAAATTGTAATGACATGACTTTTTGCAAGAGGTCTAATGGTTCTGGTGGATGAAAAAAAAAACTATAAATACCTAATAGATACGTGTTTGTTTTCAATAAAGTTATAAAATTTAAGTTAATTACACAAAAAGATTATCATATTTTATTAAAAGTTTTAAATGGATTTAGCTAGTTAAGTTATATTAGAATTAAAATATATAATAAAATTTACATTAAACTGCTTAAATAATTAATTAATCAATTAGACTTTTTTTTTCTATTTGATCGAGACAACTATCAGTAAGGGATGAGCAAATGGTACCAGGTATCAATACCGATCCGATACCGGAACCGAATTTATCGAATCGGGTACATTTACGGTACCGACTTTTGACATTTACAGTACCAGTACGGTACTGATCCTTAGCAACCTCATCCCTACTGTCAGCCACATATATCTAAAAAAATGTTGATACACACAATAAACCGTTGGCACCCTGGTTTTTACTTTACCAAACATAACCATTAAATATATGCCACTGCCAACACCACCACCACAACCACCACTTCACCTTCCAATGATCCATCGGAAAATGGCCCGGTCTTGGCTAGAGCCTACCATTAACACCGTGTTCCAGAGTTTACTAATGGAAGGAAAGGAAAAGAAACAAAAAGAAAGAAAAAATATTTTGTTTCCAGAGTTTCATTTAAGGAAGGAAAAGAAAGGAAAATAAAACATGTTGTGTTTCCGAGTTTCATTTAAGGAAGGAAAAAAAAGGAAATGAAAGGAAAACTAGACTAAATTTTTTAGTTTTTCTTTTCTTTCGATTTGGGAGGAAATAGTGAGAAAGACATTCTTTTTTTTTCATTTCATGTCCTTTCCTTTCTCACTTTTACTTTCTTTTATTTTTCCCTCGTTAAATTAACTCGGGAACAGAGCGTAAAGTGGAAACCCATGAGGGTCTAATAGTGTTAACAAAGTGTAATGTTTTTTTAGAGAGTATTATGTGGTTTGTTTATTAAACGTAAGGTTATACCGCCCAATTTACAAATATTTAATTGAATTTTGATAGGAATTGTATGTTAGTTTTTTCAGTTAAATAGTATTTTGCAATTGTGGGAGGGGGTATATGTAACTTTTACCTTTTATAAATAAAGAGCACTAGTGACTTGGGGAAGGGGGAAAACGGAATTGGTTAGTTGTTAGGCTCATTGTCATGTGCATGAGAAGGGC
This sequence comes from Helianthus tuberosus, assembly GCA_030545235.1. Taxonomy (NCBI): domain Eukaryota; kingdom Viridiplantae; phylum Streptophyta; class Magnoliopsida; order Asterales; family Asteraceae; genus Helianthus; species Helianthus tuberosus. The sequence continues at coordinate 33,307,580 of CM060447.1, read as the reverse complement.
ATAGCCCTGGGACCACTTGTGGTTGTTGTCCTTGTAGATTGTAACACCCCGTGTTTCGAAAGTCAAAGTCAAAGTCAAGATTGAAGTCAAAGGAAGACAATATTGCTAATAGCGATCTGTCACTCCTTGCCCAACTCCTGTTTTGACTTCTTTGACTCGTAGATAGTCTTTTTATGTTTTTACGTTAGTTGTATTATGTGGAGTACTTGTTCAAAATCGAGGTTTAATCGCATGTTTAATCGATTTATAGCTTATCGCTATCGCATTCGCAACTCGAATTATGTGTGCTGGATATTGTTTTACGTGTGTGTACTATTTATGTGTTACCTGTTGATGCGTGTGAAGTGTGTATATAAGTTTAAGTATATTTTAAGCCCTTTTACACTTTCTTTAGCCAAGTTTTAAATTTATAAAACACGATATTTACTAACACTAAACACACATATGGGCAAGTGCACCCATCGTGAGCGTAGTATAGTGTTGGCAAGATACCGAGGTCGTCCAAGGACACAAGAGCTTTTAGTACCGGTTTATCCTCAACGTCTAATCAAATTAAAAGTTTAGAAAAATGTTTTAAACTAAGAAAATAAAAACTAACTAAAATGCTGAAGAGTAAAAATAAAAGAAAAACAGATAGACAAGATGAATCACTTGGCTCTGACTCGTGTTTAGTGTAACCTTTGATTATTTCCGCACTTTTGCACTATTTAAGAGATTATCTTAGTTATTGTAGTAGGCCCCTCTTTTGAAGGTGATGTTACCCTCAACCTAGTAGTTTGAGTCAGCAAGGATACAATCCTAAAGGGTCGGATTATTGAAAGATAATTAATTAAGTTATTAATGCATAGTATGATAGGCCCCTCTTTTGAAGGTGACGTTACCCTCGGCTAAGTAGTCTGAGTCAGCAGGGATACAGTCCTAAGTAGCCGGGTTAAAGTATTAATAGTAGTTTAACTTATGTGGGGATCAAAGAGTTTGGACCCCCGCCATCCAATACCGTTAAGTATTGAAGGAGGTCCTACTAAATTTGACCCAGGTCCTTTGCAGGATCTATAAACTGAACAATGGCAAGACTCTTACCAAACCGTTCCCTTAACCCCCGACCAGGTAGCCAACATACTTCCATATAGACTGTGGAGATATGAATGGTGAAAAACTTTTATTTTATATAGACAGTAAAATAATGCAAAGACACAACGGACAAACAATAAGGAAGAATCACCTTCAACATAAGAAACTAGTTATTAAAGTCATTAATACATAACCAATTAAAAAGTGCGAAAAGATTAGAAATAAAAAGTATTACACTAGACACTTTGTCTTCACCAAGTGATGTAAGAGACTTAGGCAAACATGGCCTTGATTGTCAAGAACTCTTACGATCAATCTTGGATCCCGAGACGACTCACACACTCTATGATGGACAATGGATGATGGTGTTATGGTGATGGTGGGTGGTGGGTGAAGTGTGAGAGAGGTGGTGTGCCAAGGGATGAGTTGCAAGTGAACCAAGCACCCCTATTTATAGCCTGCACAGACGCCTGAACACGGCCCCGTGTCCATCCTTCTTCTCTTTCTTCATTAATTGCTCTTGTCCGCATTAGTTGACCACGCCCCCGTGTCCGCTGGGCACGACCCCGTGTGCAGAAGCATATCTGTACTATCAGATTTGGCAAGATTCTGCGTATCTTTGCGTTGACCACGGCCCCGTGTCCGCTGGGCACGGCCCCGTGGTGGGCAATAGAAGCTTCTACATGTTTGTGCAAAACATGAAGGATAAAGAAACATGATGTGTGCAAAATGCAACATATAAATTACATCAAATGTGGCATAAAACTAACCATTTTTTAGTGCTAATGTTGAAAAAAGTGTGTGTTTGTCTTCCTTTTGTATTTTCGGGGTTAAATGAGCTTAAAGGAACAAAAGAAGCAAAAATACAGCCAAATCTAACAAACTGCAATTAATGAAGAAAGAGAAGATGGGTGGACACAGGGCCGTGCCCAATGGACACGGGGCCGTGTCCGGGCTTCTGTGCAGACTATAAATAGGGGTGCTTGGCTCACTTACAAACCATCCCTTGGTAAACCACCTCTCTCACACTTCACCCACCCACCACCACCATCACACCCTACATCCACCACCATCATCCATCATCCATCATAGAGTGTGTGAGAAGTCTCGGGATCCAAGATTGATCGTAAGAGTTCTTAATAATCAAAGGCCATGTTTGCCTAAGTCTCTTACATCACTTGGTGAAGACAAGCATTTAGTGTAATACTTTTTATTTTTAATCTTTTCGCACTTTTTATTTGGTTATGTATTAATGACTTTAATAACTAGTTTCTTATGTTGAAGGTGAATCTTCCTTATCATTTGTCCGTGGTGTCTTGGCATTATTTTACTGTCTATATAAAATAAAAGATTTTCACCATTCATATCTCCACGGTCTATATGGAGATATGTTGGCTACCTGGTCGGGGGTTAAGGGAATGGTTTGGTAAGAGTCTTGCCTTGTTCAGTGTATAGATCCTGCAAGGACCTGGATCAAGTTTAGTAGGACCTCCTTCAATACCCACTGGTATTGGATGGCGGGGGTCCGAACTCCTTGATCCCCTCATATGTAAACTACTATTAAAACTTTAACCCGGCTACTTAGGATTGTATCCCTGCTGACTCAAACTACTTAGCCGAGGGTAACGTCACCTTCAAAAGAGAGGCCTACCACAATATGCATTAATAACTTAATTAATTATCTTTCAATAATCCAACCCTTTAGGATTGTATCCTTGCTAGCTCAAACTACTGGGTTGAGGGTAACGTCACCTTCAAAAGAGGGGCCTACTACTATAACTAAGATAATCTCTTTAAAAGTGCAAAAGTGCGAAAATAATCAAAGGTTACACTAAAGGCGAGTCGGATCCAAGTGATTCATCTCGTCTATCTGTTTTTATTTTTATTTTCAGCATTTTTAGTTAGTTTTATTTTCTTGTTTTAAAACCTTTTCCTAAATTTTTGGTTTGGTTAGACGTTGAGGATAAACCGGTACTAAAAGCTCTTGTGTCCTTGGACGACCTCGGTATCTTACCAACACTATACTACGCTCACGATGGGTGCACTTGCCCATATGTGTGTTTAGTGTTAGTAAATATCGTGTTTTATAAATTTAAAACTTGGCTAAAGTGTTAAAAAGGGCTTAAAATATACTTAAATATATATAACGCTACACACGCATCAGAACACGTTCACGTATGTGGGCGAATATGTGCAATATAGGAAGGTGAATACGTGCAAATATGTGCTTATATGAACTATGTGCTTGGGTGCTTTATGTGCTTCTGTGACTTATGTGAATATGTAATTATGTGCCTATGAGTTTACATGGCTATGTTCCTGAGCTTTAGTAGTACTAGGCGTGTGAGGTAAGATTCGATTATATTGTGTTTGAGTCCTGTGAAGATGTCTGTTGCAGACAATGTCGTCATCTGGTTCTCGAGCTACCCAATCCGCTTGCCGAAAGCAGGTCGACAAACGCCTCGCCGCTATGATCACTAAGCAAATAGCGAAGGTTGTTCCACAGATCGTTAGTGAACTGTACGAGAATGTGAGCAAATCGTCCGAAGAATCCAGGAGCGAGACTCCTAAGGCTGCCTTTAGCTTCAAGCAGTTTAAAGCTTGCGGACCGAAAGAATTTACTAGCGAAGATGGTCCTGCGGCCTTATTTCAATGGTTCGATTCGATCGAGGTCACCCTGCGCCAGAGTGGCTGTCCTGATGATCTCCGCACTCTGAATGCTACCGGCGTCTTCCAGTCCTGCCCTTTAGACTGGTGGACGGCTGAGACAAACAAACGCGGAAATGACGTAGCTTATGGTTTGACGTGGGATGAGTTGAAGAACATCATGTTGGAAGAGTTCTGCCCTCCCCATGAGCGCCAAAAGTTGGAGGATGAATTCTGGCACATCACGCAGAAGGAGGGTGACAACGCTGCTTTAACTGCTCGCTTCAAGGAGCTTAGCATTATCTGTCCTGATCAACTTAAGACTTCTGATATGGCGATCAAGAATTATATTCGAGCTCTACCCGACTGTGTCGCCGATTTTATGCAAGCTTCAAAGCCAACGACAATCGAAGAGACTTACCTGCTTGCCGCTGAAATAAACGACAAGCGAGTCAAGTCTGGCATCTGGGATAAACCGCCAAGAATCTCCACCAAGCTCCCACCGCAGCAACCACTAAAGCAACCACCACCCCTTAGTCTTCGAAAGCTTCTCACCGTTGTAACCACCGCTGCCCCACCCCAAGCTGTACCAGCTCAACAACAAGCTCAACACCGCCAGGTTGCGGCACCAGTAACTCAAGCACCGCCGGCAAAGCGTGCTTACACTGGTCCTCATCCTGCTTGCCCAACTTGCACCTATCATCACTCAGTGGGGATTTCTTGTAGATTTTGTGTACATTGCAACGTGTACGGCCACTTTACCGCCAACTGTCGTGCAGGTCCTCGACAAGCACCAGCTCCAGCCACTGCTCATCAAGCTCTGTTCCCTGCCCCTCAAGGCCAACAAGCAACTCAGGCACCCGCGGTCAATGCCAGAGTCTGCTTTGCGTGTGGTGATCCCAACCACTTCGCAAACATGTGTCCCAATAGGGTTGTGAAACAAGAGCCTCAACAACAGCAGCAGCAGCAGCAACAACAACAGCAACAAGTCGCTCGTGCTCGAACTTTCAACATTAACGTGCGCCAGGCTTAGGCCGATAACAACGTGGTCAATGGTACGTTCCTTGTGAATGGTATTTATGCTTCGTGTTTGTTTGATACTGGAGCCGATAACTGCTTTGTATCGTTTGAGTTCGAAAAGCTTCTTAATCGTAAGCGCGCCCATCTCCCCTCAACGTTCGATGTTGAAGTTGCTACTGGAAGAACTGTCGCCGTCAACTCCGTTCTTTGTGATTGTACTCTCGAGCTCAACAATCACATCTTCCCTATCGATCTTATTCCGATGCAGCTCGGTAGTTTTGATATCATAGTAGGCATGGACTTTCTTCGTGAAAACCATGCTGAAGTTGTTTGCTTCGACAAGATGATTTGATTCTCACTCGCTAATGGTGATCAATTGTGTGTGTGTGGTGAAACTCTCTCGAAGGATCTCAAGCTCATGTCATGCATCCAAGCTAGCAAGTATCTCCGCAAGGAATACAGAGCTTTCTTGGCTAACATTGTAGTAGCGGAGAAGGAAAAGAAAGGAAAGACCGAAGTAAAAGACGTCCCCGTTGTTTGTGAATTTCCTAACGTTTTTTCTGAGGATCTTCCCGGACTACTGCCCAATCGTGATAACGACTTTCGCATCGACCTCATTCCTGGAGCAAATCCCGTTGCCAATGCTCCTTATCTGTCACACCCCAACCGATGGCGGAATCATCGGGGCGCGGCACTAGTCGAATCAGATTGCTCAAGATAATCCATAACAACTATATTGCGACAGTATTTAATGCGTTCATTATCCCATACTAATAAACAATTACAATCACATAAGCTGTCACGAATTTCCTGTTCTCTCAAACAATTCAAATCCGACAACCTAGATTTTAGGTGTGTTTCTAGACTTCCTAGCTTGATTTGATGTAAACTGCGACTAAACCTGCAACATACGTTAAAATAATGTCAATACAAAAGTATTGGCGAGTATACAGCTTTGATATGTAATAGTGTAATAGATAAAGGTTGCGAATTTCCACATACATAAACGTAATACACGACATACATACTCACAAAACTGATACTACCAGCTAAGTCCTCGAGCTGCGATTGCGATTGCTAAACTAGACCCCGTCGGGCGCAATAGTACTATACTAGTCATGGTGGGACGTCGCGAGTATAAGTCCTAGCACATATGTAAGTAGCATCACGTATAACTATGCACGTAAGTCATTCGCAAGTGGTAAGTAGTTTAAGCATTTGATGTAATTCGATTTGATAGCAACGTATGTTACACCCAAAAGTGCAAAAGAAAAAAGGGTTCAAGTATACTCACAGTCGGTGTTCGGCAAGCAAACACAACTTGATTGGATTGATGGGAGCGCGTCTGAGATTAGCATGGTTACAGTTTGATAGCGTAAGTGTCGAACAGTGCGTTAAACGGTGGCGAGTGAACCAATTGTTGAATGGTAATCTGATCGGATGGCAATCCGATCGGATGGCCAGTCGATCGGGTGGCAATCCGTTCGGATGGTCATCCGATCGGACGACCATTCGTTTGGATTGTCACCTTGTTTGGTGAAGATGTGTTTGTGTATGATGGTTGCCCTTTTGAAGTTTTCGTTGTAGCATTTTGAAAACAGAGAAGTATCTCTACCTTTCAGGTCGATCAATCGAGCGGTCGTTCGATCGGATGACGATCCGGTTAGTAGGACACTTTGGTGAGGATAAGTTCACAGCAGTCTGTCACTCGATCGGATTGCAATACGATCGGGTGGCAATCCGTTTGGAAAAGACTAAGTGTTGAACATGTTAAGAATTGTTTAAGTGCTGAAGTTCAGAACATCACATGATCGGATGGTTGTTCGATCGGATGGCAATCCGAGCGGACGGCAATCTGTTCGTCGTTCAGAACTTGACAATGTTGAATTAAATAGTTTTAGTGAGGAACCAAGTGCAAGCCGATCGGACGGCTATCCGATCGGGTGGTAATCCGATCGGACGGCATTCCGTTCCAACTGCCTTGATCGTCTTGACATTTGATTGTTTTGAAAGTTTGCGGTTTTGATCGAGACAATGTGATAACGTGCTAAACAACAGAACTCCATCATGAACCAAGTCATCCGATTGAACAGGAATCACCCTGGTCCGATTAGTTAACTGTCCATAACGGTTGTTCGTGCTTAACCCGAAATCGGTTGTCTCTTTAGATAGAATCGGATCTGGAACCAACACTTCACTTAGGATGAGTAGAAGGTCAGAACAAGCTCTGATTCCATCGGTTTTGAGTGCATTGAGTGTAAAAGAGTTGAAGGAAAGTTGAAAAAGTTTCCTTCAATCCTTTTATGATTAAATGTGTGCAGATCGATGCAAAATCGTAGTGAAATCATGTGGAAATCCTTCAGATCTGAGTTACTCTTGGTGGAATGAGGCCAACATTTGAAGTTCATAAGAACTCCATGATGACATCATCCTAGAACACCTCAAATCCATTGATTTCATGGTTAAAAGTTATGATTCAAGGGTGAAAAAGATGAAGAAGTGCGTGCAGTTCAAAGAAGTACAAGATTTGAGTGGAATACTTACAAGAATCGCGAGGAATCGAGAGGAAAAGCCCCATAAGCGTGTTGGTCGAGTGAGAGCTGTCACATCACTGTTCAAGTAATGTGACAAGTGGTATTTATAGGTGAAGTGGAGTGAACGAGAGAAATGCAATGGATCGGATGGCTGTCCGATCGGGTGGTAATCCGATCGGATGGCCACCCGATCGAGTGGTCACTCGATCGGTGGTCTCCGGCGAATGGCGTTTCGATGATCGTTTTGTTCGTTAAGCGTCGCGATAGTTTGGTTACACATTTTTATACACATACTCGTATATTTATTATGATTAGTCACAAATAGGGCCGTATATATATCCATATTTCAGAGTTGCGATTCAATAACCGGGTTTCGTTTTGAATATGCGTTCTCTGCGACGCATCACGGCTATCGAGGAGGGTAGAATATCATCGTGAGTGTTAGTGTGTGATGCGATGTGTTTTAGCGATAATGTATGCGTATTATGCAAAAATATACTGCAAGATAGCGATGTATACGATATAGCTACATTATGATCCGAATCTCCGGTGCTAGGCGTAACGAGTATAATGAGTAGTAACAACGCACGAACGTGCGGGTTGTTACAGTCTCCCCTGCTTTAGGAAATTTCATCCCGAAATTAATCCACAAGAAGGGTCGCGAGGATTGATGCGAGTGAGAGTAGCGGTTAAAAGCGTCAAAATAAGCGAGCAATCGATTAAATTCGACAAGCGAGAGTGTTGCGATGACTGGCGATGGCAGCGAGTAAGGCGATTCGTACACCAAAGATGGCAACACACAAAAGCGATCCAAAAGTGTTTTGAATTTTCGAAAAGTTGATTAATTCGAAAATGTTTGAAGAAACTTGTTTATGAAAAATCTTCCCATAGTGCGGCGTTAAACTGTTTCGATGTTCACACCAGTGCTATGAGTTGGGTTTTATTAGGTTTACTAAAAGATTTTAGGGTGTTTGAAACTCGTTTTATGAAATTTTCTCGTCACGCGGGAGTAACTTGAGTCGATTGTCACACCAATGTTACAAGGTAATCTCGTTTTATACAAAGGTTTTGATCAAATTTTTAGAAAAAGTTTTGTAAGAAAGGTCGGTTTAAACTTTGGGTAAACAAAGCTTTTCTAATAATATCAAAAATTTAATTTATAAGGTCGGCCCCGCATGGCACTTTTCCATGAAAGTTCGACAATATGGCTAAAACACTTATATATAGGAAGTACCAGCGGCGTATCGACCATGTTTTAGCCATATGGCTTCCGTCTCATGAGGCAGTGTGATGTGTGTCGACATAGTACTGATAGATTTTGATTCCCTCGGTCCAAGCGAAAGATGGTCAGACCAAGTGTAAGAGAAGGATTGAGCAAACTGAGCGATGAAGTCGTTTTCGAACTCAGTTTAGCGATACGAGCGAGTGCTACAAGCGATGAGCGGTACGCGAATATTGATAGCACAAAACAAAGATAATAAGCGAAGACAACGGCGACAGGTGAAAAGCGACAAGCGATAGCGACAACCGTCAAGCGATAGGCGACGATCGATGCATTGCAAGCGATGGGAATATACGCGATTAATGCGATTCGATTCAATTGATCAACACCACAAAATTTAACTAACATTAGACCCCACATGGCCCTTTTTCCACGAAAGTCTGTTGATATGGCTAAAACACTTATATATAAGAAGTACCAGTGGCGTATCCACCATGCTTTAACCATATGAGTTTCGTCTCGTGAAGCGAGGTCACGTGTGATAACTCAACACATATAACACAGATACGGTAAGCGATAGCGTTAGCGATAGGCGACGAGTGATATGCGATTAAGCGAATAGTGCGATTTCGATTAGATTCCAAAGTTCCACAATTTAACCAACATTAAGCCCCACATGGCATCTTCCCACAAAAGTTTTCTAATATGGCTAAAACACTTATATATAGGAAGTATCGGTGGCGTATCCACCATGTTTTATCCATACTAGATCTGTTTCATGAATCGATGTCATGTGTGCTTAATATAACACAAGTAGCGATAAGCGTTAGAAGCGATAAGCGATGCGAGTATCGAAGCGATGAGATCAATAGATGTGTTAAGCGTTAAAGTGTTGCGAGGGTGATGTGCGTTAGATTCCAGCGAAATTGCGATTGAGTTGCGATTAAAGACTTACGACCAGTCTTGCGTCGATGCAATTGCCCTGCTGGGGTAGACTCTCCAGAGTCCATCGATGAGGCATTTGCATTGCATTTGCAGACTTACGACAAGTCCCGCAATGATGCGATGTAATTGTTACGCCTTGCGAATGAGTGTAGTGTGTCGAAAATAACCATAATAGTATAGGTCTAAATAACGTTCAACTCCACGTGGCACTTTCTTCACGAGACTTTGGTAGTATGGCAAAGCACACCTTGCTTTACCCCTACTACTTGCATCCCGTGAATAGATGTCGCACTTTGTTGACATGGTCAAGACGCTTATATATAGGAAGTACCAGCGGCGTATCCACCACGCTCGACCATGCTTTTAACGTTATGGCACCATTAGAACTCACTACGATCTCCGTGCACTGACCAAAATAATCCCGTGTGCACCCGTGATTAGTCGTTCCTTGCACGTTTATCGTACCTTATTCTAAGAGTGTAGTGAGGGTAAAACACATTATATCGTGATATAATATATAGCATGTGTGTGATTCCAGATTAAGTGCGAAAACGAGAGAGAAAGCGAGAGATAAATAGAGTCCACATTGCGTCGAGAAATATAACAAACTCAACACATAAAAGAAACTAACGGCGAAAATCGTAGCATTACTACAACATTGGAAGCATGACAAATGTTGTTGTGGAGGACTTTTGCGGAGACTGCGATCGTTGCTGAGATTCCTCAAGTCTGCGGCCCCGTGCTGCAGTGTTGGGTAAGATGACCATACCAGTTGCAATTTGCACAAAAGCGACAGTTAGCTTCTGGCGAGTGATGATACGTACACATGAGACACAGGGGATGAGTTCCGTTGTAATCGCTCTTCGAATGAACTGGAATTGCTTGGAGAGGTTCTGGCTGTGACAGTTCTGTTGTTGAGGAGTTTGGGCTCATGGTCTTCCGTTTGCGGTTAGACTGAGCTTCCTGAAGCGGTGCGTTGGCGTCAGAGGATTCGTCTGAGGACTCACTTGAAGAATCGTCGGTAGAATCGTTGGAGGAATCATCAGAAGAATTGATGACGATTGCTTGATGAGCTTGTTTGACAAGATTCTTGGAGAAAAATCCGTCCAAGACTCGTTTGTCATTGATTTCTGCGGCCAAGCGGTAGGTTTCTTCGATGGTAGCAGGTCTTGCAGCTTCGAAAAAATCGCCCACACACTCAGGCAAGCCACGAATGTACTTCGTGATGGCTTTCTCTGATGTGTTGACTTGACTTGGGTAGATTATGCTAAGTTGTTTAAACATTGCGGTGTAGCCAGCATTGTCACTTTCGACTTGCTTGATTTCCCAAAATTCGTCTTCTAGCTTCTGGACTTCATGGGAAGGGTAGTACTCTTTCAGCTCATCCCAAGAGAGAGCATAAGCTGCGGAGATCCCACGTTTGTTACGTTCGGTTGTCCACCAGTCGAGTGCTTGCGATTGAAATACTCCGGTAGTGCATGTAGTACGAAAACCATCGGGACACCCACTCTGACGAAGGGTAACTTCGATAGAATCGAACCACTGGAGTAGTTAGGACACACCTCCTTCACCCGTGAACTCCATCGGACCACAGGCTTTGAAGTGTTTGTAGAGGAAAGCAAATTGCGGCGCTCCCGTCATAGAGTCTTCCGAGGTTCGAGAGTTGCTGAGAGAGTACACTTGAGCGAAAATTTGAGGAATGACCTTGGCCACTTCCTTGGTCACAAGCGAGGCAATCCTCTTCTCGGCGCTTCGTTTGGCTCTTCTCCTAGATGTTTGTCTCGAGGTAGAGTCGTTTGAAGACATCTAGACAGAGAGAGAGTTGGAGTGAGATTCAATCATAATGATTTTTGAGTTTGCGATGCGATTGAGCGCGTTCAAAACTTGTTGTAGGTAGTGTAATAGATTTCACATAGGAGCCACAGAGGAGACACGAGATTCCTAAGTTCCCACACAATTGATTTGTTTGTATATATATAATTAGTTGTAGCTTATACTCGTACACATACATGTCGGTATAGAATGCGCGAGGACGCGATGTAGAGAGTGAGAGTGAGAGCGAGTAATTAAACATTAGTTTTGTTGCGAACATTCGGTTTTCGTTTCAGATTGCGATGGCTGTGCGAGTTGTGTGTTTATAAAACAGGGAGCGAAAATCGATAAATCGAGAAATCGATAAGGCGTAAAGTTTAAATTATAACCACATAAGCGTAAATAGATTCCATAAAGCGTAAAATCGGCGAGTCGTATGCTAGAAAAATAGATAGAGTGCCTCGGGTGTTTAGGCGTCGACTACCCAAAGTAACCCAACTATACCCAACAAGTTCGTGCACGTGCGTTGCCCTAGAAGACTCATGCTTCCACTGGGATGCAGCTCATGGCATTCATCTTCCTAGTCATCGCGTGGCCCGAGTTATCGTTATAGACGAGTCCTTGGTGAGAGCTTTTGAAAATCATTTTATAGAGAGCGGAGCGGTTTATTAAGGTATGGGTTTCACCCCTGACTTAATAACTTTGCTCCTAACTGTGGTTGTGCTCTTCGAATAAATTCGGGAGTTCCACTGGATTTTGAAATGGAGACTTTCGTTGAGATATGGATGTCACTCCTAGCTCAACGGAAAGTTCTCGTGCTAGAAAAATGTGCTGGGTGAGCGATCTTATCGAGAATTCTTGGTTTTCACGCCTGATCTCGACTGGACCACTCGGTTGTGTTACGCGAATATTTTCGAAAACGTTTGTATTCTGTTAGCCTTAGGAAAGGCCAAGTAACATTCCAGCCTTAGGAAAGGCTCTTCGCGTGAAGTTGTAGTATGCGGGGTTCACACGAAGTAGTATCTTTTAGCGAATTCGAACGAGAGTATCAAGTAGGCCCGTGCAAATCCTATTGGGTTCGCACGAGTTGGCCTGTAGGTACCTAGACTATAGATTAAGTCGTTTCTAAGACATTGACCCGGACTAGATGAAGTCTTGCCTAATTCCCTATAGTTATGGCTTTGATACCAATCTGTCACACCCCAACCGATGGCAGAATAATCGGGGCGCGGCACTAGGCGAATCAGATTTCTCAAGAGAATCCATAACAACTATATTGCGACAATATTTAATGCGTTCATTATCCCATACTAATAAACAATTACAATCACATAAGCTGTCACGAATTTCCTGTTCTCTCAAACAATTCAAATCCGACAACCTAGATTTTAGGTGTATTTCTAGACTTCCTAGCTTGATTTGATGTAGACTGCGACTAAACCTGCAACATACGTTAAAATAATGTCAATACAAAAGTATTGGCGAGTATACAGGTTTGATATGTAATAGTGTAATAGATAAAAGCTGCGAATTTCCACATACATAAACTAATACACGACATATATACTCAGAAATGCAATGGATCGGATGGCTGTCCGATCGGGTGGTAATCCGATCGAATGGCCACCCGATCGAGTGGTCACTCGATCGGTGGTCTCCGGCGAATGGCGTTTCGATGATCATTTTGTTCGTTAAGCGTCACGATAGTTTGGTTACACATTGTTATACCCATACTCGTATATTTATTATAATTAGTCACAAATAGGGCCGTATAAATATCCATCTATCGAGGAGGGTAGATTAGGTCCTCACTCAACATCATCATGAGCGTTAGTGTGTGTGATGCGATGTGTTTTAGCGATAATGTATGCATATTATGCGAAAATATACTGCGAGATAGCGATGTATGTGATATAGCTACATTATGATCCGAATCTCCGGTGCTAGGCGTAACGAGTATAACGAGTAGTAACAACGTATGAACGTGCGGGTTGTTACATTATTTACTCGCTCCGTCTGAAGTGCGCGAACTCTCGAGTCAGCTCCAGGAATTTCTTGACAATGGCTTTATTCGCCCTAGAACCTCTCCTTGGGGCGCACCTGTAACACCTCGAAAAATTCACGTCCTATAATGTGTTGACACGTGTCATATGTGTGAACGTGTGAAAGAATGTTATAAAAGGATTAAAGTTGACAATCATAGAAAGTATGTGAATATACGAGTTCTAAATGTCAACAGTGAATAAATATATTATACATTAACCCTACATGATGCTCATACCTTCAAACGAATAAATCATGGGTCATACGAAGCTAAATATGAAAGAAAGTGAGAGATTACAAACTACAGGGGTCAAATGTGTCAACATGTTTAAGTTATACCTCTGAGTGATCTTTTGATAAACCCGAGCTTTGTAACGGTTAATTATGCTCACAAGAATGCACGATATAAATTTCATAAAGTTTCGTTATCGTATGAGGAAGTTATGATCAAATTCGTATGCGAGGGGTTAAAAGCGTCAACGTTGAAGTTTAGGATTTTTCGGGTAACAATAAAGTTAACCGAGGACTAAACAAAGTGGGTATATGTCTTAAAGCCCTTATATGTCAATTAGGAGGGTTCAAAGTGCAAGAAACAAAAGTCGAAACAAAATTTTGAAGAGCCAAGGACCAATGCATAAAAAATCAAAAATTCTGATTTGATCAGATAAGGCGTCGCACCACGCGAAGCCCCAGGGGGGGTCAACGCGTGCCGCGAGGGTCTACCTGTTCCGAAAATGTTGGGTTTTTGCCTGCTAGGTGCTTTGTAGTCGACTTTTATCCGATTTTCCACATATTGGACGACCCCTAAACAACCCCTAGACACTTAGGGACATCTGTTGATGATCCATGGCCCTTGATAGCACTTGTTGTCAATGATCTAAGAGCTTATGAGCACTATAAAAGGCCACTAAGTTGCAACAAGTTCTTCACACCTTCCATCTGCACTTTGGAGCATTTCTGGAGCTAAAGACTTCTCTCTAAGCTTCACAAATCGTGCATAGGACTTCAGTAAGTTTGCTTAACCTTTCTTAGTTAAGTTTTTGCTTAGTTTTAGCTTAAAAGTCAAATCGTCGTAGTTAACGGTTGACTTCAAGATTAATCACTAATGGTCCAGTGATTAGTCGAATTGAAAGTAGTTATAAGTTGGTAATTATGTGGGCAATAAACCCTTAAAAGGGCACCCTCTGATTCCCACTCTAACTAGGTCAAATGTCGGGTCAAACTTGTTATTAAAAAGTCAACAGAATGCTTAATTTCTAATTTATGCATAATTAGCAATGTAGAACATATACAACCTGTTTGATCATTAATATAACTTAGTAATTAGTGTAAGAACATGTCTAAACATGTTCAACCCGACCATTTTATGTTTAGACCCGGTTCGAAACCGAAAGTCGCAAAGCTTTGACTTTTGCTTTGACTTCAGTTCTGACCCGTTTAGGCATGTTTTAGAAATTCCTTAGAGCTTTAATTGGACTAGGTTACATGCTAGTATAACCCTCTGTGATTATACACCTTGGTTCATTAGTTATCCAATTAATATGCATGTTTCCATTAATTGCTCATATGTTGACCATTATGCCCTTTTCACCTTAAAACGTGATTTTTGAAAATGTAAAAGAGTAGAAACTTTAGTTACTAATATATAAACTTGCACCCAAAATTTGACATCAGTTGGAGGTGTAGATTGAGAGTTATGCTCATTAGCGTAATTAGAAAGTTTATTAGCGATTAAACGACGTAATTAGCGTTTAGCCTATTTAAACATACTTTTTGATATCAAACTCTTTACCCACTGATGTAATATATTATTTTGGGATTTTTGAAGATTTTTAATTAATTTTAGGCTGAGCATAACTTATAGTCATAGGCTTAATCCGGTAATTGTCGGTTTTGCCCTTACGGGCTATAAAATGAGTTTTACATATCTAATCGACTCCAAACCTTTTGCTACTGATCTTAAATGATAAATAAATTATTTTAAGCCTTCTGGAATAATAAAAATATCAGTTTTATGCATAGAACCCGGAAATGGCTTCTAATCGCCTTTTTAAGCGTTTTTAACGCATAGTATGTACTATAACTATATTAAACATACAAGGGTTGATACCTACTGATATTTTAGGTAAATTATAATACTTTAACAGTAAGCAAAAGTTGTTTAACTCAGACTTCAGTTTTGAGCTTCCGGCTTATGTGAAATTACCAAAATGCCCCTACGGTGCATAGTTTGGTTATATTTGATAAATCTCACATATCTACTTTACCCTACTGTTATAACTTATCAAACTAAGTATTTTTTTCTGATTATATCAGACCTGTAACTCAGGTAAATACTTAAACTCTTTTATAACCTTTTAAATGACCAAACTACCCCTACGGGGCATAGTTTGTGTTTAAATTCATTTCGGGCATAATAAATGATATCTTACTGATGTCACAACATATTTGAAGCATATTAACTTAGGAAACCTGTATATAGCTCTTACGTTCACCCGTTACGCTTATTACGCGTTCGGTTCGGTTTATGTAACTAGTTTGCATAAATTAGCCGAAACGGGTCATACCTCTTCGGTTTTATCTCAAAATCCAAAATGTGTATGAAATACCCATATTAAACAAGTCTTCAAACTTAACGGGTCTAAATCACATTCTATCCGGTCTTCGCTTAATCGTGCATACGAACCGTATCTTTGAAACTAACCGGTCTAAACTTAAGCTTAAATAAAGACCCGTTAGGATTCTAATAGGTTATTATAAACCTTCGTTCCAGATTAGGAGGACCAGTAAAAGCTACTTGCAATTTTCTTATTGTGATTATTACTTTGCTCAGGTAAATACTTTTAACTTATTTTCCCCTATACGGGCTTAGGTTACGGTATATAAAATACCGCTTGGTCGGGCATTAAATCTTCCATCGTTTGGTGGTTAATTGAATAATTTAATCGGCCCATTTAAACTGTTTTGTTTACTTAAAGCCTTTGGGGGGTTAATGACCATGTCCCGGATATCCTTGGCATCATTTTACGAAATTGCCACGACCTAAGCGCGGAGTGTAGGCGTACACTCGTCAGTGCATAAATAGTTGATGTGGTGTGTCTATTGATCTTTAACCCGGCACGCTCCGGGCTACTGAACGCATAAGGAACATGTAATTCTTTTACAAGATTATATATTTAAATAATTCTCCCAAGTTATAAAATGTTTATGCCACGTGCATCCAAATCAATTTTTAATCATTTCCTAAAATGAGTCAGTTGATTGTATTTACCAGTGTAAACTGATGTATTTTCCCAAAAAGATTAAATGCAGGTACTAAGCGTAATAGGCTGGATTTCTCCTTAGCATCAATAGAAGTCTCGCAAGCTTAAGATGCCTAAAAGTCTGTTGAACTATTGTTTCTATTTTATTTTCGATCCGTCTGTGGATAAAAAATCGACGTTTGTGATATTTGATATTACAATATTATATTCGGTTGAATTATATCTTTCATTTGCTTCCGCTGTGCATATTAAATATTGTGTTGTTTGACTATTATGTTGCCAACCACGTCACGATACTCCCCCATCGGGCCCACCGGTGACACGTGGAATTCGGGGTGTGACAGCACCAGTCCTTTTCGTCAAAAAGAAGGATGGGTTGTTCCGGATGTGCATCGACTATCGAGAGTTGAATAAGCTAACAATCTAGAATCGTTACCCTCTGCCTCGCATCGATGATTTGTTTGACCAGTTACAAGGTGCTACGTGTTTCTCCAAGATCGATCTACGCTAAGGCTACCACCAATTACGCATACAAGAGGAGGATATTCCCAAAACCGCTTTCCGAACCCATTACGGCCATTATGAATTCGTTGTTATGCCTTTCGGTTTAACCAACGCACCTGCGGTTTTTATGGATCTGATGAATCACGTGTGTAAACCTTTTCTCGACCGCTTTGTCATCGTGTTCATCGATGATATCCTGATCTATTCCAAGTCGAATGCCGAACACGCGCAACATCTACGTTTGGTTCTCGAGCTACTCCGGGGGAATCGACTCTATGCCAAGTTCTCCAAGTGTGAATTCTGGCTAGAAGAGGTTCAATTCCTCGGTCACATTGTTAATAGTCAAGGTATTCACGTCGATCCCGTGAAGATTAAAGCTGTCAAGAGTTGGGTTACTCCCAAGAACCCGTCTGAAGTCCGTTCTTTTCTCGGACTAGCGGGCTATTATCGCCGATTCATCGAATGGTTCTCTAAAATCGTTGTGCCACTTACTGCCCTCACGCAAAAAGACAAGCCTTTTATTTGGGGAACTGGACAAAAGACTGCCTTCCAAACCCTCAAGTACATGCTTTGCAATGCTCATGTTCTCACTCTGCCCGACGAAAACGATGACTTTATTGTCTATTGTGATGCCTCGAACCTTGGTCTTGGTTGTGTTCTCATGCAATGAGACAAGGTTATTGCTTACGCATCTCATCAGCTCAAAATCCATGAGAAAAACTACACAACCCACGATCTCGAGCTAGGCACAGTTGTTTTTGCGTTAAAGATTTAGTGACACTACCTTTATGGTACCAAGTGTACGATCTTCACCGATCATAGGAGCCTACAACACATCATTGATCAGAAAGAACTAAATATGCCTCAACGCCGGTGGGTAGAACTGCTCAACGATTATGACTGTGAGATTCGTTATCATCCTGGCAAAGTAAATGTCGTTGCCGACGCTCTCAGCAGATGGAGTTATTTGCATAGCGTCCGTAATATCCAAGCCCAATACGATCTCGAATCCCTCATCTGCGAAGCCCAACATGCCTGTTTTAATGAACGCACTTTGAAGAATGAAAGGATTCTCAACGATGGAGCCCAGCTAGAAAGCAAGTTGAATGGGATATTCCACTATCTAAACCGAATTTGGATCCCTAAACGGACCAACTTGCGACAGATTTTGATGGATGAAGCCCACAAATCCCGATATTCTATTCATCCAGGTGCCGACAAGATGTACCAGGACCTGCGCTACAAGTACTGGTGGCCGGCCATGAAGAGGGATATCGCCCTCTATGTTTCAAAATGCCTAACCTGCTCCGAAGTTAAGGCTGAGCACCAAAGACCCTCTGGCTTATTCGTTCAACCCGAGATCCCTGTGTGGAAGTGGGAGAGTATAGCTATGGATTTCGTAACGAAGCTTCCGCGAACGCCATCAGGTCACGACAGCATCTGGGTTGTCGTTGAGCATTTGACCAAATCAGCTCACTTCCTGCCAATACGAGAAGACTACAAGGTAGAAAAATTAGCCCGAATCTACACCAAAGAGATCATTTGTCGACATGGGACTCCTCGCGACATCATTTCTGACCGCGACACTTGGTTTACCTCACGTTGTTGGGAAACGTTCCAAGCTGCTCTCGGTACTGTGCTTAATCTAAGTACCACTTTCCACCATCAAACCGGCGGTTAGACTGAAAGAACGATCTGTACCCTTGAAGACATGATCCGTTCGTGTGTCATAGATTTCGGTGGTAATTGGGACGCGTACCTACCTTTGGTCGAATTCTCGTACAATAACAGTTCTCATTCCAGCATTCAAATGGCACCATTTGAGGCATTGTATGGAAGAAGATGTCGATCGCCTATTGTATGGCACGAGATCGGGCACTCGCAATTAACCGGTCCTGAGCTATTGCAAGAAACGACTGATAAAATCCTCCAGATTCGAGACAATCTACTGAAAGCTCGGAGTCTTCAGAAAAGTTACACCGATAGACGACGCAAGCCCCTCGAATTTGACGTTGGCGACCACGTACTCCTAAAGGTATCACCTTGGAAGGGTGTGGTCAGATTCGGCAAAAGAGGAAAGCTCGCGCCTCGATATGTTGGACCCTTTAAGATTCTGGAAAAGATCGAAAAAGTGGCTTACAGACTCGAACTACCGGAGGAACTTAACAATGTCCACCCGACTTTCCACGTTTCGAACCTTAGAAAGTGCCTGGCTGATGATGATTTACATGTACCTCTCGAGGATCTTCAAGTAAATGAAACACTACACTTAGTGGAGAAGCCTGTCAAAATCAGGGACCGCCAAACCAAGCAGCTCCGACGCTCGCGCATTCCCATTGTGAAAGTTCGCTGGGAAGGCAAACGAGGCGCAGAGTTCACTTGGGAACTCGAAAGCGACATGAAGGCGAAGTACCCACAATTGTTTGTTACAACTTCAGCCTAATTTCGGGACGAAATTCCCTTAAGAAGGGGAGGCTGTAACACCCCGTGTTTCAAAAGTCAAAGTCGAAGTCAAGATTGAAGTCAAAGGAAGACAATATTGCTAATAGCGATCTGTCACTCCTTGCCCAACTCCTGTTTTGACATCTTTGACTCGTAGATAGTCTTTTTATGTTTTTACGTTAGTTGTATTATGTGGAGTACTTGTTAATAATCGAGGTTTAATCGCTATTAATCGCATGTTTAATCGATTTATCGCTTATCGCTATCGCATTCGCAACTCGAATAATGTGCGCTGGATATTGTTTTACGTGTGTGTGTTATTTATGTGTTACCTGTGCATGTTATGTTTATGTTGAGGTGTTAATCGAAATCATAATCTATCGCATCGCAATCGAATCGAAACGCTAAATGCAAGTTAATTAGGATGATTGTATGTTAGATATAGTAGTTGGGATTAAAAGTAATTTGATAAGAAACTCTATCGCATCGCAACGCTCAACCCACGAATAGGAACAGCAAAACTCGTCGCGCGAATCACTCCAATCGAGTGGCCAGCCGATCGAGCTGCCACCCGATCGAGGTGCCACTAGATCGAGCTGCCACCCGAACGGGTTGCCACTCGATCGACCAGCCACCTTTCCCCCTTTCCATTTATGGAAACCCTATAAATACCCTCATATGTCAACATCATTTAATGTTGACAGCTCTCCCTCTCTCAACTCGCTCCAGTCGCTATTTCTTCCGATTTCTCGTGAATCTTGTAAGTTTTCCACCTAAATCTTGTACTTTCTTGATCTACACGCACTCCTACACCTTTCTATCTTTTGAATCTTAACTTTTAACCGTGAAATCACTATATTTGAGGTGTTCTAGGATGATGTCATCATGGGGTTCTTATGAACTTCATGTTTTGGCTTCAATCCACCAAGAACAACTTAGATCTGAATGATTTCCACATAAATAAACAAGGATCTTTCATAGATCTGAACATATTCATGGTGAAAATGATTGAAAGATGGTTTTCTAACTTTCTTTCAACTCTTTTACACTCAATGCACTCAAACCCGATGGAATCGGAGCTAGTTCTGGTCTTCTACCCATTCTTGGTGATGTATCGGTTCCAGATCCGAATTCTATCCAAATGGTATTGACTTTAAGTTTGAACATGAACTACCGACTCGAACCGTGAACCGGTCAGACTAGGGTGATTCCTGTTCGGTCGGGTCACTTGGGCCGGGTTGAGGGTTCTGTTGTTCAAGCATGTTATCAAAATATCTCGTTCAACACTACAAAACTTCAAACGAGTCAAGTGTTAAGACGAACGGACAGTCGGGACGGATTGTCGTCCGATCGGATTGCCACCCGATCGGATAGCCACCCGAACAACCGGCCATCCGATCGGGTTGCACTTGGGTCCCACACTTAAACTATTTTCAACCTATTTAAAAGTTCAGAACGTCAAAGCGGATTACCACCCGATCGGATTGCCATCCGATCAAGTGACCGTCCGATAGTGTGACGTTTCGGACTTGGACAATTTTCAACAGGTTCAATACAAACAGATTGCCACCCAATCGGATAGCCATCCAATCGAGTGACCGCCCTGCTGTGAACTTGTTCTCACTCTGAGAAGTCTCGCCAATCGGATTGCTGCCCGATCGAACGGTCGTTCGATCGACCGACCTGAAAGATAGAGATATTTCTCTATTTTCAAAATGCTACAACGAAAACTTCAAAAGGCAGGACATCATACACAAACACATCCTCACCAAACGAGGTGGCAATCCAATCGAATGGCCACCCAATCGGGTGACCATCCGAACAGATTGCCACCCGATCGACCGGCCATCTGACCAGATTGCCATCCGAATGGATTACCGTCCGATCCATGGTACACTTGCATCGTTTTACGCACCTCTTATCGTTTATGCTATCGTTCTGATCAGGCTAATTCCGCTCTAAGCGCTCCCTTCAATCCATCGTTGCTGTGAGTATACTCGAACCCTTTTTGCTTTATGCACTTTTGAGTGTTACATACTTTACTTATTCTAAATCATATCGAACACACTACGCAATACTTTAAACGCTAACCACTACCGCATGTTATACGTGACTTAATGAATGCTTGTTTGTTATGTTTACACATGGATTGCTGTCTACCTGCCTTAACAACGATAGTACTATAGTTTGGACTCATCACCTGTTCACTCAGGGGTTGTTAAGGACAACTAATTACATGGCTCACAGTGGTGAGTATGTATTACGAACTGCCTTGCGCAGTCAACCAGCAGTCATTGGCATTGATAGGATCATGTCGATAACTAACGTGCTTCATTTCACACTGTGTACGTGCTGGTTATGCGTAAACAATTTCGAACTCTATTATATCTATCAAACTTCTATGCTCACCTTTACACTATGTGTATTGACTTTTACTTTAACGTATGTGACAGGTGCTTAAGATGTTAGAATGCTTGGCTTGTTGTGAAATCGAGGCTAGGAAAGAGTCTAGAAACAAAAGACAATTTATTTTATTTGAAAATCTGAGTTGTCGGAACATGTTTTATTATTTGAAGAATATCTCTGTCTGTAATAACTAGATTATCTTATGGGTTATGGTATGGGACATAATATTTAAACTATTTGGTAATTTAGTCGTTATGGAATTTCTTTGAACAATCTGTTTCGCTCAGTGCCGCGCCCCGATGATTCCGCCATCGGTTGGGGTGTGACATAGATCCTTGAGATCAAATCTTTCAATTTAATACAATTAGCATCATTCGATTTCATCATCTTTGTTATACACAATTCAAAACCCTATCATTGGTCCGACCAGCCTCACCTCTGCTCTCCTCCGATTTCTTCTCTGTTCTGTTTAATTCAATTTCCGATCCGTTTCCATCATGGTGAATCAAACCTCTCGATTGAATGCTCATGAACAACAAATTCATCAATTACAGTCCGATGTTGCTGAGATTAAGGCATCTCTTACAGCATTGAATGAAGATCGGGCCGAATCCGCTGAATTTCGTAAAGTTGTTTTAGCGTGGATGAAATCGCAGGAGAAGAAATGATGTGTGCAAAATGCAACATATAAATTACATCAATTGTGGCATAAAACTAACCCTTTTTTAGTACTAATGTTGGAAAAAGTGTGCTTTTGTCTTCCTTTTGTATTTTCAGGATTAAATGAGCTCAAATTAACAAAAGAAGCAAAAAGGCAGCTAAATCTAACATAAATACAAGAAAAGGAACAAACGTGACATGCCCGACCCCACAACAGCATCTTCCCAAGCAAAACAAGAGAACAGAAGGCTGAACACGCCCGTGCTCAATGAGCACGGGGGCGTGCCCAAGTGTCTGCATAAAAGACAAAGTTGTAGAAGCTTCCATCGCCCACCACGGGGCCATGCTCAGCGGACACGGGGTCGTGGTCAACTATAAGATTCGCAGAATCCAGGCAAATCTTGATAGTACAGATATGCTTCTGCACACGGGGTCGTGCCCAGCGGACACGGGGCCGTGGTCAACTAATACAGACAAGAGCAATTAATGAAGACAGAAAAGGATGTGGACACGGGGCCGTGCCCGAGCTTCTGTTCAGCCTATAAATAGGAGTGCTTGGCTCAAGTTCAAACCATCCCTTGGCACACCACCTCTCTCATACTTCATCCACCACCCACCACCACCATAACACCATCATCCATTGTCCATCATAGAGTGTGTGAGTCGTCTCGGGATCCAAGATTGATTGTAAGAGTTCTTGACAATCAAGGCCATGTTTGCCTAAGTCTCTTACATCACTTGGTGAAGACAAAGTGTCTAGTGTAATACTTTTTATTTTTAATCTTTTCGCACTTTTTACTTGGTTATGTATTAATGACTTTAATAACTAGTTTCTTATGTTGAAGGTGATTTTTCCTTATCGTTTGTCCGTGGTGTCTTAGCATTATTGTAACACCCTGTGTTTTCACGAGTGAAAGTCAAAGTCAAGGTCAAAGTCAACAACCGATTTCGCGCGACGTGACTCGTAGAATTGTTTCTATTATATTTAGATTATGTGGAGTAAATGTCGTACATTACAATAATCGAGTCATGCTAACCGTATTTCAATCGACCTACGACTGTGAATGATAGGAAGTAACAATGCGATAAAGTTAATCAAGTTATGCTAATCAAACCGATATCGAACCGTAACTCGAACTGTGTATTTTACTTGTTGTTTAAACGTGTGTGTGTGCCTTACGTGTTACCTGTGCATGTTTATTTTATGTTATGTTGTGATAATCAAACGAACTCAACCGAACTCGAAGTCTAACTCGAATGTAAACGAACCCGAACACGAATCCCGAGTCGAACCACATAAGAAGTAGTTGGGACTGAAAGTAATTTGGCTAGGAAACCCTATCGAATCGCTCACAAATCGAAACCGAATCAACATCGCACCGAACACGCCAAAGCAGGCGGCATCCGCACGGATGGCCAATCCGCACGGATTGCCAATCCGCACGGATGACCAGTCCGCGCGGATAGCCTACCCGGGTGCGTGCCATGCGCACGGCTCACCCTTTCCCTTTTTGGCATCCAATAAATACACGGGTCACTCTCCACTTTTTCCACTTTTGGCAAGTGACGTCCGAACCACACGCATTCTTCACCTTTTCTCAGATTTCTCTCAATCCAGGTAAGATCTTGCACTAATTCTTGTACATCTTTGATCACTACACGATTCTACACATTTCCATCTTTCAAATCTTCGCTTTTAACCATGAAATCATCCGGATTTGAGGTATTCTCGGGTGACGTCATCACGAAGTTCATAAGAACTTCAAGCTTGACCTCATTCCACCAAGAATATCTCAGATCTAAACGATTTCTACAAGTTTTCACAATAACTTCACCTAGATCTAAACTTTTCTAAGGATAAAAGAGTTGAAAGAAATAAACCTAAGTTCTCTCCTCCTTTTACCCTTAAAACCGGTACGAATTTGGTCGGTTCTAGTGTTCTACTCGTTAATAGTGATTCACTAGTTCTAGATCTGAAATCCTACCCACAGACAACTGATTTCGGGGTCAACCGGAATGACTGTTCTGAGTCGCCGACAGGCCGAGTCAGGGTGGTTCCTGACCGGACTAGTCACGCGGGTGAGAATACAACTCCAAGTGGTTGCCACGTAATCAGAACGTCTCGATAAACGACAACAGAAACCAAGTGTAGACGAACGGAACAACCAGACCAGTTGTCCGCACGGACAAGCTGTCCTCACGGACAAGCCGTGCGCACGGATTACCATCCGCACACACAGGTCATACGTACGGGTTGTCACCCGCACGGACTACCCTTGGGACCCACTTTCCAAACAAGGTTTGAGTATCGACGAACGAGCAACCCGGACGGACGACCTCTGAATGGATTACTCTTCGGATCATGAGATACTAAGGCCTTAAAATGAAAATCAAACAATCTTCATCCGCACGGCCAAGTCGTACGCATGGACAGGCTATCCGGACGGATTGTCTCTGCCCGCGCGCACAGGCTGCCCGCACGGACTACCATACGCACGGACTGCCGTCCGCGCGACCGGCTTGAAAGGTAGAAACACTTATGTGTTTCCTAAAATGCTACAACGAAAACTCCAAAGCACAAGCCATCATACACAAACACATCTTAGGAAGAAACAATCCACTTGAACATTCATTCACACAAACAACTTGTCCGTACGGATAAGTCACCCGCACGCACAACTAATCCGCACGGGTTACCACCCGCACGGACAGTCACACGCACGGATGACTTATCCGGATGGATCAGCATCCGCACGCATCACCATCCGCACGGATAGGTCATGCGCACGGATGACTTCTACTCACGGATAACTGATCCGCACGATCAGTCATCCTACCCACTCCCACTTGTACTGTTTTACGCGCCACTTATCGTTACGTTATCGAATCCATTCAGGCTAACCGTACCCGCTGTAAAGCGCTCCCTTCAATCCATATCGCTGTGAGTATACTCGAACCCTTTTTGCTTTAGCACTTTTGGGTGTTACATACGTTACAACTATTCAAACTACAACTATCACACCTACTCAAGCTATTTTAACGCTTAACCATTAATGCATGTTATACGTGGCTTATGAATGCTTGTTTGTTATGTTTACACATGGAATGCTGTCTACCTGCCTTAGCAACGATAGTACTATAGTTTGGACTCAGCACCCGTTCACACGGGGGTTGTTAAGGATCTTTTACTTGCATGGATTACAGTGGTAATCGTGTATTGCGAACTGCCTCGGGCAGTCAACCCGCAGTCATTGGTATCGATGGATCTATGTCGATAACTAACGTGCTTCATTTCACTATGTGTACGTGCTGGTTATGCGTAAACGAATTCGAACCCTATATGCTATTATCAAACTTGTATGCTCACCGTTACATTTTATAAATTGACTTTATTTTAACGTATGTGACAGGTGCTTAGGACGCATATGTGATAGGATTTGGAAGCTAGAATAAAGCTTTAGAGCCCAACAAATAGTTGTCTGTAGATAACTTATTAGGGGTCTCTAGAAGCAGATAAACAATTGCTACTTATTTAAATCTGAGTTGTCGGAACGGAGTATTTGTTTTGATGTTGTCTGTAATAACTTGTTTGACTATTTATGTTACGGTATGGGACGTAATGTTTACTTAAATGGTAATGATAGTTGTTATAGAAACTTCTGAACAATCTGTTTCGCTCAGTGCCGCGCCCCGATGATTCCGCCATCGGTTGGGGTGTGACAATTATTTTACTGTCTATATAAAATAAAAGATTTTCACCATTCATATCTCCACAGTCTATATGGAGGTATGTTGGCTACCTGGTCGGGGGTTAAGGGAACGGTTTGGTAAGAGTCTTTCCTTGTTCAGTGTATAGATCCTGCAAAGGACCTGGGTCAAATTTAGTAGGACCTCCTTCAATACTTAACGGTATTGGATGGCGGGGGTCCAAACTCTTTGACCCCCTCATATGTAAGCTACTATTAATACTTTAACCCGGCTACTTAGGACTGTATCCCTGCTGACTCAGACTACTTAGCCGAGGGTAACGTCGCCTTCAAAAGAGGGGCCTACCATAATATGCATTAATAACTTAATTAATTATCTTTCAATAATCCGACCCTTTAGGATTGTATCCTTGCTGACTCAAACTACTGGGTTGAGGGTAACGTCACCTTCAAAAGAGGGGCCTACTACAATAACTAAGATAATCTCTTAAAAAGTGCAAAAGTGCGGAAATAATCAAAGGTTACACTAAACACGAGTTGGAGCCAAGTGATTCATCTTGTCTATCTGTTTTTATTTTTATTTTTATTTTCAGCATTTTAGTTAGTTTTTATTTTTCTAGTTTAAAACCTTTTTCTAAACTTTTTTATTTGATTAGACGTTGAGGATAAACCGGTACTAAAAGCTCTTGTGTCCTTGGACGACCTCGGTATCTTACCAACACTATACTACGCTCACGATGGGTGCACTTGCCCATATGTGTGTTTAGTGTTAGTAAATATCGTGTTTTATAAATTTAAAACTTGGCTAAAGAAAGTGTAAAAGGGCTTAAAATAAACATTAAAACCATAACACACTTCACGCACATCAAGAAATATATGGATGATTCATCTGGATCCTCAGGTATGGTGTTCTCGACGTCCGGCCCCAAATCTGGCTCTTCTGATCCTCCGTCTGGCTTACCATGGGCTGTGAAGAAGGTGAAATTGCTTGAGTTCTCTGGTTTTGATTCGCAAGGCTGGATCCAGAAGGCGAACCAGTTTTTCGATCTCAATCAGACTCTTGATGCTTCTCGCTTACAGCTTGCTCAACTGAGTATGATTGGTGTTGCTCAACACTGGTTTACCGTCCTCACTCAGGTTCGACCATCTCTTTCATGGCTGGATTTTCAATCAGAATTGTTGCAACGGTTTAGTGGTCTCGCGATTCAGAACCCGTATGAACAAATGCCAACTATTCAGCAATCAGATTCCATTTATGATTTTATTGATGATTTCGAGTATTTGTTGTCTTTGGTTCCTCGTTTACCCGAGTCTCAAGTTATTGGTTATTTTCTTGCGGGATTGAAGGATGATGTCAAACAGAGGGTCCGTTTACATCGCCCAACTTCATGTATTGATGCGATGTCCTTGGCTAAGGATGTTGAGTTGATACTTCGACCATCAGATTCTCATACGTTGTCGTCTCGTTTTCGCTATTCTCAACGGCCGGGACTGCCTTTGTTGGGTTACCGATTCAGGCATCGTCTTGGTGGTAATTCGATGTCTAACCCTGCTGGGAATTTCCCTTTGTATTCTGCAAGTGGACAAGCTGGTCAACGTGATCGCGGTGTGCGTTCCTTATCTCGCACCGAGTGGGAAGAACGTCGGAAGAAAGGACAATGCTACAAGTGTGGACAACTCTGTAGTCCAACTCATAAATGTCCCGATGGTAAACTTCGTGTGATGTTGCTCGGCGATGATGAACTGGATGGATTTGAGGGGCTGCATTTTCAGTTGGAGCATATGGACAATTTCCAACAGGATGGGGGTACTCGCACAGCGGTGGGGTCTTCTACCAAGCCTTGAGGACAAGGCTTGTGTTATGAGGGGAGTATTGATAGGAATCGTATGTTAGTTTTTTCACTTAAATAGTATTTTGCAATTGTGAGAGGGGTTATATGTAACTTTTACCTTTTATAAATAAAGAGCACTAGTGACTTGGGGAAGGGGGAAAGCGGAATTGGTTAGTTGTTAGACTCATTGCCATATGCATGAGAAGGGCATAGCCCTGGAACCACTTGTGGTTGTTATCCTTGTAGATTCTTATGATCAAATCTTTCAATTTAATACAATTAGCATCATTTGATTTCATCATCTTTGTTATACACAATTCAAAACCCTATCAAATTTTTAATGTCTAATAGTGTTCACAAACATAATATTGCAATTAAAAGTGTAACTTCTAATAAAAAGTTAAAAATGGACCCATCTAATAAATGTAGACGCGTTGCCACTTTGCCATTTTTGGCAAAAGGGGCTAGTGGCCAAGTTGTTTAAGTGGGATAACCACAAAAAATGTAGGCGTTTGACCACTTTGGCACTATCTAAAATTTTGAGTTGTTGTATTTGAAAAAAAACTCGGTCAAATTTTGACTATCCATCAGAAATACCATGGAAACAGCAAACCATAAATCATTATGGCACTTGCGTATGTATATATAAGAGTACCTGTAGATATGCTCTTTCATATTACCATTCACCAAAATAACAAATATGGAAACAAAGCTCTATGAAGCATCATTAACAGGCGACTTTCAAGCACTCAATGCACTACTCCATCACGATCAACTCATCCTTGACAGACTCTCACTCACCGGATTCAATGAATCCCCCCTCCACATCGCTGCCATGCGCGGCCACCACCAGTTCGCAGTCGTACTTCTGACCCAAAAGCCAAAGCTTGCGGTAGCCTTGGATTCCCAAAGGCGAACCCCGCTCCACCTGGCCTCTGCCAACGGTTACCTAGAGATGGTCCAGGAACTTGTGAAGGCAGGGGGGCGCGACGTGTGTTGTTTTCGGGATCAAGATGGGTTGACCCCTCTTCATTTGGCAGCTATGAATGAACATCTGGAAGTAGTTACGACGCTAGTTCAGGCAAACCCGGACGCGGCTAAGGAAATTACAGAAACTGGAGAGACCATTTTGCATGTGTGTGTTAGTTATAACTGTATGGAGTCATTGAAAGTGTTGATGCAACTGTGGAGTGAAGAGGAGTTGGCAAAGATCACAGATCATGGTGGAAACACCCTTTTGCATGCTGCTGCTATCAATAGACAGACACAGGTACGTTACAAGGGACCCGTCAATACACTGCTAACCAATCATTATAATATTTTCACATGTTTTCTGAATGGAATTTTTTTACTTGTGCAGATTTTGAACTTTTTGCTCAGGATACAAAGCATCAAAGATAATGGAAATGTGGTAAACAAACACGGATTAACCGCGCTAGACGTTTTGGATCAATGTCCCCGAGATCTCAAATCGCTAGAAACGCGACAAGTTCTAATGGAAGCAGGTGTTTTGAGAGCAATGACCTTAGACCATCTCTCCCCAAAGCTGTACCATTAACAAAATCCTCACAGAACAAACGAAAAGGGTTCCTTTCAAGAACATGGGCTCGGTATGTGAACAATGACCACCACTGGATCGAAAAGCAACGTGGGATTCTAATAGTTGCTGCTTTACTGGTGGCGGCGATGTCATTCTACTCGGGGATCAACCCTCCAAGCAAGGTTCTTCAAAACACCACAAATGGTCGATTTTCGTATCAATCAGAGATGGATGATTTCAATCAATTTATTGTCTATAATTTGTTCACTATGATAACTTCATTGGTCATAGTCCTTGTGTTGATTAGTGGATTACCATTGAGCAACAAGTTCTTGATATGGTTGCTCACTGTTGGAACCCTTTTCATTATGGTGACCATGGTGACTAATTATTGGGCATCGTTGAGTAATTTTGGACCCGATGGGTATGTGGACTTGACGGTTGTTTGGACTTGTTTGGTAATGATGCTCATTTGCGGGGTGATTGCGTTGATTCATACCGTCTTTTTCGTGACTTGGGTGGTGATGAAGTTGTTAAAGTGCAGCATGCCTGAGACACACAGAAAAGGGAACCAGGATGATGCAGGTGAAGTTTGATGTTGTTGTATAGTTTGTCATGAGTTTGATCATCAAAGTGCATTTTATGTGTTTAGTGTTTCTGTATAATCAATGTAATTTATGTGTTTAACATTTGTATATTTGATGTAATTTGTTTCTTTCAACATTGCCTTTGTTTTTTTTCTTGCATGTGTCTCCAACACGCTGCTCTTAAATGACGTACAAACACGATACAAGCCAAATGTTAAAGAACGAAGAAAAAAAATGTATGAAAAAAGATATGGCGAACATGTCAAACGAGTTAATGTAAAAACGTATAAATATGGAACAAACCAACGGGTATATTAGTCAATGTATTTAGTAGATACTTAGGCCCGGCCCTAGTCTATATCAGCCGGCCCTAGTTGTTTAACCTAAGTCTATATATATCCATCTATTGTAATCATTGTAAAACACAATTACACAATCATAATACAATCATTACCAAGTTTATCTTGGTATCAGAGCCTAGGGTTCTATACCTTCCTTCTGCCGTCATCCTCTACCTTCCTCAATCTTTTTTTTTTTTTTTTTTTCCTGCCAACAATCATGGCTGATCAACAGATCGCAGCCATTACTACCCTAGAAAAAACCTCACATAACTCTCACAAATTTGCTTTTACCCTTTCCCCTTCCAACTATGGACATTGGAAACTCATGCTACAGCCCTTCCTCGTCACACACAGCCTGTTCGGCTATGTCGACGGCTCGATTCCATGTCCCCCGGCCACCATTGCTGCCTCCTCTGCCATTGGAAAAGATGCTGAAGGAACAACTCCCACCGCCCAACCTAACCCAAACTATACAAATTGGCTGTCAAATGATGCGCATGTCCGCATGCTCATCATGTCCACTATTTCTGAATCTTCGTTTCAACACGTCCAGGGAGTCACCTCGCGTGACCTATGGCTCGGTCTTGAACGAGCATATGCTCCACAAACCTCTTCCAGGGAGTTTACACTGCGAATGCAGCTCTTAAAAATCCAGATGAAAGGAGATGAAACCTCAGCAGCTTATCTTTCTAGAGCACAGGAATATGCCAATGCTCTCGCCAACATTGGTCATCCCATGCCAGATAAAGACATCGTTATGCTGGTTGTTGCAGGCCTTCGCGAAGAATACAACGGAGTCAAACAAGCCTTATTTGCACGACAATTCACGGCTGTCTTTAATGAACTTCCAGGCCTTCTTGCTGATCACGAGTTTTTAATTCACAAATCTACTGTTGAGCCAGCCCCTGCCCAAGCCTTCACGGCTGCCACATCAGCCAACTCACCATCGGCTTCTTCTGATACTGTCCAGGCAATTCAGCAGCTTGTTGCCCGTTTAGGGTATCAATTGCAGCCTCTTTCGGGCTCCTCCAACAGCCCTCCATCTCAGGCTTTCTACACAACCAGGTCTCCCTCTTCAAATCATAACCGTGGTCGGGGTAATCGTGGTCGAGGTGGAAGAAACTACAACAATCGCAACAACCAGGGAACTCGTAACTCAGGTCAGTTTAGTTGGGCATCTAATCAAAACATGGTTTATGGCTCTTGCAACAGGTGCGGGATAGGACATGTCCCTTCTCAATGTCCAAACAGGGACCCGTCTACCATCCGGTCAAGACAACCGTCTGCTAATTATGCAGACTATCGCTCACCAGCTCCCACTACCAATTGGCTTCCGGATACCGGAACCAATGGACACTCATCATTAGATACGTCCAGTTTAGACTACGCCGAGCCTTACTTTGGTGATGAAAGTCTTCACGTTGGCAATGGTATGCCCCTCCCTATTTTACATATTGGTTCCAAAACTTTTACCTCTCCAAACAAAACATTTCACCTAAAAGACATCCTTCATGTTCCTGCACTCAAAAAAAACTTACTCTCTGTTCAAAAATTTTGTCAAGATAATCATGTTTATTTTGAATTTCATGCCACTTTTTTTTCTGTGAAGGACACGTCTACACACACTACCCTCCTCACGGGTCCAAGTGAAGGCGGACTTTACACTCTCAAACTTCCAGCAAAACAGCCCATTCCAAAGTTTGCTTTCTCCACAACTCGTGCTTCTACAACCACCTGGCATCAACGATTGGGACACCCACATGCTCAATTGTTCAAGACTATGCTTTCTAAATTTCATTTACCTGTTTCTACTAAAACGTTTGATTTTAATTGTAATCCATGTTTGGTTGGCAAATCTACAAAACTTCATTTACCACCCTCTAATTATAAGAGTACTCATGTTCTGGATTTAGTTTTTTGTGATGTTTGGGGTCCAGCCCCCGTGCCTTCCTGTGATGGTCACCGTTAATTTTTATTATGTGTTGACCACTTCTCTAGATTTATGTGGTGGTTCCCTTTGACACGCAAGTCTGATGTTTTTGCCGCATTTAAACAATTTGTTACTATGGCTGAACGACAATTTTCCACTAAACTTAAAACCGTCCAATCAGATTGGGGAGGAGAATTCCGAAACATGTCCTCCTTTCTCACCTCCATTGGTATTATTCACCGTCTTTCTTGCCCTCATACCAGTGAACAGAATGGTATTGTTGAACGCCGACATCGTCACGTGGTTGAGACCGGTTTAACACTCATGTCTCAGGCACATGTTCCACAGCGTTTTTGGCATTATGCCTTTGAAACTGCTGTCTACCTCATTAACCGAATGCCTTCCCGTACACAATCCACCATGTCTCCTTTTGAATACCTATTCAAACGTACGCCCGATTTCTCCTTCCTTCGAGTTTTTGGTTGTCTATGCTTCCCTTACCTTTGACCTTATAATCCACATAAAATGGATTTCCGGTCTACACCCTGTGTCTTTCTTGGATATAACACCACTCATCACGGATACCGTTGCCTTGACCCAGCCACCGAACGTATCTATATTGCACGCCACGTTCGGTTCCAGGAAAACACATTTCCTTTCGGTACCAATCCCACCGATTCTTCACCCAGTCCTTCACAGCCCAACCCGTATGTCTCCTCCTACCCTACTGACAACATTCCTTTCCAACCTGACATCTCCTCGGCTCCAACCTCACACAGTCCCATAACCGACCCTACACCACAACCAACCCAACCCCACACCACCACACAACCGGTTACCTCTTCAACACCGGACCAATCCATCCCATCCCACTCAGCCCAAACATCCCAACAACCGGCTCCACCAACCGATCAGCCACCAACCACCTATTCCCGATGCCCAAAAACTCAGTCGACCACGTCACAAAATGCCTTTGATCACTACTCAACCACCTCTGCCCATCCTACTCTAGCCCACCAGCCACCAAACTCTACCACAACTACCGCCCACACACAACCGAACCAACCCGCCCCACCTCCTCGCCACCGGCCTTCCAACCTACGGCCAAACCCCAAACAAACCAACCCTTATAAACCATCTTCCTTTCATACATCTACTACCTCACCCGACATTGAACCTACCTCTTTTACCGTTGCCAACAAAGAATCTCACTGGCGTAAGGCTATGGCGGAAGAATACTCTGCACTTATTCGTAATGGTACTTGGTCTTTGGTTCCACGATCCCCTAATACAAATATTGTTGACTGCAAATGGGTTTATAAGGTCAAACGGGATCAACATGGAGACATTAAGCGTTACAAGGCGCGTTTGGTGGCCAAGGGCTTTCATCAACAGGCTGGCCTAGATTACACCGAAACCTTCAGTCCGGTGGTTAAGTCTACCACCATCAGAGTTGTCCTCTCTTTGGCTGTAACAAAACAATGGCCCCTGCGACAACTAGACGTCCAGAATGCCTTCTTACATGGGGACCTCAAAGAAACGGTCTATCTGAAACAACCACCGGGTTTTGTTGATCCTACAAAACCGGATCATGTTTGTCTGCTACATAAATCTTTGTACGGCCTTAAGCAGGCTCCACGGGCCTGGTTTGAAAGGCTCTCGGCTGCCCTAGTCAGTCTCGGGTTCAAGGGATCTAAAACTGATCCCTCCTTGTTTATCTACTCACATCAAGGGACGCTTTTATATATGCTTGTATATGTCGATGACATTATTCTGACAGGTAACAACAACCGTGCTATTGATCATATTGTACGGTCTCTTGGTCAGACCTTTGCAATCCAAGACATGGGCCAATTATCTTATTTCTTGGGTATTGAAGTTGTTCGAAGTGGGTCCGACATCATTCTCTCCCAACAGAAATACATAAATGAACTGCTGGCTCGTGCAAATCTGTCCAAAGCACAACCGGTCCCCTCTCCATGCACAACTAGCGTCTCTCTGTCTCTTGGTGATAGTTCTCCATTTGATGATCCAGTAAAATACAGACAGATGGTTGGGGCATTACAATATGTAACACTTTCTCGCCCTGATATTACTTATGCGGTCAACAAAGTTTGCCAGTTCATGCATTCCCCTACAGAGAACCATTGGTCTGCTGTTAAGCGCATCCTCCGGTATTTACACGGGACCTCTACTCATGGCCTTCTGATCTCCAGCTCTTCTTCGTCTGTTCTACATGCCTACACCGATGCTCACAATTTAACAGCTTTCTCTGACTCAGACTGGGCTGGCTGTCCAGATGACCGTCGATCCACTGGGGGATATGCTATCTATCTTGGATCCAACCTTATTTCATGGTCAGCCAGAAAACAGAGGACTGTCTCTCGGTCATCTACTGAGGCTGAATACAAGGCCCTGGCGAATACAGTTGCTGAACTAACCTGGCTCGAGACCCTGATGACTGAACTCCGTGTTCCCATGCGGATGGCTCCAATCCTATGGTGTGACAATTTGGGGGCCACGTACTTATCTGCCAATCCGGTTTTTCATGCCCGAACAAAGCATGTAGAAGTAGATTTTCATTTCGTTCGAGAGAAGGTTGCTCAAAGGAAGTTATCTGTTCAATTTATCTCCACTCATGATCAGATTGCGGATGTGTTCACAAAACCATTACCATCAGATCGTTTTCTGTTGCTGAAGTCCAAGCTGAAGGTCCGGTCCCGGCCTTAGCTTGAGGGGGAATATTAGTCAATGTATTTAGTAGATACTTAGGCCCGGCCCTAGTCTATATCAGCCGGCCCTAGTTGTTTAACCTAAGTCTATATATATCCATCTATTGTAATCATTGTAAAACACAATTACACAATCATAATACAATCATTACCAAGTTTATCTGGGTAAATGTAAAAAACGCTTAAAACTCATAGGGGTAAGAGGTCAATTCATTTAAACATAAAAAAAAAAAGTGAAAATATCAAACGTTTAAAAAAACAGTTCAACTTTGTATATTTAATCACCAAAAACCAGTAACGTATATAAATTGTAAACAAATTATATTCCTTTTATATAAAATTGGGAATCGGTCCATGAGTAGCTATATATATTACACCAAAAACCAGTAACTAACCTAGTACGTGAAAGGGTGCTACTTTCTACACCCCCTATTTACTTTTTTCACCCCTCTCCTCTCACATACTTACAGGTGGGGCCTGCGTGGACCGACAGTTTTCCTCTCACAAGTGGGGGTGTAATCAGGAAGGGGGGTGTGTATAGAATGAGCCATGTGAAAAGATGCTGGTTAACTAACCTAGTTTTGTTAGATGGGTCAAAGTGGTTTGAGCAAGTGGCAAAGGACGGTATTGATTTTCATCCGTCAGATGTATGAACGCATTGGAAGCTTATCTTCTTGGGCTCGGGTGTCAACTTGTGGTGGGTCCAAAGTGGCAAAGTCAAAGACTTGAAGATCACGTCGATAGGTTTTATAGTATTTTATTTTGATATCCGTTAGGCCAATTATGGATTTATGGGTCCAGTGTGATAACTTGTATTGGTTGGCATGTTTAAATGCGCCACACATGGTTTGATTCGCCTATAGTAACACTGGGCTATGGTTTCATTACAGGGGGCTCAAATTATGATTTTCGTTACTAGAACTTTTTCATACATTAAGAAAAAAAAAATAACCATATTAAAGAAGTATTCATTCTCTTTCATTTGAGCAACTTAATGCTATAGTTTTTTTTTTTAAATTACAGAATTTTAAATACCAATTACGTGATTTCATAATATTACACTACTTAAAAAGAGGCATTTGCTATGAAGTTTTGCTATGGACTAAAATCGGTTGAAAATTTTGCTACGAATTAGCTACAGATTAGCTACAGGCACATTTTGCTACCATTTTGCTACGAATATTCCGTCTCAAGTGAAATCCGTAGCAAAATTCGTAGCAAAACTGAGGAAATAAAAAAAAAATAAAAAAATAACGTAGCAAAATCCGTAGCAAAACCATGAAAATAAATACTTAGAAACTAACAAAAAAAGTTAAATAAAATCCGTATCAAAATCCGTAGCAAAGTTGAGAATATAAGTATTTAAAAAATAATTAAATAAAATGCGTAGCAAAAAGTCGTAGCAAATTTAGAAAAAAAAATAGTCAAAACCAAACATAGAAAAACATGTAGCAATATCCATAGCAAGTTTGATGAAATAAATAAAAAGAATAACATAGCAAAACCCTGAAAATAAATAATTAAAATTGCCTAAAAAAAGTTTAATAAAATCCATAGCAAGATCTATAGCAAAGTTGAGAATACAGGTATTTAAAAACTAATTAAACATAATACCAAGCAAAATTTGTAGCAAAATTTGTAGCAAAATTTGCCCGTCTACCAACCCATGATTTGTAATTTGCTTAGAAATATATCTAAAACAAACATAGAAAAACTTGTAGCAACATCTGTAGCAAAAAACGAGCAAAAGAAATATTTAAAAACAAGTTAATAATATCGATTAAAATCAATAATTGGTCAATCAAAAACACTAATCCATCAATTAAAGACAACCTTACCATATGACCCACTATAACTCATTACGAGCTAGTCGGTAAACAAAAGTCAAATGGGTTAATCAAAGTCAAAGTTGGTCAAACAATGCTTTAGTCAAACATATTCAATGTCGGCCAAGTAATAGTTGATCATAGTGAATAATTATCAAGTGATTCATCGTTAAAGATCAGTGTATATTACCCATTACGTCTTATTGCGCTCCATTGTAATACTTGTGATCCAATATGACAGATTAGGTCAAACATGGTCATTGTATGACAAAGTGATTGATCGTGGTGATTCATGATCGTCGGTCAAGTCATGGTCAATAATGATGCATGATGATCAAACATAGTGACTCATAATCTAACATGGATGTATATGACCCATTACGACTTATTTTGGAACTCTTTGACATCTAACGATCCATTATGACTTTCTACAACCTATCTTGACACTTAAGATGTAATACGCCACATTATGTCAGGGATAGTTGGTGTCGGTTAAACTTAGCCAATCAAAGTT
This sequence comes from Helianthus tuberosus, assembly GCA_030545235.1. NCBI lineage: Eukaryota > Viridiplantae > Streptophyta > Magnoliopsida > Asterales > Asteraceae > Helianthus > Helianthus tuberosus. The sequence continues at coordinate 33,270,003 of CM060447.1, read as the reverse complement.
ATTTATGGTGATATATAGTCGATGTAAGTTAGTGATAACAACCTTAGTGAATCATGATCATCTACAATGATTTATAGTCAAACATGAGTTTCTACGCCTCATTATTTATCGTTATGAGATATAATGACTCCTTACGACCCATTGTGACGTAATATGGCACCCTATGTCCAACATAGTCAATGTAGGCTAAACTAATTGTTAATGGTGGTGAATTGTGATCAATGGTAATGATTCATGACCAAAAGACGGATGCATATGACCCGTTAAGACTACTTTGATGGGGATAAACATATAATGCCACTAGGCGAAGACGCCAACTACCGTTAAAGTTAATTGTTTATCGTTAAACATGATAATCATACTTAGACATTGATGAAGTTAGCCAAGTACTCTAGTTTAGTCAAATGCAATTTTTTAACGGCAATGTAACTCCTACTCTACTTTAAACTAAAATTCTAAACTACGTTCTTACCCAAGTTTAAACCTGAGACCTCTTTTCTAAGAGGTATATGCCTTACTAAGTGGCCTAGCCCCAAACTCGCAACCAATTACAATTAGATTTAGTAGATCGCTATGAAACTTACAATTTATATAATACTAGTAATTCGCCCCGCCCGCGTTGCGGCGCGGCTTCCACAATGCAAAATACTATAATAACTATACACATACATAAAAGTAAAAGTTTAGCTTCCACAGTACACAAAAATACAACTAAAGCTATTGCTTTCTAGCGTTCAAAATATATAGAATACCAACGACTTTATAGCATCGAAAGCGTACGAAAAGTAATAATACCAAAGCTTCTCAACATTGTGGATCTGACCCAAATGAGCTTCATAACATCCATACTTAAATGGATTAAAAATCAGTTTAACCTAATAATACAGAGAAATAGAAAACAAATGAGCTTCATATCTACGACTCTTTCTAATCCAAAAACAACTGTTTTGTATATCCACATTCCAAATGATACTTATCCAACCCCTAAAATAAGCATCTCAAATCTCAAGATCACAACAGAAGCTTGTTAACCATTTAGCATCAAAGTGCTTGAATGAAAAAAAAAATAACGAACCTGTTTGGCGTAAACACTGCAAGGTTAAAAAAGTTATACAATATAACTCCTGGAATAATACATATGATTGTGGGCCCGATAGGAGAAAATATATGTTTGAATAAGATGTGTTAATAGATAAGTTGTTGATAGAAACTCTTAACTTAATATCTACCTGAGTGGTATTTTTCCCTCTGAAGGCGTTTGCACAATTCAGATTTGTACTGAACGGCAGATCCATCCAGCGAATTCATAAGAAAAACCTCATCAGCCGTAATTATACATCTAATCTGTTCAAGACTAACTACAATCGCCTTCTCACGACCTAATATTGTGGACGGATATATAAAGAGTGGATCCAAAAGCCGAAGATCTCTAGCTGGTAAAGAACAATGTCTCATTACAGTAGCCTTATCTAACTCCACAACTCTAGAGTTCCCATTTTGCTCGATTTTAATCCAAGATCGGTTTCCGAGCGTATGACCTCGTTTCTTTAACCCGGGAAAACCGGGCCCGATGAAGTTTTGGCGCCCACGTTTATCATGGTTGATTCTTGAGCTATACCCGTTTGCAGATTCGATAACGTTAGACTTAAGAAATGGATTTCTTGATTCTTGTTCCATTAGGTGCCACTTTTCTTGATTTTGAAATTTGAATAACCGTTTATGTGGTCATATGATGTGTGCATCAGTGTGAAACCAATGGTATCTAAGCTCCACCCACGTATAAATACCTCATTCTCTCAGCAAATACCCTAAGTAGAAAATAAATTTCATTAACAAAAGAATAAAATGATGTTAACTGTATGAATGCTTGAAGCTTGTAGAAACTAACTTTCGGTCCAAACGGAAATAGATAACCAAACAACACACTACCACAGGCGAAGTCAACAGAGTCAAGGGGTCGGCTGACCCTGTCACCTGAATTCATCGATTTTTTTTTATGAAAAATAAGGTTCTTACAAGAAAAACATGAGTTTGACCCCTTAGTCGTAGTGTATTTATGATGAACCCAACAAAGAAGTTATGGTTATGTCTTTGCACCTTCGTTTAGAAAAAACGTGAGGTGCTCCGAGGCGTTTTGGTCCCAAAAGGTGAGGCGTGTATCTATGTACAACCAAATAAGCTTTACTTACAACCAGAAACCGCAAATCTCTCATACGTTCTACACATAAACTATTTTTCAAGTAAACTTGTTTTAACATATAAACCTCCAAATTTTGACCAATTTTGAACCAGAACTACATGAGGTGTGCCGTGTTCCTTGAACCCCCTGATGCCGTTTACCTCAGCGGCTCGCGTGTTATGCACGCCTGAGGCGCGCCTTTTTAAACCAAGCTCTACACTACTAATGTAATTATCCATACCTTAAAAAATTACAATTTTCAACAACATAAGTAAAATCTATTTAGTATGATTAACACTTTAACAGAGTATACACATGCCATTAGACACAATAACACAACAATCAATAAAAGGGAAATATTTAATATGTAATTCGTTATAAATCGCTACAAGAAACCAAACAATTCACCCTTCTCTACCCATGAATTTCAAATTTAAAACTAAAAAAGCCCTAATTTTAACTAAATGAACAATTATGTAAATGGATTTGACCCAAATGAACTTCATAACATCCATACTTAAATGGAATAAAAATCAGTTTAACCTAATAATACAGAGAAATAGAAAACAAATGAGCTTCATATCTACGACTCTTTCTAATCCAAACAACTGTTTTGTATATCCACATTCCAAATGATACTTATCCAACCCCTAAAATAAGCATTTCAAATCTCAAGATCACAACAGGAGCTTGTTAACCTTTTAGCATCAAAGTGCTTGAATGAAAAAAAAAATAGCGAACCTGTTTGGCGAGAAGTTCGCGTTCGATGTTTCCAAAAGCGAAAAAGGGATCGCCAGGACCGAATCAATCTTAGAATAATAGTTGATTCTACAACAAATTATAAGCAAGTACTGTGAAATTGACATAAGATTTGATGTAAACAAATAGTAAATCGGTTCCTTCATCCATTTGGGGGGTGTCGATGGAGGCAGTCTACTATTACACCTAAATCTTCTTCCTTTCTTCAATTCCCCAAGCTTGATACTATCTACTTAAACCTGTTGTCCAACAAAAACCACCATCACAAACTTCCGGTTCTGCAACCCCGCAACACCGCCGCCACCCAACCCCGTAACCACCTTCACCGTCGCTCTCCATTCAACCTGACACCTCCCGCACTGGTTATCGTCGTCATCTGAACTACCTAATCCTTCTCCCGTCAAACCCTAGAGGAATAAGGGTTGTATCTTGGGGAATGGAAACATGTATGAAGCAGAATGACAATGGTTTGTTTTTTTTTTTTTTTTTTGAAGAGATGATGTGTTTTGGGGAAGGAGGAGATTGGTGAACCTTTCTCTTTAGCTTCTTTGTTTGACATTGGTGAGCTGAGTCAATTTTTTTTGAAATACACCCAAAGCACCATGTACAACTATGATGTGCACAAATTAGTTGCTTCTTTATAAGGGGATAATATGTATACATATATCTTTTTATACAACATTTCCCTATATAATTTTGCAAATTTCCTTCTACTCACTAAAATACTATTCAATTTTATGTATTATAATTGGTCCATTATGCACACTTGGGACCATATATACAAAGTTACAACCCCAGCACATTAACTCATACACACCACCGCACTCCACTACTCTTATCTCTCTCTCTCTATATATATATTGACTAAAAAAGCCCAACAAGAGTTATCTCACTAATATTAAATTATCTTTACTAAATAAGTATGAAAGGGTTATCTCACTAACATTAAATTATTTTTACTCAACTAATATGAAAAAATTAACATTAAGTTTAGGGATGTAAACGTGTCGAGCCGAGCTAGACCCAGCTCGAGCTCGGCTCGAACTCGGTTCGAGCTCGGCTCGAACTCGGTTCGAGCTCGGCTCGAACTCGGTTCGAGCTCGGCTCGAACTCGGTTCGAGCTCGGCTCGAACTCGGTTCGAGCTCGAATTTCAAATCGAGCTGAGATTTGAGGCTCGAGCTCAACTCGATTAGAATTCGAGTTAGCTCGGCTCGGCTCAATCTAGCTCGAACTAACAAAGAACCGTAAAATTGACTACTTAAAAAGCCCTTAAAAATGAATTTCTTCATAGACTAAGGGCCATAATTGTCATTTAATTTAATCATATGGCTAAATATGCAGGTATAAATAGTTAATTCACCCAGTACATTGTTTTTACCTTCTTTTATAGGGGAGATATTCCCTTAGTTTTTGTTTTCTAAGCGATGTGGGACAAAAAAATGAAGAATGTAAACCTTATCGAGCTAGCTCACGAGCCGAGCCAGGCCAAGCTCGAGCTCGGCTCGTATACAAACCGAGCCGAGCCAAGCTGGCTCGTTTACAACCGAGGCAATTTCGAGCCGAGCTTTCTTCGAGCTTTTTTCGAGCGAGTTTCGAGCGAGCTGCGAGCCACGAGTTTTTTGAACACCCCTAATTAAGTTATGTTTACTAAATTAATAAGAAAAGAATATGTTTTGTTCTAAATTTGATGAGTTAACATTGTAATAAGCATGTGTGGTTTAGTTTTTTACGTCTATTTTGGTTTGGTTTTATTTTAATGGTTCCGTCACAACGCACGGGTTTCTAATAAATCTTTTATAATTAGTTGCCACATATTTATTTATATACTTTGTACATGTATATATATTTTTTCAATACAGAAATATTAATTTTTCATATATTAATTATCAAAATCTGTTTCTCTCACATATGTACTATTCTTTTTTTACTTTCTTTCTATTGGTTCATTTAGCATTGCACAAACACACGGGTCATCAATACCAGTTTTATAAAAAATATAATATTTTATTATATTTAAGTTGTTATTTTCTAATTTAAACATTATATTGAAACTACTTCTTTATTAATATGACTTGTTAAAAAATTTGAAAGTAAAATTGTTCCCGCCATTCCCCAAAACCACTTTTTCCCCAATTTTTTTATTTCCCTCCCAATTCACTAATCCAACCCCTCCCGCCAATCGAGTTTTCGTCTATTTTAAATACCGATTTCTTTATTTTCTTCCCACCTTTCATACTCTCTCTTCCCAATCCACAAATCGTATTCTTCTAATGAATATCCATCCGTCTGTGCCTCGCAATAAAGCAGAGTGCAAAGATTTTATGTGTTCTTTTTGCCACATGTATATAAAATGTATGAAGTGGGAAATTTTGAGTGTGAAGCCTGTTATATCAGACAAAAGCATGATGGAAATTAATAAAACAAAAAAGGTTGATAGTTATATCTTTGCTTGTTAATTATGACTTATAGTTTTGTTATTTATAGTGTTGGGTCTTTAATTTTCAGGACTTGGAATTCGAGATTGAAGCATGATAATTCAAAATTCAAAAACGTTGCTTCGCTTTCGTTTACATAATTTCGGAAATATTAATAGCATATTTATAATTGATTATCTCATGTTTACTCCCTCCTTGTAGATTATTCATCATCAATTCACAATTATGTTCTTCATGGTGTAAGTAGTCAACTGAAACCCAAACATAATCACTTTTAACCATTTGCATCTGTTGTTGTAGGAATATGGAATTCCAACATTAATCTTATAGGAGGTAAAATTCTCAAGGCACAAGTTTGGTCAAATTAATATTCTATGTATGTGTGCATTATAAATGTGACTTTTTTTATTTGCTGTTTGCAGACATATCATTCCAAGACAAAATCTTCTATTACAATTGGACGCAAGCATTATTTCTTGGAAACATGAAAGTTGCAGTTTAATCATCTTTTGCTTTATTATTTTTTTTTCTTTCCATTATGTATATAGTAAATCTTGTTGGGGAATGTAGTGAATTTGTGTAACAGTTGATACATAGTGTTAAATTTGTACAAGCAAAAATTCACTTGTTCCATGGGAATTTGAGTATGTATTCTTTACATTAAGAGTAAATTACAAAGTTCGTCCTTTATGTATGTCATATATTACAAAGTATGTCCTTTATCTTTAATAAGCTCAGAAAACATACTCAATGTTTGTAAACCCTTACAAGTTATGTCCTTTAGTCATAACACAATTAGTTTTCATGGTTAAAGTTGACTAAGTCAACCCCACATAAGGGTATTTTAGTCATTTTATCCTAAATATTATAATAAATAATCATAAAACCAATAAATAAAACAATTTTGGAATTATATACGAACTTTGTCCCTACCCTTTCTCCTATCCACCTTCCACCACCGCCCTCATCTGCCACCACCTTCCACCACCGCCCTCATCTGCCATCAACCTCCACCATTCTTTCAGATAAGTCACTCATCTCATCCACCACCGTTTATCATCAAGCAATCTTAATTCAACAAAAACAATACCTATCAGATCTGAATATGTGCCCAATCTAAATTCAAAACTTCAATAAACAAAACACAGTAAAGCTTTATCAGATTTCAGATTCAAATAAAAACATCATGTTCTTAAATCTTAATCATTTAATCTCCAAATAAATCAATTATACTATGAATTCATCAACAAACAAACACAGATCTTAAACAAATACACCGACTACAATCAAACAACATCGATTAGCATAAAAATCACAGTAGAACATCATCAAAACAAAACAAAACAAATCATAATCGAAACGAAATACATCGATTGAACTTTCATCAACAAACAAACAAAGATCTTAAACAAATCTACTGATTACAAGCATACGTCATCGATTAGCGTTCTAACTTCAACCATATGTTGTTTAACTACCTACTAGACTTTGTTATCATTATAAGTCCAACCACATGTTGTTTAACCCCCAAACGATCATCATATTCCCACACAATTTCCAATCAAATCCCCAATTTACTACTTCTAGGGTTCATGTTCATCAATTCGATTCACCAGATCACAATTCATAACAATGACCACATCAAGTTATCATCTACATACACCGTTCATAAATTCCAGTTGTTGTTACTCGATTGTTGCCTGTTGGTGTGTCTTCAATCTACAGCACTTGTTTTCCAGTTGCTAGTGTTCGGAACCCTAGGAAGAAGAAAAAGGTTTCGACGGTTGTGAAGACGGTGGCTGTTGCGCCGGCTGGTGGTGCTCGTGGTGGTAGTAGCCGGAGTGGTGAGGAAGATCATGGGTGGTAAATGAAATTGCAGAAGAGAGAGGAGGGGGGGCGAGAATAATAATTCTGTTTGTTTAATTGTATAATAATATAGTTTTGTATTTTAAGTTTATAATATTAAAGGGTACTTTAGTAATTTGACAAGCATTGGGTTCATTTGGCCATATTTAACACAGAAAAATAACTAAGTTAGGCATAAAGGACATAATGTGAAGAGATTTGCAAACATTGAGTATGTTTTCTAAGCTTATTAAAGATAAAGGACATACTTTGTAATATATGACATACATAAAGGACGAACTTTGTAATTTACTCTTACATTAAAGATACAAATTTAGATTTTTCTTCAACATTCTATAGCAAAAACCTCTAGCAAAAAAATAGCAAATTTTCATTAATATGTGGCAAAAAGCCAATAAAATATTTGTAGCTAAATCTATAATTGAAACCAGAATCCAAATCTATAGCAAATACTCCATAGCAAACTTTGTAGCTGAAAAATCGTAGCAAACCTCATAGTTAAAGTTGGGTAGCTAAAATTTCGTAGCTAAAAATCCGTGGCAAAATTTCGTAGCAAACATTTATCGTAGCAATCTGTAACTAAAACTGCAATGTCCCTTTTTGTAGCAAACGTGGTTGCAAATATGATTTCGTAGCTAAAATTCCTAGCAAATGAATTCGCGACGAGACTTGTAGCTACGGACCAAATCAGTAGCAAATCCGTAGCAAAAGGGGTGTTTGCTATGAATTAGCTACGAATTTAGCCGTATCAAATACCGGTTTTTGTAGTAGTGTTATTTTATGTGAAACCTCACTAAGTGATTACATAATTACGTTACAATAGTTGACTATGTATTATTATGTGATTACGTGATTTTGAATACTCATTTAATGATTACGTGATTCATTATAATATTTATGTGAAACTCCACTGAGTGACGTAACTACGTAAAAACAAAATATGCAATACATAATATCTCATATGGAATACCTAATATTTCATGTATAATAACGTATTAAGGATACATTATATACAAAATATTAGCCAAATCATATTATAATAAACATATAATGTTGTATATTAGAGATTTAATCACGTAATAAAAAATAAACAATCAAATTCTTATTATTAAATGTGTAATCATGTAATAAGCATAATCACAATAACATTAGTTATAACAAATCCTATTGAATGTGAAATGATTTATGTTGAATGTGTAATCACGTAATGGATATTCAAAAATCATATAGTCATGTAATGGTATTGAAAATCACATAATGGGTATTGTGTATTCAAAATACTGTAAAAAAATTATAAGAAAAGAAAACTATAGCAATAGGTTGTTCGAATTAAACAAAATGAAATGCTCGTTAATAGAGTGTAATTTTTTAAAAGAATATTAACGTATGAGAAAGTTATAGGCGTTCGAAAATCAATAGGGAAACTGGTTCACTTGAGAGAAAACTACATTACCCTTCCTGCCATTTACACTTGTCACTCCCTTATGTTTCGTATGAAAATTGTGTCTTGTATAGGATCATTTCTCTATTCACATTTTGATATAAGTGAAAAAATATAGAAGAATAAAATGCCAAAATGGTTCTTGAGCTTAGATCACTTTTGTCATTTCAGTCTAAAAATGAAACCTTTTGTCTCGGGGTCACTGAGGTTTCATTTTTGTTGTTATTTCCATTCAAATCACTAACTCAGTTAAAATGTATTGTTAAGTCATGGAAGATTTTGGCAACTCTCAAAACTCAATAATGATTTTATCAATTTACCCATTTATTATTTTATTTCTTAATTTTTTTCATCTTAAAATAAAGAAATAATAATTATAAATAAAATATATATACATACACACACATTTGTATATACACACGTATTTTTAAAATTTTCTTTTTTACCTTTAAAATAAAAAATAACAAATTAACCATAATATATATACATATACACACACATTTATAATTATATATATATACACTTTGGCGAAGCTTTATTGGGGTCAGGGGTAGCATGTCCCCCCATCGAATTTTTCGCTCGTAGTGATAATTTTATCGAAAATTTCTGAATTTTTTTAGTGTAAAACAGTCCAGCCCCCACCAATTTGGATTTTGAGAGTCCGGCCCCACTGAGTTTTTATTCAAGCTCAGCTATTGTATCCACACACCATTCACACTATTTCTCTTCTATCTTTTTTCTCTTCTCCACCCCCCACCTCCATCACCACTGCCACCGCCACAACCACCCCCTCTATCTCGGCACTCGTACCTCATCTCCTCTCGTCGACATGTCGTACCACCCGTCTCTCTCATGGTACCAAACATCATTAATTTATTATTATTTTTTATTTAAAGATAAAAAGTTAAAAAAATACGTGTAAATATATAAATGTCATATGTATATATATTTTGTTTATAATTATTTTTATTTTTTATTTAACTATATACATAAAATTTATATATTTAAAAAAACAAAAGAATAAATGGGAAAGTGACCAAATCATCCCTAGGGTTTGAGAATTGCCAAAATCATCCATTGAAGCTAATGATACATTTTAACTAAGTTTGATATTTGAATGAAAATCACAACAAAAAGGGTAAATTACATTTTTTGTCCTTTATGTTTGTAGCTGGTTACAATGGATGACCTTTAACTTCAATAATTACAAGCACCATCCTTTATTTGGAAAACTTGTTGCATGTTTCGTCCTTTGACCCTAACATGGTTAAAATATTCAGTTAAATGTAGTCACATAAAGGTAGTTTAGTCTTTATACCTCATTATTCAAATTATTTAATAAATAAAAGAAACTAGATGTAAGACCAGCCGCGTTGCGGCTAGGGTCTTACATATTACGACACAATGAATCAACTTTATACGGCTAGGCCCTTACAAATTACGGCACAATGAATCTATTTTATACTTCTCTATCGACCCGCTCGTTGCGTTTTAAAACCACAAACCTAAGGATTAACTACACACCTTTGTATCAAGTTAGATATCCAAACGATCACATTGTGTTTTCAAATGTCTTGTGGAGGGAAATACAAATACTTGATGTTGATTAGGGATGAGCATGGTACATGTTCAGTATTAAACCTGTACCGGTACCGGAAAACGAAAAAAGTGGGTACCGGTACTGAATATACCGGTTCGGTACCAGTACCGGTATTTTACCTGTAAATACCGGTACCGTTCCGATATTGGTACCAAAAAGCGGGGATAATGGGTACCCGCACAATTAAAGAAAGTTGGCCCAAAACAATAACCCACACCACCTAGTTTTGTAAAAAAAACCAATGTCCAAGAATATATGCTTAGAGTACAACTTCTAATGCACCATAATGTTAAAAATTAATAGTATATAAATAATTTAACAAAGTGTACAACCCCAACACATAAAGGTACAACAAAACTAAGCTTGAAACACCATTAATGCAAAAGTTACAACCATTTAAAGCCTAAGTGTATTACAATTTGATATTATATTATATAAATAATAATTTGTCTTTAGTGGTACAAGCCACTAAGCATGATGTTACAAATAACAATGCCAACAATTGTTGCAAATTAATATATATATATATATATATATAATTAGCATTTAATAACTTCATCTTCTTCCATGGCTACCAAGTTCCCAAACTCCATCTCATCTTTTCCACTCCAAACCAGCAACACTAGTAGCTCGCCAGTTCAATTTCCTCAGTGGAGAAACCAAGCGAGAGGTCCAACCACCGCTCAAGTTCCCTCTTCTCTTGCTTCTGCAACAACCACATCTTCCCTCAAGAACCTTCACCAATTCCAACAACAATCGAGTAGGTCCCACCCACAATCACATAACACCCAAATTATTATTACCTGCCTGAATTAAATCATTAGAATTTCCGCCGCCGCTGCCGCCAAGTTGGGATGACATCATCGATTCATGCATAATTTCAGGACAGAGCTTTGAGAGTCGTTAACATTTGCATCACTCATGGAGATATTCGGGGAGGTGGAGGAACTCAAATGTGCTCCTAATGCCGCCACGACACTGTTAAGAGAAGCATTAGATAATGATGCAGTCGGGGATTGAAATGGAGAGGGGTTAGGGTGAGATTGTGGCGGCAGTACCGTACTGGAGTATCCTGGAGACGGTGGAATCTGGCCCTGAATGCCGCCATATTGACTACTTGGGTTAGTAAGTGGATACGGTGAAGGTGGTGGTGGGGCTTGGGTTTGAAGTTTGGAACCCTAATTTGGGAAGGAAAGTGAAAGATGGGTTTATAAGGTGAGAGGAATAAATGGTAAAAGGACATAAATGTCCTCACATGCTAAGCACATGATCAGAGTTAACTTAAATTTCTAAGATGGTTTGGGGTAAAGAACGAAAATGCAACATGTTTTCCAAATAAAGGATTGTGACTGTAATTATTGAAATTAAAGGTCATCTATTGCACCCCGCTACAAACATAAAGGACAAAAGTGTAATTTACCCCAAACAAAACTAAAATCTCAAGTAGAAAAAAAATCATTTTTAAACTATCAAGAGCCCTTTTGGCATTTTACTTGATGTAAAACCATGGGAAAGGAATGAGATCAAATACAAACACTTATGTTTGTAAGAACCGTAAGAACCAACACATAAATGACAAGTGTCTCTAAATAAAAAATTAGTTTAGGGGTAATTTAGACATTTTGACCGTATTTATTTATAACTAATTTAAAAATAATTATTAAAACATCCCTACATCCATGCAAGTTTAATTCAAATCGAAGTTTGAATTTTTTAACATATCTATGATCTAGTAACTTTCAATGATCGAACCAACCTGTAGGAACCAACACAAAAAATATAATTAGCACAACACTATATAATTAGCATAACATCCTTAATCGTTCTCCATTATCAGCACATCGTCCTCAATCGTTCTCCATTATCAGCACATCAGATGTGCTGATTATATCTACTTTTAGTGTTTGTTTGTATTATATTGTAATTAACACATAATCAGCACATTATCAACACAATTATAAAATAACTTTTGGTAACTTTTTTAAAAGTCACTTTTATAAATAAAGAAAAGGTATAACAATATGGTACTCATATTAAAAATAAAAAAAATACTTGATTTTATGGTATATTTAAAAAAATAATGAAGTATATAAAAGTTATTTTAGTTTAAAAAACCTTGGTGGAATTTGTATTTAATTGAAAATGGTCAAATGACTAGCAATTTTACAAAATTACCCCTAACTTGTTAGTACTAATTTTTAATTATAAAGGTTTTATTTATAATTAATCCCAACCCTTAATTTAAACTATCAATGGTTCAGATCTGTTCTTACAGTTAGCACTGTTTGTAGAGGATGTCAACTCGTAAAACCATAACATATTTACTGGCTTAAAATGTCAATGTCTACAAGTTTAAGGTTAATATTTAAACACTAAGGGGCTGTTTGGTAGCTCATGACCATTCAGATGCTACCTCTTAATGGTTTAAAACCTCTAAATGAATAAGAGGTATGTAACCTCTGAATGGTAAATCATCACATGTCACATTCTTCTACTTTCTCATTCGTAAAATTCTTAATGGTTTCATTAAAAGGTAGTCTCTTACTCTGTGTTCCCGAGTTAAGTTAAGGAGAGAAAAGAAATGATTCTCTCATTTTCTTTTCTTTTCTCTCCGTTTCTTTCCAAATTGGAAAAATTAATTTTAGACAAAAAATCTCTCATTTTCTCTTCTTTTCTCTACTTTAATGAAACTCTGGAACACAACTAAAAATTATTTCTTTCCAAATCTTTTCTTTTCTCTTATTTAATTAATGAAACTCGGGAACATAGCGTTAATGATCAATTCAGAGGCTACCAAACATCCTGGCATCCGCTTCCACCGTCGGAGTATTGACTTCCAGTTACCAGAAACCTAATGGCCGGCGAAGTTTCAGATCATACAAACAATAGATTCTTCGTGGCCGTACACGTCGGAGCCGGTTACCACTCACCGGTTAACGAAAAGGCTCTCCGATCTGCCATGAAAACTGCCTGCATCGCCGCAGCGTCTATTCTCCGAACGGTCTCTCTCTCTCTCCCTCTCGCTCTCTCTTTTTAACATGTCTAAATAAACTATGATTATATTCGTATATTGGCCTTATTATGTTTCCAGTGATTTTTAATATATTATTATTCCCATTAAGAGTTAGGTTTAATTTGTAAGGTGAATTTTAACGAATGAAGTTGTTGCTTATTGTTCTAGTTATTAGCTAGATATAATTTTATGGTTTTTATGAGCTTTGCTTTGTTATAGGGCTCAGGCGGATGTGTAGACGCTGTATCAGCAGCCATTGAAACCCTGGAGGTATGGCTATATTCACTTTGTGAGGATTTGTACATTTATACTGTGATCAACAGTCATCTTATATCGAATTTGTGGTATCTGTTTTAGTTGTATGTGTGCTTGTAATAGTCTATGGGTAGCTCATCGAGTTCTGTTCTTAACAATAAGTTCAAATGCTAAGGTTTGAGATTTTGTCTTCTCTATTTTTCTGATGAGTTTATGGAAAGAGGAAGGAAGTATGACGGAAAAACGAATTAAAAATAATTAAGTCAATTACGTAACACAAGTGTGACAACGGAAAAACGAGTAGTATTCTAGATAGTGTAGGATTTTGTGGAATTTGCTTGCAGTTTCTCGTTAGCAAAAGCTGTAGAATTTGGGTGTGGGTCTTTCGTTGAAACAGAGGGGGCCTTTTGTGCATGAAAAGTACTTATTGCAAGCCGTAGCTCAACTTATATGTGAACTTTTCTTCGCTTAAATATGGTTATATTTGTGATGTTGAGGTGCAGAACGATCCGTGCACAAATGCTGGGAGAGGGTCAAACTTGACAGAAGATGGTCATGTTGAATGTGACGCCAGCATCATGGAAGGTAGTTCAGGAACATTCGGGGCTGTTGGAGCAGTGCCAGGTATATCCAGTAAAGTTGTTTTTTCTTCCTCCTTTATTTAGATTTACTTATATTTTGGGATTCTTGTTCTCATCTATGTTCTACCTTTATTTGAAGCAAATGATTATCAGGTGTAAAAAATGCCATCAAGATTGCAGCTTTGTTGGTCAAGGAGCAGATGTCGGGCTCATCGCTGTTGGGTCGAATTCCTCCCATGTAAACATTCATATTATTTTTGTCTTTCAAGCTTACAAATTGTTACCTTTTTTATTGTTAGTGTCATTTTTTTCCTCAAATATTCTTTCAGGTTTTTGGCTGGTGAGGGTGCCCGTGCTTGGGCCAAGTCTAAGGGCACAAATGTTTCGGGAACCATTGAAGATACAGAAAAGGTAGGCTCACCGGGCCCGTTTGACCTTATAATATTTTTTACCCCGCTCATTTTTACAATAATTTACATTTGAGCCCCTAAATCTCCATGACCATATTTTCTGCTTATAGTGGCTTGTGACAAGAAAGGCGAAAGAACAATGGAAGAATTATAAAGCAATGCTTGAAGATGCCAAATCGGAAATTTCTTCAGGCAAACCATCATCTAGTCGTCACCAGATTGATAATGCATCAGGTATGCTAGTAAACAGATCTATTTACATATTCAATACGATTACTGAAGTCTATACACGTTCTCGAATTACATTTTTAATGAATTTCTTGTTTATTTTTAAAATCAGATGTTAGTAATAATGCTATGGATAGGATCATGGATACCGTAGGAGTTATATGTATCGATAAAGAAGGGAATATAGCATCTGGAGCGTCTAGTGGTGGTATCGCACTAAAGGTCCCTTTTCATATCTTAAAATCTATATAATTATTTGACCTCGTTTTATTTGATCCATATTTTGACAATTTAAAAGTGAAACAGGTCAGTGGGCGTGTGGGATTAGCGGCAACATACGGTTCTGGTTGTTGGGCCTCCTCAAAGGGCTCGTTAATAGTTGGTTGTTGTGTTAGTGGTGCTGGTGAATGCCTGATGAGAAATTTTGCTGCTCAAGAATGTTGTACTTCTTCATCACTGTATGACTTGCATTTACATCTTTCAGTTATTATTATTTTTTTATATACAATAGTGATATTTATTTTAAGTTTTATTTTGCTAGTTCTACTCTATTGCACACTATGTTATATTTCTTGAAAACTAGTTAAATGTGTATCTGCGTTTTCTCGTATATGTGTCAAGTATGGTCAACTCTTAATGCAGATTGCAGGCTGGTCCAGGTGCTGCCTGCTCAGAAATTCTAGAGTCTGTAATCAAAGACAGTTGTCAACGTGGTAGTGATAGAAATGCTGGAATTCTGCTTGTGCAAGCCGAGGCTCCTTCAATTGTTAGTTCATGATTAATTTCACTATATGTGGCAATTTCGAACCATTTACTTGTAAAGGGGAAAGTTACTGTACAAATAAAGTAACGTACTAAACGTATGAATAGCATGAAAAAAGCAAAATACACAACCCCCCCCCCCCCCCCCCAACCCAAACTAAAAACTAAACCATAAAGCTAAACCCCATAACTAAATGCTAACAAAATTACTCTACAAGATCAAAATTACTCTACCGGATCACATTACAAAATTACTCTACAAGATCAAAATTACTCTACAGAATCATTTGTAGAGTAATTTTGAATTGTATGTTGTTTGATAAACTTGCAGGGTAATTTTGATACACTTGTAAAGTAATTTTGATGCAGAGTAATTTTGATACACATGTAGAGTGATTTTGATAATTACCCTACAAGAACAAAATTACTCTACAAGACATTTTACAAAATTACTCTACAAAAGATCAAAATTACTCTACAGGATCATTTGTAGAGTAATTTTGATAGTTACTGATAATTACGAAAATGCCACCGCGTTTTTTGTCGTTTCCTTCAGTTCGTACGTTTTGTACGTTAACTTTATTTGTATTTGATCTTTTACCTACTTGTTAATGGGTCGATTTGTTTTTTTTTTTACATAATTATAAATGATACAAATCGGATATCTAGGTAAAGGGAAACGGGTCGAACGTCACTTAAAGTCTATTCCTGATGCAATAATTATATATATATATTTTAAACGGTAGTTCAAATGTTTGCTGGTCAACGTAAACTCTTTTCAACCTGAACTCATCTTGCCACCTGTAAAATTCACCATTAAAGCAAGGTCTAGTGGTTTAATACTTTGAAAATCGAATAATAATTTTGAATTAATTCCGTTAGGTTATTGGATCATCACCACAGCTGAAATCTGTTGAAATTGCTGCTGGCTACACTACCTTGTCTTTCGGAATAGGTTATTTTGGTAATTCCATGGAGCAGCCTAAGGTATGAACCACTTTTTGCTGTTTCTGATTTGTATAACATTAATGTTTATAATATTTATGCAAAAAAAAATTAGAAGATATGACAGGTAAAAAAACTAATTTGTTTTTTGATACTTTTTGCAGGCTTCTATTTTGAGGAGTAGCAAACAACATAACAGAAGAGACATATCCCAATTTGCGGCATTAGTTAACCTCGCCTGTAAGTGTACATAGTTTAAGACTTCAATTAACTATTAAGTGTACGGTTTCTTATATTATGCAAAATTTTCACACATATTTTTTAGTGACTATATTTGTTTTAGAAGAATTTTAGGTTTGAAGATCTGGATTCTGATTATGAACAGCAGCATTTCCGGCGACTCCAAAACAAAACAAAACAAAAAACATCGGGTGTCTTAAATTAAAGTCAGGAAAACCGGTTTGATTGATGAACAATCAGAGCAGTAGCAGTATCTGTTTTTTTCCAGATTCTGCCATTTATTTGCTTCAACTTGTATTTTAATTAGTGAATTTTGTTACTTATAAAACAAGTGGATTGTTGGTATGTATACACAGTTGACTTCCTTTGTGTCAACTTTTTAGAGTTAAATGCCATTTTAGTCCCTGTGGTTTGAGCCATTTTGTCAGTTTAGTCCAAAGGTTTTATTTTTTCTCTGTGGGTCTACAAAGGTTTCACCGTTGCCATTTTAGTCCATTGGGTTAACTTCATCCATTTTTTCTGTTAACGAGAAGGGCAATTCGGTCATTATATATGTAATTCTGTGAACTAGAATAGCAATTCGGCCATATAAAATGATCGCATTGTCTTTCTCGTTAACAGAAATAATGAATGAAGTTAATCCAGTGGACTAAAATGGCAACGGTGAAACTTTTTTGGACCTACAAGCAAAAAATAAAACCTTTGGACTAAACATGCAAAATGACCCAAACCACATGGACTAAAATGACATTTAACTTCAATTTTTTATTGTTTACTTTGTTATTTTAAAATATGTATTGTTACAATTACTAGTTTTTCTGTTTTACCTCTAATTATTTATTCACGATAAAAAATTTAATATGACCCCAAAGTAAAACGACATTTTGTGAACATCAAATTTACATAATATAAATTAGCAACAACAAAGTGCTTTTAGATGTTGTATCCCATGTCTTGGGAGTTTTCCAAAAATATTTTTTGATATTTCATTATAAAACAAAATTACACATTTAAACCTGACATGTTTCACGGATTTAATGCTTTCAGGCTCTATCGTTCAATTCGAATAGCATTTCAGTTATTAATGTTATTTTATGTTCAACGGTTCAGACGCTTTGCTCGATTTTCTTCCTCGCCGAAACTCTTTTGGACCTACAAGCAAAAAATAAAACCTTTGGACTAAACATGCAAAATGACCCAAACCACATGGACTAAAATGACATTTAACTTCAATTTTTTATTGTTTACTTTGTTATTTTAAAATATGTATTGTTACAATTACTAGTTTTTCTGTTTTACCTCTAATTATTTATTCACGATAAAAAATTTAATATGACCCCAAAGTAAAACGACATTTTGTGAACATCAAATTTACATAATATAAATTAGCAACAACAAAGTGCTTTTAGATGTTGTATCCCATGTCTTGGGAGTTTTCCAAAAATATTTTTTGATATTTCATTATAAAACAAAATTACACGTTTAAACCTGACATGTTTCACGGATTTAATGCTTTCAGGCTCTATCGTTCAATTCGAATAGCATTTCAGTTATTAATGTTATTTTATGTTCAACGGTTCAGACGCTTTGCTCGATTTTCTTCCTCGCCATATGCAATGTAACTATGTAAGCACTAAGCAGTAATGACCACCGACAACCAACAATACAAACTTCTACATAAAACATCTTCCAACTAAAGCAATTGTTCACAGCCTAACCACTAAGCAGTAATGACCACCGATAACCAACAATATAAACTTCTACATAAAACATCTTCCAACTAAAATAATTGTTCACAGCCTAACCACTAAGCAGTAATGACCACCGACAACCAACAATACAAACTTCTACATAAAACATCTTCCAACTAAAACAATTGTTCACAGCCTAACCACTAAGTAGTAATGACCACCGACAACCAACAATACAAACTTTTACATAAAACATCTTCCAACTAAAACAATTGTTCACAGCTTAACCACTAAGCAGTAATGACCACCGACAACCAACAATACAAACTTCAACATAAAACATCTTCCAACTAAAACAATTGTTCACAGCCTAACGATTCAGAGCTAAACCCCACGCGCCACCACCATGCAAAGAAGCTTGCTCACCTTACACAGAACTAGAGCTATTCATTGAAGGCGAAAATGGCTGAACTTAGGTATCACAGACATCCTGAAATAAAATAAAAAAATAAAGATAAGGAGAAAAGATAATATATCCTCCATTTTATATTCTAGGAGTGCGTTTTTATCCAATAAGATTCAAATTTAAAAATAGCAAAAAAGTACCTCTCACACTCTCACACATAGTTGTTAATGGCGAATAGCGACAAATAGCAATAAGGGTATACGGTATGGAGCGGCAAAGGGAAGTGGCAAGGTGGTTTGCCGCGCGGCAACACCGCCGCCAACCCCTTTGCCGCGTCGGTTTGGTTAGTCACGCGGTGACCGTTTGCCGGTGCGGGAATCATGAGAGAGAGAGGGTAGTGTGAGAGAGAGGGTAGTGTGGGCGGGATCCATTCCAATCTCAACCAATCACACTTTTTTTTTTAAATAGTTTACCACTTAACCAAGTGTTTAACCATTGCCAACACTTTTGAGCATAGTTTACCACTTTGACATGGCACACTCTCATTGGTTGATTTTTTAGTTTGTCACTCTCAAGTGTTTAACCACTCCTTACACCCTAAGGTACCTATGTGCTACATAGCGATAAATGGCGGGCGGCTATTTTATAAATAGCGCTACACTAGAAATTAAAAAAAACATTATATGTATATTATATCAAAATAATACCCTGGTATATATGCTATTTTACATATATATTTAACAAAAACCTAAAATCCAGCTATTTTATAGCTATATTTTATTGCTATTTATATAAAAATAAATAAAAATAACCGTCGCTATTATCGCTATCTATCGATACAACCCTAATAGCGAGCATAGACCTATAGGTTATGTAATGCGCTATAGCGATCACTACTACTGCTATTGACAACTATGCTCTCACAAAATAAATTAGAAACGCTTATCACTGGAAAGGCATCATAAAATTTTAACAGGAACATTATACCTACTGAGCATTATGTCACGATCCGCCTAAACACACAACTTTTTTTCGCGAGTTCCGGAAGGTTCTGGAACACCAAATGCGTCTAGGGCTGCCCGGAAGTTTCCGGAACAGCCTACAAGTTGCTGGAACGATTTGGCACCATCGGAAGGTTCTAGATCAGCCTTCAAAGATCTAGAAAGGGCTGATATTTCTGCATCCAATAATCCTCTAGAAATACCATGAAATCACTTGGAAATCATAGATATTTTGAAGGAACATTCTAGAATACAGCTCATAAAAATCCAAGATATTTTGTATAGAATTCTCTAGATATAGAATTCTCTAGAACTAGTAGTTAGCTAGTATAAATAGGTGATGGGGTCTCATTTGGAGATCACCCAATATCATAGCAAGTTTACATACTTGTACTTGTAACCCTCTCTTGTAATCAATACTAAGTTGTTTCTTTGTAAGCAACACTTGTTATCATCACTTGATCCCTACAAAAACCTTATTATCGTTGGGCACAAAAGCTTAACTTAGATCAAGTCTAAGTCGCTACACGTGAGTCAGAAGTTTACTCCGTGACAAGTGGTATCAGAGCGGGACGATTCATTCGGGATGGCAACCGAAACAAAAGGCGATGAAAGACGCACAACTAAGAAAGAACGAGAGGCAACATATGACAAGCGCATTGGTGACACCGAGGTGGCGGTCACTGAATTGGGTGCGCAACTCGACCTTGCATTCCAATGAGTACAGGCGTTGGAAACTAATTTTGAAACTTTCAAGGATGACGTCAAGTCTCTCATGAGCGTTTGGCGCCACGAGCTTACGACATTCTTCAAGGAGGAAATGTCGAAGCTACGGAACGAGGTGGAAAATAGAATTCGTGATTGTCACCAAAGCTTCTTGGATCTGGAAGCTAAAGTGAAGAAAAACAAGCAAGTAGTTGTGCATTCAGCCAACACCGATCTCTTCACCCCTAGGGTCGAGATCCCAAAACCATCTCCATTCCTTGGCAAAAGAGAAGCACGAGCGGTTGACGACTTCGTATGGGAGATGGAACAATACTTGGGTGGAGTACAAATCAATGATGATGCCACCAAAATCAAAACGGCCAGCATGTACCTAAAAGACACAGCAGGACTATGGTGGAGACGTCGATACACGGACATCACCAAAGGTACGTGCACTATTAACACTTGGGCTGAATTTGTCCAAGAACTAAAGAAACAATTTTACCCGGTCAATGCTGAGCACGAAGCTAGGAGCAAACTGAGAAAGCTCAAGCATACCGGAACTCTCAAGGACTATGTAAAAGAATTCACAACTCTTGTCCTTGAAATCCCCGATCTATCGGAAAAGGATTCCCTTTTCTACTTCCTCGACGGGTTACAATATTGGGCTAGAACAGAATTGGACCGTCGCAATGTTCAAGATTTAGCTACTGCAATCGCCGTAGCTGAAGGCTTGATCGATCTTAAAGAAAAACGTCCTAATAAACCCGTAGTCGAAGAACCTGATGACGACATAGGTAGGGGAGCAAAACCAAGCTACACTTGTGTAACACCCCAAAATCGAATTATTAATTTGCTAGTTTGTTATCATGTTTAACAAAATGAGGTATAATAACTAGGTTAGTAAACCTAGTTAAATGTCTAGCAAATTAAGTAAAGGGAAGAAACTTGTGGCAACTATGATGGGTGATAAACTTGAGGGACTAGGATTGCCAAATTTGAAAATGAATTTAATTAAAACAAAAACTCACACACACAAGGTGGGTGTGTGCGTGAGAACGATCAGGAGCAAGGGGAAACCCTTCTCCTTCAACTACTTACAAGAACTCAAGAATTGAACCTGATTTTGGGGAGAAATCGGATGCATGAGCTTATATTCTTAATCATCTAGACAAGATGAACATGTGGTAAGTTGAAATTTGTGAATTTTTGATCTTACATGAAGTGGGTTATTGGTTAATCCACGAATTGGTTTGAAATTAAGCGTGATTATGTGTTAGAATCGCTATATAAAACGTGTATTATGTATGATTTCGGTTAATTTGATGATTTAAGAAGAAACCCACAATTTTGAATGAAGGTAGCGACATGGGTGTTCTACCCATGTCCAATCCTTGTTTGATGTATTTGTTACTAGCTTGAAATGGGTTTGGTGATGTTAGTTTAGGGTTAATTGCATGAATGGAATGTGATTTTGAACACTCTCTTGGTGATTTAGAAGTTGGAAGTTAATGACTATGCTTGAACTAGTTGTAAACTATGCATAGTAGGTTGTACGCACACCAAATGCTTGATAAAATGACTAGGTAAAGCTAGAAAGTGAAATTGTATGCAAGTTGTGAGTTTACATGTATAGAAAGCGATTGTGATAAAAGTAGTGGTTTACTAACTTGGAAAAATATGCTTTAGATGGTACTCGTATATAAAATCGGGTTGAAAGTATATGTCGGTCAAACTTATGCATTAGGAGCTTGTACATTGTGTTTGAACGAGTGAGGTTGCTATGCGGTCTACTAATCCTTTAGTTAGGGTGAAGATGATGACTAGAATCACCTCCTATGTTCAAGTCTTGTTGAAAGATTGATGTATTATGTGGGTATGATGAATTATTGTTAGATGAAAGTATAGGAATATGATGATGTTATGTTTAATGTTCATTTGGAATGATACATGATGATTAGTAGTTGGTTTTGATGGGTTATGTATGAGTTTAGAAGAATTGTGCATGAAATAGTTGTACGTTATGCTTAAAAGGTAGTACCCACATCAAGTGTATGATGAAATGTATATAGTGTCGTACGTATAGTCGATTATGATGTTACGGGTATTCGATGATAAGTCGATAGTTGAGTATGGTTAATAGTTGACTTTTGAAAGTCAACTAAGTATAAGAAACATGATTTGACTCATTGTCGTAATTGTAGGTTGAAGGGAAGTCGTATGGTACATGTTATAGCAATCCGTGTTAAATGTAATGACATGATGAGTTATATGAGTTTAACGTATACGGATATGATTATATGAAGTTGATTATGTATTTTAATGCTTGTTAGAAATGACTAAGGCAAGTTAAGTGTGAATTATGCGAATGATATGAATGTTACATGTACAAATGAGTATGCTAATAAGAGCGTGGTTTCGATGAAATGAAAGTATAGGAATCACGTCGTGACGGACTCAAGTAGGAGGTGTTAACGGGTCAAGATGAGGCAAGGAATCGGATACGAGCGCGGACGCATAAGGTAAGTGATTTCTATAATCACTTCTTATGTTTGAATAGGTGATATGGTGTTTTAATTTACTAAACATGATGGTTGAGGTCAAATATGTGACGTAATCTTATGTTGTAAAGGATGGAATTTAAAGTTGACCAAAATGCCCTTGATGGGTATTTTGGGCAAACGATCTTAACAAGTAGTTTAGGAACAAGTTATTTGATGACTATAATGTTTTGAGCAAGTATGGAAGTGAAGAGTATGGTCTTGGTATGTCATAAACCAATTAATGCGCAATTACCCATAATGGGTCAAATAATTGGAATGTGATAATAAGTCGATAAGGCGTAAGATAAGAATTTCGTTAATCCGGATGTGAGATTTTAAGTTTATATGGTAGAATGTGAATTTACAAGCATGTAGGAAGAAACGGGAGTTAAACGGTTCAAAAGTTATGCGCGTTTTAGTGCGTACGGACGACGAAACGATTCTGCAGAAAAAGCCACTTTCTAGAGGGCGTCGCCGACGGGTTCCATGGCCGTCGCCGACGGGCTCTAGAAAGCTGACTTTTCTCCGACGCCCTAAATACCTGTCTACGGGTGTTTCTGGCTACGGGTGAATGCAAAGCCCGTCGCCGACGGCCCTAGGGGCGTCGGCGACGGCCTCCCCAAGTCCCAAAAGCTAAAATCTTGTTTGTTAAGTTGATTATGCACCGTAGGCTTCGGTTTGATATCCGTGGACTACGGCGGACTTTCCAAACATGATTTTGATGGTTCCTTAGATGTTTATGGGTTATAAAACTAAGTCTAAGACCCATGTAAATAATGAATGATTATGTAGGAGATACACGTGATCTAATACGTGTTCGTTAAGGTATGTACGTATGTAGATATGTATGTATGTATGTATAAAGATATGTACGAGTGTATGCATGTTTGTAACGATGTAGGAAGGGTATATACGTATGTAGATGTGTATGTACGTATGTATAAGAATAGGTATGAGTGTACGCATGTATGTAAAGATGTAGGAGCGGTATGTATGTATGTAGATGTGTATGTATGTGTGTATAAAGAAATGTACGAGTGTATGCATGTTTGTAACGATGTAGGAAGGGTATCTACGTATGTAGATGTGTATGTACGTATGTATAAGAATATTTATGAGTGTACGCATGTATATAAAGATGTAGGAGAGGTATGTATGTATGTAGTTGTGTATGTAGGTATGTATAAAGTCATGAATGATTGTATGCACATTTGTAAAGTTATAGGGATGGTAGGTACGTATGTAGATGTGTATGTATGTATGTATGTAAGTACATATGTAGGCATGAATTTGACACGTTGAGCGTTAACGTTATTAATGGTGTACCTTGAGAATGAAAAGTAATGCAGGTACGTTATTGAAGCCTCACCAGAAAATGGATACGCAGATGAGATGCTTAAAGTTTCTTAAAGATCTAAATGTGAAGTGTACGCGAATGATCTTGGTTATATAATGTGTGCTAATGTTTTGAATGCATGTGGTGAGTGCAGGTTGTACGGATCACGGGCGATTATCACAAGGAATAGAGGTCGAAGATCGAGTCACTAGAGAGATTGTGCGGGGACGTTGAATGTAAAATGTAGAAAACATAAGCTATGTTTTTAATTAGTAAATAAGAGGATGACGGATTTATGAATAAGAGTTATGATAAAGTTAAAGTTTAAATAAGTTGAGGTATTTATAAAGAAAGAAATTTTATGGCACGAATTTCCGCTGCGACTTTTGTCAAATACGTGTTAGGGTCTAACAAGTTGGTATCAGAGCCCTGGTTTGAGAGAATCAAGTACAAGAGGATAGGTACTTGAACTCGAACCTGTGTGCTCTTATGACAAGAAACCCGTACAATCCGAGACTCAACCAAGATCTAAAGGTAGAAGCAAAGGTAAGTATGTGCTTAAGTATGTATTGGAAGACGCAACCAACATACTTGTACTTGTAACCCTCTCTTGTAATCAATACTAAGTTGTTTCTTTGTAAGCAACACTTGTTATCATCACTTGATCCCTACAAAAACCTTATTATCGTTGGGCACAAAAGCTTAACTTAGATCAAGTCTAAGTCGCTACACGTGAGTCAGAAGTTTACTCCGTGACAAGTGGTATCAGAGCGGGACGATTCATTCGGGATGGCAACCGAAACAAAAGGCGATGAAAGACGCACAACTAAGAAAGAACGAGAGGCAACATATGACAAGCGCATTGGTGACACCGAGGTGGCGGTCACTGAATTGGGTGCGCAACTCGACCTTGCATTCCAATGAGTACAGGCGTTGGAAACTAATTTTGAAACTTTCAAGGATGACGTCAAGTCTCTCATGAGCGTTTGGCGCCACGAGCTTACGACATTCTTCAAGGAGGAAATGTCGAAGCTACGGAACGAGGTGGAAAATAGCATTCGTGATTGTCACCAAAGCTTCTTGGATCTGGAAGCTAAAGTGAAGAAAAACAAGCAAGTAGTTGTGCATTCAGCCAACACCGATCTCTTCACCCCTAGGGTCGAGATCCCAAAACCATCTCCATTCCTTGGCAAAAGAGAAGCACGAACGGTTGACGACTTCGTATGGGAGATGGAACAATACTTGGGTGGAGTACAAATCAATGATGATGCCACCAAAATCAAAACGGCCAGCATGTACCTAAAAGACACAGCAGGACTATGGTGGAGACGTCGATACACGGACATCACCAAAGGTACGTGCACTATTAACACTTGGGCTGAATTTGTCCAAGAACTAAAGAAACAATTTTACCCGGTCAATGCTGAGCACGAAGCTAGGAGCAAACTGAGAAAGCTCAAGCATACCGGAACTCTCAAGGACTATGTAAAAGAATTCACAACTCTTGTCCTTGAAATCCCCGATCTATCGGAAAAGGATTCCCTTTTCTACTTCCTTGACGGGTTACAATATTGGGCTAGAACAGAATTGGACCGTCGCAATGTTCAAGATTTAGCTACTGCAATCGCCGTAGCTGAAGGCTTGATCGATCTTAAAGAAAAACGTCCTAATAAACCCGTAGTCGAAGAACCTGATGACGACATAGGTAGGGGAGCAAAACCAAGCTACACTTGGAGGATTGAAGGACCAAAACCCCCACGAAACAATAACCAACTCGCAAGGAGAGGATGCTTCATTTGCGAAGGGCCACACGATGGACGTGACTGCCCAAAGAAATCTAAGTTAACGGCCCTTATCAGGACCGAAGATGATGAAGCCGAAGGTAGCGGGGAGGCTCGTCTAGGGGCGATGCAACTCCAAGTCCTTAATGCTTTAAGGACACAACAAACAAAGCCGCTAAGAATAACCCATGACCGCTCGAGTAAGACCAAGGAAAATTCCACAAATGAGGACCCAAAAGGTCTTCGATTCATAACACTCGAGATTAACGGGCAACACGCAAAAGCCTTAGTTGATATCGGAGCCAGTCACAACTTCATTACTAGGGACGAGGCCAAAATACTTGGTTTACGGATCAGCACACAGGAGGGACTAATGATGAAGGCTATTGGCGGGGATCCGAAGACAATCGAAGGAGTAACCTATAATGCCAAAGCCAAGCTCGGGACATGGAACGGCAAGATCACTTTCTCGGTCATTCCCATGGACGACTACAAGATCGTGCTCGGGATGGCATTCTTTCGGAGATCCAACGCCATTCCAGCACCTTTTCTCAACACCATGTACATCATCAAGAGCAAAGAAGTTCACACGGCACCTATGGAGACGAATACAAGGTGCCAAGGCAAAGCCTTATCCGCCATGCGGATCGTGAGAACAAAGCGTCGGTCACCCAAGTACCACGACGAGGGCGTCGTGAATTTAGGTGGGGGAGAATGTCACGATCCGCCTAAACACACAACTTTTTTCGCGAGTTCCGGAAGGTTCTGGAACACCAAAGATGCGTCTAGGGCTGCCCGGAAGTTTCCGGAACAGCCTACAAGTTGCTGGAACGATTTGGCGCCATCGGAAGGTTCTAGATCAGCCTTCAAAGATCTAGAAAGGGCTGATATTTCTGCATCCAATAATCCTCTAGAAATACCATGAAATCACTTGGAAATCATAGATATTTTGAAGGAACATTCTAGAATACAGCTCATAAAAATCCAAGATATTTTGTATAGAATTCTCTAGATAGAGAATTCTCTAGAACTAGTAGTTAGCTAGTATAAATAGGTGATGGGGTCTCATTTGGAGATCACCCAACATCATAGCAAGTTTACATACTTGTACTTGTAACCCTCTCTTGTAATCAATACTAAGTTGTTTCTTTGTAAGCAACACTTGTTATCATCACTTGATCCCTACAAAAACCTTATTATCGTTGGGCACAAAAGCTTAACTTAGATCAAGTCTAAGTCGCTACACGTGAGTCAGAAGTTTACTCCGTGACAATTAGCACGCATCTTCTTTCGGGCATTTCTCTCTTGTGTCCGGCTTCGTTTCTTGTCAGAAGCTTGATCCACAAGTGGTATGAACTCCAGTGCTTGTTATTATATTATTTGTGTACATCTTAAAATAACTTTTTTTTTTCTCTAATAAAACATCTTAATACAACAAATAACTTTTTTTTCTCTAATAAAACATCTTAATACAACAACCATATAAAACATCTTATGAACACCCGTAGTGGGCGTGTTTTTTAAAAAAAATTGCAAAATAACGCCAAAAAACGCCCCTCCTCCGCCCCTGTAGGCATTATTGGGCGTGTTTTTCGGCTTTTAGCGTTTTTTGAATAACGCTGAAGGGGGGTTTGACCGGCCAATCATGTGCTTCCAACTCAAATACCTTTATATTTAAATTAAAAAAACAAGAAAATACTAATTAGGTAATCATTGATGGGGCATTATCCCACTACGCCCATTTGTGAAAAACGCCCATAATGCCCCTTTGCTGGGATGACACATGTCGTAAAATGCCCATAGGTAGGGGCTTTATTCATGTGTACCACTACACATGGTCTAATACAACAACCATCCTTAGCAAAAGAATACCTATAACAAAGCTATTAGTAGTAGGGTCTATGGAGGGTAGGATGTTGGCGAACCATAGCTCTGTGATCTGTCCCCCGGCTTCAAACCATATCCAGATAAACACCGTCCGTATTCACCTTCTTTCTATTCACGGTTCAATCGCCATTCACGAATGTGTTTGACTCAGAACAGAAGGCAAAGATGACAACCGAGACCGCGGTTCAATCGCCATTCACGAATGTGTTTGACTCAGAGCAGAAGGCAAAGATGACGACCAAGACCGCGATGGAAACGAGACAATATGCAGGTGTCATGACGGATCTTTCAGGCCAAGATCTCTTGTCAGACAAATGTGACACAATGCATTGGTTAAGTAAAACAATAAAAACAATCATTAAAAAAAAGCAAATACTTCCAAAAACTTTTGCCATGTTTCCTTAGTAAGTCCTAGATATATATGTATTCTAATTAACTTAATCAGCCTCACCCACCTCATCCAAGATCCTCTCAAGAATGGCCATTAGAGAAGAAGACTCAAATTTTCTTGCAACACAAAGGTAAATCAAATTATACTCCTTTTAAATCAAATTAAAACATATGATAAGATAATGTTTCAATTTTTGTCTTGTGTTTGTAGGTACGCGATAGTTACCGGATCAAACCAAGGTATAGGCTTAGCAATATGCAAACAGTTAGCTTCAAAAGGAGTTCAAGTCATGCTAACCGCTCGAGACAAGGAAAAAGGCAAATCCGCGATGAAAACTCTTGAAAGTTGTGCCTTTTTCAATCATCTGGTTTTTCATCAACTTGATGTGTTGGATCCATCTATCATCTCTTCTCTTGTTGACTTTGTGAAATCCAAATATGGGAAGCTTGATATCTTGGTATGATATGTTTTTCTTTCCTCATATTCTGTTTGTATACTATAGTTAACAAATGCTTTTACCTAAACTGATTCAAAACTACTCATAGGTGAATAATGCCGGGATTTTAGGATCGAGTGTGGACACCAATGCATTAGAAGCCTATACAAATGGCAGCGTAAGTTTTTAGATGTAGAATGTTTTGGCGTCGCCTTCATGCCGATAATCTAAAAGTAATATGATTATTGCAGGCTTCAGGATATATCAAATGGGGAGAAATTTCTACACAACCATACAACTTGGGAGAAGCCTGCATTCAAACAAATTATTATGGAGCAAAGAGGATGACCGAAGCTTTCATGCCTCTTTTATCATTCTCCGACTCTCCAAGAATCGTCAATGTTTCATCAAGCTCCGGAAAATTAATGGTAATTATTTGCTAATTTGTGTTTAGTAAGTCCTAAAATTAACATCCTTTTTTAATATGACAAACATGTTATTGACACAGTATGTAGTCAACGAGTGGGCTCGTGACATCTTGAACGATACTAAATCTCTAAGCGAAGATGGAATTGATGAGGTCCTCGAAGTTTTCCTTAGGGATTTGAAAGAGGGTTCTTTAGAAACAAAGAAGTGGCCATCTTTTTTATCTGCATATACATTATCAAAAGCAGCATTGAATGGCTACACAAGATTGTTAGCGGAGAAGCATCCGGATTGTATGATAACTTGTGTTTGCCTGGGGCATGTGAAGACAAATCTAAGTGTATTTACAGGACCCTTGAATGTTAAAGAGGGTGCCCACAGTGTTGTTAGGCTTGCTTTGCTATCCATTGATCATGGGCTGCCCACAGTGTTGTTAGGCTTGCTTTGCTATCCATTGATCATGGGCTGCAGCATTCTGGTCTTTTCTTTCATAGGGATGAAGTATCATCTTTTTGATGAATGTAAAACCTTATTAATTCAACTCGTTAATCCAACAATCTGACACGATCACCACCACTAGACGAAATTATATATCTTAAATGAGTTTTATTGTTATATATGAATTTTTTTATATCAAATACATGTGAATATAAGAAAGAAAAAAACTGTGTAAAATTTGAGATTTTCGAGTCTAGCTTGAGTGAATCTTGAAAGTTGAAGCCAAGCATGTGTTTAGACTATGGGTGTGGTTTGCCTTTTCCAGTCTCATGCAAACTTCCACATGTGCTACCTTATTTTCACACCTCGTCCATGTATAAGGGGTATGCGGGTATGGTTTCACTTTTCACAAAAAGCTTCACACCTACTAAATATTTATATCTGATTTAAAAAAAAAAAATTGGTACGCTCACATCCTGTCTCCACACTAGACCATTCACACCGTTGCCACGCCATAGGCGCCATGGTGTTCCACGCCGTTGAAGCCACCCATGGCCGGTTTTGGGCCTGTGCAGGTCGGGCCACTGCACAAGGCCCAAATCAGAAAGGGGCCCAAAGTTTTTATATATTATATTACCTTATAATCAGATTTAATGAAAGTCCCCGTACTTGTTAACTGGACATCTGGGCCAGAAAACCTTATAAGTCATAAACAACTTTGAATTTGTGATTTGGGCCCAATTAAACAATAATCCATTGAACATCCATTATTATTTCATTTAATTACCCAATTTGTGAATTTGTGATTTGGGCCCAATTAAACTAATTACCCATACCAGTTGGCTGGGGGGCAGAAAAAAAAAGACGAACAACATTCAACAACATTACCGAATAGCGATCCTTCAAGCGATTCAAGGGAGGTTTTGGGCCGACATCATCACTCATCAGGTATTATGGTTATGAAATTGTTAATTTTGAAGTATAATTTTGCATATAGTTTCATAAAATCGACCTATGGTTGCATTCTTTTTTTAGAGTTAGGCATTAGCCTTTGCATTCTGATGTTTGTAACAATATAGTTCTATTTCTTAGTGATTTTAAAAGTAATGTTTCAAACATTATGTGTGAATTTTGAAACTTTGAAGTTCGATTAATGATGTTTAAACTTTTGCAAGATGAAATTTAACGTTTGAACTTTAATGTTTTATTGTGCGTTTGTTTAATTGTTTGATTTTTAGGAGAGCTTTGCTTCTAAAACGTTAGGAGAGCCTCACGATTTGCTAAAGTAAGTTTGTTAGATCATTTTGCTACACTACTATTGTTTTGTTTATTTTATAACAATTAATCAATTATCGTTGTATTGTGGTTTTTGTATATATAAGTGATAAATTTATATTATAGAGAGGGGCCCAAATTTTTTGTCTCGCACGAGGCCCCAATTTTTTTTATAATTCTCGGGGACGGCGGCTTCATCCATTTCCACGCATATTCCACTTCCCTACACCCCCATCGCCTTAAAGGGCTTGTTGAGTTATCGAGTTAAGATAGAAGTTAGTCTAAATTGGTCATAACCGAACCTATTTAGCTTATGAAACACTTAAAATATTCCATCAGTGCTTTTTAAATCATTAAACATTAATTTTACGAAGTTTATAAATTATTTATTGTATAATATTGTTAAATAATAAATTTTTAGAACGTCAAACATACACCCTTATCCTACTTCAAATCTACAATATCATCCAACTTGTGACTCGAACCCTCAACCTCATGGGAATAGACACCTTGTTAACTCACTTTGATATCATCAAGCTACAAGCTATTTCAATAATAAATACTATATTCAGTTTGGCTAATTATGCTAGAAAGAATGTTTTCTAAAACAAACAATTTTATGAACAGCCAATTTTCTAAACAAACTAAATTAAAAAAATAAATAAATAATTATTTTCAGATGGATGATAAGAACTAGAAATAAAAAGGAGTAAACAACAAATTTGACATTAAACTATTAAAGAAACAATTATAATAACAACAAAATAAACTAATACTCCATTATTATTTTATTTGCTCTGCCAAAACAAAACAACAACAACAACAACAATGAATTAATTAATCATTAAACTAAGTAATGGTCATATTTTTAACAAATGGTAGGTGGATTTTGTGTTTACGTGTCCTCCTGATTTGTGCTTATTTTGCAGGTTTCCATAGCCATTACCCCATTGGCTGCTGCTGCTTCTTCTTCTTCATCAAATCCTCCGAACATGTCGGAATCTGGGCAAAACAGGTACTATCATTTGATTGTTCATAATCTCCACCAAACGTTTTCATTTAATGTTTATTATTCTTTGTTCGTCAAGTCAACCAAACTGTTTTATCTCATCTGTTCATAACATACATAATCCTGATCCTCAATATTTAAACATAATATTATTCTATATTATACAACTATTTTTCCAGAGTTTGATGTAGCTATTAGTTACTACTATTGTTGATGAAGACTGTTGGCTGTGCCAATGGGTGGGTGGTGGTCCATTGACAAAGGCAAAGCCGGTCATGGGTTCAACTCCCAGACAACAGGAATAAAAGAAATTGGCGGTTAAAAAAAGACTGTTGGCTGTAAAAAGTCAAAATCGTCTCTATTTTTCAGATTTCAGGACCTAGATACTAGATGGGAACTATTTATTAATATATCTTCAAAATAAAAAAAAATTACTTTTTTTATCATTTTTATTATTTTCACTATAACTTAAGTTAAAGGCGCAAAGGGTGAGTCTGTCGCCTAGGCGCAAACACTTAAAAAAATGATGCGCCCGACATAAACAAGGCGCCACGTACTGTGTTCCAGGCCTTTTTTTTGCTGTTTCAGTCATGTTTTAAGTTGTTTTTTAGCTTGTTTAGACAAGTATAATATGGGCTGCGTGTGGGAGCCTAGGTGCGCGTCTTAAAAGATTGTATGCAAGAAAAACCTTTAAGCAAGGTTTTAAAACCAGTTAAACCGGATGTCGGAAGCTTGGAAGCTTGGCCGGCATGAATCATACCGGTAAATTGAGGGAACATGAAAGAAGTTGTACCACCAGTAAATTTAATTGGGTTATACCGGTACCGGGCCAAAGGTAAAAATTTGGACTTTTACTCTTTTATGGGCCTGAAAAATTACCTTCTTAGTTAAAACGCCCACAATCCAGGTTTACCTTCTTGTATTAACTTGATGAGGATGACGTTGATAGTGAGGATGATGTTGATAGTGAATTTTTGGATTATTTTTTATTATAAATTAACTTTTGGAATAATTTTTATTATGGAATAATGTAGTTTTGGATTACTTTTTGAGTTGAAATTGTATTTTATGGATTTATAGGGTTGATTTGTCAACCCGGTTGAACCTCCCGGTACACCCAGTTCATCAACGGGTTGAACCATTTCTGAGCCCAACCCAATACGATTTAAAGACCGGTTTTTAAAACATTGTTAATAAGTATGGTTACGTTATCAATTTATCATTTTACGCGTTATGGCTGTATAATGTTATTACAAAACATTTTTAGTCAAATGAGTGTGACTGGAAAGATTAATTGTCAACTGGTTGTGGTTTAAAAAATATTTATCAAGTTAGTTCTAATCAACAACTTAAGCTACATTTTGGTGTAGTTAATCATTCCATACTCAGCGCTATATAGTATATTTGTATTTGTTTTTCTTAACCAATTTGTTGCATATGTAAATATGTGTAGATATGCAGTGGTAACAGGGGCAAACAAAGGTATAGGATTTGAAATTTGCAGGCAACTGGCTACAAATGGGGTCAAAGTAGTGTTGACTGCTAGAGACGAAAAGAGAGGCGTTGATGCCCTTGCCAAATTCAAAGACACTCATCTTTCCGATCTTGTTTTATTCCATCAACTTGATGTGCTGGATCCTGTTAGTGTTGCTTCCTTAGCTCAGTTTGTGAAAACACAATTCGGAAAGCTTGATATCTTGGTACGCTTCAAAACCGTGTTTTTCAAATCTAGCAATCTTGCATTTTGACCACACTTTCGCGAAAAAATGTACAGGTGAACAATTCTGGGATAGGTGGTGTTGTGGCTGATGAAGAGGCTTTGAGGGCTGCAAGTAATAGTGCCAAAGAGGTAATCGTTTTAATGTACGAGTGGTTGTTTTTACACAACTTATCTTATTTTCATTTTATTATAACTAATTTTGTCTTAATACAGGCGGCTGCAGGAAGCCAAATCGAGTGGGGAAAGATATTAAACGAGTCTTACGAGTTGGCTGTACAATGTGTACAAACAAACTACTATGGGGCGAAAAGGATGGTTGAGCATTTCATTCCTGTTCTGGAATCATCTGATTCCCCAACGATTGTGAATGTTTCTTCGTCCATGGGAAAGTTAAAGGTACGCGATCCAACTGAAATGCACGCATAAAACATCCATCTCTTGTGCTACATATGTATGTGCGATACGATCGTTTATTGCAAGTAATTAATCATTTTTGGAAAAATACTACACCCAGTAATTATGACCCATTTTCAATGAATGAGCTGATTTGGGCAGTTTTTTTAGCTTGATGGGTTGTTTACTCAAATTACAACCTAGGGATGAGCTCGGTACTGTATCGGTATCGAAAGTACCGATCCTGAAAATCGTTAAAAATGGGTACTGGTACCGGAAGTGTTTGGTACGGTATGGTATTCGAAGATAAAAAGTGGGTAAATACAGTACCGGTCTCAAAAATCGCAAAAAATGACTGGTACTGAAAGTGCTCGGTACAGTATGGTTTTGTACTAGTAAGCTACCGGTTCAGTTTCCGTACCGAATACCATTTGCTCATCCTTACTACACTCCACCTGGCCACCTTCGCCACTAGCCGCCATAAAAAAAACGTTTTTAGTGGGTGAGCTCATTTTGATACTCTCTTTCTCTTTCAACCAAAACCCTTTGTAGTCAGGACCCGTTTTGACCTGTTACCTTTAATAGAACCGACATGACCGGTCTAGTATATCACTTGTTCTTTTTTTTCCTTTTTTTTGTTTACGTATTTTATTTATCTGTTTCAGGGTTTGAAAAATGAATGGGCTAAAGGTATACTTAGTGATATTGAGAACCTAACAGAAGAGAAAATAGATGAAGTAGTTGGTGAATATTTGAAAGATTACAAAGATGGCTTGTTAGAAGCCAAAGGTTGGCCTCCTTTAATGTCAGCATATATCCTCTCAAAAGCAGCCTTGAATGCATACACAAGAATTTTGGCGAAAAAATACCCAAGCTTTTCCATCAATTGTGTGTGCCCAGGCTTTGTTAAAACCGACATTAACTATAATACTGGCATACTAAGCGTCGAAGATGGTGCAGAAACTCCCGTTAAGGTTGCATTGTCTCCCAAAGGGAGTCCTTCCGGGTGCTTCTTCGATAGAAATGGTGTCACATCATTTGAATAAATGTATGATATGTTGTATGTATAATTCAACATTGGGACAATGGTCACTCTTGTATCCTATGGTATGCTTGTTTTGAGATTTGAGTTTATGGTTCTGTCTGGAGAAAGACGATTGACTTAAGTAGGCGACTGATCATGTTTCTACATATTAACTGTGGTTAACTCGTTGGGCTGAAAGTCTGAAACAAAGGTGGTCCAACGGTGTTGACACAAAAGACTTGAGGCCGCGCAAGGAGCTCAGCTTCAGTGTTGATCGATAGAATCATAGAAGGGTAGAGGGGCTATCAAGAATCTTCTTTTCAATGTATGCAAGGGTAACGTCGTCACTGTTAGAGAGAGTTCCAATGTCACGAGTTAGATGTGAGAGTAAGTATAGGTAGTATGAGATAAAGAGTATAGCGAAATGAGATCATTGTTGACCCCTTTTCTCTATAGGGTGATGACGTCATTCAAGTCATGCAAAAACCTAATTAACCTAAATAACTGTTAGGGGAGGATTTTCTAACAATTAGTGATCCTTATTCGTTATCCTCACTAGTGATCCTTACTTCTGTGACAGGTGGTGATCCTCAGAAGGGCTTTAGGATCAGGATCATGGATCACTTCAAGGATCCTCATACTGACGATTGTTTACTTATGTTTCATAACATCCCGCAGGTATAACAAGCTTGACCAGGTCTTAGCGGCATTCTTGGAGAATATTCCCGAAGTATTCTGCACGTGCTAGATCAAAACTAGACGTTATGGAGAACGTGGAGGCTTGGCTTGAAAGTCGGAGAGTTTGTTAACTAGATATTTTTCTTATTTGAAAGGGGCAACGAGCTAGTTAGTGACACTTAATCATTTTTTGGCAGTTTCACACACTCGCAAACACTCTCATACAAGCTCTCGTTCAAACACTTAGCAATTACTTACACATTTTACACATATCACTGTAGTGATCCTTGTACCTAGCTCGTTGCTATCCGAAGTTGTAAACGTTAATTCATTTATTTGAGCTTGGTGATCGGTAGTTTCCATCACCCGGGGTTTTTTGTGCCGGAGATCAACTCTTGATCAAGGGCTTTTTCCCCGTATAAATCCTTGTGTTGTTTGTGCATTCCACATTGAAGTGATCCTCATTGTTGTTAAACCTTTTGAGCATCATACCCCGTAATCTAGAGTTTGGTTGCAATATCATCATCAGATTTTTTGACCAAAACAGTTTGGCGCCCACCGTGGGGCAATTGGTGCTTCGTCCTTAAGAAAATACGCATTTCTGTGCTTAATTCGGCTCACTACAACCAAGCAGATGGCTTCCTCATCAAAGAATGCTTCAAACCTGATGCCCTCATTCACTTCCTCACAAGGCGTCCCTCCTTTGCCTCCACCACCTTCTGGATCCCAGAAGAATACAGAAAATGCTGCGAAGAAACCGACTCCCATTTTCTCAAAACCACCTGCTTCTTCTGTTTCAACTAATCCTACTACTAATGATCTCTATACCTTGATTTTGCAGATGAGGAATCATGCACAAGAGCAGGATAAGACCAACGAAAGGATCCTCCGGGAGATTGATGAAATTAAGAAACAGAAGAAAACGGCAGAGGATCATTCTCCACTGATGCCCAGATCTTTGAATTTTGACACTCCGGTGGTTACTTCTCAGCCGTCAGTGGTTCCAAACATTCAATATGCGGGTGGACCAAAAGGAGTGCACTATGGAACAACAGCTATGACCCAGTCACTAGGTTCATATTTCCAGCCAGCAGGATCCTATCCCCAGCATATGGGATCCCTCACGAGTACAGGAGGATATTCAGGAATGCACCAGGTTCAAGGATCCTCCTTCGTTCCAGGATCATCCCAGGTTCAAGGATCCTCCTTCGTTCCAGGATCATCCCAGGTTCAAGGATCCTCCTTCGTTCCAGGATCATCCCAGGTTCAAGGATCCTCCTTCGTTCCAGGATCATCCCAGGTTCAAGGATCCTCCTTCGTTCCAGGATCATCCCAGGTTCAAGGATCCTCCTTCGTTCCAGGATCATCCCAGGTTCAAGGATCCTCCTTCGTTCCAGGATCATCCCAGGTTCAAGGATCCTCCTTCGTTCCAGGATCATCCCAGGTTCAAGGATCCTCCTTTGTTCCAGGATCGTCCCAGTTTCAGGGATCCTTCCAGATGCCAGGATCCTTGAGGAGTTTGCAAACAGGGAGTTCAGATGTCCATCAAGGAGATTTTATCCCAATGCAGACCAATGCCTCTGCTGGCCCCTCGATCATTCCAGAATCTCAACAATATGGATTAACCTCCATATTTCCTAACTTGAATCCAATGGGAGGTAACACTTTTAATAATTCTCATACTATTAACCATGGTTTTATGCAGGATCCAGGTATCAATCATGCCATGGCCAGAGAATTGCAAAAGCTAAAGGATATGATCTCGAGTGTTCCGGGAGTAGTCAAACCTATTCCAGAGATTGCAGATGGGAGCCACAGGATATCTCGCTTTGCACCACCAATCTGTGATGCTGAGATACCCAAGAGGTTCCATGTGCCTACAATGAAACTGTATGACGGTTCGACGGATCCTGAAGAACACATAGCACAATACAGGGAGAGGATGGAGATCAATCCAATCCCAGAAAAGTTAAAGGAAGCATGCCTATGCAAAGGATTCGGATCCACTCTCACTGGATCAGCTCTCAAGTGGCGGCTAAGTCTTCCTCCCTATTCTATTACCTCATTTGCAAACCTAGTTAACTTGTTTAATGCTCAGTTTTCTTGTAGTAGAAAATTTGAACGATTAACTAGTGATTTATATAGGATAACCCAGGGTCATAATGAATCATTAAGGGATTACATTACCAAATTTAGTAAAGAATCCTTAGACATTCCCAACTTAGATATAGCCACAGCTGTTGAAGCCTTCAAAATGGGATTACTTAGGGATTCCTTATTTTATGATGATCTTGTTATGACACCGTGCAGGAACCTAGATGAGGTAAGAACCCGGGCCCTCAGGTTCATCCGGCTAGAGGATGACAAGAGGATTCAGGAGAGGATAACAGGATCCTCAAAGCAGGATAAGCAAGGATCCTCATTCAGAAACAACAAGTTCAGATCCTACAACAAATCTGATAATCAGAACGTGCATTCTATTGATCAAGAAGAGGATGATGAGGACTATCCTCCAATCTCTGAATATTGCTTTAGTGTTGATAACAATGAACTAATCCTTGCCTTGCAGAACCTAGGTGATAAAGCTAGATGGCCAAGAAAGAATGAAAGGTCAGCTGCAACAAAGGATAAATCAAAATGGTGTGCATATCATGAAGATTTTGGGCACCTCACAGAAGAATGCATTGCATTAAGAAAGGAGATTGGGTACTTGTTGAGCAAAGGGCATCTAAAAGAGTTGTTGGGTAGGAAAAAGTCAAGGACTCAGGATCCTGAGAGGATCCCTGAGAAGGCTCCAGCCCCTCCAGCAGACGCTCAAGTGATAAACTTTATCTCTGGGGGATCCGACATTTGCGGCACATCCTTCTCAGCAGCTAAGAGGCATGCGAAGGAAACCAAAATGGATAACGGAGAAAGGCCAGTTCGAACATCGAGTGTCTCCGAAGGAAAAGTCATAACCTTTGATGAAGAGGATCGTACTGATATCCAGGATCCTCATCACGATGGTTTAGTTATTACTCTTTTTATATCTAACTGTTTTGTCCGCAGGATCCTAATAGACGGAGGAAGTTCAGTGAACATTATCCAGCTTGACGTCCTAAAGAAGATGGGTATTCCCGAATCAGAGATCATACCAAGATCCTCCGTGCTCGTGGGATTTAGTGGCGAAACCAAAAACACCCTGGGGGACATTAAACTCCCAATATATATCGAAGGCTTACACTCTTATCAAAAATTTTGTGTTATTGACTGTTTATCTTGTTGTAATGTTATCCTTGGCAGGCCCTGGATACACGATATGAAAGCAGTCCCGTCCACTTACCATCAATGTGTGAAGCTCCCTAGTCCTTGGGGAATAGTAAAGATCGATAGTGATCAGCAGGAAGCTAAGAATTGCTACACTTCATCGATGAAACCAGCTTCGAAGTCAAGGGAGCAATAGCAATCGAGGTATCCTCCAAGAAATGTCTTGGAGGCCAGAGAGCAGAATGTGGTAGAAATCCTCATGGATACTGATGATCCTGAATCCAAAATCTATATCGGGTCAGGGATCCTTGGCGAAATGAAAGAAGACCTCATATCCTTCCTCAAAAGGAGAAAGACTACCTTTGCATGGAAACATGAAGACATGACTGGTATATCCAAAGATGTTATTACCCATAAGCTCGGCATCGACAGATCTTTCAAACCAATCCATCAAAGAAGAAGGAAGTTTGCTCCAGAAAGGAATGCCATTATCCAGGAAGAGGTAGAAAAATTGCTCCGGGCAGGTATGATTAGAGAGGTCAAGTATCCAAGATGGTTGGCCAATGTGGTAGTTGTTCAAAAGAAAAATGGAAAGTGGAGGGTATGTGTCGATTTTACCGATTTAAATAAGGCATGTCCCAAGGATCCTTTCCCTTTACCCCACATTGACTCCATGGTGGATGCAACTGCGGGTCATGAACTGTTAACTTTTATGGATGCCTCTTCTGGATTTCAACAAATCCAAATGGAACCATCCGACCAAGAGGATACAGCCTTCATGACTCCAACTGGTATATATTGCTATATTGCTATGCCGTTTGGATTGAGAAATGCAGGTGCAACATACCAAAGGCTGGTGAATATGATGTTCAGGGATCAGATCGGACAAACTATGGAGGTCTACATAGATGATATGGTGGTAAAATCCTTGAAAGCTGAGGATCACCTACGAGACCTGGAGGAAGCATTTGATATCCTTGACAAATATAATATGAAGCTTAATCCTTCAAAATGTCATTTTGGTGTTAAAGCAGGTAAATTCTTAGGATACATGGTGACTAAGAGAGGCATTGAAGCTAGCCCGGAACAAATCAAAGCAATAGTGAACATCAAATCTCCGGCCAATGCTAAGGATGTTCAAAGGTTAACAGGAAGGATAGCAGCCTTGAACAGATTCATATCCAAGTCCTCCGAAAAATGTAAAGAATTCTATGACATCCTAAGGAAGAACAAGAAATTTGAGTGGACGGAGAAGCATGAAAATGCTCTAAAAGCCCTCAAAGATTACCTATCTTCGGCCCCGGCTTTAATGAAACCAGAAAAAGGTGAAGTGTTATCCTTGTATCTCGCGGTATCCTCAAAAGCAGTAAGTGCGGTCCTTGTTAAGGATCATCAAGGTACACAACATCCCGTCTATTATGTAAGTAAAAGTTTACTTGATGCCGAATCCAGGTACTCACACCTTGAAAAGCTTATCCTTGCATTAATAATGGCATCTACTAAGTTAAGACATTATTTTGAAACTCATGTTATCATTGTTAAAACTAATTTTCCAATTAAGAATGTCCTCAGGAAACCAGAGATGTCAGGAAGGATGGCTAAGTGGGCAGTGAAATTGAGTGCATATGATATAAGATATGAGCCTAGGACAGCTATCAAATCCCAAGCATTAGCTGACTTTGTGGCTAATTTCAGTAGTGATTTACAAGAAGAAGCTGAGTTAGAAGTCCAGCAGCTAGAGGAGACCAAGGATCCTTGGATACTTCACACTGATGGATCCTCAAATGTCAAAGGCACAGGGCTTGGAATACTACTAAAATCGCCACAGGGGGACATAATACCCCATTCTATAGCTTGTGAGTTCCAAACCACTAATAATGAGGCTGAATATGAAGCCTTAATTGCTGGTTTGCAAATTGCAAAGCAAATGGGGATCAGGTATCTTGAGGTACACGTAGATTCTTTGTTAATTACAAATCACTTTAATGGATCATATGCTGTTAAAGGTGAAAAACTAACCAAATATTTGGAGATAGTCAAAAGTTTGGCACTCTCTTTTGTTTCCTTTAGTTTGTCACAGGTAC
Organism: Helianthus tuberosus; assembly: GCA_030545235.1. NCBI lineage: Eukaryota > Viridiplantae > Streptophyta > Magnoliopsida > Asterales > Asteraceae > Helianthus > Helianthus tuberosus. The sequence continues at coordinate 33,228,818 of CM060447.1, read as the reverse complement.
CAAGGGAAGAAAATACAGAAGCTGATGCATTGGCTAACTTAGGATCATCTTTGAAGATCCCAGAGGATATCAGGATTCCTATTATCCATATCCTGACCCCGGCTATCGAGGATCACCAGACTATGGAGATAGGAGACGATTCTGCAATTATCCCTAATGAGGATATTCAATCCTATTCAGGATCCAGATCATGGATCTCACCAATTATGAGATACTTACAACATGGAGAGATTCCTACAGGAGAAAACCCTAGGGCTTTCAAATCTAAGGTATCTCAATTCACAATTATGAATAATATGTTGTATAGACGATCTCTTGCAGGACCATACTTGAGATGCATTGAGGATCCTGAAGTTCAGGAAGTTTTAAAAGACTTCCATGAAGGAGATTGTGGAAACCATACTGGGGGCAGGGCTCTATTTTCAAGGATCCTGAGGACAGGATATTATTGGCCAACCATGAAGAAAGATGCTGTGGAGTATGCCAGAAGATGCGATCCTTGCCAGAGACACAGCAATATCCTTCATCAGCCAGCCGAATTATTGCATCCTATATCCTCCTCTTGGCCATTTATGAGATGGGGTATGGATATAGTTGGCAAGCTCCCTAAGGCACCTGGTGGAAAAGTATTCATGCTAGCTATGACTGATTACTTCTCCAAGTGGATAGAGGCTGAAGCTTTTGCCCAAGTTAGAGAAAAGAACCACTAACTTTTGTGACAGCTGGGGGATTAGGATGATAACATCAACACCAGTCCACCCACAAGCTAATGGTCAAGCAGAATCATCCAACAAGATCATCATCAACAACTTGAAGAAGAAGCTTGGATCCAAGAAAGGAAAATGGGCAGAAGAGCTACCCTATGTGCTCTGGGCTGACAGGACAACCCCTAAGAATGCTACTGGTCAAACACCATTCTCTTTGGTGTTTGGGGCAGAATCAGTGATCCCAACAGAAATGGTGGTTCCTACTGCTAGAACAAATACCCGTGATCCTGAGGAAAATGATGAAAACTTGGCTCAAGACCTGGATACTATTGAAGAAATCAGGGATATGGCTAGGATCAGGATGGCCAGTTATCAACAGAGAATGGCTAGTGCTTACAATAAAAATGTCAGGATCAGGAGGTTTCAAGTTGGAGATATGGTGTTAAGGAAAGCATTTCAAAACACCACCAATCCTGCTGATGGAAAATTGGCTCCAAAATGGGAAGGCCCTTATTTGATTGAAGCTGAAGCAGGAAAGGGGGCATATAGATTGCTAACCATGGAAGGTGATTTGCTACCAAGAGCTTGGAATGCTGTTCACTTGAAGAAATATTTCATGTGACAAGGATCCTCGAAGTAGAGGTGATCCTAGTGGAAGGGATATCCTTAAAGGATCCTCAAAGTATCGGTGATCCTTATTCAGGTAATATCCTAATCTTGAACTATTTCATTTCTTAATTTTCTCATCTAAGGATAAGGATCATGTATCCTTTATCCATCTCTCACGTGAGTTCAAGTTTTGAAAGTTCAGGTATCTTTAGCACAACGTTGGTTATCCACAGAAGCAATCCGTCCTTTGGGTTTAACCCCAGTTATTTGGGCTTGTCCCCAGATTCCGCCTGCAGCGCACGATGATCCTGGTATAGTTCAAGGCTTTGGGACCAGTACTCATTATAGGGGCTGATAATTCCATTGTTCTGGCTATGCTTAGGATCCTACGTATAATGGTAGACGTACCATACATCCGTTCATAAGGTTTCTAACGTTTTCACGTTAGCTAAGGTTTTGGCATCTTCATGTCACTAAGTTTGGATAGTCGCCAGTTAGGGCCATACTCCAGTTTACATACGATCCTTGGGCTTGTCCCCAGTTATCCTTGGGCTTGTCCCCAGTTATCCTTGGGCTTGTCCCCAGTTATCCTTGGGCTTGTCCCCAGTTGCTAACTCTTCTCTTATATTGGCTTAGTCCCAAGTAATGCTCTATTTCAGGTCTTTGAGGATAGACAGCTAGGGATCCGTGATCCTTATTTCACTCTAAGGTTTATCTTATAGTTATCCTTATTATGGTTAGGATCCTAACTTGGATCTTCAGGTATGATCCTTAACTATTTTTGATTCTATTCAATCATTTATTTGAATAACCCTTGTACTTGACAACTGAAATTGTGATTCTTAAACTGTATCACTTTTTAGAACTTGTCGATTATGGGATATGTGATCCTTGATCATATCCTAAACTTTTTGGATACTTTTTTTTTATTTTTTCAAAGCTTGATAAGTATAAACAAAATGAACATTATAACAGTTGAAAAGTAACATACTAAAAGGGATAACAACACATGATAAGCGACAAAAGGTTAAGTTTTTATTTATCAACAAAAGGCTAACCCTTTAAAGGTTGTCAAAATTACCTACCCGAGCATCTACCAGCAAAACGTGGCCCGTCCGCTGGGGTAGGTAAAGGGTGTCCATGATAATGAGTTCAAAAGTAGTGCAGGAAATAAAGACGGAAGGATAACAAGTGGCTTCATCCCCCAAACAGAGGATCCATCCACCACCTATTATCCTGCCTATTGTCCAAAGGATCATACATGATCCTTAATCCTAAAAACCTATTGTTCAAAGTACAACCCATGAAATTGTCTTAAACATCACAACCATAAAAACAACCACTAAACTAAAAATTGGGCTCCGGCCTTAGCACATACATCCATCATCGCCCAATTGTGCAGCTCACACCTTGGCTGCATCACCACCAGCATCGTCACCACCAGCCTGATCCTTCCCGCTGCCACTTGCCTCAATTGCCAGGACATCAGCTGCCTCCTCCTCATCATCCTCAAGATCTGCCAACCTTGCCTTCCAACCTTCAACGTCCCAGCTGCTTTTGTCAAAGCTAGGATCTTGAGCTTCCTGGGCCATCTTCAACTTAGTCTGATACATTGTGATGGCAGCAGAAAGCTTGGTATTTTCGATGAGGTCATGCTTTTCATAATCAAAGTTGACCAGCGCCTTGGCCATTTCCTGCTTGGTATCCTGGAGTTCCTTCCGAGCATCAGCAAGTGCAAGATCTTTGAGCACGGCAACTTGTTGGAGATCAGCTATTTTCCTGTCTTGATCCTCTACATGGCCCACATAATCCTCGATCTCAGCAAATTTCTGCAGAAAGAAGATAAGGCAGTTTAAGGTCAAGTGATCCTCATACGAGTAGGATACAAAGGCAGAATTAAGGATCCTTACATCATTGAAGTATTCGAGAAACTGGTGGCGGATCAGTGCTAGCCCTTGAAGATCCTCAGCATCAGAAGTTTTCCTCTTCTTAACGGCCTTTCCTTTGGTGGGTGCCCTTGGAATGGAGATGCTAGGACTGGTAGTGGACTTCTTCCTCCTGGGTCGTACGAGATCAAGATCAGCTGCGTTGAATTGGGAAACAGGCTTGACAGGTTTTCCAGCGCCTACACATTCAAACCAAGATGAGTATCCTTCTCCTATTTCAATTTATCTATTTATTTTAATATTTAAACTATACAAAAGACAGGATACTTACTCGACATGGTAATGGAACCTGAGGATACTTCTTGTGAGTCTTGGGTGTCTATCTTGAATGTCCTCGTTTCAGGATCAAGCTTCCCAAAAAGCAGCGAGCCTGTCCTTGGTTTCAGGTGATGTGCGGATATGTGAAACGGCGATAGCTGCAAAACAAGAAAGCAAAAATATAAGTTATCCTTGCAATAAAAGAAAGTTCCTGGTGATCCTTATCAGGATCCTCCATCCTACCATGGGTAGCCCAATTTTTTGGAAGATCCTTTCCATCCTGGATAGAATCTCTTTTGACAAAGAAAAAGCGACGTTTCCAGTCTTTGTCATTCTTGGTGACTTTCAGAAGAGGATGATCAGCACCGGGTTTTCGCTTGAACAAATAGCGATGGGAACCAAAAGTAGTGATATCGTACAGCTCCGCCAATTCTGACATGCCCAAAGCAATGCCTTCTTGTTCGATGATCCTCTCCAGGGTAAACAAGACCCTCCAAATCATCGGCATCGCTTGAATATAAGAGATGCCGGTAAGGGAAAAGAAAGATTGTGTGAACTCTGGGAAGGGATAGGTGTATCCTATAGTGAATGGAGTGGCTGGAAATGCAACCCATGTTTCTGAAACACAGTCGCTAAGGGTAGAAGGATCAAAGGGTCTGAAAAAGGCATTCGCCGGAAAACAGCAACGGATTTTGTCTATCTGTGCGTCGTTAAAACAACACTTTTCGTTCGATGAATCCTTGATGATTTTCTGACTTTGCAAAGGGCTATCCTTCTTGTGATCTTTACCCGGAGAACTTCGGAGCAACATCTTGAAGAAAAGATAAAAACAGAGCAAGAGAGGGAAGAGGATAGAGAGAGAGAATACCTGAGCGTCTTCGGAATGAGGATTATAAAGGGAGTTTCTCTGAAAATTTAAATGCATTTGATCCTATCTATATCTCTATTTATAATCATGATCTTGCAGGTTGTCACTTCCGTGACATCATCATCGCAACGGCTAGTCCTATACTAACGGCTATATATCCGTTAATTTGTTATGGATAAGATCAAGAAAACATAACTCGCTAATTTTACAATTTCACTCCTTATATTTTGGGGGCAATTGTTAGGGGAGGATTTTCTAACAATTAGTGATCCTTATTCGTTATCCTCACTAGTGATCCTTACTTCTGTGACAGGTGGTGATCCTCAGAAGGGCTTTAGGATCAGGATCATGGATCACTTCAAGGATCCTCATACTGACGATTGTTTACTTATGTTTCATAACATCCCGCAGGTATAACAAGCTTGACCAGGTCTTAGCGGCATTCTTGGAGAATATTCCCGAAGTATTCTGCACGTGCTAGATCAAAACTAGACGTTATGGAGAACGTGGAGGCTTGGCTTGAAAGTCGGAGAGTTTGTTAACTAGATATTTTTCTTATTTGAAAGGGGCAACGAGCTAGTTAGTGACACTTAATCATTTTTTGGCAGTTTCACACACTCGCAAACACTCTCATACAAGCTCTCGTTCAAACACTTAGCAATTACTTACACATTTTACACATATCACTGTAGTGATCTTTGTACCTAGCTCGTTGCTATCCGAAGTTGTAAACGTTAATTCATTTATTTGAGCTTGGTGATCGGTAGTTTCCATCACCCGGGGTTTTTTGTGCCGGAGATCAACTCTTGATCAAGGGCTTTTTCCCCGTATAAATCCTTGTGTTGTTTGTGCATTCCACATTGAAGTGATCCTCATTGTTGTTAAACCTTTTGAGCATCATACCCCGTAATCTAGAGTTTGGTTGCAATATCATCATCAGATTTTTTGACCAAAACAATAACTATGGTAGGTAGGGTATCGTATCCACAAGTAGCATGTGACCACATACACGAAATCTGGTCGTATTGACCATATAGTTTGACAACCAAATAAGAACCCGTGCTAGAACACTATCAAACCAGTTAGTGGTGCACAAATCAGGTTTTTTTTAAACCGGGTTTCGGGTAGGATCGGGTTTTACAAAATCGGGTTTTTTTTAAAACCGGGTCGGGTCCGGGTTCTCTACCAAAAATGTATACCCTATATACCCGGGTTCGGGTCGGGTTTTATAAAACCCGGGTATTATAATACCCTATTTCCGGGTTCGGGTTCGGGTCCGGTTCGGGTATTCATCGGGTAGGGTTCGGGTATGCATCGGGTTGGGAAAAAACCCGCACCGGGTATTAAAAAAACCCGACCGGAACTATGCTTATAAAATGTATCAAACATAACTCTCACACATAGACATCAAATCTATTGATAAACAGAGGCACAATTTATAGTTCTTCATGTGGTTATTCTTGAACTTTATAAACAGATGCACAATTTATTAAATACAAAAACTAATAATGATATTAAACAAACAAAGAAAATAGAAGGGCCAACATATATTGGCATATTTGTTTCCACTTGTAATGAAATATACTAAATAATTAAGTAGCGGTGGCAAATATCATTAGAAACCTAATAATTAAACAAGATTACATCAAAGTGCATACATAATTTTGTTAAATCATAAGAACTAGAAGTCTTAATGCATACATAATTAAACAAGATTACATCAAAATCGGGTTTTTTTAAAAACCAGTTCCGGGTATTTATAAAAACCGGTTCCGGGTTCGGGTTCGGGTATTTATAAAACCGGGTTTCGGGTATAAACCGGGTATAAAAAAACCGGTTCCGGGTTCGGTTTTTAGATCAAATATGCATACCCGGTCCCTACCCTACGGGTAGGGTCGGGTTCGGGTATAAAAAACCCGGGTTTTATAATACCCGGTTCCGGGTTTTTTTTTCGGGTCCGGGTCCGGGTTCGGGTTTTTTGTGCACCACTAAAACCAGTTATCTCTTGATCAAAACTCAACAAGTTAAATTAAGAAAAATCTAACAGTGACACTCTCAACTATAAACATGTGAGTCCACCACAAAACATTCAGCCCAAATGATTGGCACAAACTACCATTTTTGATTCTCCAAATAACTAAATATATGGCCCAACTAATTTTCTTTTGTTGTTGTAGTACAAAAGCCCAAACCATTTTATTTTTTTTGAACGGCGATTGACTCCAACAGTCGAGAGGATCACACCCACATTGCATGGGTCCCTAGTCCCCCTCGGGCAAGGCATCCGAGGTTGACCATAGGCGCTCCACGAGAAAATTTCCAGCCGACAGCCACTTGACTGCCGTTGCAGCCTCCGCACTCAAGAGCCGGAGTAACCGCACTGTAATAGAAAACTCGTGTGCGGCTCAAGACTCGAACCCGGGCTATTACGCACTCAAGGCTCTTATCCATCATTGCCATGACCCCTCAACCAAGGTTGGGGCCATTTACCCCAAACCATTTAACCATTTCTTTTCCTCATTTCTTTCTTTACTTGTTGGTTTAAGTTCCAGATAGTAGGCTGAGAATTTTATTTTATTTTATTTTATATACATACAAATATGATGGTGGGAAATAGTGTCAGGCACCTGACAGGCCCTTTTTCATTTGTCCAACCAAGTTACGAATTTCCCGTTTAAATTTAAGCTTTATCATTAGTTTTGTCTTTTTCCTTCTATTCAAATTATGATTTTGCCCCCATTTACAGTTTTGCCATCGCTTTTGTTTTCTTTCCCCTGTCAAATTACGATTTTGCCCCCGATATAAAGTTACAATTATGTCATCGTTTTAGTTTTTTTTAACAAAACTATAGCGGCACTATTCCCAATTGGTCCAACCAAGTTACGATTTTGCACCGTTTAAATTTACAGTTTTGCCATTAGTTTTGTTTTTTTTTTCTTCTCTTAGCCAAATTACGATTTTGCCCCCAGTTCAAATTTGCAGTTTTGTCATCGCTTTTGTTTTCTTTCCCCTGTCAAATTACGATTTTGCCCTCGATGTAAAATTACAATCATGCCATCGTTTTAGTGTTTTTTTTTTGACAAAACTATGATAATGTTTTTTTTCCAAAACTATGGTGTAGTTTTTAATTAGTTGACTTGGTGTAATATTTTTTTGTGCCAGGCGGCTGCCTATCACACGTTCATTTATCCTGAAAAATTATAATTTTTCTCCAGTTTAAAATTATAGTTTTCCATCGTTTTAGTTTTTTTATCAAGAGTATGGTACTATTTAGTTTTAATTGGTTGACTTGATATAAATTTTTTTTAAATCGTGTTATGAGTAGTATGGACAGGTAACTGAAACACAGACGTGCATGCTACAAGAGGGCAATATTCGGCTTAGTGCCCAGCAACTCGGACGTGGCAAAATCTAGTTAAATAAACAAATGGATCAATACAATAAAGCAGCCAATCTTTAATGCAATTCATTTAAACACATTAAATTACTTTTTATAGTTGTTTCACTCAGCTTGTTGTTTATTTAATACAAACCTTATCGTAATTAAAGTACAACATTAAAAAAAATTACAACATCAAATAATTAATTTATCCTCTCAAAATCACTCTTATTAGATATTTTACGCATGTGTAAATATAATAAAAATTTACATGCGTTTACATTTTCTTTGTTTACGAATTCACGTAAATTTAAACGTGTAAATCAAATTTCTAACATTGTATTCGAATAATAATAATAATGATAAATGTAAAAATAAATTGAATTTGAATTGTTTTAGACCAAGTTCTCGCGATTTTTCATTCGTTCTCAAGGTTCTCATAATATTTAGCGTTCTCATTTAAACTTCGCCTATATATATAGGGGAGAGTTAATTGGAACACTAAAAAAGTGGGGAATCGGGGAACACTTTTAAAAATTCAACGTAACATGTTAAAACTCAACTTTTTTCTAAAAAAATCGGCGCTTTTCCTTATAAATACATGTAGAAATTTTTTTAATAAAAACTATAAAAAAATGTTTAAAAAACAATTTAAAAATATATCTTATAAAATTAACTTAACATGTGAAAAATCAAATTTTTTTAAATTTTTTTCAGCGTTTTTCCTTACAAAAATGGGTAGAAACTATTCCAATAAAAAAATTATTTTTGTAAAAAAAAAATTAAGCCTTTTTTAAAAAATTTTTTATATTTTTAGTTTTTTATTTCTTTTATTAAAAATACTTCTAAAAGTATATATAAAGAAAAGCGTCGAATTTTTTTTTTAAATTTAATTTTTAACATGTTAAGTTAAATTGTTAAGAGTGTTTCCCAGTTTCCCACTTTTTAGTGTTCCCCAATGAACCTATATATATATATATATATATATATATATATATATATTGAGGTTCCTGTAAAAAAGACCAAAAGTTTGAGAAGGTTAAGAAAAAATCTTAGCCATTTTTTATCTAATGGTTGAGATTAATAGAGACCAATTTGTAAAATGTGTTTTATTTTTTGGACTGATTTGAAAATTGTAGGGGTAATAGAGTCTTTTATAACCACTTGAAATAGAAAACTGTAAATCAAATCTCTACATTTTCGATTCCTCTTTCTTCTCCAGATCTTCGAATCCTCTTTCTTCTCGAGATTTTCGAATCCTCCTTCTCCGGATCAATCCATCTCGAATCATCATCATCATCAGTCCATCTCGAATCATCATCATCAACGGTGGTGCCGGCAATGGAACGACGGCAAGGTGGTGTTGGGTTGTTGGGTTCAAGCGAGAGAAAGATAAGAGAGACTGTAGAGAGGTGGCGCCGACCACCTCCCCACGACAGCGGGCGGCAGTGGTGGTGCTGGCAGTGGAACGACGGGGTTGTAGTGTTATACAGAGTTATAATTGTCACACCCCAACCGATGGCGGAAACATCGAGATGAGACGAACAAACTGCTCAAAACTTCATAACACTATGTGACAATATAAATTAAATTCAAATTTCATTTCAAAACTAGATTGTCATACAAGATTCAAAATAAAAGACAACACTGTTTCATAACATAACATCGAAATAACAAAATTAATCTAGTTGTGTATCTAAGTCCACCTAAATTGCATTTCTTTCCAACATCATCTCATCAATCAACCTGCAACACGTATTAAAATATATCAACAAAAAGTTGGCGAGTATACAAGTTTTGAGCTCTTCGGGACACTCAATGTTGATGAACATGACCTCTATGCTGTCAAACCATTCGAGCATAGCAGTTACCCCATCGTTGCCAGTGAATGGCTTGGGGTTGGAAGACGAAAAGTGCTTGAAGTTAAATGACACAGGCTTGCGTGCTTCAACCTTAGAGTCGACGGAGGAGTTTGGAGTACCAGAAACTTGGATCTCAGTGACGATCTTTGGGACGATACGAGCGATTTGATTGGCCATAAATGCCATCATCTTCTTCAGAGAGCTGGTCTTTGACTTCTTAGTCGAGTTGGAGAGATGAGAAGACATCTAAGATTCAAAAGAACGAATAGGTGAGACTTGATCATAATGTTTGTTTAAGAAAATCGTTTTCATGAAATGAATCACATAGCATAAAAGTGTTCAAATTGTTTCACATAGCATAAAATGTTCACATAGTACAATCATGAATTTCCACATAGCATAACATGAATAATAAAAGCATCGTAAATTTAGTTTGTTCACGTGAGATTATTATTGCTTTTTATTACAATAAACGTGCGAATTGTGTAACGGTTTTAAAATCAACGAAGTATCAAGTATAACACCACATATAAATTGAGATAACGTAAAAGAGAGGCTCATAAACATTGGATTGTTTCGGGTAGAGAAAGGTCGACTATTCCAAAGTGGGTCGAAAGTCCTTTCGAATTAGAGAAACGTGCTTTGGCCTATAGGTAAGATACTCTCATCGAGAAGCGATTAACAGTATCTTACCCTTCCAGTTACTACACGTCTCTAATCGATTGAAACAATCGGGACTTTGGCGAGATTGAAAATCAAGGAATGGGTCTTAATCGACAAGATGCGGGTTTCACCCATAACTTGAAGATTTCGTACCCTAATGTGGTTGATACTCGTCAAGTCAAAATATAATTTCGACACTTTGACGAGGGTCCACTAGATTTTGAAATGGAAATTACCATTAAGATGTGGATTTCACTCCTAACTTAAGGATGAATTTCGTGCCAAAATAGAATCGGACGGAATGAGAGTCGTTTACCAAATTGTGGGTTTCACGCCTATTTTGGTAAATTCGTCTCTCTTTTGTCACGGGTGTCTTCAAGTCTTCAAAGTGTATGGTGTTTGCCTTAGGAAAGGCATGTAAGTTTAATAGACCAAAGAAGAAGAAATAAGAAGCAAATAAGGTAGAATGCATGAAGTTTTAAACGACAAATAAGAATCAAGTTCCTAAACTATAGAGTACGGCAAAGCATTCCTACTTTTCCTAATTCCCTATAGTTATGGCTCTGATACCAATCTGTCACACCCCAACTGATGGCGGAAACATCGGGATGAGAAGAACAAATTGCTCAAAACTTCATAACACTATGTGACAATATAAATTAAATTCAAATTTCATTTCAAAACAAGATTGTTATACAAGATTCAAAATAAAAGACAACATTGTTTCATAACATAGCATCGAAATAACAAAATTAATCTAGGTGTGTATCTAAGTCCACCTAAATTGTGTTTCTTCCCAACATCATCTCATCAATCAACCTGCAACACGTATTAAAATATATCAACAAAAAGTTGGCGAGTATACAAGTTTTGTTACATAGCATAATATAGAATAAAAATCGTTTAAAGTCTCATATCCAACATGAATCATAATATGCAAGTTTACTAGCATGCTGAAATAGTGTGCTATATGTTCAAACCCAAGAATCCAACACGTTAAAATAGCCTATCCTAAAGAATAACGGGAGGTTAACATGTTTAACTTCACAATACCCCAAGTTTCGTGGGCGGTGCGTTAATCCTATAGCGCTATAATTGTTAAGGTAGGCTAGCAAAGTTAATGAAGCATATATCGACACAAATAGTTTACATTAGCATACAAGTCTAACAAGCATCATATAGTTTCATGTTAAGCATGGATAGAGTTTAAAATAGTTTCATGTGAAGTGTAATTTTGTATAACATACATGTTGCACCCAAAAGTGATTAACAAGAAAACGGGATCGAGTATACTCACGGTTTTGCAAGCTTCCTACTTGATATCCCGTGAGTGATTGGTTTGTTTAGATTGGAGCACCTTGTCCTTCTACACGAAGAAACATAGGTGGGTGAGTATGGAGAGTTAACGGAAGATTATAGATTCGGATTTTAAGTAACATGAAAATAAACATATGGGAAAATAATCATCTAGCGCATATGACACTTGTTCTTGACACTATGAAACTCGAAAGAGTTTATATGTTTTCATGGGACAAAACCCATTAGAATCGTGACAAGTTATCAATGCCTAAGATGATGTAACCTACTATCGTGACAAAAGACCATTAGTTCATCATCAAGAGTTTGGTTATTTGAATATTTACATAAGTTATATTAGTATTCATATATCATATAGGTCAAGTATGAGGTAGGAGGATAAATCCACCATTTAAGAACCTCTTTGTATCATATAATTCATGCACGAGGTAGGAAGAATAAATCTTCCATTTAGGTACCTTTTTGTTCACCACTACACTTGTTTGTAAACACCAAGGAGGGTCAAGAACATACAAGTAAAGAATGAAATAATTATCAAACAACTTTGTAAGAAAGGAACGTTTTTTTTAAACAACTAATATGCATCCACGCAAATATCAGGTAAAACATAGATAGGAGAAAACACTAAATCACACTAAATCAAGATTAAAATAATAGAAAAAACTATGAACTTGCAACCCAAAAAGAATAATTACATGAGAATGGATATTCTTACTAAGTTATGATCAACAAAATCCTAGGGACTTGTGGAGATGCGAACCAGAGTGATGGTTTTTTTGTGCACAATGAGGGATTGTGGGTTGAGGGAGGTTTAAATTAAAGAATTGGAACGTGGATTTGAGGGAGGATGACTAGAGAAAGGTATTGCGTGGGAAACTAGGAGCGGCAAATTAGATTTATGAAATTTTGATTTTTCAATACTTGGGAATTGTTTATATAAAACTTATAAAATCTAGAGTTAAATGCCATTTTAGTCCCTATGGTTTGCGTCATTTTGCCAGTTTAGTCCAAAGGTTTGAAACGTTGTTATTTTCGTCCAAATAGTTTCAAGTGTTACCATTTTAGTCCACTGGGTTAACTCCGTACATTTTTTATGTTAGCTAGAAGGGTAATTTGATCATTTTATATGGTCGAATTGCCCTTCTAGTTAAAAGAATTACATTTAAAATGACCGAAATGTCCTTCTAGTTAACAAAATAAAGGGATGGAGTTAACCCAGGGATGGAGTTAACCCAGTTAACAAAATAAAGGTCTTAACCATTCAGACTCAGTATAATGCTTAACCATTCAGAGGTAAATGTCTGAACCTTTCATACATCTGCTCGTGAAACAAACAGAGTGAACCATTAAGTATTGAACTAGTAAAATGTCTGAATCATTAAGAGCCTCATTCAAAGGTAAACAAACAGCCCCTAAGAATTCTAGTTCTCGTAAATTAGTAGATACTTTGTTGTATAAATAAACAATCTGGATAAAAATTTTATTTGATTTTAATAAAACTACTAAGTTGATTTCTTATAGATATTTATACTTAGGGGTGTAAATGTAAGACCCTTGGTCCATTTTACAGTATTATCAAATATTTTTCTATTATATTAGTGTATTTAAAATTTATCATACACTTAAAATATGAGTTTATTAAAACATTATACTAAATAAAACGTTACAACATTGTGTAAACTTGAATCGCCATTTAAAATATGACAACGAAACTATTCGCGGAAGCTTTATTCTTTGTGTGTTCGGTTCATCACTTAGCTTGATCGTCGTCTGGTAACTCGGTCAGCACCTACATTTCATAAAACATGAAATGAGTTAGTCATATAGCGTTTATAACATGTCTAAACAAGTTCGCGAATCAAAACGGAACCAACAAACAATTTTCGCAAAACCTGCACCCCGTCGCGTCGCGCGACGGCCCTTGGGCCATGTCGTCGCGTGGCGCGACGCCCTTAAATGGGCAGAAGGTTTGCAGCTCGTTGCTGAATTCCCAGTTCCGATTCTTTTTATGAAAACGTGCATAACTTTCAATCTCTACGTATTTGTTTTACACGATTCTTGTTTCATATTGACCGTAATGCAGTCTCCTATGTAAACAACACTAAGGTTTGTAACGATGCTGATTTATAAGCTAACGGCTTATAAATCTCTTATACAATTATTTGACCCGTTCATAATCTATTAAACGGCTTGTTTCTAAATCATTCTAAAACCTTGGACTACTACTTAACTCAAAAGTCTTTAACTCATGAACATAACTTTTTATGAATTATGCGACCAATACCCAAGCTATGCGCATATTTCATTTTGACCCGCTTAGGAGATTTAAACATTTAAGTTTAAATCTCGCTCTTCTCTTTCCACACATCACATTTCTACACTAAAATGTCTACTTATACTTCACCAATTTACGCGTACCTGGCTCGGGTTATAAAATTAACCCGTTTAAATACCTTTTGCTCTTTAACTTGCTAGTTTAAAGCAACGCAAGCCATAAATTAATTCTTGTGATCGCAAAACTCAACAAACGGTCATCAGTTATTGTTGTCAAATGGTATTAACACACCATTTGACCCGTTTAGTCGAAATAACCTTTTATCTACGTGTGATGGTATTTTAATACCATCTCGCCCCGTAAACCTAATTAATGGTTTCTTACCATTTTCATGTATTCCAACTTGCGTTCCATCATGCCGGAACGTCATAATTCCAATACCTAACATGTTTCATGACTAATACATACAAATAAATGTAATGTAATTACAAAGGGGGTGTAAGCTTCACTTACCTTGCATCCATGCCACGCTTTTCTTTCCATACTCGCTCCGTTTGACCCGCTTCATCCACTGACGTGACCGTGTCGTCCCGATCAGTCAAAAACCCAATTAAACCTAGGTAGCTAGGGTAAGTCGGGTATCGAATCCACGAAGAGCATGTGGTCAGTATCGCATGACCTGTTCGACTAGTTAGACTATTTACAAAAATGTACAAATTGATTATGAAGCTTGCTTATTTTTATTTGTTTGTTAGGTTTTGAAAAGGAATCGGACTAAGCCGACAAATTGATATTATTTAAAACTACTGTTGATTAACTAAGATAGCAAACTAAATTACTAAATGATTGAAACAAGAAACTAGAAACAAGTTCCACACCCGGTTTCGGTAATTGCCAACCTAGGGTTTCTACAAATTTTAGATTCAACTCAATTGCATACGATTAGCGGATTTAGTGTGCCGTGACTTAGGTGCCAATAACTATCAACGTTTCGAAAAACGGACAAGAATGCACTTTGTAATCAACACAAGTAAAACCTAACCACGACAATGCATAACTACACATAACCATTTCGTAAAGTCATAACTTTTAACATCGTTCGACAATTTACGAATACGAAACAAATGTAAACTATTGTCAATGGTTTCAAAAATCAAACACAATTTGTCACAAAGTTGAAGCAAGAAACAATTTGAAACCCTAAATTAAACAACTACCTATACCGGGGTGAAACCGAGGAGACTAGCCGTTCATAGTCGAAGAAGCACGATCACCGGAGGATGAACACGAACCCCGAACCATAATCTTCAAGTCTTGAGGAGAGGTGGAAGTTAGGGTTTGAAGATGAAGGTGGAAGAGGATGATGGTGATGATGGAATGATGGAGATGGTGATTTGATTAGGGTTAGGATGAAGATGGTGTTAGTGGTTGTGTTAGGATTGATTAGGGATGAATTGGATCATCAAGAATGGTTCCAAGGAGGTGTTTTTACCTCCCAAGGTTCGTAACCCCCGAAAAATGGTCAAACCAAACGTTATAACTCGTCAAAGATCAACAAGAAACAAGATTTCGCGACTCAGCAAACGGAGGGGCGTCCCCGACGGCCTCTGGTTTTGCCGGTTTTGTCCGAAACTGTTTTCTTAATAACTTCTTCGTTATAGCTCCGTTTTACTCACCGTTTTCGCCCATGTTCTCGAAATTCAGCCCTCTATCATGCCATCTTCCAATATATTCATTTTAAATCCATTAACATTCCACAAAACACATCCAATCTTCGTGATTAACCCGATTTTGTTCATTTCACATCCCCGGTGCTCCGTTTAGCTCCCGATTAGCTCCTTAAACTCTTTTAGACCTGTAAAACACAAATCCCATTAAAAGTAGGCTATTCAAGATTAAAAGCTATGTAAAAACATCAACTTAAGCACAAACGATCACCGGTTTTCGATCACGTATCACATCCCCACACTTGTCTTTTGCTTGCCCTCAAGCAAATCTGTTTTTCACTTTCACGTGGGTCGAACGAGAAAAAAAAACACACTCCCCATTCCCGAGACTAAGGTTAAGGTTTATTGTCATGCCCAGTTCAAAACTTTTACAATTTTCGACCTATTTAGCAATAAATGATTAATCATGTAAAAATGGTTATCCAAGATTAACCCGCCCTTGAAACCAATAAATCATGCACATCCCTCACAAAGTTCTCTCCACTCGGTTTAAAATTTGGCTAATTAGATAATGAATTAGCACTTTTTAAGTAATCACTCAAAATCAATTAGAACACGTACCCGCATATGCTTGCAACTCAATCGTTCTCCACCACCGAACACGAATACTAAGCACAAGTCAAAAGGTCTTTGAAGGGTTATAATGGGGCTAGGCGAAGGGTAGGAAATATGATGTTTTAAAGTGGCTAACGTGATGAAAACTCGATTTTTATTACAAAGCAACTACTCTAAACAAAACTAACTATAGACATCAACTACGAGGCAACTATTTTTTTTTTCGCCCTTTTATTCAACAACTAATAACTCATATTTTTGTATTTTCTCAACGATTTTCTATTCTCTTTTTTTCGCAACATTTTCTGATTGATTTTTTTTTTTTTTTGCAAACATAACTATACAAACAAATAATCCTACAATCGAATTTTCATCACACGGGTTTAAAAGAAAAGGTTTAACGGTTGTGGGCTAAATGGATTGCTCAAACGAAAGGATTAGGCTCAAAGTGGGCGACTAGGGGATTTATTTGGGTAAGGATGGATAAATGGTATTAAAGAAAAAGGTTCACCTAATGCCTTAATCATTCTCGTGCTTGTATTCGGTCTATGGTCTCAAACGTATCAAAAGTCGCAAGTTCTACAATACATGACTAATGGTCCACTCAAACAAAGAAACATGAATATGTAATCCTATGATGCAAAAGTGGCTCAAAACCTCACATATATAAAGTGTATGATATGTGATATGCATGATGTGCTAGTTTCTTAGGCGAATTATTCCCAAATAACCACCCGCTAAATACCCGTCATGCTAATTGTTTGAACTTGACCATGACAATAGACCAAATGGGTTGTGCCATCCCTCGTTGACTTAGTTACTTGTTTTTTTTAGATCGCTTCAAACAAAGACATTTTTGAAAATTTTTTGAAATTTTCCCCCATCCCCACACTTGAGGTAAACATTGTCCTCAATGTGTAGTGTTTGAACGGGTCAAAATCGAAAACTTTTACTACTCCCCCATCCCCACACTTGAGGTAAACATTGTCCTCATTGTGTAAGAACTAGAGTTTTAAAACGCACAAGGGATGTGACACGACTAACCTCCCCAAAATTTCACCCCGGGAAAAAAAATACAAAGTACAATCCACTTATTTGCTAACTAAAAATCAAAAGTAAAAAGAAACGTATGCACCTGATTTTTGAGCTCATTCCTCGTGTGCTCTTCTTCTCTTCAAGAAAGCGGTCGTCCCACGAACATAATGTACCTACAACTCTTAACCCTTGTGTAGAAGCATGCTTCTCACAACCATTAAAATTTATTAGCTACCTAGTTCTACCACTTTTATGAAAATATTACCAAGTCATACGTTAATTCACTTTGATTTATGTGGAAAAATAATGTACAATAACAATAAACCTAACTCACTTTCGTAGGAATCACGGTTGCATTTAGCTTATGCAACAAGCCCTTTTAAACCACCCGATAGCTCGGGAGGACGAGAGGTCTCGTGAGGGTTATATAGGGAACACACCCACAACGTTCATTTAACTAAGAAAAAAAAATAAAATGAAAATAATACAAACTCTACAACAATCATACCTGATTTGCCTCTCATGGTGGTCGAAGTGCACATTTGCCTACCGAGTTTCCAACATACGCTCGGTAGTTGGCATGCCGGATCCATTCTCTTTTTATTTTACGCGGCATGCGTGTTAAATTACTTTGGGGTCGTTTCTTGATGAATTGCCCAATGTCTTGCAAGGCCACCCTTCGAATCCTTATACCCGCACCCGCATACCCAACTTTGTTGGTTGGAGTGATAGGTTTGGGAGAAGGAGAGATATGACTTTGAGCTTCTTTCTGATCCGATTCGTCTTGCGGTGTCATGTCTTCCGCTCGGTTCAAACATTCATTTTCTTGCTCGGGTAGATCGATAACCTCTTCCACCACCTCACCATTTACTATTGTACCATTAGCCCAAACCTCTTGGTCTCGCCTAAGTTGGGCCATCTCCTCGGTTAGTTGACCAACCTGAATAACCAAAGCCTCAAATGATCTGTCTCTCAACTCGTCTTTCTTTTTCATTTCTAGCATCATGTCCATGATCGTGTCGAGCTTAGAGTGTAATGAATCTTGAGGCTCCTCGTATGTCGGTTGAGGGGAGTCATGATAATAGTCATCATACTCCTCCTGATAACTTGAGAAATGTGGCAAGTCGGGTTCATAGTTGTTGTAACCCCGTTCTTGCTCATAATGGTAACCCATCTCTGCATAGTAGTATTCTTGATAATTTGGGGGTGGTGGTGGTCTACTGTATGGAGAATGCGAGGATGGACCATTGAAATCTCCATAATCCGCCCTCCAATAATCATACAGTCCACTAAGGTAGTATTCCCGATCCTTGTTGGCTTGAACTTTTGCGTGGAAAACGGAGCAATCTTCTAAATAATGCTCTCCGCTTCCGCAACACTCACACGGATCATCATCTACCCAATTCATATTGAAAGATGGTACCTGCAAAACATGTACCTGTAGAAACAAACTCGACCACCCAAAGTAAAATCACAAGTATACAAGAAAAAGGAAAGAAAATAAACTAAACTAAAATCGAACAAGCAATGAAATACTAAGCGCACTAGCTCCCCGGCAGCGGCGCCATTTTGACGTGACCGTGTCGTCCCGATCAGTCAAAAACCCAATTAAACCTAGGTAGCTAGGGTAAGTCGGGTATCGAATCCACGAAGAGCATGTGGTCAGTATCGCATGACCTGTTCGACTAGTTAGACTATTTACAAAAATGTACAAATTGATTATGAAGCTTGCTTATTTTTATTTGTTTGTTAGGTTTTGAAAAGGAATCGGACTAAGCCGACAAATTGATATTATTTAAAACTACTGTTGATTAACTAAGATAGCAAACTAAATTACTAAATGGTTGAAACAAGAAACTAGAAACAAGTTCCACACCCGGTTTCGGTAATTGCCAACCTAGGGTTTCTACAAATTTTAGATTCAACTCAATTGCATACGATTAGCGGATTTAGTGTACCGTGACTTAGGTGCCAATAACTATCAACGTTTCGAAAAACGGACAAGAATGCACTTTGTAATCAACACAAGTAAAACCTAACCACGGCAATGCATAACTACACATAACCATTTCGTAAAGTCATAACTTTTAACATCGTTCGACAATTTACGAATACGAAACAAATGTAAACTATTGTCAATGGTTTCAAAAATCAAACACAATTTGTCACAAAGTTGAAGCAAGAAACAATTTGAAACCCTAAATTAAACAACTACCTATACCGGGGTGAAACCGAGGAGACTAGCCGTTCATAGTCGAAGAAGCACGATCACCGGAGGATGAACACGAACCCCGAACCATAATCTTCAAGTCTTGAGGAGAGGTGGAAGTTAGGGTTTGAAGATGAAGGTGGAAGAGGATGATGGTGATGATGGAATGATGGAGATGGTGATTTGATTAGGGTTAGGATGAAGATGGTGTTAGTGGTTGTGTTAGGATTGATTAGGGATGAATTGGATCATCAAGAATGGTTCCAAGGAGGTGTTTTTACCTCCCAAGGTTCGTAACCCCCGAAAAATGGTCAAACCAAACGTTATAACTCGTCAAAGATCAACAAGAAACAAGATTTCGCGACTCAGCAAACGGAGGCCCGTCGCCGACGGCCATAGGGGCGTCCCCGACGGCCTCTGGTTTTGCCGGTTTTGTCCGAAACTGTTTTCTTCATAACTTCTTCGTTATAGCTCCGTTTTACTCACCGTTTTCGCCCATGTTCTCGAAATTCAGCCCTCTATCATGCCATCTTCCAATATATTCATTTTAAATCCATTAACATTCCACAAAACACATCCAATCTTCGTGATTAACCCGATTTTGTTCATTTCACATCCCCGGTGCTCCGTTTAGCTCCCGATTAGCTCCTTAAACTCTTTTAGACCTGTAAAACACAAATCCCATTAAAAGTAGGCTATTCAAGATTAAAAGCTATGTAAAAACATCAACTTAAGCACAAACGATCACCGGTTTTCGACCACGTATCATCCACAAGCTTCCACCTAGCTTGTTAAGCGCCAAACTATTATTCAATGTTCACAAGGTGGTTAGATTAACCATAATTTAATATGATCTTCCACCTTACACACTTCTATGCATTCATCCGAACACTTAATATAACCACGTTTTACACACAACCAAGTAGACCGCGATTTCATTTAGGCATTTCATATCACTGAAAATGGGCTGTTTTTGGTGACTTGTTTAACCTGTTTACAAGTCTTCAAAAATTATGATTTTTTATGTGGCGTACCTCTCGGAGGGTTAGGCCTTGTGTTAAAATTTCAAGATCTAATTCTTTACCAAAAATTCGTAAAAATTCATTTACTAAGCTGCAATCAGATTCGTCACTTCTGACTGCAGCTTATGGAAAATTCATTAAAGATTCATCGTTTATCTGATTGACGAAATTCCAATTGGAGATTATTTTAATCGCTTAAAACTATCTACAGTAAAAATTTAAGATCATAACTAAATTCCTAAATTGAGTTATGACATTCGTAATGGGCTACAAATTCTGCCAGAAAACGCTGCTTGAACCTTCGATACGGAAAATTTCATAAAACACTCAATTTTCGTCGAAAAAATGCGATTTCAGTGAGGTTTTAAAGATATTTCCTGGAATTACATTTTAGACTCAAGAAACACATGTTTTTGTCACGTTTTGTTCAGGTTACAACCAATACAAGTCTGCTGTAAATTCTGATCAGGAGCTGTTTGAATTCAGCTTTCAATTTAAGCATGTTCTTGACATCATAACACTACTTTTAGCAATCAAAACCCTAAAAACATCTCATACATGAATTTAGCATCAACAAAAATCTGAATTTACTTGAGCTAAGCATGATTTCAACATATACTTGTCTAGGGTTTATTCCTAAACACTACAATGTTCCTATTTCATCTACATATCATTCATGCATCCACAGATTTTGAATTCCTTAAATTCATGAGAATTTCAAGTAGAGAGTTTTTATCAAATTTCACATACCTTATGATCTCCTTGACTTGGTAATCATTTCTATGTCTTCGTTCCTTTGATTCGAGGCCGATTTGGCCTTCAATTTTGATCATCTTGCTGAATTTAGGGTTTGAGGAGAACCCTGATGTCGCCCCTGTGTTTATTTCGAACCAGACACACACACTAGTGTGTGTTTGGTTTTTAATTTTATTGTTTTAATTATATTAAGTTCCAAACTTGACAACTTTGGTCCCCCATCTATTATTTTGTTTGTTTTTAACTAGATCCCCACCTAATTGTTCTTAACATTATCCCCACTAATTAACTAAGTTAAATATTCCTAGTTAATTTAGTGGGTTCGGGGAACTTATGACTAGGCTTATTTTAAGTCCCGTTAACTCGGGCTCTTATAAACTCAATTCCTTAAAACTTTGATTCGGTTGTATTTAATATTAGGATTTCTTATTTAAATCCAAATATTTACCGGGTTATTTTTACCACTAGCGGTACTTTACCCGTCTTTTACTATTAACGGAGTTTGATTACCAAACCCGTTTTCGGGATGTTACAGTAAATGAGTCAAGTCGAAATATGCTCGTTTCGAGTTTTATTTTTAAATCTTAAGCTTAGCTTGTAAATAGTTTTTCCAAGCTCAACCCATGCTCCGTTTGTTATTTTAAACTCATTAATATGCATTTTTAATTACTTTTTATATATCTTTTATTAAGAAAAATTGTATATAACATAATATATATTATTTTGGTATTTTTATTATAGTTGTTATACATACTAATAAATATTATATAAACATATATTAAATAACAATTATATAAATAATAGACTTGTTTAGACATGCGAGCCAACTCAAGCTCGATAAATATTATATGAACATGTATTAAGTTAGGCACAAGCTCGGGCTCGACTTGATTCACGCTTGTATCGAGCTAATCGTGAGTAGCTCGCGAGCGGCTTTGTTCATTTACACTCCAGGATTCTTTGGCAGTGCCCTATTTAGTAGACCTGCCTAGAGTTTGGGAGAGAAGTTTGATCTATCCCCTTGTCAGAAAGTCGTGTTTGATTGTCTCCGGGCTCCGCATGCTCAAGATTTCCTAATAGTCATCCCCATTGAAGGATTGGGCCAACACATGTTGGTTGGGGAGTACCGGGCAATTCTTATGTATCCACTAATGATCTCTCTGTTTCTAATTGATGAGTCATGCCCAGTTTGTCGCAAGGTTTGTTTAGATACTTTGGGTGAGCTTGTGGTCCGTTGCAAGGAGTTACCTAGTTTAAATACATGCATGATTTGGGTAGGTATATTCTTTGTGATATTCTAAAGTGGGCATGAATTTCGGCTAAAAATGAGGCTCTGGTGAACTCTTTGACGGATATGCTCAATGGGAGGTCCACTCTTAGGCCATCTGATATTCTTATATTTGGGTGGGCGGGTGGAAAACATGCTTAAGTGGACCTTACAGGAGTATCCCCTCTTGTTGGGCTAAAGGATAATGGGTGTGTTGCTGGCCAGGCAATGTTGAAGGCGAAACCAGGCAAAGTCGGTAATCATGAGAAAGCTTGTTTAGATAATCAACACATGTTTATCTCATTTACTTTACATTTATTTCTCTAGCCCCAAAATCTATGGAATTCCTAAACATGGTCCATCGGGTCGTGATTAGTAATTTCTCAACTCTTAAGAGTCGCTTTGTGTTTAGTTGGATCAGTTTTGCAATTCAAAAGAGGGTTGTGCCGCAACTTGTTGCCCGTTTTACTTCTATTTGTTTGTAATTTGTTGTTTTGGCTTTTTAATGAAATTGGCTCCTGGTACATAAAAAAATTATAATGCTATTTGTATGTTTTACATAACGTGTCATATTGAAGCATTATAAGTAATAATGGTCTATAAGAAGTCCTCATGTGTCAAATAGAGTCATGTTTTGACTATAAATCACTACCGTTAACCATGATTCTTCACTACTATTATTTTAATTTACAATAACTATGTTTAACTATGAATCATAACATGAGCTACATTGATTATGTTTGACATGGAGTGTTATATTATGTCATAATGAGTAGGAGTCATATACTCATAACAAACTATAATGAGTCTTAACGGACCATGCAGGTCAAATGGCTTGGGACCTTACGACCCGTAACCCAATTTTGAAAATAGATTGATTATAAACTCTAATACGAACCTTGAGGATCCAAAAGAGTTCGGGTTTACAGTCTGTAAAGGACTAGAAGTCAGAATATGGGTTTGACTCAACCAATTCAATCGATTTGGAACATAGTTTACAAAACCGATGACACGGGAGCATACCTTGGGTTATAATGGATATCCAAATGAGTGAAATAAGAAAACCAACAAGCTTGGCAGCCTGGAATAAGGAGTAAAAGCCAAAATCGAGGAAAATTCGATTGAGATAGAAGTAGTTTGTGCTAAGGAAACAGATATAAACATAGGGGAGTAGTCAATGTACCTACAAATGACTTGGTATCCTCTGATTGATACTGAATTTGACCAGAAACATGAATTCAAGGAGAACTTAAAGGACACCAAGGGTTTGAGAGTTAAATGAGAATGTGGTGAGAAACCAGCTAAAATAGGGTCGTATTTGTAGGAAAGGAGGTCGAAGATGGTTAAGACACGTATCTTGGGACAGGTCATGACTATTGGGATGGACAAAAAGGGCGTCAAATAGTGGTGGCAACGACCACCACATCGCTGAGCAACTCAGAGGCTCTTACGGACTGTAAGAGTAATCCTAGGCTCTACGTTACCATCCATGAAGGCATGTAACAGTTGTCATCCATTGATATGCTTCATGGACCGTAGACATAAAATCTTATAATCACCTCCCTTAACCTTTATATATTGATCCCATTGTAACTTTCACGCCTCAATTTCAGTCCATAGATTAACATTGTCGATGTAGTGGTGGATGTGGAGAAATAAGTGTGTCTCTGTGTGTGTGTATAGATAAAATTATTTTAATTAAAAGATAGAAAAAACAATATTTACATGTGGTAAATAAATGGTGATTAAACATATATAAAAAGACATATATACCCTTATTTAACGGTAAAGTTTGGATGGGTTTAAAGAAGTGGATGAGCATAAGTTGTTTTTTTTAAAAACCACAAGGACGCTAGATTGAAAAAAAAAAGATTTTGGATAAATTAGTGAAAGTAACCTAACCAGACGGGAAAATATGGTGGTTTACTCTATTTATCTAGTCAGTTTGCAACAGATTTGTCTACCACTGTTATTAAAATATTTTTAAAACTTGTTTTCTCGATTTTTGCTACGGATTTTACTTGATTAATTTTGTTGTTTTTAAATATCTACTCTCAAGTTTTGCTACCGGGTTTGCTACGACTGTTGCTAATGTTTTTGTGATGTTAGCTTTTGATTTTTTTTCTTTCGATTTTGCTACGCATTTGTTCTTCTGATTTTATTACATTTGTTTTCTTGGTACATCGGATATTGCTACAAGTTTTCCTATGTTTGGTTCTAGATATTGTTTTCTAGATTTTGCTACAAATTTTGCTAGGCATTTTATTTAATTATTTTTTTAAATACTTATATTCTCAACTTTGCTACAAATTTTGCTACAGATTTAATTTAACCTTTTTAGTGAATGTCTAAATATTTATTTTCTTGATTTTGCTACCGATTTTGGTACGTTATTCTTTTTATATTTATTTTCCTAGTTTTGCTACGGATTTTACTACAAGTTTCTCTGTGTTTGGTTTTAGATCTTTTTTTATAGATTTTGCTACAAATTTTGCTAGGCATTTTATTTAATTATTTTTTAAATACTTATATTCTCAACTTTGCTACAGATTTTTCTACAGATTTTATTTAACTTTTTTTAGTTAGTTTCTAAATATTTATTTTCATTGTTTTGCTATGGATTTTGCTAGGTTAATTATTTTATATTTATTTCCTCAGCTTTGCTACGGATTTGCTGCGGATTTTGCTACGGATTTCATTTGCGAGGGAATATTCGTAGCAAAATGTGTCTGTAGCTAATTTGTAGCAAAATTTGCGACCGATTATATCCGTAGCAAAACTTCGTAACAAATGCCTGTTTTTGTAGTAGTGGGTGTTATATATGTGCTAAATGGTGGTTGCAGTGTTATTCGTAGTGTTTTTATAGAGATCTTTAAAATGGTGTTATATACTTATTGAATAGTGTTAAATAATTATTGAACGGTGTTATATATGTGTTGAATAGTGGTTGCAGTGTTATTCGTAGTGTTTTTATAGAGATCTTTAAAAAAATCATGTTCCTATAAATAAGGGTGACGGTTATGGAAGGTTATCAATTAATTAAATCAATGATAAAATTACTTATTTACCCTTTAGAATTAATTTAGAATGAGGACACATGTCATCTCCATAATATTTCTCACACTTCTCACACTTTTAACTCTTTTACAATAATCTTACCATATATATATATAGGAACAGGATCAGGAGAGAACGCCTCAAAGTGTGAGAACGGTGAGAACGATTCTCAGCCACAAGATCTTAGTGGTTTGTGGCTTAGATTGATGCGGTGGCATTTTTGTAAATAATAGGGGTCTTGGAACTACCAGCAGGGGTAAAATAGGAAGATCAAAGCAAACGTGCACATGCTAATCACATGCCATTTTCCCCCATCATATTTAAACGACAATAACTTTTTTATACGTGATTATTTTTCGAAAAAAATACACCATAAAACTCAGCGTTTTTTTATCTTTCCAACGAGTATACTATTGATATACTTTTCGAAAAAAAATTCACTGGGTTTTATGGCGTTTTTCTAAACTGAGTGTTTTATGGCGTTTTACACTAGATATTTTCATGGCGTTTTTCTGAACTTGCTCCATAATAGCACATCCCACATAATAACGCATGCCACATATTAGAGCATCTAATACTAGAGCATCTGATTAGAGCATCTAAGAGCATCTAGTACTAGAGCATCTATTAGAGCATCTACTAGAGCATCTGAACTAGGTGTTTTTATGGCGTTTTAACTAGGTAGAGCATCTGATTAGAGCATCTACTACAGCATCTAAACTAGGTGTTTTTATGGCGTTTTAACTAGGTAGAGCATTTGATTAGAGCATCTAGTACTAGAGCATCTACTAGAACATCTGAACTAGATAGTGTTATACGGTGTTTATATGGTGTTATATATAGTGTTATAATATACTTCTGGATTAATGTACATGATCCCTACCCTATATATAGGGTCAGGATTTAGGGAAAACGGTGAAAGTGTAAGAACGGTGAGAACGATTTTGGAGTTGACATGTGGCATTGATGCTATATTACACTAAGGGTAATATTGTCAAAAACTCACTCACATGAACTGGGTGTTCAAATAAAACGCCATAAAAACACCCAATTCCGAAAAACGCAATGAAAATACCCAGTTAAAAACGTCATAAAACACCCACTTCAGAAAAACGCCATGAAAATACCCAGTTAAAAACGCCATAAAACACCTAGTTCAGAAAAACGCCATAAAACACCCAGTTCAGAAAAACGACATGAAAAACTCAGTTGAAAACGCCATAAAACACTCAGTTCAGAAAAACGCCATGAAAATACCTAGTTAAAATGCCATAAAAACACCTAGTTCAGAAAAACGACATGAAAATACATAGTCTAAAACGCCATAAAACACTCAGTTCAGAAAAACGCATAAAAAACTCAGTTCATTTTTTTCGAAAAGTATATCAATAGTACTCGTTGGAAAGATAAAAAATGCTAAGTTTTATGGTGTAATTTTTTTAGAAAAATAACCACGTATAAAAAAGTTATTGGCGTTTAAATATGATGGGGGGGGGGGGGGGGAATGGCATGAGATTTGCATGTGCACCCTTGTTTGGATCTTTCAATTTTACCCCTCCTAGTAGTTATAAGGTTCTCATTATTTACAAAAATGTCACTGTATCATATTAGCCACAAATCACAAAGATTTTATGCGTAATTAGTTTTATAACATGTGTGATTAGGTTTTACCCCATACGTGATTTCTGATTTTGTAAATGCGTGATTATGTTCATGAGTGATTATGGTTTTCAACATGCGTGATTTATGGTTTTTCAACATGCGTGATTAGGGTTTTGAGTTTTATAATGTGCGTACTTTCATCTCGTACGTATCGTACGTTAAGGAATATTGTACGTTAACTCACCCCTATAAATATGTAGTGTGAGGTTAATTTGGGAACACTAAAAAAGTGGGGAATCGGGGAACACTCTTAACAATTTAACTTAACATGTTAAAGTCATTTAAAAAAAAAATTCGACGCTTTTCTTTATATATACTTTTAGAAGCATTTTTAATAAAAAAATCAAAAACTAAAAATATAAAAAAAGAGTAAAAAATGCTTAAATTTTTTTACAAAAATGTTTTTTTATTGGAATTGTTTCTACCCATTTTTATAAGGAAAAGCGCTGAAAAAACTTTTAAAAATTTGATTTTTAACATGTTAAGTTAATTTTATAAGATATATTTTTAAACTATTTTTTAACATTTTTTTTATATTTTATAGTTTTTAATTTTTTTTATTAAAAATGTTTCTACATGTATTTATAAGGAAAAACGCCGAATTTTTTTTTTAGAAAAAGTTGATTTTTAAAATGTTAAGTTGAATTTTTTAAAAGTGTTTCTCGGTTCCCCACTTTTTAGTGTTCCCCAATGAACTCTCCCATATAATATATATATATATATATATATATATATATATATATATATATATATATATATATATATATATATAAAATATAATATAATGTATGTATCTATAGAAAACCCACTTTTATTTAAAAAACTTGGGAAACTCTAACCTCCCGAATTTTTTTTTTTTTTTTTAAATTTACACATGTTATAAATGTTTTTAAGGGTTTTGGGCAAAAAAAATCAAAAAAGCGCCGAGTAGATATTTAAAAAAAAAATAAAGAGTTAATTACATAGTTAGTCCATGTGGTTTGCACAAAATAACATACTTAGGTACTAATAGTTTAAAATCACCTTCTAGGGTATTAACTTTTCATTTTGTAACGTTTGGAGGTATTAACTTCTAAGGTAGTAACATAAGTAGTCCATGTGGTTTGCACAAAATAACATACTTAGGTACTAACAGAATGTGATTTTAAGCCTACAAATAAGCTTAATACCCCCAAACGTTACAAAATGAAAAGTTAATACCCTAGAATGTTATTTTAAACTATTAGTACCTAAGTATGTTACTTTGTGCAAACCACAGGGACTAACTATGTAATTAACTCAAAAATAAACAAGTTTTGGTGTAACACATGTTACAAATATGTCAGATGAATGTAACATATGTTACACCAAAACTTGTTTATTTTTTTTTTAAATATCTACTTCGCGCTTTTTTGATTTTTTTGCCCAAAACCCTTAAAAACGTGTATATAACATGTATAAATTTAAAAAAAAAAACATCGGGAGCTTTGAGTTTCCCGGGTTTTCTAAATTAAAGTGGATTTTCTATACATCATTCCCCTATATATATATACATATATATATATATATATAGAAACGGGATCGGGAGAAAACGATCAAAAGTGTGAGAACGGTGAGAACGCTTCCTGGCCCAACACGTGTCACGCCGCTTAGAAAAGGGCGGAGGAGCTTTTTTGTCCTTTCATCTTCTGTTTTTCCTGTTCCGCTTTTTCCCAATGTTGTTTTAATTTTTGGTTTTTGAGATTTTTGGCGTTAACCAAATTCAATAATTATTGGCGTTTTAATGGTTCCATTGTATCAACATTTTGGCGTTTATGACGTTATTCCCATCGTATGCCAATGGAACCCAGGGGGCAGGAAATCTATTTGAATAGCGTTTTCCAAGGCGTTTAAACAAGTTGGACTATTGATCTGTTATTTTTTATAAACATTTTGGCGTTTGTGGTATCTTGGCGTTTTACTGTTGTTAAATTATATTTCAACCACAGGAAAAAAAAATACAAGGGAAGGAAATAAATTAAAAATCCTAATCGGATCTCTTTTTCCAATCTTCAGTGTCATCAGTCTCTTTCTTCTTTAATAGTACAAGAACTGTCATCAAATATATGGCGTTTTATGTAAAACTTAACAAACCCATGGGTTTGATTTTTTTTACATGCTCGTCTGTTGAACTGTCTTTTTGTGTGGATGTTTGGGGACATAGATCTATGGCGTGTGAGTGGGTTTTTTGCTTTTTCTTTATCTGGATCTTCATCTTTATAGCGAACCCATTCTTAAGTGTCATTGACCTCTTCTCCTTATCCAAACCTTATTTAAGAACAAAAAATACAAAATGCCATATGACTGGCATCAGTATCTTTTTCCTGAAATTTTGTCAATCTCATGCAGCAAAATCTTTCTGAGGTACTCCCCTCTGATAACAATTCATTCAGTTTATTTGTTGGCGTTTTACAGTGGGTGGTATTTAGTAGTATTTGGCGTTTGTTTTTTTTTTTTTGTTTGATCAAATGAAAGTTGCTGAGATGTATCATTTTATAGGATTTCTTTTTGGCGCCTAAATTAGGCAGTGCATTATTATAATAAAGTATTTTGTCTTTTCAGTTACTGTTTTGTAATTAATGTTTTTGATAAGCTTTATCTCTGAAGTCTGTAACACGTCCCGTCTTCAAGTTTGGCGTTTTAGATTCTTCAGTATTTAATGATTTTGTATTTACTGTTTCTAGTTACATTTTCAAGTTTGCTTTTTATTTTTTTTTCTTATTTTTATTTTTTTTATTTGGGTTTTTTATAATAATTTTTCAAAGTAATTTTTATTATAGTTTGGCAGTTTTTTGGTGACGTTTAACTGGATGATATCGTTTTAAACAAGCATTTTGGTTGTTTTGGCGTTTTTATTATATATGACGTTTTTATTATATAACAATTAACTGAAAAGGAAAATAAAAAAAAGAATACATAAACAATTGATCTTCCAAATCATCTCTGTCTCCAGTCTCTTTCTTTCTCTTTTTTGAATCATGTTAACTGGCTGTTTCGACTTTCGTATGATTCATTTTGTTTTTTTTTTCAAGTAGTTTTTTGTGTTGTTATTTGGAAGCACACAGTCTGACATCAGCATCTTTTTTCTTGAATATTTGTCCATCTCATGCAGCAAAATGTTATTGAGTTTATATCCTTCAGCCAACAATCTTGAATTTTTACAATCAACGATGTTTGATTTTTTTTAACTTTTTTGGCGTTTTACTGATAAAAAGAACGCCACGAAATAAGATCACCTTAAACCTCAAATTTTGATCATGCTAAAATCAATAATGTTTTGCTGTATGAGATGGACAACATTGTTAATCCTCGGTTAAGAAAGATAACTGACAATGCTGTCCACCCCATACAGCTAAACTTTATTGACAACAAACCTCAATAATGTTTTTGTATGTTTTGGCGTTATAAATTTGATGTAAGTTTAGGATAAGTCAATGAGATTTTACTCAATGAAATGGACTATATCCTCACTTTAGGATTTTGTCTATTTCATTTAGCGAAATCTTACTGACAGTCAAACTAAATTTCAAAAAAACGTTTTTGGGGTTGAAGATATTTGATGTTTGGGTTTTTTGGCGTTTCTAAGGCGAATGGGTTATATGAAATATGGCGTTTGGGTTTTTGTGTGTGTTTTTAACTGAAGGTCTGAGATGTTGTATATATAGGATTTTTTAGCGGTTTTTTACGGCGGGATTTTACTATAATTAAGTTTGACGTTTTATATTTAATGACGTTTTACTTAGAATGGTATGTGATTTTTGTTTTTTGGCGTTTTATTTCATGATTTGGCGTTTTATGTGGAGTAGTCAAAAGACCCTTTTACCCTTAATGAAGCGCGTCCACGTAATAAAATTGATGTTATTTACGAAAACGACACCGCGCCAATCTAGTCCATAGATTGTTTTAATCGGACGATCCATAAGCGTTCTCACCGTTCTCACACTTTCTATCGTTTTCTCTAAATCTCAACCCTATATATATATATATATATATAGGGGATGGATCATGAGAAAACTAGTTTAAATGAGAAAACCAAAAAACTAACCAAAAAAGCCTAAAAAAACCTAAAAACATAACAATTTTTTTTTTACAATTTTTTATAGAAAAATCGCTATTTTTTATGTATGGAAAAAAAATCTCTTTTTTTGGTTGTACTGCACATGTGCACTAATACATAAAGCTTAAACCACTTAACCCACCCCCCACCGACACCCCCCCAAAAACCTAAACCCCCCACCCCCACCCCCCAAAAACCTAAATTCACCCTCCCACCAAAAGCCTAACCCCCCACCCTCCCGAAAACCTAAAACTAAACCCTAAACATAAACCCGAAAAAAACCTAAACCCCCATCCCCCCACACCCAAAAACCTAATCCTAAACCTCCAAAAAAACTAACCCTAAAAGCTAAACTAGACTCAAAAAGCTAATTTTAAGCATGTAATGCAATTGTAGTACATGTTATATTGCACATGTGCACTACTATAATAATAGTATTGAAAACAAGACGACACCATAAATCTTTTTTTATGTCATAAAAAATATGCCCGAATATACTTGAATGAAAGATACAAAAATTTGTGATCTTATGGTGCCATTTTTGTTTTAAAATGATAACGTAAGGAGAAATGGGAAATGTTTGAAAAGTTATATATATTTTTTTTTCCAATTTTACCCCTCTTTCATTAAAAGTCTCCCCATCCTTCATTAAAAGTCTCCCCCTCCTTTTTAGTGGTTTTTAGTTAGTTTTCTAGTTTTCTCATTTATATCTAGTTTTCTCATGATCCTCTCCATATATATATATATATATATATATATATATATATATATATATATATATATTCTGAAAGAGGTCATTATTTCTGTAACGTGGACCATTTGGGTCTCAATTTTCGTCTTGTTAACTTCAATTATTTGACGCGAACTTCACTTTTCCATGTGTATGCATTTCTTTTCACATTTATTTGTTTGTTTATGGGTTTTGTTATTGAAATAACTCAAGTACATTTACGCGAAATAGTTAATACTATTAAATTTAATATATTTTTGTTTATATTAAAAACTAGGTTAGAACCCCGTGTATTACATGGGTTGAATAAATGTAATTTTATATATTAAATAATAAAAGTTATATCTTTATAAACCATGTATATTGTACGGGTTAAATAAATGTAATTTTATATATCAAATAATAAAAAAAGTTATATCTTTAAAAACATGTGTATTACACAGATTAAATAAATGTAATTGTGTATACTAAATACTAAAAACGTCGTATCTTTAAAAAACCAGTGTATAATCGGTTTGAATAAATCTACCAAATAATAAAATATTACATCTTTAAAAACCCCGTATATTACACGTGTTAAATAGATCTAAAAAAGTGTTATATCTTTAAAAACAATGTGTATTACACAAATTAAATAAATGTAATTTTGTATATTAAATACTAAAAACGTCGTATCTTTAAAAAACCCGTATATAGTCGGGTTGAAAAATCTACTAAATAATAAAAAAAATTATATCCTAAATAAATGTAATTTTGTATATTAAATACTAAAAACGTCGTATCTTAAAAAAACCCGTGTATAGTCGGGTTGAAAAATCTACCAAATAATAAAAAAAAATTATATCCTTAAAAACCCCGCGTTTTACACGAGTTGAATAAACATAATTTTGTATACCAAATAATAAAAAAAAGTTATATTTTTAATAAATTAGGATAAAATTTAAAATTAATTTATTATTTATATATTTAAGATAAGTAGATAAGAGAGGTATTTGTTTTAAAAATGTATTAAATTAACAATTTAGATTTGATAATAATATTTTATTAAAATATGATAAGATTTAATATTAATTTATTATTTATTTATTTAGATAAATATAGATTTGAAGATACCTTCAATAAATGACACGTGTCCAAAAGTTAGTTTCTTTTATTATATTAGTTAGATTATTACTCAATTTAAGTATATAATAAAACTAGATTATTAGACCCGTGTACTACACGGGTTTAAGGATATAGATTTGTAAATTATTTAATTTTATATTCTCTTTATAAATTTACATAAGTGAATTTTTTATCATAGATGATGCAACAGTTGGTCATGTGTAAGAACCAATTCTTTTAGAAACAAACTAACTTTACATAGAAACTGTCATATTGTTTTATTTTTCGTCATGGCAAAACATAGGGCGAGAGGAAACTGTCTCTTTTCAATATAAACGGAATCATTCTGTTTGGCGGTATTAAACGAAATCTAGGGTTAAACGTTCAGGTGCCAGTATTACTTCCGGATAATCTGAGTGCCTCAATAACCTGATCACCGAGTGATAGGACCTGTAGTCGAGTTCCATTACATAAACCATTCTTTCAATCAATATTTATTGATAACGTCACTGGAATACTGAACTTTGTTAATTATCAATGGTTTGGCAAGCTTAAAAATATAACTCCATTTAGGACATCCAGTGAGTATAGAGTTGCATCAAAATTATTATGAAGATATTCTATCTTTAAACTCGTTTATTACACGGGTCTAATAACATTAAAAGTGTTTTCAAAGCATGAAAGTAAACTGGTTTTTAAATATCAGATTACCTTTTTTATTATTATAATATAAAAATATACTTTATTTAATAGATGTTTTAAACATATAGTAAAAAAATATTTTTAAAGAATAAGAAGGTGTTTTCAAATTGACATTATTTGAAATTGTTTATTATATGTAGAATTGTTACTAATAACTAACTATATATTTTAGATAAGTCAAAAGTAAATAATCAATATCTAAGTAAACAATAAAATATTTATTAGTATTAAGTTGTTAAGGAATTTTTTATTGTTTTGTATTAATTAATTGATTAAATAATAATAATAATGAATTGAATGAGAGAATGTCATGTGCCATTAAGTAGGCTGCACGGTGTGGGCTTCGGCCTGGGATCGTCGAGGACCGGCGTCGCCCCGCCCCCATTTCCCCCCATACCGGCATCGTCCAAACGTCTACACCCGGACGTTGAAGACGCTCCACTACAAGACAAAACATACTCACACACACCTATACATACAATATATACATATATATTTTAGGCCCATCCTCCATTTCCTTACCTCCATCCTCTTTGCCCCATCCTCACATCCGATCTACGTGGCGCTTACGTGGCGGATCATCCTCCAAGGATGAGTCATCACCACCATACCGCATAGCCTTAGTATGAGAATGTCATGTGACATTATGTATACTTTTTTATTAGTATAAGATTGTTGATCCATATACAAGTAAAATTACCAATAAATGTTGTTTACGCGCATGCATAACCATCACATATGTGAAAACTATATAGACGACTTTTATTGAGATTCATGTTGTGTCACGTCATATCATTAAGTAACTAAAAATAAATAATATTTCTACATCATTATGTAAATAAGTGTGATTTTTTTCCGACCCATTTTAACCCGGTAAAACATTAGGTTCAATGTTTGATTTGGTTATGAAAACATTAGTCGAGAGCAACTGTAAAGATATTTATTTCTATTATGCACCTCTATTGTCAATTGACATATATTTAGTATGCACCTGTAGTTTAACATGGCTTTATCTTTTTATTCTGCAACCCAACCCGACTGGATCATACCGAAAATAATAGCTAACATATAGCAATAACCAACCAAACCTAAAAATATCCGATAACCATGAAAAAACTTCTAGGTCCACTTCTGGTTATGTAGTCTTTTATTTTTATTTTCTTTTGCCCAATGATACATCTCTAACTTTTATCGTTTTTAGATAAATAATATTTCCATTTAATATGACAAAAGTATATTAACGTCAATATATTCACATGCTTGGAAAGTCATCTCGACAAACTTAGACATTTTAAGATATAACAGGTCATTTTTCCTAATTTTTGAGCTATGTATAATTTAATAGATGTGAAGAGTTTAACATATTAAATTATGGTTAAGAGAGATATTTTCAAGAAACATGTTATGCGGATTTTGTTGAGATGTCAAGGTGACATGTAGACGTACTTTTTTCATTATTTACACTCTTAAAGAAGTGTAGTGGAGGGGTTTCGTTAGGCTAGTGGGTGTAGGGGACATTTCAGGGTCGTTGAGGGGCGTCCACACCACCCCTTTGGTCCGTCCCCGTGCCGTTTGTCCCTTTCAAGACGCCAACGATGGCCCTCTTTCTTTTTATCACACACACATATGTATATATAAAGAGTCTCATCCCTCACACCCTTTGACATGGACGTCTATATGGTGGATCATTCACAAAGGACTAACCTCCTCCACACTCACTAGCCTTGGGGGCTTCATTGATGTGTAATCATTGTTTTTAAATTTTATTTACTTATTACTTAAATATAATTCGTCGCTTGTCATCTCGAACAATTCATGATGATATTTACTACTTTATGGTTTGAAAGGAAATCATTAATTTTTCAGTATTTACTTTATTTTCCCTTTTCACTTTCAATTATACTTTTTATGTCTGGAGATTCTTTGTTTCATGGGCCCACATTAATCTATAAAACTCCAAGTTATAAAAAGTCACTCACAACTTTTATCATTAATCTATAAAACTCCAAGTTATAAAAAGTCAGTCACAACTTTTATCATATCATATGCAGTTTTAGAACACATTAATCTGGTAGCATGGAGGCCGGTGTGGAGGGCTCAACCATGGCGCCACACCGGCCCGACATAGGTGTGGAGCAGGGCGTGGGCGACGAGTTCTTGCCTCGTGTGGAGGGTTTGATGATGATAACGTGGTTGTTTATTGAAATGAGATATTTGTTTTATTTTTTAAATATAAAAAAGGTGTGTCACGTGTTACATCACACCACTCTTCCACGCCCCATCCCACCTCACGTTTTTTTCCACCACGCCACTCCTTGTGATATCGCTGACGTGGCTGTCACATGGTGCTTCATGCCCCTCCTACACCGTATAGTCTAAGAACACACGGTGTGGGCGTCGAAACACGACGTTGTTGCCGGTCTACGCCCACAAAACCACCCCGTGCCCCGCGTTGTGAACGGCGTTGTGCTTGGGGCTTTTGATTTTCCGTCGACGTGTGCAAATGGCCAGACGACATGGACGGTTGTGGTTGGTTTTATTAAAAAAAAACCCTATATCTTTCACCCAAAAACCATACACCAAATCATCCATTTCTATCTTCCCAAACAACTTATTTTCTTTAATTATATACAAAACTTTAAAAAAAAATGAAAGGCGCAAGTTCTTCAAATTCATCTTCTTCATCTTCGTCTGAGCTCGAAAACTTTATTTTATTCTCGTCAGACGACGAGGGACCGGCACTTCTAATTAAAGCGTTTCAAAAAGTGGTTGAAACTATAATGGAAGAGGAGGGGACGAGGGGTGCTCCTCAGTACCAAAGAGGAGGAAATACGTAGTAAGCGACCGAATCGCCGCACACGATTTATTGGTAATGATTATTTTTCACCCAACCCAACTTACGATGATAGTACTTTTAGGTGTCACTTTCGTATGAGTTGTGAATTATTTCTTAAAATATCAAAAGATTTATCAAGTAAATAGAATTTTTTTCAAAAAAGAAAGGATGCACATGGTTGTCTAGGATTTAGCACGTTGCAAAAAGTCACGGCCGCGCTTAGACAATTGGCTTATGGGACGACTTCTGACATTATGGACGAATATATAGAAATGTCAGAATGAGTGGCGAGGGAAAGCATCCATTATTTTTGTGAGTATGTCGTTGAACTATATTTAAAAAGATATTTGAGGATACCTACATTTAGTATCATACAAAAACTTTTAGAGGCTCATGAAAAGCGACATGGTTTTCCTTGGATGATCGGCAGTTTAATTTTTATGAAATGAGACTGGGAAAATTGTCCAACTGCGTGGCGTGGGCAACACACCAGTGGATGTCATAAAGCCCCGGCTATGATGCTTGAAGCGGTTGCATCTCAAGATCTTTGGATTTGGCATGCATTCTTTGGTGTCTCTGCTTCAAATAACGATCTAAATATTCTTAATCAATCGCCCATTTTCAAAAACTATATAAACAGTGTTGTACCGAAAGGTTCTTTTATGTTAACGATGCGGAGTATAAATACGATTATTATTTAACGGATGGTATTTACCCGGATTATGCTGCGTTTGTAAAATCATTTACATGGGGGACAACGTTAGACAAAAAGACATATAAGTTTAACGGTGCTCAAATGGCGGCACGAAAGGACATTGAACGAGTTTTTGGTGTTTTGCAGAAAAGATGTCACATTTTGAAGACGTCGTGTAGAATTATGGAAAAACCTAGAATTAGAAATGTGATGTACGCGTGCATTATTTAACATAACATGATTCTGGAGGATCCGGGAAGCGCAATTTGCAATATTATGAGGAGCCGAGTCAACCAAAGACCGTAGAATTAAGTGATAAAGAGAAACAAAAGAACTTCGATGAAATTAAACATAATATAACACATCACAACCTTCAAGCGGACTTCGTTGAATTCCCATATCTTTAAATTTTAAAAGAAATCTACTAAAACTGACTCTATCCCATCTATTATTTTTCTACCCCAACTCTAAATTATATAAAGATGTTACATTAATTTTCTTATACATAAAAAGCTATACTATTCATCCTCAACATTATTATAATTATAAGTATATAAAAATAAGAAATATAATATAATAAGTGTATGTGAGTAAATTAAATATAAAAATGATGGATAATATATGAAAGGTTTTTTAAAATGAGCAATAAATTTTGAAAGATATAATTTTTAGTTAAATTATAGTAGAAAATGGTGAACGAAAATGTGAATGCTCTAATACCAGGATGGCATGAAAGATTTTTTTTTTGTATAAAATACAAGCACTCAACCTACTTTAATATATCAAATTCATTTAATCTATTTAAAGTAATACAATTTTGTGAAATCAAATATTAAACATCATTTAGAGCATTCTCATTCGGCCTTTTCTCCTCAACTATGTACTTTTACTTGATATATCACTTGAATCTATAAATTTTGTTCATCTTTCAGATGGAACAAAGTGGAAGCTCCGAAGAGCTCGAGGATAAGAAGGGTGGCCGGGAACACCGCCACAGATGTTTCAGGAAGTCCTTAAAAAACTAAATGGAAAGTTAAAGTGTTTCAAACGGCTATATAACATTACAAAGTAAAACTTTAAATCTAAATTATCCTATACAAATAAACTAAATCAACCATTTTTTACACAAAATACCTCTCCTTTTATCAAATTATATACCCTACTATTCTCAATGAGAGTGAGAACATATACCGATATTGAAGAAGTGGCCCTAGTCACGAGGGGCTGTTTGGCAACATTTGAATGGTTAAGTGCTGAACCGGTAAGATGTTTGAACCATTGAGTGCTGAACCAGTAAGATGTCTGAACCATTAAGAGTCTGTATAATGCTTAACCGTTCAGAGGCAAATGTCTGACCAATTCAGAATAGAGGTCTTAACCATTCAGACTCTGTATAATGCTTAACCATTCAGAGGCAAATATCTGAACCATTCAGACATCTGCTCGTGAAACAAACAGTCTGAACCATTAAGTGTTGAACCAGTAAAATGTCTAAACTATTAAAAGTCTCATTAAGAGATAAACAAAATCCCCCTTAGGTTGATTAGTCCATGGACCCGATGTTCATAGTTGAATCATTTTGGAGTAGAATGTTAGGCAACTTCCGTCAACAATTGAGGGGATCCGAACACTTATTCCAACAACCCATTTTGAAAGATTTGAAAATGAAGGATGTTAAATTCAGCCATACCTTCAACCAAAAAGTATAAATATAAGTTAATGGTATTACTTAATTTTACTCATATTTTTTATTTATTAATATTTGTTGTTATTATTTTAGTTATAATTTAGACAAAATTGCAGAAAACAACCTTTATGTATACCCTAAACTGCACTTTATACCTTTCACTATGAAATCCGCCAAAACCAACCTTTACGTTCATGTTTTGTTACAAATTCAACCTTTAACACAAACTCTGTTAATATTCTTGGTTAAATCACCTCACATGCTTTGCATGTGAGGGTATTATTGTCATTTCAACCTTGTTTTTTTTGTTTATTAATAAATTATATAATTACACATGACCCAATCATCACTCATCCTAGGATCTAACGAATATTATATTTAAATCACATGGTCATCATCTTCCCTCACATATTCAGACATGCAGTTTTAACTTGTACCTTGAGCATATAAGTTTGTACCCTCCATGAAAACACAGATTCAAGCTTATGAAAAGAAAACCCAGTTCATTAAATCATACAGTTTCATTTTTATGCTTGCAAATCTGAATCATTTAATCATTTAAAGCTCACAACTTTCGTATCATCTATATTAACACATACAACTTCAATGTTAACACGAATCATCAACGTATTTTCTAGCAAATATCAAGCATGACCAGGTTGTACTCTGCGCACACACAGTTGTACCCACCAAGAACACAGTGACAAAACCAAGAATCCTTTTATAACTTTACATCAGTGTTTTTCTCACAAGCAACCATTGAAACATGGAAACCAAGAATCCTGCGACGGTGACGTCACGTCACTCTCTGTCTTCGTCATCTTCCGGTCATGATCCAGACGAACTTCCTCGTCTATCTCTCGATTCCGAGAAGCAATTGAAGAACACAAACCCTAACAATCCTCCGAGGATGAAACTGGTGAAAACGAGAACGTTATCGACCGACGGATCCATACGTGGAGTTTCTACTGAAAGTCCTCGAATGAATTCATCTGGAAAAATTGTGTTTCACAGCTTGGAACGAAGCTCGAGCAGTCCGAGCAGCTTCAATGGCGGATGTAGGTTGAAAAACAGAGGAATGGAGAGATCGTATTCCGCTAACGTTAGAATTACTCCGGTTCTCAATGTTCCGGTTTGTTCGCTTAGAGGTTTTCCACTTTTTTCATCATCATCATCTTCATCGTCTCAAAAGCATGAATCAACAGATGAACAACAAGAGTAAAACAGATCGATCCTAATCCAGAATATTAAACAGGTAATTATTTCTATTTCTATTTCGATTATCAAACCTGTTGATTAGTTAAGTAAAATCATGAGTCATGATCTGGTATTTTTTTTTTTATGTTGTGTTACATGATTTTAGGGATTTTGAATTTGAATTGAATGTAAATATCTGGTGTGACTATTTTGTTGTTTGTTTTGAATCTAACTTGTGATTCGGTCGCATTTGTTTTTCTTGACTGGTCTAAATTGAATTGAATTGAAATGGTTTTGGCATCTTTTTTGTGGTGTGGAAGAACGAGACAGTAGCATGTTAGCTCTGCTCTGCACGCTGCACTGGTGCAGTATATTATTAAGACAAAATTGCACTGGTGCATCTTTTCGTTAGATCCTAGGATGAGTGATGATTGGGTCATGTGTAATTATATAATTTATTAATAAACAAAAAAAACAAGGTTGAAATGACAATAATACCCTCACATGCAAAGCATGTGAGGTGATTTAACCAAGAATATTAACAGAGTTTGTGTTAAAGGTTGAATTTGTAGCAAAACATGAACGTAAAGGTTGGTTTTGGCGGATTTCATAGTGAAAGGTATAAAGTGCAGTTTGGGGTATACATAAAGGTTGTTTTCTGCAATTTTGTCTATAATTTATTTGTAATAAGTTTGTGGATGCGTCGCCATATCGAGCAATCGGCGACACGTGTGATCAACGACGCCCTTTGAGAGTATAAAAAACGCTACGCTAAAAGGGATTTAAACACATATCGTTACCGGAGATTCTAAAAAATCATCACAAGTGGATGGCGGTTCCAGTTATGGGTGTTGGTTCCCAATCTTCTATTAGCTTTTATTAACGTATTAACATGGGTTATTGAATTTTAATAATCCTAAGTTTCACCAGTTGGCCGATAATAATCCCAGCTTTAAAAATTCCCTCAAATAATCCCAACTTGTAAAAGTTTGGCCGCCATTGATCCTTTTTAAACATATAAGAATTTGGTCTCCTCAATAAATTTAATTACACCTAGAGACTCCTTAATTGATTTAAGTGCACCTATGTTAGAAAAGGATCAATGGCGGCCAAACTTTAACAAGTTGGGATTATTGAAGAGAATTTTTAAAGTTGAGATTATTATCGGCCAACTGGTGAAACTTAGGATTATTAAAATCCAATAACCCTATTAACATTGTTTGTACATCATTTTTCAAACATATTTAGTCCTTTATTTAAATTTATTATTTTTTATGTTTGAAATTACGATTAATTACTTTTCTATATTAATCAAATTATATGTTATTATTGTTATTTACTTCACTCAATTTTTTTTTCAAAATTCTTCACATCGTATCTTTAGAGAACTTCAGGCATTGGTGAAGCTTTATTTGGGCCGTGGGTGCCTCGGCCCCCACCGATTTTTCGTGCGGCCCCCGCCGATTTTCATATATAGTGTTGATTGTGTAAGATTAAATATATTATGTATTAATATTTAATCTATAGCCATTATAATCATTTACATAATATAGGTCAAAATATATAATAACCTATTAAATAATTAGTTGGTAATTGTTGATGGATGATGTATTGAAAAATACATCTATATTCGCGTCTAGTTTTAGTCGTTAGATAATCGGTTGTGTCTGTTTTTAGAATAGATTGTATATGCTTTTGATTTATTTGTGTTTTCAGGTATTTTGAGCTAAAAGGAGCAGATACGAGTCAAAATTTGGAAAGGCGAAAGACTGGAACGGGAACCGGAAGCTTGGGTGCGGAAACGAAGTGAAAATCAGATCTGGAGAGTCCAGGCGGGCCGCGAAGGAGATAGAAGATTGTTTATGCGGGCCGTTTAAACTTAAACAAGGATTCCGGTTGATCACACGCGCGCGGCCCGCATGAGTGATACACATAAGTTGATGCGGGCCGCGAGGGGTCTGTTTACGCGAAACCAACTTACCAGCTACGGGATTAGGGTTTTGGTGGTTATAAAACATCATAATCAACATCATACGGGGGACAGACGATTTTGGACGAATTTTTGGGGTTCTTTTGCACTTGGAGAGGCTGATTCAAGGTGTTGGAAGTGCTCGGGAAGCTAGGAATTGTCGGGGAACATTCAGGAGCACTCGGGATCGAAGTTTACGGGTTTTATTATCTTGATTCTTCGTTTTTCGTCTGTTTTTATTTGTTCGATGATGAATTCTGAACTTATATTGATTGTTGCTATGATTATTGACATGATATTCGGCTAAACTTCTCGTACTACCTAGGTTATGATAATAGCTTAATAAAGTTTGGTTCTTTATTCGATTTTTGTCGTGGTTGTGGATCTTTCTTGTACTCTAAAAGCTATGGGAATTTAACTTGGTACGTATGTGTGCTTGTGATTATTTTATTATTGTTTATT
This sequence comes from Helianthus tuberosus, assembly GCA_030545235.1. Classification (NCBI taxonomy): domain Eukaryota; kingdom Viridiplantae; phylum Streptophyta; class Magnoliopsida; order Asterales; family Asteraceae; genus Helianthus; species Helianthus tuberosus. Next base: position 33,186,188 of record CM060447.1, on the reverse strand, counting down.
GCTTCGTTCGATTCTTGGTGACAGTCTTTATCACGGAATAGAGTTGGACTAGGGTTTTAGGTTTTGGTGAGTGTCTATATCACATAATAAATCTTTGATCATTTAGGGTGAAAATCTAGTAAGTAACCTTAGAAGTAATATTTGGTAATTTAATAAAATCAAGTGTGCTGCTAAACTCGTCGCGGTAAAGCTCGAGGGTATTAATAGGTCTCGGTTTAGTTATAAGGACTTAACATTCCATTGTCTATTAAGCCAAGATTAAAACCCGTAGTCGCTTTAGACGTTCGCGTTGTAAGGTAGAGCATCTTACATAAGCACTTTCAAGAAACTAGAGGACTGTAAGGAAATCTAGAAAACCGGTAATTTAACAACCTTTAGGGGATCTTAGCGTGCTCTTGAGAAGGATTAGGGGTCCTTAGATTTCCCGAGAGGTGAGAATTTTAAGATCCCGGTTCCACACCACAAAATCATCGAGTAGAGATCCATTCTGAGTTTAGCTTGCGTCTAGCCTAGGTAGTCTTCATTCACCACTGGTCAAAGTCTCCGTTAGAATTCGTGTTAGTTACCTAGCTAATTTAGTTCGTCATTATTTGCATTCTTAGGATTTTTAGAAACCCCCCCCCCCCCCCAATTAATAAACAAATAGTTTGAGTCGTGTCAGTCTTAGTCTAGAATAGAGTCGTTAGCGTAATCAGTAGAGTCTCTTGGGTTCGATACTCGGACTTCCTTAGGCTATACTGCATCGATCGGTACACTTGCCGGTCGTGTGGTTTAGGGTTTAGAGAGTCTTAGTTTTATAAATTTAAAACTTAGAGAGTCTAGTTTAGGGTAATTTTAGTTGTTTTTAATTAACCCATCTTTAGCACATTAAGTTTTTGACGCCGTTGCCGGGGATTCTTTGGCGATTGCGTTGACTACTTTGTTGGGCTTATTTGACATATTACGTGCTATTTGTGTTCGTTGAGTCGTAGGAGTCTAAAAAAATTATAAAAATCCAAAAATATTTGCTTTAGTGTCTTTTCTAGATTAGTGAGTCAGTTGTTAGAGTCGTAGTACTTGTATTCGGTTTTGTAGTGGATGCCCCATACGCGTTCGCAGGGACCTTCGCCTGAGCTGTTTACGATCACGCCCACCCCCGCTTTCGATTTCACACCGAAGTCATCACCTCACGTTTCCCCACCACCCTCCCGTTCTCGTTCACCTAGTCCTCCACCAGTAGTTCAAATGGCGAACCGCACCGTTTACCAGCAGGCTACCACCGGTTTCACCGGTGCTACTTCACCCATCACCCTTCCGAATATTGCGAATGATAGGTCCTGGCAGATTCCTTCGTACATCATGACCGCCATCACCAATTCTTGTCAGTTCCATGGTCGTGACGACGAGGACGCTCCCGCCCACATAAATCGCATCACTCGTCTTTGTGGCACCTACTCCATAGAGGGTGTCAATCTAGATGCTAGGTACTTACAGGTCTTCCCATTCTCACTCGCTGGACGTGCAGCCGTCTGGTTCGATTCTCAGCCCGCAGGCACTTTCACTACTTGGGCTGGTCTTCGCGATGCTTTCATAGCTAAATACTTCCCGCCAGCCAAGGCGTCTCGCCTTCGTGATCAGATACACTCCTTCCGTATGGAGCCTGATGAGCCGTACCACTTAGCTTGGGAGCGTTTCAGACGCTTCTTTCTCGTTGTTCGCAGCATGGTTTGTCTGATTGGGCGTTAGTTGAGAAGTTTTACAATGGTCTTACTCCTGAGATTAGAGCTCGTTTCGATACTTCAGCAGGAGGGCAGCTTATGGGAAAGAAGACGGTGACTGAGTGTAATGATTTGTTTGAGAGCTTTGCACATTCTGATATGGATTACAGCACTATCAGCAAGACTTTTATTCCTGTTTCTACCACCTCGGCCGGTCGAGGGGTAAACCAAGTTAGCTTGGATCCATCGGTAGCTGCTGTAGTCGAGAGTGTGAGGAAAGATTTGAGGCAAGAGATGAGGAGAGAGTTGGATGAGATTAAGAAGAAAGTTGATAGGTGTGAGGTTTGTAGGGGAGGTCATGACACACTCGATTGTCCCACACTTACGTTAGAGCAGGTAGAGTACATAGCAGGTCAGTCTAGGGGTCTATTTAGTAATAATAATAATGGTTTTAACCCCAACTGGCAGGGTAGTGGTAGTAGTTTTCGCCCTTCTGGCAATCCCCCTGGGTTTCCACCTGGTCAGTATCAAAATAGGGGCAGGGTCTTTATACGAGTAGTGGTTCGGGTCAGTATAGTGGTTCAAGAGGTCAGTTTGCTAGTAGGGGTTCGAATCAAGAGAGTTAAGGTAGTGGAAAGAGTTCAGAGGGAAATTTGAGTAGGATAGAGGAGATGTTAGCTCAGATGATGACACAGAGTCAGTCGAATCAGAAATTCCTAACTGAATTTATTCAAACTCAAGATCAAATTAATAAGAGTCACGATCTTCAGCTTAAAAATCAAGAGTCTACTCTTTTAGATCTTAAGAGAACAGTAGGGGATATATCTAGGCAGTTGAAAGAATACCCTTCTGGTCAGTTTTCAGGTACTACTCATCCAGTCAATCATTCGGTGAAAGCTATTACGACTCGTAGTGGGAAGAGTTTGGAAGAGTATGTGAGAGAGAGAGTGGAAGAAGAGAAGGATGATGAAGTTGATGAGGTGATTGAGATGGAGGCTCCAGGAAAAGTGCACATGAGGCTAGACCCGGCAAGTACCGCACACGCCGAGAAGTCTCCAGTAGAGAAGAAAGTAGAAAAGCAGCCGAAGAAGGTTCGGCCACCGCCAGTGATTGATATTTCTCGCCTTCCGTTTCCCGCTCGTGCTAGGCAGCAGTTATATGCTAGGGAATACGAGAAATTTCTTGAGATGTTCACCCAGCTGAAGGTGAATCTTCCGTTCATAGAGGCTTTGAGATCCATGCCTAAATACGCCAAGTTCCTTAAGGATTTTCTCAAGCGTAAGGATAGGGTAGGAGAGTGTTCGAGTAATTCATTGAGTGGAGAGTGTTCTGCTGTGATCCTAAATAAACTTCCTGAGAAACTTACCGATCCAGGCATTTTCACGATCCCATGTTTGTTTGGTGGTGATGTTAAAAACCACGCGTTGGCAGACCTTGGTGCTAGTATTAATTTGATGCCATATTCATTTTACGAAAAACTAGGCCTTGGTGATTTGAAGTCAACTCGTATGACCCTCTCGTTAGCGGATAAGACAGTTAAGTATCCTAGGGGGATAGTAGAGAATCTGTTGGTGAAAGTGGATAAGTTTGTGTTTCCGGCTGATTTTGTAGTGCTAGATATGGAGGCCGATGATAAAGTTCCGTTGATTTTAGGGCGCCCGTTTTTTAACACTGCTAAAGCGCTTATAGATGTCTTCTTAGGAACAATCACACTTAGAGCGGGCGACGAGTCAGTAGTTTTTGAGGTGAATAATGCGAGAGGGTCGAGTGAGAGAGTTGAGGCGATAGCATCGGTAGAGGAGAGTGAGAAGAGTGGGAGAGACGAGAAAAAGGTAGTAAGTGAGCCGAGTCTAGAAAAGGTGTTAAAACCCAAGTGTGGGGATCCACCTGATAGGAGGGTCGAAGAGTTGGAAAAGAGAATGATTAGGTTGGAATCTAAGTTAGAGATGCTGAGTAAGGCTCAGTGTGGGGATAGATATAAAGATGATATGTTTAGGTTCAAACCGCTTGATGACGAGTCGATGGAGTATGAGAGATTTAGGAGAGATGTGGGCGATTTTACGGATGGTAGTGCTACGGCCCGTAAGAGTTGGTTTGGAGGGGAGCTCCGATTATATGATCCTCCGTAAGTGCGTGAACAGTTGTGAATTACTTGTAGAGTTTGTATTTTGAGTCGTAATTCGTGTCGTGTCGTTAGTTAGGTCGTTAGTGTCGTTTGCGTCGTTTCGTGTTTTTGCGTCTTTTGTGTGTCGTAAAAGTTTTTGCAGGTACACGCCTCTTCACGAAGGCCGAACTCAGCAGACGAGAGGTTCCCAGGTATGTTTATTATTCAAAACGACATAATACAGGGCTGGGGGCATTTTGGGTATTAAACAAAAGTAAAAAACAGCAATCTGCTGTTGCTGTCGATCATTCAGCTGCTGTTTGCTGTCCAGGCGGCCCGCGTTAACTTAACTCAATATCTTAGGCGGGCCGCATGGACTTAAAGGAAATTTGATATCTTTGTACGCGCGCGACCCGCATCAACTTACTCTAAACACTTAGGCGGGCCGCGTGAGTCTTGTATGTCGAAAATCAGCAGGTTTTGGCCCAAATCGATTTCACTTTTCAATAATATAAACCATTAACCATCACCATTACACCACCATTTACATCATCACTATTTTTCTTCACCACTGTTCACATTAGTCAATGGTTCGGGTCGCTAAATACGGGGTATGTGCTTGCATTATGCTTTTATATTCTGTACCATGAGTCTAAGTTAGAAGTTTTTGAGTCGTTTGTTCGAGTCGATATTGCTTTGGTATTTTGCTTGTTTTTGTTGATGCAGGTTCGAATATGTACCACCCGTACTCAATTTCCATTCGGGTGATTTTGGAGCTGTTGATTAAATTCAAGGCATTTATCAAGCATGTCAGTTAGAGTCAAAGCCGATCGCGAACGAAATGCTATACGATCGAGCTGGATTGGACGAGGGTTATGGAGCATATGCGTTATTAAACCAGCTAAGTCCTTTCCGATTTGCCCTTGGTTTTTTATTTCTTATTTATTTTTAGTTTTTTTGAGTCGGTTTCCATCCTACATTGAGGGCAATGCAATATTTAAGTGTGGGGATGGGAAACTATCGTTTAGTGTTAATTTAGTTAGTCGAGTCATAAAAAGTCGAAAAATACAAAAAAATGAAAAATTTAAAAAAATCCAAAAAAATTAAAAAAATAGAAAAATGTCTTTTGAAATAAGAAGTTTGCAAAATAAAAACGGAAAATGATAGAAAAGTTGGGTTTTTGTTCGGGTTCAAATAATAATAATATGAGATAATATAATTGAGCTTGTGTCTAGTTTGGGATGTGCGGGTAGGCTCGATTTGGTTCTGGGTTCCTTTGATCTTAAAATATACCTAATTGTCGGTCTACTAGTGGGTTCTCATCTAGGGAGAGTGGGGAAATTGAAACCGCCAAAAATAGTATAAGGGATGCCGTTATAAGCTAAGATCGTTAGAGTTTTTGGTCATTATCTCGCTGAAAAAGAAAAAAAATGAAATAAACGAGCTAGAAACTAAATGAAAGTAGCCATTCCTATGTAGTCTGTGATTGGGGATAGCGACTCTACAGCCGGAATACCACTTGGTTAGGGAAAGCATCGTCTAGTCTCGCGAAAGAAAAAAAAAGAGAAAAAAAAAAACAAAGCAAAAATAGAAAAAAAAATGGAAAAATAGATTTGATTTTAAACTCTCTTGATCTTGGTATAAAACGGTTAGGAAATAACCCAGTGGTTGTTCCTTTTGTCCTATAAGCTTGAGGGGGGATTAGGTGGACTTGCAATTCTTAGTGTGAGACCCTAGGTAGATTGACCGAACTTGAACTAAATTGCATGATAAGGGTTTGGAACCGGGTTGGGTTTAAGTGGATCAATATACTTGCAATCGCGGCTAACACGAGTTTCGGTTTTAATGAAAATAACTTACACTTTTGGCCCGTTCATTTATTCCGATTATGATTCCGTTTGCATAATTCTTTTTCGAGGACGAAAAAAGGTTAAGTGTGGGGATATTTGATGTATTGAAAAATACATCTTTATTCGCGTCTAGTTTTAGTCGTTAGATAGTCGGTTGTGTCTGTTTTTAGAATAGATTGTATATGCTTTTGATTTATTTGTGTTTTCAGGTATTTTGAGCTAAAAGGAGCAGATACGAGTCAAAATCTGGAAAGGCGAAAGACTGGAACGGGAACCGGAAGCTTGGGTGCGGAAACGAAGTGAAAATCAGATCTGGAGAGTCCAGGCGGGCCGCGAAGGAGATAGAAGATTGTTTATGCGGGCCGTTTAAACTTAAACAAGGATTCCGGTTGATCACACGCGCGCGGCCCGCGTGAGTGATACACATAAGTTGATGCGGGCCGCGAGGGGTCTGTTTACGCGAAACCAACTTACCAGCTACGGGATTAGGGTTTTGGTGGTTATAAAACATCATAATCAACATCATACGGGGGACAGACGATTTTGGACGAATTTTTGGGGTTCTTTTGCACTTTGAGAGGCTGATTCAAGGTGTTGGAAGTGCTCGGGAAGCTAGGAATTGTCGGGGAACATTCAGGAGCACTCGGGATCGAAGTTTACGGGTTTTATTATCTTGATTCTTCGTTTTTCGTCTGTTTTTATTTGTTCGATGATGAATTCTGAACTTATATTGATTGTTGCTATGATTATTGACATGATATTCGGCTAAACTTCTCGTACTACCTAGGTTATGATAATAGGTTAATAAAGTTTGGTTCTTTATTCGATTTTTGTCGTGGTTGTGGATCTTTCTTGTACTCTAAAAGCTATGGGAATTTAACTTGGTGCGTATGTGTGCTTGTGATTATTTTATTATTGTTTATTGCTTCGTTCGATTCTTGGTGACAGTCTTTATCACGGAATAGAGTTTGACTAGGGTTTTAGGTTTTGGTGAGTGTCTATATCACATAATAAATCTTTGATCCTTTAGGGTGAAAATCTAGTAAGTAACCTTAGAAGTAATATTTGGTAATTTAATAAAATCAAGTGTGCTGCTAAACTCGTCGCGGTAAAGCTCGAGGGTATTAATAGGTCTCGGTTTAGTTATAAGGACTTAACATTCCATTGTCTATTAAGCCAAGATTAAAACCCGTAGTCGCTTTAGACGTTCGCGCTGTAAGGTAGAGCGTCTTACATAAGCACTTTCAAGAAACTAGAGGACTGTAAGGAAATCTAGAAAACCGGTAATTTAACAACCTTTAGGGGATCTTAGCGTGCTCTTGAGAAGGATTAGGGGTCCTTAGATTTCCCGAGAGGTGAGAATTTTAAGATCCCGGTTCCACACCACAAAATCATCGAGTAGAGATCCATTCTGAGTTTAGCTTGCGTCTAGCCTAGGTAGTCTTCATTCACCACTGGTTAAAGTCTCCGTTAGAATCCGTGTTAGTTACCTAGCTAATTTAGTTCGTCATTATTTGCATTCTTAGGATTTTTAGAAACCCCCCCCCCCCAATTAATAAACAAATAGTTTGAGTCGTGTCAGTCTTAGTCTAGAATAGAGTCGTTAGCGTAATCAGTAGAGTCTCTTGGGTTCGATACTCGGACTTCCTTAGGCTATACTGCATCGATCGGTACACTTGCCGGTCGTGTGGTTTAGGGTTTAGAGAGTCTTAGTTTTATAAATTTAAAACTTAGATAGTCTAGTTTAGGGTAATTTTAGTTGTTTTTAATTAACCCATCTTTAGCACATCAATGGACCATATTACCCTTATTAACTAATTAGGTTTCCTCCTGGGTGCTTATATAAGGAGAGTTATGTGGAGGTTAAGGGGTTACTCAGTTACACATTAGAAACACCCCATTAGTCATAACATCACTTTCGACCTCCATCTCCATAACTGAATCCCCTATTCGGTTCTCATCATCACCATCATCAGTTAGCACCCTAAGGAGGAACCAGACCAAGCTGACAACCATGTCAAACATTATTGCTTCGTCTTCATCTGGATTCTCTGCTGGTTTATGCTGATGCAATCAAATGTATGTTTTCATGTTTTCCATTATGATTAAACAGAACTGAACCAACATGTGGTATCAGAGCATATGTTGATTAGTCGATTCTGTTTTTTGTATCCGAAATCTGGAATAAATCTGGAAAACAGAATTATAAAACCATAATATTTTTCGTCATCATCATCCGAAATATCATCTCGGATCGGAATTATATCATCTCGGATCTGAATCATGAATCATGGATCTCGGATGAATATGTTCATGAAGTTTTACTGTTCCGAAATCAATATGTTTAAATGTGTAATAATATTTCAGAGATTTCGGATGAATGTTTGAAGTTTTATTTTATTTAGGGTTCATCATGTTCTTAGTTAAAATTCGAAATATCCTATAAGTTTTGGAATATGATTTGAATTGTTAAATGTTTCCCTAATTTTGATCTAATTTTGTCTATTAAGTTATTTCGAAATCTGTTAATAAGATAAACAGATTATGTTTTTCGAAATTTTATGAAAAAATAGATCAATGTTATAATTGGAAACTCTATCACAATTCTTAATTTTCGAATTTTCAGTTATGTTTCCACATTCACAGCTGTTAACAGGAAGTTTCAAGACCATCAGATTACGACTCGAGACCATCAGTCTCAACTCGAGACAACAAGGTCTCGACTCGAAATCATCAGGCCATTAAACCTTCACAACTCGAGACCATTAGATCATGAATCGAGACCATTAGATCATGACTCGAGACAAAGGTCTCGACTCAAGACCATATGGTCTCGACTCGAGACCATAAGGTCTCGACTCGAGACCATAAGGTCACGACTCGAGACAAAGGTCTCGACTCGAGACAACAAGGTTGTGACTCGAGACAACAAGGTTCGATCCGCGCTAACGGGTGGTTTGCTATTAAATGATTGGTTTTGTAAATATTTAGTTAATTAATAAGGATCAAATAATGTTTTATAAAACCAAAATGGCTTAACTTGAATGAGCTTCTGATGTATCACTTCTGCCCAAAGCTGACTTGATACATCTACTTATCGTTCAAGTATTATGAAAGCTATGTTGTGTGTGCATCATAAGCATGAATGTCTTAATTTCTGGCCAAAGCTGATTTAATTCATTTATAGGTGGCATACTCAACAAGTGCATAACTAAAGTGATTGTCTCAATTTCTGGCCAAAGCTGATTTGTTACAACCACTTTGCACATATGCTTAAATGATTACACTTCTGGCCAAAGCTGTTTTGTCTTCGTTTAAGTAGAATTTTTTAGCTAAGTCTATTATTTTGATGTTAGTAATAGACATATCACAACCTCTTCACATAATGATCCTTATATTAGTGATCCTTAATTAAGTTTTATGATCATTTCGTCTGCCTTATTCTTAGTACCCATATTTTTACTCACTATAATTTTCTTCTATAAGTCTATATCTCATCCACTCTAATTCCTAAATCTAATATGTTTTGCTTAAAGTTTCTATTAGAATTAGCTCTTAAATTAAACCCTTGGTTATCTCTTAAGACACGATAATCCTATTGCTATCTTCTGATAAAGCACTACAGAAGAAAAGTAGAGCATGATGATTAGGATAAATCGAACATGATGTCTCTTATGATAATAAAGAATAAGTGCTGTCACTAAGGTTATTCCAGATTAAGTTTTTCCTAAGACTAATCTATTATGTGTGGTTTAATCACAAGAACTCCTAAGATGCATGCGTTCATTTAAAATTATAAATAATAAAGCTAAGTGGTATATGTGAATACATAATAATGTACAATACCATGACCCATAAAGTTAAGGGCTTACGCATGGAAATAAGTACATTTTCCAGTACATTACATACTAATATTTTCACTTGTACAATTTGATGCCTTATAAATCAACTATAACACTCAAAAGTACCAAAGTATAATGAGTGTGTTGATAAGCAATATATGTACAAAGAAATAAATGTTTGAAACTGGAAAATTAGATGTTATTCACCTTACAACCACTAATAGTTTAAAAGAGGATTGTTCTAAGGTCCATAGACAAATTACAAGTGCTAATTCCAACTTTAAGGTTCTTCAAGGGAAAATCTCACTGCATAATTATGCCATTAGACTAGGCATAAGCAACGAGACTATCCATTATTATAAAGAACAGTTGGATACGTTAATTAGATAGTCATTTAAGTCTGATAATTTTAATATTCCAATTAACACATGATTAGTTGACTCTAGTTCCATACGTTTCCTTACCAGAACTCGACAAATAACTAACATGAGAGTTAGTGACAAAATTAAATGTTAAGGCTATAAGAACCATAATAAGCAGTCTTCCAACAAAGCTTTTCGATACCTTATATATATTATGAAGATTAATCAGAATACAGTATCATTACTTAGGCTATGTCATGAAGGTTGTGAGGTTTGCATAACCTACATAAAGTCACACTTACCTTAAACTCTCATATTATTTGTTCTTAATATCTGGATAGAAACATTACTAAGATGAAACTAGATGATACCTTATACTTTCACAACTTTTGTCATCATGCAAATGAGAATTTGACAAAAGGAAAATGAGACTTATAAATTTCATTCATTATAACTGAAATTCATGAGAAATCATGACATGGTTAATGAGGATGATTTTTTATCTCATCTCATTCTAAGTGATTTTAAATCATGACATTACAGCCCTAAATATTACTTGGCTTAAGGAATAAGTATGGGTCCATCATAAGTCATTCATTGACATTCGTGGAACTTATTCCAAATGGAATATTCAGACATAAATCATTTATCAGATTATCAACTTGTATCTAAATTTTGTCGCATATGGCTCACGGTCTTAGAAGAAATCTATTCATATATATATACTTAATAATATTTCTATTAGATATGTCCCTAAAGTTTCTTACGATATCTGGACATTAAAGAACTCAAATAAAGTCTAACGTATATGTGATAGGTTCCCACGTCACGTACCTCATTGAAACTTCTCTTGTAGCATTTCTAGAGATATCAAAGATCAGTGGGAGCATTAAGTGTCTTAATAATAACTTGCAATAGTTGCAAGAGGTGGGGGAGTGAAAATTTAACATTACCTAAATTTGCACCTCTTGTACAAGACACCGCTCCATCACGACACTGTTCTATCATAACTTGCTACTCTTACAAAAGTTTTATTGTTGCTTAATTGTGGGCACACTTAGATTTCTTACCTGAACTAACATAATCCTCAACAAGAGAAATCACAACGACTAACGTCATTAATTTGTGTTTCTCTATTAGAATTTGTTGGTCGTTACATATTGACCCTAAGCATGCTGAGTTCCTAAAGATTTCTAAGGTTAGTGGGAGCAGTCAAAGTCCTTATCATGATTTGCAAGGAATACAAGAGGCGGGGGGAAGAGTGTCGTTAAATTTCACTCCGAATTTAACTCCGATTACACCTCTTGTACACCATACTGCACCAACTCTTACAAACTTAGAATCCTGAAAATGATAGCAACCTAACCAGGAGCTAATCCACAGAACTGAAACTTCTAATAAACCTAATAATCAACTTAGGAGGTCATCTAGGTTTAACAACCTACTAACTTTGATGATTACATAACCTCCCTAATTGAAGTTGAAATGGATTTTGGAAATGTTTACTGATCCTATCTCTTCTAATTAAACCATTAGCGTCAATTAATCTTCTGAATGGAATAAAATAGTTTTCTAGTAAAACTGATTTTATGTGTTCGAATAACGTATGGGATTTGATTGAATTACCTAAGAGTGTTCATAACTAAACCGGATCCTAATATAAACGTTAAGACACAAAGGAGCATGATTGATTGTCAAAGGTTATACTCAGGAAGAGATGAATTATCAAAGAGTCTTTCTTACCTATCTTACAGAAGATTTCTTTGAGGATCATCATTGTTCTAGTAGCTTATAATAGTTTAAAGCTACATTAGATGAACATTAAAACAATTTTCCTTAACAAATGGCTGACACATTTACATGTTCATTAGATAACAACCTAAAGTTTCAAACTGAAGGTTAAAGAACACTTTATTTGTAAGCCAATAATATCCATGTATGAGTTAATGCAAACATCATAATGTGATGAAAAGCTAACGTAATTATTTTCATCAAGGATCAAGTGGATTAATGTACCTACCTCAAGATGAGTGGGAGCAACTAAAATAAACTTGTCTATATAGATGATATTCTTTTGACAAGTATATGTTACATAAGTCAAAGCATTGTTAACACAAACTTTGATATAATATATATCTCAGAGATATCTCTTATGTGATAGATATCATAACATACCGAGATAGACCCAGTGGGACATTAGTTCTGTTCCATAAGTTTAACAGTAAATGGGTCCTTACGTATGTAACAAACAATACTGCTCTTCCTTTAGAGGATAATAGGATAAATGAGATTATTTCCTTACGCTTCATTAATTGGAAGCCTTATGTAAGTTTAAGTCTATACTCGTTTAGATATTACTCACATTGCAACACACTAGATATGTCTAGATTAATGTGAAGCATCTAATGAAGTATTGAAATATCTTTAAAAGGAAACGAGAGACTATACCTTAAGAAGAGGTGAGAATTAAAACCGGTTTATTACTTTAGTTTTGAGATATTCAAAGATGATAAAATGTAATTTCGGGTATATCCTTATGTCAGCAGACAAATCCATCTTATGGAGGAGTCATAATAAACTGATAATAACAACCTAAGTTATAACGACATAATATAGTCACTAAATGTTGTTGAAAATTTATCAATGGACTCATAAGTTTATTAACTCCATATAATTAATATTTTGAAGACTTAGTGTGATAAAGTCAGTTACCATGACTCCTTGAACAGTAACAGTTCGAGAGGTGCTGCATTAAATTTCGATACGCAATTAATTATTCGTTTATGAACGAATTGAGGAAACTAAGTTTGTATCGAATACATTCATGATATGCTTCAGGATCCTATAACTGAAGGGCTATTACCCATAAGTCTTATTAAGAGAGCTCAGAGACGGGTATTAATTAATGGTCGTGCGCAACTGCATATCGTACTATGAATGACTAAGTATTAGTTAATTTTCCTCATCAGTTTGATTTTGTATGTCTCTAAGAATATGTCAAGCTAGCATAATGGCATATAGACAAATATAGTTACAAATCAAACAAAGGGCTTATGCGTGTTTTGATCATAACGATTAGGTTTTAAATTAAGGCTATAGTATGATTAATGGGGGTCCTGAGTCGCATAATGATTCAACGGCTGTATTTCTCTGCTATAGTACTTGTTTAAGGCTAAAATGAGTGTTAACTCCTGATCAGGCTTATCTAATAGTCATAGTAAATGATTACTCGGCTAAGTGGGAGAATGTAAGATTAAATATATTATGTATTAATATTTAATCTATAGCCATTATAATCATTTACATAATATAGGTCAAAATATATAATAACATATTAAATAATTAGTTGGTAATTGTTGATGGACCATATTACCCTTATTAACTAATTAGGTTTCCTCCTGGGTGCTTATATAAGGAGAGTTATGTGGAGGTTAAGGGGTTACTCAGTTACAGATTAGAAACACCCCATTAGTCATAACATCACTTTCGACCTCCATCTCCATAACTGAATCCCCTATTCGGTTCTCATCATCACCATCATCAGTTAGCACCCTAAGGAGGAACCAGACCAAGCTGACAACCATGTCAAACATTATTGCTGCGTCTTCATCTGGATTCTCTGCTGGTTTATGCTGATGCAATCAAAGGTATGTTTTCATGTTTTCCATTATGATTAAACAGAACTGAACCAACAGATTGTACCGAAAATTTTCGATTTTTTTGTAAAATATTGTTTCTTAAGAGTATAGATCCCACCGATTTGGATTTTTAAAGTCTGCCCCCCACTAAAAAAGTTGATTCATTTACAAGATAATAGAATACATTGCAGATAGATATTAAATAATGAAGAGTGTGTCTCTAAATATAGGAAATCTTAAATAAATATCCGAGTTTTATCACATTTTTTTGTAACGTGATTGAGAGGAAAAAATGGTGAAAATCTTAAACTGTTCTATCAAATTACAATGTGCAAAAGAAAACTAATCTATGCACACAATTTAATAGTAAGAAAACCGTATTCACGGGATGCATTTTTTAGTTAAAAAACTTTATGCATAAGCCAACGTGTCAAGTTGTCAACCCCCTAGTTCCTTCACTTCCTTATATCTTTTCTACCTTTATGTTAATTTGACTCTCTCAATTCAGTATCATTATAATTATAATTATAATTATAAATTGGAACGAACATTAAATAACTAAATTAGTAATCATTATTATTAGGGAAATTGGCCTGTAATAATCTCACCTAGAAATTATTGGCCATTAATAATCCCACCTCAGAATATTCCCCCCACCAGTCCCACCTTTCACCTATTTTTTCTACAATGGTCCCACGTTAAAAAAACTTAACGGAGTTGAGCTTTTTTCCAAATTACAAACAAATTTTTTAGGGCTTTTGATTAGAACGACGATACGAGTCCATTGATGTAAAACTTGCCTCGAAACGGTGCTCCAAACGATGAAAACGGCGCTTCAATTCGGGTGTTTAAATTTCCAATTAACCATAATCAAGTAACTTGGAGCACCATTTCGAAGTAAGTTTTACATCAATGGACTCGTATCATCGTTTTGATCAAAAGACCTAAAAAATCAGTTTGTGATTTGGAAAAAAGCTTAACTCCGTTAAGTTTTTTTAACGGGGGACCATTGTAGGAAAAATAGGTGAAAGGTGGGACTGGTGGGGGGAATATTCTGAGGTGAGATTATTAATGGCCAATAAGGTCTAGGTGGGATTATTACAGGCCAATTCCCCTTATTATTATCATACTCAGTAAACTCTATCAATAGCAAAGCTAAGATAGAATCTGAGGAGTGTAAAATGTAGACAGTCTTACTCCTACTCTATAGGAATAGAGATGTTGCTTCCAGTGAGACCCCTGGCTCGATAAAAGTTTCGCATCAAACATTGGATATAAGGCACATAACATTCAACAATCGAGACAAATGCCGACTAGTGCATGTATCCTTTTATCTTTCGGCTATCAACACCACCACATAATGCACGATTAACCATCCGCCGCTTTTAACATTATTTTCACTAAATTAGTAAAATAAGTTAAAATTAGTGTAATTTCACTTTTGACCTACGAGGGCTCACACATATATCCATTATATATGCACACTGCAAGTAGGGCGTAAATAACAATTTAGCAATAATAAAGCTAAAGAGTAAATTACTTTTTGAGTCCTTCTGTTTAGTGATTTTAACCACTTAAGTTCAAAATCAAAAAGTTTAACGCCTTGAGTCCCTAACCACTCATTTTATAAAATTTTGAGTCCAATTTTTAACACCTGTACTTTTGATTTTGAACTCAGGTTGTTAAAATCACTAAAACACAGGGACTCAAAACGTTATAAAATGAGCTATAAAATACTCAAGGCGTAAAACTTTTTGATTTTGAACTTAAGTGGTTAAAACCACTAAAATACCTAAAACACATGTACTTAAAAAGTAATTTACTCAAAGCGAAAATAATCAACACATTAAAACAATTTCTAATATATTCTCCTGTATATTAAAAGATGAATGAAATGAACAGATTGTAATATAATAAAATATTAAATACAGTTATTTTATGGTTTTATTATTTTCGCATTATAATAATTGTTATTTTTTTTACTTTTTAAGTTTGATAAGCTTGGTGTTAACCGCTACTTGTATCGAAAATACCGGTTCATTATCGATACATGAAGGTAAACAAAAGTACCAGCCTGGTACATAAAACGCCAAAAGTCGGTACCGAATTGAGTTTGATAATCTTTTAGTTCGTTAAATTTGGCACTACTACCCAGTACCATTTGCTCATCGCTGATCACGGGTACCATACGAACAACAACGGTATCGTACAACTTTTTTTAGTTTCAGGGGTAGGGATGATACCGAATCGGTATTGGTACCGAAAATACCAGTTACGGTATCGGTATATGAAGGTAAAAACCGGTAGCGAACCGGTACCAGGAACGCCAAGCGTCAGTACCGACTGGTACTTAGGATCTTTTGGTTCAGGAAATTCGGTACCGGTACCCATTACTATTTGCTCATCTCTGACTACGGGTTTCTACCGAACAACATCATTACCATACAACTTTTTTAGTTGATTTTCTTTCGGTTATTTTTTAGTGTTTTTTTCTACATTTTCTTTTTATTCTTCCCAGCAATTCCGTTTGCAACGCGCTCGTAGTGATTTCAAACATATATAAACACAGACTAAATAAAAAACAAGTTCGTCGCAACGTGGCGTCGGTTTTTATAACTAGTTACATGAAAAAATGTAAGAATTATATAGAATCTAATGGTTAACACTTTATCAAATTACATGAAAAGGTGTTAATAATTATATAGAATCTAACGGTTAACACTTTATCAAAAATCAAGCAAGATTCTTTAAAGTTTGAAAAGCCAAATTTTGGAGGTATTGCTTGTTAATGGGAAAGATGGACTTTTTGATACCATCTTTTAACTTTTAAGTCTTCTCTTAGTTTCATTTCCCTTTTTCAAAGTCAAACTATCATGATCTCAAAGATAAAAACGATTGACCATATTCTCTTTTATATATATATATATATATATATATTTTGGGTAAAGTGATGTGTGTACGAGTGGATATAGTGTACATGCATATTTTTTATAACACGCAACTAGTACTTTGAATGATAAATCGTAAACGTATTGAAATATCTATATAACAAATTGTTCAAGGGCTAAAATTAAGATGGTGGTAAAATTGTAAACCAAAATTTAGAAACGACAAAAGGTAAAACACGAATCGACCTGGAATATTGACTTATTTTGTTATGCACTGAAACTATTGCAAGGTATGAGACTTGTCCCATATTGGTTGTATGAGCAACAAACATGAGGTTTATGTACCAAATTGACTCTCTCTCCCATTAGACTAGTCTTTTGGGTAATGAGTTCTTTTGTTTGGTAGGTAACATTGGTGTCAAAGCTAAACTACCGTTACCAACATGGCCTTGACCCTCAACGAGGGTCGATCACTAGATTGTTATGGACTAAAACCATTGCAAGGTATAATAGTTGTCCCACATTGGTTATTTTGGGCAATAAATGCGGGGTCATATCAAATGTGCTCTCTCACCTACTAACCAGTTCTAACTCATGAATGAGTTTTTCAATCATAGTGAATGCTTTGTATGTTACAAATATTACTTTGTAAGAGAAGGTTCTCCCTCTTTTAAGTAAGACCATGTGTAGTGGTAATGTGTTATAATGCCCCCACCATGGGGCGTTATCCGACACGTGGCGTCCTAGTCAGCGATGGGGCATTATAGCAAAAGTGGTGTAGTGGGCATAATGCCTTATAATGCCCCCTTCCAATTATTAAAAAAAAAAAAAAAAAAAAAAGGAAAGTAGTTGCTGCAATCAAAGTCCTCCTCATTGGCTAGTCAAAGATTTGACCTCTCCCCATTGGCCAAAACCAAAATCCATTTGCCCACTTAAGCGTTATATTTAAAACGCCGGCCTCCAAATTTTTGAATTATAACGCCCAATAACGCCCCATGTAATGGGGGTGGGGGCGTTTTGGGGCGTTATTTTTCAATTTTTTTTTTAAAATCACGCCCCACTACGGGTGGTCTAAACCGCATGATCTTAAATTTTATTGTTACCATATAGTGATGTTTCCATATGGTTTCTATAGTTTATAACCAAGCCGCTGGATCTTCAATTTTTTGTTATATAATTGTATTAAAAATTACTATTTTTTTTCTTTCTTTTTTTCAATAAAATAATATATTTTATACATTTATCATTACATTTTCTCTCTTCTACACTTATAACCACTTTCAGAAATATTAAAAATTTATAAGGAGTGAACAATATTCATGTATATTTACAGATGAACAATAATGTCCAGCTTGCGGTGTGCACATATAATGTATATATGTGTGGGCGCTCGGGGGACAAAAGTGAAATGGTACTAACTTTAACGTTATTTTACTAATTTCACGAAAATAACGTTAAAAGCGGCGGATGGTTAATCATGCATCATGTGGTGACGTCAATAACTGAAAGACAAGGGGGTACATGCACCAATCAGTCTCTATCCCGATTGTTGAGTGTTATGTGTCTTAGGTCCAAGACTTGATACAATCGAGCCGAGGGTCTCACTGGAAGCAACATCTCTATTTCTACGGGGTACAAGTAAGGTTGTCTACATCTACTCTCCTCAGACCCTACCTTAGCTTTGCTATTAGTGAGATTTACTAAGTATGATGATGATGATGATGATAATGATTTACAGATTAACAATAACGTTTTCTCTCTCATTTACTAATAACTACTCACAACTATTCCTTAGAATATAATTATCTCACCTACATAAATATAGGAAATCCATTGTAAGGGGACCGCTAAAATGAAAATCACCTCTAGTTATGAGAACCATGAGAACCACTTATTAGCCATTAGATCAACTTGATGGATGGATGAGATTAAAAGTAAGAAAAATTAATATTAAATGGTTTTTGTCTTATTATGTCTTTAATATTATAATCCAAAAGGGTAATTTAGTAAACTAACTCTTTTTTGTCTTTTTATCTTTATTGTTTTTTATTAGTTTTTTGTATTATTATATTACTTTTTATTTTTTAAACAAAACTTTTTTATTAAAAAACATTTTAAAATTCAGATTTTTTTAAACATTTTTTATACTTTTTACAATTTAAGTTTTACGTTAAACTTTTTACGTTTTACGTTTTTTTGACGCGCCGTTTTTACGCCGGGTTTTTTCAAGCGTCGTTATTTTAACAGGCCGTTTTTTTACGTGCCGTTTTTTACGCGCCAATTTTTTAACATCGTTTTTTTACGCGCCGTTTTTACGAGCCAAATTTTTAACGCCGTTTTTAACGCGCCAATTTTTTAATGCCGTTTTTTAACTCTGATTTTTACGCGCCAATTTTTTAACGCCGTTTTTTACGCGCCGTTTATTAACGCCATTTTTTAACGCCGTTTTTTCAACGCGCCGTTTTTACGTTAACGTAATTTACGTTTTACGCGCCGGTTTTTTGTCGTTTTTTAAACTTTATACGTTTTACGTTATACTTTTAATACTTTTTACTTTTTAAGTTTTATGTTTAACTTTTTACGTTTTACGGTTTACGTTAAAAAAAGTTTACATTTTACGTTAAAAATTTTACGTTTTACGTTTTACGTAAAACTTTTTACGTTTTACGTTTTTTACGTAAAACTTTTTACGTTTTACGTTTTTTACGTTAAAATTTTTACATTTTACGTTTTACGTAAAACTTTTAACGTTTAACGTCTTACGTTTTACGTAAAAATGTTTTACGTTAAACGTAAAACTTTTTACGTTTTACGTAAAAACGTTTTACGTTAAACGTAAAACTTTTTACGTTTTACGTAAAACTTTTTACGCTTTACGTTTTTACAACAAAAAGTTTACGGTTTACGTTAAAAAAGTTTACGGTTAACGTAAAAAAAAGTTTACGGTTTAACTTTTTTTTTTACAAAAACTTTTTTACACAAAAATGAACGCACTCAGAAATCGCAAACTCGGGAGGTGTCTCAGATATATCGCTATCATCATCGACTAGGGGGAAAAAATAAAAAAAACAACAACATCAAAACAAAGTGTATCTCGAAAAAAAAAACGGGTTAAAAAAAACAAAGTTTTGGCTCAGATTTCCCGATAATCAGAGGCTGCAAAGTGGGGTTGCGGGTTCAATAACCTACCCTCCACCATCTTTTCCGCGCCATCGTCAGTTTTTTTTTTGCATCATCACAGCCGATTCAACAGCAACAAAAACAGAGATTCAACAGATTCAACAGCAACAAAACCCCAGATTCAACAGCAACAAAAACCCAGATTCAACAGCCGATTTAAACCTAGATTCAAACCCACAAGGAACATGAACATCATTCAACCCACATATCAGATTCAAGATTAAACCCCCAACATACCACCATCAGATTCAAGAACAGTAGAACACCCAAATCAAACCCCCAACATACCACCATCAGATTCAAGAACAGTAGAACATACAAATCAACAGATTAAACCAACAAATCAACACACAAATCAACAGTCGAAAACAACCCTGAACCAACAGATCAAACCAACAATCAACAACCGAAAAACAAACCTGAACCCGTTTAAACCAACAAATCAACCACCGATAGCCATCACTCAATCACCGGCACCGCCTCTAGCCACCACTCAAACACCGGCACCACCGCCGCCGTCACGGTGGCACTGCCGTCCCAGGCTCCGCCGTGAAACGGAGCTTTCGTTTCTGTTCTCCGGTCCTGCCGTCGCTGTGTGCCGCCACCACCACAGTGGTGGCCGGTCGTTTAGTTGAGCAGGGGTGGGGGGAGGGTTGAGTGGTGAGCGAAGATGAGTTGAAAGAGAGCACATCAGGTTTCGGTTGCCTGTGATTTGGGTTTTCCCAAATGCAGAATCATTCGAAACCAGTTTCAAGAGAGAGAGAATGGGAGACAAAATTGAAGAGAAATGAAGATGAAGCTGAGATTTAATGAAAGAAGAGAGAGAAGGTGCTTTAAATGAAGAGAGATAATGGGATTTGATGTTTTGGGTAAATGACTAATATACCCTTTCTGTTGGCATGTTCTGATTGGTTGAAAGTGGTTTTCATGGTTCTCATAACTTGATGTGGTTTTCATTTTAGCGGCTCCCTCCATTGTAAATGTTCTAACATCCTTAACTTAAATATTTTTGGGTAAATTACTTTTTGAGTCCCTGTGTTATATTGGTTTTAACTAGTTGAGTCCAAAATCAAAAAGTTTAACGACCTGAGTCCCTATAAGCACTTTTCTTAACCATTTGAGTCCAATTTTCTAACTCCATCCACCAAATCTGTTAACTATGAGGGTAATTTGGTCATTTACACACAAGTACAAGTCTTATATGCACATAAGTACAAGGAACAAGTCTTTAATGCATAAACTTTTAATATTTATAATATATATATAAATAATTACATGTCTAGTAAAACACACACACTGCACACACACTCTCTTATCTTTGCACACACTTTCTCTCCCTGTAAACACCATCGCGCACAACCACCTTCCCCACCACTGCCCCACCGTCATCCTTGTTCAAACTACAGCAATCAAGGATGATGCTGAAGGAATGAAAGGACGAATGAAGGAATTAGAACAAGGAGCAGATGGAATTTGGAGATTCCACAAAAGTAGAATTTGGGTACCTAAGCAGGGAGACTTAAGACCTAAGATTTTAGAAGAAGCTCATAAATCTAGGTACACTATGCATCCAGGAAACAATAAGATGTACCAAGATTTAAGAAAGAACTTTTGGTGGATAGGAATGAAAAAGGACATAGCCAGCTATGTTTCTAAATGTCTTACTTGTTCACAAGTTAAGGCAGAACATCAGAAACCTTCAGGATTACTACAACAATTAGAAATGCCAGTATGGAAATGGGAACTTATAACAATGGATTTTGTTACTAAGTTACCCAAAACCAGAAAAGGTAATGATGCGATTTGGGTAATTGTGGATCGATTAACCAAATCAGCTCACTTTTTACCAATGAAAGAAACCTTTAGCATGGAAAGACTGGCTAAATTGTATGTAGATGAAGTTGTATCCTTACATGGAGTTCCACTCTCCATTGTTTCGGATAGGGATAGTCGTTTTACTTCCCATTTCTGGAAAAGTTTCCAGCAAGCTATGGGAACTCGACTAAACCTAAGCACTGCATATCATCCCCAAACAGACGGACAAAGTGAAAGGACAATCCAAACTCTAGAAGACATGCTCCAAGCATGTGTAATAGACTTTGGTGGAAGTTGGGATGATCATTTACCATTAATTGAATTCTCCTATAACAATAGTTATCACTCAAGCATTGATACTGCTCCATTTGAAGCATTATATGGAAGAAAGTGCAGAACTCCAGTTTGTTGGGCAGAAATAGGAGAAAGTCAATTATCAGGTCCTGAAATTGTGCAAGAAACGACTGATAAGATTACTCAAATCAAGGAAAGGTTGAAAACGGCTCGAGATCGCCAGAAGAGTTATGCAGACAATAGAAGTAAGCCGTTAGAATTCCAAGTTGGAGACAGAGTACTGTTGAAAGTTTCTCCTTGGAAAGGAGTTGTTAGATTCGGTAAGAAAGGAAAGCTAAGTCCAAGATACGTAGGACCATTTCCAGTGATCCAATGCATAGGACCAGTAGCTTATCGTTTACAACTACCAGAAGAATTAGCTGGAGTACATGATGTATTTCATGTATCCAATCTCAAGAAATGTTTTGCAGATGAATCTCTGGTAGTACCTCTTCAAGAAATAGAGGTAAACAAAAAGTTAAAATTTGTGGAGAAACCTCTTCAGATAGAAGACAGAAAAGTGAAGTTTCTCAAGCACAAACGACTAGTGTTAGTTAAAGTAAAGAGGGATTCAAGGAGAGGACCTGAATACACTTGGGAGCTGGAATCAGAAATGAAGAGAAAGTATCCTCATTTATTCCAATAAATCTCGAGGACGAGATTTTTATTAAGGTAGGGAGAATGTAACAACTCTCATCAAAAGTCATAATTATTAATTTAATTAGTCCAATAGGAAACCATAATTGAGACACCCAAGTGATTCTGAACAAACCCTAAAATTTTTATAATTTTCAGAATCAGGATTAGGGCCCCTAAAACTCGGGGGGGGGGGGGGGGGGTTAAACCCTATTGACGATTATCCACTTAAAACGTTGGCAGCAAGGAATTTTCGAAAATTGTCAACTCAGCAAGGCTAGTCCCAACCGTGGCAACCCTATGCCTAAAAATAGGTCTCACGCGGCCCGCCTCAGGTTAGCTTAATTCTCACGCGGGCCGCCTCAGGGTCAAATTTTACCTATAAATAGAGGACAGTGGGACTTGATTTCTGAAAGAAAAACGACGTAAAAATTCCTTATACACTGCGAGTTACGTTCGAATTACTACACAAACACACACTGATCTTGAAATTCTGCCGCAAAACAGGGTATTAGCACGATCGCTGCTACGATTCATTTTCCGATCGATCAATGTACTCAACGGGTGTTTAAGTGCTGCCCACATTAGGGTGATGCTTTGTCATTAGTCGTTAATTTGACAGATGTTAAGCATAGCACTTTGTCACTCGTTGTGATGGTTGATCTCGTGAGTTATCGTAAATGCTGTATTGATTACTAACCCAGTTTTGTGTGCATTGTTATCTAAATTAGGTTAATCAGGCTAATTCATAGACTAGACTCTGTCCGTATTAAATCAGCAATGTGAGTCATTCTCTCTTTTTATCAAATCTATTTACAAAATCATGTTTATTTTCAAAAGTTATAATTACGGGGATTAAGTCTTTGTAATCACCAAGTTACAGCCGGTATGTGGGGTTTTGTATACATTACTTGATAATCGTCACCATTGGGGCAGCCAATTGGGGGATATGACCATAGTCACAGATTCGGTCGAGTGACAAATACCGTGGGTAATTGGTTTGATAATAGAAACATTGTAATCGCTCTTAATACTGTAAATTATAACAAATGTGTCATTTTAGTAAATAGAATGATTCACTCAGTATTTTCCGCTGACAAAACCTTTTTCAAACATGTTTCAGGTGATCTGTTGTAATTCAGGAAAAGTGCTGAGGAGCATTTCAAGCTTAAAATAGTGGCTCATTATAAAATAAAGAAATAAGTTTTGTAATATCACGATTTCGTAGTAAAAAATAATATTGTAAATTATCGGGGTTTTATCCCGAATTGTGAAATAAAATAAATCGGGAAAATTTTAGCTTTAAACGATCCTGATGATAAACTTCCGCTGTTAAACTCAATTAAATAAATACCACGGGATTTCTGTCCCGCGGCTCCTGAAACGGGTCAAACCGGGTCGGGGGCCGTGACAGAAAAAGGTGGTATCAGAGCCACTGAGTTAAGCTAATTAAGTATTTAGAAATACTTAATTTTTCCTGATTACTATTATGTGATTATGTGTGTTATTAACTGATTATTTGTTAGTTACAGTATGGGTAAGCAAAAGCTGTCAAGCATCTATCTTAAATTAGATAGATCATCCAATGAGAAGGGAAGTTTATCCCGAACCAAATCCTCGAATCAGGCTGAAATTCCTGAAGAAGGAATATTTGTGCGAAAGGCACAATACGAGGAATCACGTTCTCCTAGAAGGAGGGAGATGATTATTAAGAAAAGTAAAGAGAAAATCCGAGAAAAGAAGATTAAACAGGAAACTCAGGAATTAATTGATAAATCACCTTGGGAAGATAAGCTAGATGAGAAATGGGCAAATTTATATATGCTAGCCACAATAGCAGAAAATATAAATCTTTAAATATTTTAAAGTTTTAGCACCTTACCCTTACAATCTAGAAACCCTGTGCAATAAATAAAATTTCAAACCCTAAGTGTGTTTTCCAGTTATCTTTGTAATAAATTAGTACACAGTATGTAATAAATTAAAAGGTTATTTATAAATTTTAACTTAGTATTTTATGCATTTTGCATATATGCTACATCAGCATGAGTGGGATATCTGAAGCCTTTCAGAACCTTAATCTTTACCCGGTGAATATCGAAGTTTCCAAAGAATTTACTGGATACTTTCCGGATATAGAACAACCTGTAGAATTCACTGCTCCACCCTTGAAAAAGCCAAAACCCAAGAAAAGAAGGAAATATGTTTGGGGAAGTCGTATACGTAAGAAAAAGCCAGCTACAAAACTTCCCAAAATAAACAATCCTTTGAAAAAGGGAAAAGAAATTATAACCGGAGAAAGTTCTAAACAACAGGAAATGGAAACTGAAGACAAGGAAGAGGTTAAGGAAATAGGAATACAGATGGAGGAAGGTACTAAAGAAATAGTAATGGAAGTTGGGCAAGGCTCTAGACCAACTCAGATAGAAATCGGAGAGAGCTCCAATCAAAACCAGGGAAGGACCTTTCAAGATGAGATAGATTTCCTATTGGCAAGCTTTGAAACAATCCAGCCTGTCAATACTAATATTTTTAATTATCCTCTTGAAAACCAACTCCATATGAATTGGGAACCAACAATTCCAGACCCAATAGTCCACTCCCAACCCATAGGAATGGACGAATGGTGGACGAACGATTGGCAATTCCAAAATATTGTCAACGATCCTTATTCCTTTCTTCCACAATTCGATCCAGAACCCCTACCTAATCCACCCATGAGTAATGAAAACATGGCTGAACTTCGCCACTTTGGTGAAGAGTTGTTTGATGCAGGAAGTAGAATCAGGGAAATAGGGGACAAATTGCCTGGAAATACGATGAGAGGGAAATGCGTTTTTAGAACGGCAAGTGACAAGAGATAGTACGATGGTAAAACGGTAGTTGTATAATAAGTAATAGTAAAGTTAGTCTGTAAATAACAAATAAAACTCTGTAAGATATTGGCGAGTAATGATGCATACTATACTAGATATAAAATGAAATCGAGAAATCGATTGTTTTGACTATACCTGTATTATAAAATTTTCTGATTGTTTGTATATAATTGTTATTTAGCAGATACTAATAAAATTTATATATACATTATCAGATGGCAAATATTGATAATGAACCAGTAAATGAAGTTAATCAGTCTGAACAACATTCAAGAGATCAATATATGACTCGGCAAGATATCGAAAACATTGTGCTCAAGGGATAGCCAATGCTATTCCAGCATTCGTTGCTGCTATAAAGAATCCAATCGAAAAGCAACAAATTGTCCCTAGTAAACAGATTACTGAAGATAACTTCAGTAATAGTGTAAATGGAGGCAATAATCATGTTAATCATAATAGGGAACCACATCAAGCTCCATTACCCAAGAAAATGAAAACTGGAACGCCTGGTTGCACTTTCAAAGAATTCCTTGCTTGTAAACCCACTGAATTTGCAGGCAATGAAGGAGCAACTGCATCACTGCGTTGGTTAGAGAAAACCGAAGCAATCATTGCAATAAGTAAATGTGGTAAAGATGATCAGGTCATGTACGCATCAAATCTCTTCAAAGAAGGAGCACTCGAATGGTGGAACACTGTGTTACAATCAAAAGGAAGAGTAATAGCTTATGCTATGACTTGGGAAGAATTTAAGGGTTTGGTGGAAAGAAAATTCTGTCCCGAGTATGAAAAGGAACAGATGACGAATAAGTTTCTAAATCATCGGATGATGGGTGTAGATTGTCGTGGTTATACCTCGACATTCTTTGAATATGCTAGAGTGGTACCAACACTGGCTTCGCCAGAACCGGTACTCATTTCTCGCTATATTTGGGGGCTAATTAGCGAAATCCGCAATATTGTTAAAGTTGCGAGACCTCGCACTATTGATGATGCGGTAGAATTAGCCAATACTCTAACCGATGAACTGGTGCGCACAAGAGATGAAGATAGGAAAAAGGAACTAGCTCAGAAAATTACCCAAGGATTTCGTGTGGGTAATAATAACAGCTTCAAGAGAAAAGGAGCAGGGCAATCTCCAGCTCCGTCATTCTGCAGGAAATGCAAAAAGAAACATTATGGAAGATGCGATATCACTTGCAATTTTTGCAAAACGATAGGACATCGTGAAGAAAACTGCAAAAAGAAGACCGTAATCTGTTTTAACTGTGATGAAGCGGGGCATTATAAAACAGAATGTCCTAAATTGATCAAACCAGTAGATAACAAACCCAAGGCGACCGAAGGAACCACAAAGAAGAATGCCAGGGCATTTCAGCTGACCACTCAAGAAGCAGAACTCATTCCGGATGTGATAGCGGGTACGTTCTTAGTTCACAACGTGTACGCAAAAGTATTATTTGACTCTGGTGCAAACCAAAGTTTTATAAATACTTCATTCTGCCAAGCTCTTAGTTTACCTTTAACCAATATTAGGCAGATTTTTACAGTTGAAACAGCAGACGGAAATTCAGTTAAAATAGATAAAGTTTTGCAAGAAGGAAACATAGAACTTTTAGGACATAAATTCTCTGCAAAACTATTGCCGATGAATTTAGCTGAATTTGATGTTGTATTAGGAATGGATTGGTTAGTAGCCAACCATGCTAGAATCCTTTGTGATCAGAATTCCATAGAAATTCAATCACCCACCGGAGAAGTGATTAGGATTACAGGAGATAAACCACGTAAGCCCATGAAGTTCATATCAGTAATGAAAGTTGCTAATTATGAACGAAAACAAGGAATAGTGTATATGATTTCGGTAATCATTAGCACTAAGGGTAAAGATCTTAAGGAAATACCAGTAGTCTCAGAATATCTTGATGTATTTCCAGAAGATTTACCGGGATTACCTCCAGATAGGGAAGTAGAATTTAGGATTCATCTAATTCCAGGAACTACACCGATAGCCAAGGCACCTTATCGGTTAGCACCCACAGAAATGTTAGAACTGAAAAAGCAATTAGATGAATTATTAAGTAAAGGATTCATACAACCTAGCTCATCCCCTTGGGGAGCGCCAGTGTTGTTTGTAAAGAAAAAGGATGGTTCAATGAGAATGTGTATCGATTATAGAGAATTGAATAAAGTCACAATTAAGAATCGATACCCATTACCTAGGATTGATGTTCTTTTTGATCAACTTCAGGAGGCTAGATATTTTTCTAAGATAGATTTACGCTCGGGATATCATCAATTGAAGGTACAAGAAGAAGACATACCTAAGACTGCTTTCAGAACTAGGTATGGTCATTACGAGTTTACAGTCATGCCCTTCGGATTAACAAATGCACCTGCAACATTTATGGACATGATGAATAGGATCTGTAAACCGTACTTGGATAAATTTGTAATTGTCTTCATAGACGATATACTTATTTATTCCAAAAGTCAGACAGAGCATTGTGAACATCTTCATGCACTCTTAACTTTGTTAAGAAAAGAAAAGTTGTACGCCAAATTCTCGAAATGGGAATTTTGGCTAAAGGAAGTGCAATTTTTAGGACACATGGTGAATCACGAAGGTATTCATGTAGATCCTGCTAAGATAGAAGCAATTACCAAATGGAAGGTTCCACAAACAGCAATGGAAATAAGAAGTTTTATAGGTTTAGCTGGGTATTATAGACGGTTTATTAAGGATTTTTCCAAGATAGCTGTACCATTAACTAAGCTAACCTGTAAAGCTACTAAGTTTGAATGGGGACCCAAACAAGAAGAAGCTTTTAGAATTTTGAAACAGAAATTAACCCATGCTCCAATCTTAGCCTTACCAGAAGGAACTGAAGATTTTGAAGTATATTGTGATGCTTCAAAATTAGGATTTGGATGTGTGCTTATGCAACGCAAGAAGGTAATTGCGTACGCATCAAGGCAATTGAAAAAGCACGAAGAAAACTATACGACTCATGATTTAGAATTAGGAGCCGTAATTTTTGCCCTTAAGATTTGGAGACATTATCTGTACGGAAGTAAGTTTACTATCTATACAGATCATAAGAGTTTAAGATATATATTTGGGCAAAAAGAGTTAAACATGAGGCAAAGGAGATGGATGGAAATCTTAAGCGACTATGACTGTGATATTCAATATCATGAAGGAAAGGCAAATGTAGTTGCAGATGCCTTAAGTCGTAAGTATTATGAGAAACAACGACGGGTTCGTGCTCTCAGATTAAATCTACAAATAGATTTAATGGAACAATTGAAGAATGTTCAAACTACAGCAATCAAGGATGATGCTGAAGGAATGAAAGGACGAATGAAGGAATTAGAACAAGGAGCAGATGGAATTTGGAGATTCCACAAAAGTAGAATTTGGGTACCTAAGCAGGGAGACTTAAGACCTAAGATTTTAGAAGAAGCTCATAAATCTAGGTACACTATGCATCCAGGAAACAATAAGATGTACCAAGATTTAAGAAAGAACTTTTGGTGGATAGGAATGAAAAAGGACATAGCCAGCTATGTTTCTAAATGTCTTACTTGTTCACAAGTTAAGGCAGAACATCAGAAACCTTCAGGATTACTACAACAATTAGAAATGCCAGTATGGAAATGGGAACTTATAACAATGGATTTTGTTACTAAGTTACCCAAAACCAGAAAAGGTAATGATGCGATTTGGGTAATTGTGGATCGATTAACCAAATCAGCTCACTTTTTACCAATGAAAGAAACCTTTAGCATGGAAAGACTGGCTAAATTGTATGTAGATGAAGTTGTATCCTTACATGGAGTTCCACTCTCCATTGTTTCGGATAGGGATAGTCGTTTTACTTCCCATTTCTGGAAAAGTTTCCAGCAAGCTATGGGAACTCGACTAAACCTAAGCACTGCATATCATCCCCAAACAGACGGACAAAGTGAAAGGACAATCCAAACTCTAGAAGACATGCTCCAAGCATGTGTAATAGACTTTGGTGGAAGTTGGGATGATCATTTACCATTAATTGAATTCTCCTATAACAATAGTTATCACTCAAGCATTGATACTGCTCCATTTGAAGCATTATATGGAAGAAAGTGCAGAACTCCAGTTTGTTGGGCAGAAATAGGAGAAAGTCAATTATCAGGTTCTGAAATTGTGCAAGAAACGACTGATAAGATTACTCAAATCAAGGAAAGGTTGAAAACGGCTCGAGATCGCCAGAAGAGTTATGCAGACAATAGAAGTAAGCCGTTAGAATTCCAAGTTGGAGACAGAGTACTGTTGAAAGTTTCTCCTTGGAAAGGAGTTGTTAGATTCGGTAAGAAAGGAAAGCTAAGTCCAAGATACGTAGGACCATTTCCAGTGATCCAACGCATAGGACCAGTAGCTTATCGTTTACAACTACCAGAAGAATTAGCTGGAGTACATGATGTATTTCATGTATCCAATCTCAAGAAATGTTTTGCAGATGAATCTCTGGTAGTACCTCTTCAAGAAATAGAGGTAAACGAAAAGTTAAAATTTGTGGAGAAACCTCTTCAGATAGAAGACAGAAAAGTGAAGTTTCTCAAGCACAAACGACTAGTGTTAGTTAAAGTAAAGTGGGATTCAAGGAGAGGACCTGAATACACTTGGGAGCTGGAATCAGAAATGAAGAGAAAGTATCCTCATTTATTCCAATAAATCTCGAGGACGAGATTTTTATTAAGGTAGGGAGAATGTAACAACTCTCATCAAAAGTCATAATTATTAATTTAATTAGTCCAATAGGAAACCATAATTGAGACACCCAAGTGATTCTGAACAAACCCTAAAATTTTTATAATTTTCAGAATCAGGATTAGGGCCCCTAAAACTCAGGGGGGGGGGGTTAAACCCTATTGACGATTATCCACTTAAAACGTTGGCAGCAAGGAATTTTCGAAAATTGTCAACTCAGCAAGGCTAGTCCCAACCGTGGCAACCCTATGCCTAAAAATAGGTCTCACGCGGCCCGCCTCAGGTTAGCTTAATTCTCACGCGGGCCGCCTCAGGGTCAAATTTTACCTATAAATAGAGGACAGTGGGACTTGATTTCTGAAAGAAAAACGACGTAAAAATTCCTTATACACTGCGAGTTACGTTCGAATTACTACACAAACACACACTGATCTCGAAATTCTGCCGCAAAACAGGGTATTAGCACGATCGCTGCTACGATTCATTTTCCGATCGATTAATGTACTCAACGGGTGTTTAAGTGCTGCCCACATTAGGGTGATGCTTTGTCATTAGTCGTTAATTCGACAGATGTTAAGCATAACACTTTGTCACTCGTTGTGATGGTTGATCTCGTGAGTTATCGTAAATGCTGTATTGATTACTAACCCAGTTTTGTGTGCATTGTTATCTAAATTAGGTTAATCAGGCTAATTCATAGACTAGACTCTGTCCGTATTAAATCAGCAATGTTAGTCATTCTCTCTTTTTATCAAATCTATTTACAAAATCATGTTTATTTTCAAAAGTTATAATTATGGGGATTAAGTCTTTGTAATCACCAAGTTACAGCCGGTATGTGGGGTTTTGTATACATTACTTGATAATCGTCACCATTGGGGCAGCCAATTGGGGGATATGACCATAGTCACAGATTCGGTCGAGTGACAAATACCGTGGGTAATTGGTTTGATAATAGAAACATTGTAATCGCTCTTAATACTGTAAATTATAACAAATGTGTCACTTTAGTAAATAGAATGATTCACTCAGTATTTTCCGCTGACAAAACCTTTTTCAAACATGTTTCAGGTGATCTGTTGTAATTCAGGAAAAGTGCTGAGGAGCATTTCAAGCTTAAAATAGTGGCTCATTATAAAATAAAGAAATAAGTTTTGTAATATCACGATTTCGTAGTAAAAACATAATATTGTAAATTATCGGGGTTTTATCCCGAATTGTGAAATAAAATAAATCGGGAAAATTTTAGCTTTAAACGATCCTGATGATAAACTTCCGCTGTTAAACTCAATTAAATAAATACCACAGGATTTCTGTCCCGCGGCTCCTGAAACGGGTCAAACCGGGTCGGGGGCCGTGACACACCTCCTCCATAACCACCACTACACAGCCACCATCACCATCACCATCAACCCCCACTTCTGCCCAAATCTTCACAACTGTATCAACACAACCACACATAATATCCATACACTATGAAAATCGATGAAAAATTGAGGGATTTCACGAACCAGAAAAATTCAGGGATTTGACAACTGCATAAACACCACTGGTAACCTTCAACAACCATGAAAACGCATCAAACCCTACACAGATGCAGATTAAATCAAGAAAAGAAAAATACCCTTTTGTGGTTACAATTTAAGGAGCATGAAATTTATGGGGATTGGTGAGTGTACCTGTGTTTACGAATGAAATTGAAGTGGTAGAGGGTTTGACGGAAGGAGATGAGGGTTTTGTAGAGAGCATGAAACAATAATCAAAGAAGCATGAGTGCAGCAGGTGGGACTGCATATTTCTTCTACAGAGAAGCTCAGCGCCTCGGTTTCAGTTAGGGTTTCAGTGTTAGGGTGGTGGGTGTTGTGGTGGTGACGGTGAAGGTGAAGGTGCAGTGGTGGTGGGTGTTGTGGTGGTGGCGGGGACGTTATGGTGGTGGTGGCGGCGGCGTTAGGATGGTGGTGGTGATGGTGGCGGCGTTAGGATGGTGGTGGTGATGATGGTGTGGTGGTGTGGTTGAGAGAGAAGGGGAGAGAGATGAAGAATATAGATCAGTGTGAGTGTTTGTGAGATAGTTTATTTATATTAACAATTAATACTAATAATAATAATATGTAGGGGCATTTTAGTCTTTTAATGAAAAGTTAACAGAAAATTCAAACAGAGTTAGAAAATTGGACTCAAATGGTTAAGAAAAGTGCTTATAGGGACTCAGGTCGTTAAACGTTTTGCTTTTGGACTCAACTAGTTAAAACCAATATAATACAGGGACTCAAAAAGTAATTTACCCAATATTTTTTAATTACTTTTTCATAGAAACCATATAGTAACATCCTTGACTTAAATATTTTTTAATTACTTTTTCAAAATTAAATAAGTAACTTTCCATTATATGTTGGCGTGATTGCGTGAAGGATCTTGTCGTATTTTATGTTTGATTCATGAAGCCCTCTTGCATTCTTGATAGCAAATTGGTGAATCAACTCTTCACAGATTATATCATCTAAGACTTCGTTCTCGATAGCAATCATCGCCAACCCACTAAGGGTGTGTTTGGGATTGCTTTTTCAACCTGATTTTTAGATTATTGTGTTTTGAAATAGCAAAAAATCTATTTTGAGTGTTTGGTAAAAAAATTAATAAAAAATGATTTTTTATGTTTTGTAGAGATTAAAACGTGATAATCCAAAAGTAGCCCCCCCCCCCCCCTTCTTACTGCTGGAAAATGTGATAATCCAAAAACTGATTTTTTACGTTTTGACTTGTCATTTCACTTATTTATTTTTTAAAATATATATATTGGCCAAACACTCAAATAGTTGATTATCTGATTATTGTGATATCAAACAACATAATCGGCATTTTAGGGTTTTATTGGATAACGGGGAGTTTCGAATTTCGTGATTTATTTCAAATTTTCAATAACTTGATTTCTAATAATGAGGTCAATTCTGTATTTGTTACTTTGTGCGTTGTTCTAGTATTTGCTGGTGCGATTGCTAAATCTGCACAATGTCCCCTTCATGTATGGTTACCTGATGCAATGGAAGGGCCGACCCCTATTTCGGCCCTTATACATGCTGCTACGATGGTAGCTGCAGCACGTTTTGTTACAGCTAATTATCTGATTCTGATTATTCAAAACGCATAATCTATTTTGAAAACTCAACCCCAAACACCATCTAAGTCTTTCTTGGGACATTGAAGATCGTATGTAAGATTTCAATAACTTCAACTTCGAAAAACATAATGTTACGAATACTTTTTTTTAACTCAAATGGTGAATTTGGATCCGGTTTGATTAAGATCCAAATGAACCCATACATTTAAGATATATAATATCGTCTAGTGGTGATCGTGTCAGATTATTGGATTAACGAGTTGAATTGATAAACCCATACATAATCCACATATTTATTCATTTTAAACCGTTACTTAGCAAATTAATAAGGTTTTACATTCATCAAAAAGATGATACTTCATCCATGTGAAAGAAAAGACCAGAATGTTGCAGCCTATGAGTATCAAAGCAAGCCTAACAACACAGTGGGCACCCTCTTCAACATTCAAGGGTCCTGTAAATACACTTAGGTGTTGTTTGTTTACTTCTTAATGAGGCTCTTAATGGTTCAGATCTCCTACTGGTTCAACACTTAATGGTTCAGACTGTTTGTTTCGCGAGCTAATGTCTGAATGGTTCAGACATTTGCCTCTGAATGGTTAAGCATTATATTGAGTTTGAATGGTTAAGACCTCTAATCTGAATTGGTCAGACATTTGCCTCTGAACAGTTAAGCATCATACTGACTCTTAATGGTTCAGACATCTTACTGGTTCAGCACTTAATGATTCAGACCTTTTATTTTTTCAGTACTTAACCATTCAGAAGTGTTAAAACAGCCCCTTAGATTTGTCTTCACATGCCCCGGGCAAACACAAGTTATGATACAATCCGGATGCTTCTTTGCTAACGATCCTGTGTAGCCATTCAATGCTGTGATGCGTGTGTGGCGTTATATAATTTTGTATATATTTTTAGCCCTTTTTTAACACTTTAGTCAAGTTTTAAATTTATAAAACACGATATTCTACTAACACTAAACACACATATGGGCAAGTGCACCCATCGTGAGCGTAGTATAGCATTGGTAAGATACCGAGGTCGTCCAAGGACACAAGAGCTTTTAATACCGGTTTATCCTCAACGTCTAATCAAATCAAAATTTTGGAAAAAGGTTTAAACATGAAAATAAAAACTATAAATGCTGAAAATAAAAGTAAAATAAAAACATATAGACAAGATGAATCACTTGGATCCGACTCGCCTTTAGTGTAACCTTTGATGTTTTCCGCACTTTCGCACTTTTTAAGAGATTATCTTAGTTATAGTAGTAGGCCCCTCTTTTGAAGGTGACGTTACCCTCAACCCAGTAGTTTGAGTCAGCAATGATACAATCCTAAAGGGTTGGATTATTGAAAGATAATTAATTAAGTTATTAATGCATAATGTGGTAGGCCCCTCTTTTGACGGTGACGTTACCCTCGGCTAAGTTGTTTGAGTCAGCAGGGATACAATCCCAAGTAGCCGGGTTAATGTATTAATAGTAGTTTACATATGAGGGGATCAAGCCATTCGCACCCCCGCCATCCAATACCAGTGGGTATTGAAGGAGGTCCTAGTAAGCTTGACCTAGGTCCTTGTAGGATCTATACAATGTACAAGGCAAGAACCTTACCAAACCATTCCCTTAACCCCCGACCAGGTAGCCAACATATCTCTATATAGCCCGTAGAGATATGAATGGTGTAAATCTTTTATTTTATATAGACAGTAAAATAACTCCAAGACACCACGGACAAATGATAAGGAAGTTTCACCTTCAACATAAGAAACTAGTTATTAAAGTCATTAATACAAAACCAAATAAAAAGTGCGAAAAGATAAAAAAAAACAAAAGTATTACACTAAATGCTTGTCTTCACCAAGTGATGCAAGAGACTTAGGCAAACATGGCCTTTGATTGTCAAGAACTCTTACTATCAATCTTGGATCCCGAGACTACTACACACACTCTATGATGGATGATGGATGATGGTGGTGGATTTGGGTGTTGTGATGGTGGTGGAGTGTGGGTGAAGGGGGAAAGAGGTGGTTTGCCAAGGGATATCTTTGAAGTGAACCAAGCACCCCTATTTATAGCCTGCATAGAAGACCGGACACGATCCCGTGTCCGGTGGACACGGCCCCGTGTCCATCCACTTTCTCTTTCTTCATTAATTGCAGTTTGTCTGTATTATCTCCACACGCCCCCGTGTCCACTGGGCACGGCCCCGTGTGCAGAAGCGTATCTGTACTATCAAGATTTGCTTGGATTATGCGAATCTTAGCGTTGACCACGGCCGTGTTGAGCTGGGCACGCCCCCGTGTTGGGAAATAGAAGCTTCTACAACTTTGTCTTTTCTGCAGACACTTGAGCACGCCCCCGTGTCCGCTGGACATGGGGCGTGTTCAGCCTTCTGATCTCTTGTTTTTTCTTGGGAAGATGCTGTCGAGGGGTCGGGCTTGCCACGTCTATTCCTTTTCTTGTAATTATGTTAGATTTTGCTGCATATTTGCTTCTTTTGTTCATTTACACTTATTTAATCCAGAAAATACAAAAGGAAGACAAAAGCACATTTTTTCCAACATTAGTACTAAAAAAGGGTTAGTTTTATGCCTCATTTGATGTAATTTATATGTTGCATTTTACACACATCAAATACCCCCACACTTGAATCTTTGCTTGTCCTCAAGCAAAACTCTTTTTAATGTGGATTACACACCCAAATGGAATGGGTAGAAGAGAAGTTTTGGGCTTGTCTTGAGTGTCGGGAATCCAAGATCTTTATTAGGCTTTATTTTTATGTTATTTACAATCCTATTCGTTATGATTTATTTAGAACTTTTCATAAGAGAAATTACTTATTTGGGCATAACATGCCTCTTTAAAATTTCATTTATATTCAAGTTCACATACCTCACGGGAGATCACTCAACACTCGGCCGAAGATGTATTTTTGTGAAACACTCGAGACTGGCATGGAACTTACTTCTACCATATGCTTTCCAAGTAATCAATCATCCTCCTTTTTAACTAAAAACCTTTGTAAATATCAAGAGGACTTGGGGAAGGGTTATGTTTTGGTCAAAAATCAAGCAAAGATAATGCAACCAAACTTTTTGTTGTGAGGTGTGATGCTTGAATCAATGAACAATATTAAGGATCACTCAAAAATGTAATGAACAAGTGACACAAGGATTTATACGAGGAAAAATCCCTTGATCAAGAGTTGATCTCCGGCATAAAAAACCTCGGGTGATGGAAAGTACCGATTACCAACTAAGATTAAACAAAAGAAAGATTACAACTCGGGATGATAACAAGCTTGTTACAAGGATCACTAGTGTGTAATGTGCAAAAAAGTGTATGAAATCGCCAAGTATTGCTTGAGAGCTGACTGAGAGCTGTTACGAGTGTGTGTGTATGCCAAAATTAGCTTAGTGTTTCTATCAAGCTCGTTATCCCCATTTTAAATTAGAAAATAACTAGTCTAACTAACTATCCGCAATTTGTGCACTCTCCCCACGATCTCCATAACGTTCACAATGGTCAAGCACGTGCGGAATATTGAGGGAATATACTCCAGGAATTTCGGTGAGACTTGGTCCATGCTCTCGTTCCTACAAAACAAGTTTACGTACAAGGAAGACAATTGTTAGTAGTAGGATAACAACAGTGATCCTGAATCCTGATCCTGCGACACCTGCTGAGGATCCTTAATTCAAACAGAATTGGGGATCCATGATCTTGGTAGCACTTGAGAACCCGTGATCCTTAGGATTTGGAAAATCCTCCCCTAACAATTGCCCCCAAAATATAAGGAGTAAAGGGTAATTTTGGCGAGTTATATTTTCTTGATCTTATCCGTAACAAACTAACGGATATATAGCCGTTATGATCTAGCTAGCTGTTTTGGTCAAAAATCACACAAGGATAATGCAACCAAATCTGATTTTGTGAGGTATGATGCTTGGTTAATTGTATGAACGACAAGTATATGAAATCAATGATGAACACCGAGATTTATACGAGGAAAAAGCCCTTGATCTTTAGAAGATCTCCGGCATAAAAAACCTCGGGTGATGGAAACTACCGATCACCAACTATATTGCAAAAACAGCAGTGATCCCTGTACAACTTCGGAAGAAAACAAGCTCAATACAATGAATTTCTAGTGTAAGTGTGTGTTTTTGCTAAGTGTTTGCAGAGAATTCGAGTGTTATGTGTTTTTGGTGTGGTGTGTACGAATTGTGTCTCTAATGAGCTTGTTTCCCCTTAAAATGATAAGGAAAAATCAACTAACTAACTTCCCGAAAAAGGTGGAAGTCACCCATGACCACCACTAACGGTTATTTCTTCAATATGCACGTGCCTAAAAGCATATTCCACGAGATTCCAGCAAAGAAGTGGTCCACTACGTCCATTACCTACATTTACACATTAAAAACGTGCAAAACATAAGTTCTGTTAAGGATCCTGGATCCTCAGACTCGTGATCCTCAGACTCGTGATCCTCAGACTCGTGATCCTCAGACTCGTGATTCTCAGACTCTGGATCCTCAGACTCTCTGCATCAGCCATTAAGCATCCGTGATCCATGCCTAGTCTCAGGATAGATGATCCTTAGCATAAAATTCATGCCCTAACAATTGTCCCCAATATGGCAGTTGTGATAAGGATTCACAGCTGTCATATTTCCGTCAGAAGCGGACTAGCCGTTGCTGCTGGTAACTAGTTGTTACACTGCTTGTCGTCACTGATAAGACCTGCTATAATCATCATTGCAGAATATAGAGTTAGAGATAACTCCTCAAGTGCCTTTACAGATCAGAAGATCCTTCCGTTCGTGGAGAATGAATCCTTCTACACAGTTTGCTATTAACCTTCCTGCACTTTAATTTCTGCATAGACACTTTAACTGTTAGATAGCCTTATCTAGCCTGGGTGGATGGTCCACGATTTTGCTGGTGAAATCCAGGCCAGATGATTTTGATACATAATGAATAGGTAATAACATTAAACTTTTTTAGCTACATCTATAGTTGTTTCTTCCCTTTTTATTTTTCATGTATGCTTTCTATTTTCAAAAATATCATCACCAAACAACTGGAAAGTTATTGAAAATCTGATGATAATGTAAAACTTTTAACAGAAAACTTGAAGTGTTCGAACAAATGTGGATCAATGATCCCTAACCAAAAAGGATAAGAGACAACTTACAGCTTAGAAAAAGTTAGAATATAACATACTAGAGAATCCAAGTTAGGATTCTATATCCTTGTAAATTATTGCTAAATAAGCAAACTATGAAAAGTAAAGCTTCTAGGATCAAGGATCCTTATCCTCAGAACTTGTATAACTTTAGACAGTAGTTTCTAGGGTGAAGAATCAAGAATCCTTGAACAATAGGCAGGATAATGGGTGGTGGATGGATCCTCTGTTTGGGGGATGAAGCCACTCGTTATCCTTCCGTCTTTTATTTTCTGCACTACAAAGACCCGTAAACAATGGACACCCTTTGCCAACCCATGTGGACGGGCCACGTTTTGCTGGTAGAAACGTGGGTTGGCAATTTTGACAACCGTAAATGGTTTAACCTTTTGTGAATAAAATAACTTGAACTTTTTGGCTTATTTTGTGTTGATATCCTTGTTAATATCTTACTTTCCAACTGTTGTAATGTTCATTCTGTTTATACTTATCAAGCCTTGAAAAATTAAAAAAGATATCCAAAAAGTTTAGGATATGATCAAGGATCACATATCCCATAACCGATAAGTTCTAAAAAGTGATATAGTTTAAGAATCACAAGTTCAGTTGTCAAGTATAAGGGTTATTCAAATGAATAATGAATAAAATCAAAATAGTTAAGGATCATACCTGAGAATCCAAGTTAGGATCCTAACCTTTATCATTATAAACAGGATAACCATAAGACAAACCTTAATGGAAGGTAAGGATCAAGGATCCTTGGTCGTTTGTCTCCAAAAACCTGAAATAGGATACACCTTGGGACTAAGCCAATATAAGATAAGAGTTAGTAACTGGGGACAAGCCCAACAAACTGGGGACAAGCCCAAATAAACTGGGGACAAGCCCAAATAAACGAATGTAAACTGGGGTCAAGCCCATATAAACGGATGTAAACTGGGGTCAAGCCCATATAAACGGATGTAAACTGGAGTATGGCCCTCACTGGCGACTATCCAAACTTGAGCGACATGAAAATGCCGAAACCTTAGCTAACGTGAAAACGTTAGAAACCTTAGGAACGGATGTATGGTACGTCTACCATTATACGTAGGATCCTAGATATAGCCAGTACAATGGAATTGTCAGCCCCTAAAGCGAGTACTGGTCCCACTGCCTTGAACTATACCAGGATCATCGTGCGCTACTGGCGAAACTGGGGACAGGCCCAAACTGGGGACAAGCCCATAAACTTTGGAGAGTTGGCCAACCACTTTGATCTTCTGTAAAATGATAACAACTCTGCAAAAGCTTAAACTTTGTGAAAATAGATGTTAACTGATTAACATCTTTAACTTATGATAAGTAATAAGTATAAAATGAATGAAACTGAAAATGAAAGTAATGTGTTACCAAATGTAGAATCATATATCCTTTGAGGATCCTGGATCCTTAATCAGAATACCGGTATCGCTGAGGATCCCGGATCCTTCTTACTTAGTATTTTTTGAGATGAACAGCATTCCAAGCTCTTGGTAGGAGATCACCATCCGTTGTTAACAAATGATATGCCCCCTTTCCTGATTCAGCTTCAATTAGATAGGGGTCTTCCCACTTTGGTGCTAGCTTGCTATCAAAAGGATTTGTAGTGTTCTGGAATGCTTTTCTTAGCACAAAATCACCAACTTGAAATCTTCTAATCCTGACATTCTTGTTGTATGCTCCAGCCATTCTTTGTTGATAACTGGCCATTTCCTTTTTTCTGACTTTGAGCAAAAGCTTCTTCTTAGGATGCAGATGTTATGTTGGTTGGTGTAGAATACTACTGTGTCTTTGACAAGCATCACACTTCTTTGCATAATCCACAACATCCTTCTTCGTGGTAGGCCTATAGTATGTTGTTCTAAGGATCCTTGAGAATAGTGCTCTGCCCCCAGTGTAGTTTCCACAGTCTCCTTGACTTTGAAAGCTTTAGAATTTTGTCCTGTAGGGATCTCTCCATGTTGTATATATCTTAGGATTGGAAGGATCCGAGATCCTGAATTCGACTGTGCAGGATCACCAGGTATGATTGCAGAATCCTCCACTATCTCCATGGCTAGGTGATCCTCAATTGCAGGAGTTAAAACATGGGTGATGAGTATTT
Organism: Helianthus tuberosus; assembly: GCA_030545235.1. Lineage (NCBI taxonomy): Eukaryota > Viridiplantae > Streptophyta > Magnoliopsida > Asterales > Asteraceae > Helianthus > Helianthus tuberosus. The sequence continues at coordinate 33,145,777 of CM060447.1, read as the reverse complement.
TCTTCCCTGGGTACCTGTGGTAGACTGAAAAAAGCAAAAGAATCTGCCAGTTTCCTGACTCATGATTAGTGGTTTGGAATTCCATGCAGTGGATTGGGGTATAATGTCCCCCTGTGGCGATTTTGGTAGTGTGTCTTGTCAAGTTCCTTTAACATTTGAAGCTCCATCCGTGAAGAGTGTCTAAGGATCCTTGGTCTTCTCAAGTTGTTGAACTTTTAATTCAGCTTCCCTTTGTAGATCACTACTGAAATCAGCCACAAAGTCAAGTAAAGCTTGGGACTTGATTGCCCATTTTGCCATTCTACCTGACATTTGAAGTTTCCTGAGAACATTCTTGATAGCAAGGATAGTTTTCACAATAATGGCATGAGTTTCTAAATAATGTCTATGTTTAGCAGAAGCCATAATTAAATCAAGAATTAATTTCTCTAAATGAGAGTACCTGGCCTCAGCATCAAGTAGAATATTACTTACATAGTATGCCGGATGTTGAGAGCCTTCATGATCCTTAACTAGGATCACACTTACTGCTTTAGCTGAAATAGCTAAGTATAAGGATAACGATTCTCCATTTTCTGGTTTCATCAGGGCTGGTGCTCTTCTTGGATAATGGCATTCTTTCGAGTGCAAACTTTCTCCTGTCATATCTTCATGTTTCCAAGCGAAGGTAGACTTTCTTCTTTTCAAGAAGGATATTAAATCCTGCTCAATACTGTCTAGGATCCCGGATCCTATAAAAATTTTAGATTCAGGATCCTCTGGGTTCAATAGAATATCCTTGACGTCTTGCTCCTTGGAGGTTGGCTTCAATGAAGAAGTGTAACAGTTCTTTGCCTCCTGCTGATCACTTTCTATCATCACCACATCCTATAGAGTTGGGAGCTTGACACATTGATGATATGTTGAGGGGACTGCCTTCATATCATGTATCCATGGCCTGCCAAGGATAACATTATAGCAGGATAAGCAATCTATGACACAAAATTTTTGAAAAGAATTAACTCCCTCTATGTAAATAGGAAGTTTGATGTCCCCCAATGTAATCTTTGTCTCCCCACTGAATCCCACAAGGACAAATGATCTTTGGACAATATCGGATTCAAGGATGTCTATTCTATTGAGGACATCCAACTGGATTATGTTCACTGAGCTTTTCCGATCAATGAGAATCCTGCGAACAAAATGGTTAGATACAAATAATGTAATAACTACACCGTCGTGATGAGGATCCTGAATGTCCGCACAGTTATCCTCATCATATGATATCACTTTCTGCTGGGTAAGGAGGGAGGTCCGAACAGGTCTGCCCCCATTCTCCATCTTTGTTTCCTTTGCACGTCTCTTAGCTGCTGAGAACCTCCGGAGATGAAATGGATGATTTGAGCATCGGATGGTGGAGGAGGAGCTTTTTCAGGAACTTTCTCAGGATACTTGATCCTTGACTTTTTCCTTCCGAGCAATTCCTTCAAGTATCCTTTGCTCAAAAGATAACCTATCTCCTTCCTTAATGCTATGCACTCATCTGTGAGATGACCAGAATCCCCATGGTAAGCACACCATTTTGATTCGTCTTTGGTGGCAGGCGGTTTGTCATTCTTCCTTGGCCACCTAACCTTGTCACCTAAACTCTGCATAGAAAGGATTACTTCATTATTATCAGCAGGAAAACAATATTCAGAAATAGGAGGATAATCCTCATCATCTTCCTCTTGTTCCACAGCATGCACATTCTGGTTGTCATGCTTGGAGTATTGCTTAGATCAGTTATCCTTGAGATAGGATCTTTATTTGTCTTGCTTTGAGGATCCTGACAATATCTCGTGGATCCTTTTGTCATCCTCTAAACGGATGAACCTAAGGGCCCTGTTTCTTTCCTCATCTAAGTTCCTGCAAGGGGTCATGACAAGATCATCATAGAACATTGAATCCCTAAGCAAACCCATTTCAAAGGCTTCTAGAGCTGTAGCAATATCTAAGTTAGGGATTTCTAAGGATTCTTTACTGAATTTAATTATCTAATCTCTAAGTGATTCATTATGACCTTGAGTTACCCTATATAAATCACTAGTTAATCGTTCAAATCTCCTACTGCATGAGAATTGGCTATTAAACAAATTAACTAGATTAGCAAATGAAGTAATAGAGTAAGGGGGAAGACTTAGCAGCCATTTTAACGTTGATCCGGTAAGTGTGGATCCAAAGCCCTTGCACAAGCAACCAGATTTGATGTCTGAAACCTCTTCGGTATCTCTCCTGAATGATTCAAATTTGGAATTCTAGATGTGAATCCATGTTGGCGGGATTCTGGCATAACCGAGGGACCAGAGGAAGCAATGGTCTGCATTGGTATGAAGTCTCCTAGATAAACATCTGAACTTCCGGGTTGCACACTCCTTAAGTATCCTTGATCCTGGAAGATGTCGGATCCTTGAAGTGCTGTGAATGTAGGTCTTGGAGGATAATCCATAGATCCGGAAACCTGAGATGAAGATCCTTGAACCTGGAAGGAGGAACCTTGAACCTGAGAGGATCCTTGAACCTGAGAGGATCCTTGAACCGGAGAGGATCCTTGAACCTGAGAGGATCCTTGAACCTGTGAGGATCCTTGAACCTGAGAGGATCCTTGAACCTGAGAGGAGAAACCTTGAACCTGAGAGGATCCTTGAACTTGAGAGGATCCTTGAACCTGAGAGAATCCTTGAACCTGAGATGATCCTTGAACCTGAGAGGATCCTTGAACCTGAGAGGAGGATCCCTGAATTGGCTGCGTCCTCATGCATCCTCCTAAACTGGTGAAGAATCCCTGATGCTGAAATGAGGATCCTGAAGGCTGGAAAGAAGATCCTCGAGCCTGAGACATTACCGATGATCCAGAACGCATTCCTATTGATGCACCCTGGTATTGGACATATGGAGCTGCAAAGTGCTGGGAAGTTATGACCGGAGTGTCGAAATTCAGCGACCTCGACATCAAAGGGGAGTGATCCTCTGCTGATTTATCAATTTCGCGAAGGATCCTGCCATTAGTTTTGACCTGCTATTGCATGTGATCCTTCATATGCACAATCAAAGGATAAAAATCAATGTTAGTAAGTGTAGAGGAAGAAACAATAGTTGGTTTTGTGAAAACGGGGGTTGTCTTCTTTGGAGAATTCTCAGCATTCTTCTGGAATGCATGGGGGAGATGATGCAAAGGCGGAATGCCCTGTGAAAAAGTGACCGTCGACATAGAACTTGGAGTAGTTTTCCCTGAGAAGCCATGTGGTTGAAGGTAATAAACTGAAATGAATGAAATGAACAAAATTTCTCAGAATTGAAGCACCAATTGCCCCACGGTGGGCGCCAAACTGTTTTGGTCAAAAATCACACAAGGATAATGCAACCAAATCTGATTTTGTGAGGTATGATGCTTGGTTAATTGTATGAATGACAAGTATATGAAATCAATGATGAACACCGAGATTTATACGAGGAAAAAGCCCTTGATCTTTAGAAGATCTCCGGCATAAAAAACCTCGGGTGATGGAAACTACCGATCACCAACTATATTGCAAAAACAGCAGTGATCCTTGTACAACTTCGGAAGAAAACAAGCTCAATACAATTAATTTCTAGTGTAAGTGTGTGTTTTTGCTAAGTGTTTGCAGAGAATTCGAGTGTTATGTGTTTTTGGTGTGGTGTGTACGAATTGTGTCTCTAATGAGCTTGTTTCCCATTAAAATGATAAGGAAAAATCAACTAACTAACTTCCCGAAAAAGGTGGAAGTCACCCATGACCACCACTAACGGTTATTTCTTCAATATGCACGTGCCTAAAAGCATATTCCACGAGATTCCAGCAAAGAAGTGGTCCACTACGTCCATTACCTACATTTACACATTAAAAACGTGCAAAACATAAGTTCTGTTAAGGATCCTGGATCCTCAGACTCGTGATCCTCAGACTCGTGATCCTCAGACTCGTGATCCTCAGACTCGTGATCCTCAGACTCGTGATCCTTAGACTCTGGATCCTCAGACTTTCTGCATAAGCCATTAAGCATCCGTGATCCATGCCTAGTCTCAGGATAGATGATCCTTAGCATAAAATTCATGCCCTAACACTAGTCGTTACTGATCTTACGTCACTTGAAGCGACATCCCTGCAAATCATCATTATAAATTCAGGTTAGAGACAAGGATCAATGTGCATTTAAATTCGAGTGAGACTCCCTTTAAATCCACATTCGAAGATTAATCAGGCACTTCTCTTTCCTCTTTCTCTTCTCCTTCATACTCTGTTCTTCTTCTTTCTCAAAATTTCCGAATCACAATGAAGTTAAGATCATCCCCTGCTAAGGATCATCGCAAAGACAGTCCCTTAAAAAGCGAAGGGATCATCGAAGATTCTCCAAAGGAACGTTGCTGCTTCACCGATCCTGAGATCGATAGGATTCGTCACTGCTTTCCGGCAAGCACTGTTTTCAAACCTTTTGACCCTACCGTCCTGAGTGATTTTGTCTCTAAGACCTGGGTTGCATTTCCAGTTACCCCTTTCTCGATAGGATACTCCTATCCTTTTCCAGCTTTTACCCAATCTTTCTTCTCCCTTACCGGCATATCCTATATCCAGGCTATGCCAATGATGTGGAGGGTTCTATTTACCCTTGAAAGGATCATTGAGTAGGAGGATATTGATTTGGGAATGTCGGAGTTGTCTAAACTTTACAACCTTGTGAGCCATGGTTCACACCGCTTTCTATTCAAACATAAACTTGGTGAACCTCATCCAATCCTGAAAACCACCAAGAACGATAACAAGTGGAAGAAACATTTTTTCTTCGTCAGGAGGGATTCTATCCCGGATGGGAAGGATCTCCCTAGAAAATGGGCCACTCATGGTAGGATAGAGGATCCTTATAGAAGGATCATAGGATACCCTGTTTTTGTTGTGGATCACTAACCCCTTTGTTTCTATTTTGCATCAATTTCTGTTTCACACATCATTACATCTCCAGCAACCAAAGAGAGGATCACAGCTTTCCGGAACCTTGATCCTGCAATAAGATCGTTTCAAGCCAACACCAAGGATTCTCAAGAGGTATCCTCAGGCTCCGTTACAATGTCAAGTAAGTATCCAAGTTTATATGTGATTAAATATTGAAATGAAAATAAAACAAGAATACTTATCTGTCGTTTTGAATTAATAGGTGCTGGAAAATCCTCAAGGTCTGCCTCACGCTTCAGCGTCACCGACCTTACTGCTGTTGGTCCCAGGTCTGGGAAGAAGAAGACGGCTGCTAGCCCAAGTGCTGGGGTTCCAAAGCCTACCACCTCCAAGGGGGGAAAGAAAAGAAAGGCCTCTGAGACTGAAAATCTTGAAGGCTTGCCTCTTATCCGCCACCAGTTCCAAGAGTACTTCGCTGATGTAAGGATCACTGACTTTACTTGATTATCCTGCCCACTTGAGGATCATGTGATCCTGAACTTTACCTTGTCTTCTTCGCAGAAATTTGCTGAGGTGGAAATGTTGTTTGATGCATACGTCGAAGAGGCGGAGCAAAAGCATCGAGAGTTCCAAAAGTTCTTCCTAGCCAAGGATCAAGCTATCTCCCGCCTTGAGAAGGATCTTGCTCTTGCAAAGCAGGAGGTGATCATGGCCCAGATAAATGTTGATCACAAGAAGCATGACCTGCTGGAGGATGCTAAAGTCTCTGCTGCCATCACCATGTACAAAATCAAGCTTCAAATGGCTCAGGAGGCGGAGGATCCTGACTTCGACAGGACCACTTGGGACAAGGAGGCCTGGAAGGCAAAGCTGGCTGAGCTTGAGGATTAGGCTGGTGGCAGTGGAAAGGATCAGGCTGGTGGCGATTGAAGCAAGTGGCAGTGGAAAGGATCAGGCTGGTGGTGATGATGCTGGTGGTGATGCAGCCAAGGTGTGAGCTGCAGAAATGGGCGATGATGGATATTTCTAGACGTGGCCGGAGCCCATTTTTTAGGATTTGGTAATGGTTTTTTGGTTATGGTGTTTTGAAACAATGTTGGGTTGTAATTTGAACAATAATTTTTAGGATTATGGATCAAGGATCCTTAGACAATAGGTAGGATAATAGGTGGTGGAGGGATCCTCTGTTTGGGGAATGAAGCCACTTGTTATCCTGCCATCTTTTATTTCCTGCACTTTAAAACCTGTTAACAATGGACACCCTTTACCTACCCCAGCGGACGGGCCACGTATTGCTGGTAGATGCTTGGGGTAGGTAATTTTGACAACCTTTGAAGGGTTAACTTTTGTGAATAAAAATAACTTCAACTTTTTGGCTACTTCCCGTGTTGTTATCCTTATGAATTCTTTACTTTTCAACTGTTGTTGTGTATTTTGTTCAAATTTGTGAGTAAAGAATAAAGGTTTGATAAATCATGTTTAAAAGTTTCAGGATATGATCAAGGATCAAATATCCTATAGTCGATAAACTCAGAAAAGTTATGCAACTTAAGGATCATTAGTTCTGTGGTCAAAGAATAAGGGTCACTTATATAAATAATGAATAACATAAAAGGGATCAAGGATCATACCTGAGAATCCAAGTTAGGATCCTAACACTTTAATATTTATAATCAGGATTAACCAAAAGACAAACCTTAGCAGAAGGTAAGGATCAAGGATCCTTGGTCATTTAGCCTCATAAACCTGAAATAGAATATAACTTGGGACTAAGCCAAATATAAGAGAAGAGTTAGTAACTAGGGACAAGCCCAACAATTCTGGGGACAAGCCTAATATACTGGGGACAAGCCCAAAGGATAACTGGGGACAAGCCCAAAGGATAACTAGGGACAAGCCCAAAGAGTAACTGGGGACAAGCCCAAAGGGTAACTGGGTACAGGCCCAAAGGATAACTGGGGACAAGCCCAAAGGATAACTGGGGATAAGCCCAAAGGATAACTGGGGACAAGCCCAAAGGATCGTGTGTAAACTGGAGTATGGCCCTCACTGGCGACTATCCAAACTTAGTGACATGAAAATGCCAAAACCTTAGCTAACGTGAAAACGTTAGAAACTTAGGAACGGATGTATGGTACGTCTACCATTATACGTAGGATCCCGGATACAGCCAGTACAATGAAATTGTCAGCCCCTAAAGCGAGTACTGGTCCCATTGCCATGAACTGTACCAGGATCATCGTGCGCTACTGGCGATACTGGGGACAGGCCCAAAAACTGGGGACTAGCCCAAATAACTGGGGTCAATCCCAAATAACTGGGGTCAAGCCCAAATAACTGGATACTTCTGTGGATATACAATCCTTTGTTAAGGGTACCTAAAGCTTCTGCAAAACTCAGAATCAAGTGAAAGGAGGATAAAGGATCCAGGATCCTTATCCTTATATATATAGGATGATTAATGAATGAAATAGTTTGAGATTAGATCATTACCAAAATGAGGATCCTCTGTCTTGTAAGGATCCTTCGAGGATACTTGTCAGATAACGATCATGGATCCTTATCACATGAAGTATTTCTTCAAATGGACAGCATTCCAAGCTCTTGGTACCAAATCACCTTCCATTGTTAGCAATCGATATGCCCCCTTTCCTGCTTCAGCTTAAATCAAATAAGGGCCTTCCCACTTTGGTGCTAACTTCCCATCAGCAGGATTGGTGGTATTCTGAAATGCTTTTCTTAATACCATATCACCAACTTGGAATTTCCTAATCCTGACATTCTTGTTGTAGGCTTCAGCCATCCTTTGTTGATAATTGGCCATCCATATCCTTTCCAAATCCCTGATTTCTTCTCTAGTGTCCAAGTCTTGAACCAAGTTTTCAGCATTTTCTTCAGGATCACGGATGCTTGTTCTTGCAGTAGGAACCACCATCTCTGTAGGGATCACTGATTCTGCTCCAAATACTAAAGAGAATGGAGTTTGGCCAGTAGCATTCTTGGGAGTTGTCCTATCAGCCCAAAGTACATAAGGTAGTTCTTCTGCCCATTTTCCTTTCTTGGATCCAAGCTTCTTCTTCAAATTGTTGATGATGATCTTGTTGGATGATTCAGCCTGACCATTAGCTTGTGGGTGGACTGGTGTTGATGTTATCATCTTAATCCCCCAGCTGTCACAAAAGTTAGTAGTTCTACTCCCAATAAATTGGGATCCATTATCACAAACAATCTCAGAAGGAATACCAAATCTAGTAATAATATTTCTTTTGATAAAGGATATCACTTCTTTTTCTCTGACTTGAGCAAAGGCTTCAGCCTCTATCCACTTGGAGAAGTAATCAGTCATAGCAAGCATGAATACTCTTCCACCAGGTGCCTTAGGAAGCTTACCAACTATATCCATTCCCCATCTCATAAATGGCCAAGAGGAGGATATAGGATGCAAAAGCTCTGCTGGTTGATGAAGGATATTACTATGTCTCTGACAAGGATCACATTTCTTGGCATACTCCACAGCATCCTTCTTCATAGTAGGCCAATAGTATCCTGTCCTCAGGATCCTTGAGAATAATGCCCTGCCCCTAATGTGGTTTCCACAATCTCCTTCGTGAAAATCCTTTAGGACTTCTTGGATTCCACGATCCTCAATGCATCTTAGGTATGGACCTGCAAGAGATCGTTTATATAACATGTTATTCAATATTGTGAATTGAGATACCTTGATTTTGAAAGCCCTGGGGTTTTCTCCTGTAGGAATCTCTCCATGTTGTATGTATCTCATGATTGGAAGGATCCATGATCCTGAATAAGATTGTGTATCATCACTAGGGATGATTGCAGAATCTTCTCCTATCTCCATAGCTACATGATCCTCAATAGCAGAGGATAGGATGTGGATAATAGGGATCCTGATATCCTCTGGAATCTTCAAGGATGATCCTAGATTGGCCAATGCATCAACTTCTGCATTCTCTTCTCTGGGTACCTATGGCAAACTAAAGGAAACAAAAGAGAGTGCCAATTCTTTGACTATCTCTAAATATTTGATTAGTCTTTCACCTTTAACAGCATAGGATCCATTAAAGTGATTAGTAATTAACAAAGAATCTACATGTACCTCAAGATACCTGATCCTCATATGCTTGGCAATTTGCAAACCAGCTATCAAGGCTTCATACTCAGCCTCATTGTTAGTAGTTTGAAACTCACAAGCTATGGAGTGGGGTATTATGTCCCCCTGTGGCGATTTTAGTAGTATTCCAAGCCCTGTTCCTTTGACATTGGAGGCTCCATCAGTGAAAAGTATCCAGGGATCCTTAGTTTCTTCTAGCTGTTGGACTTCCAACTCAGCTTCCTTTTGCAAGTCGCTACTAAAATCTGCCACAAAGTCAGCTAAGGTTTGGGATTTGATGGCAGTCCTAGGTTCATATCTTATATCATATGCACTAAGCTTCACTGCTCACTTAGCCATCCTTCCTGACATTTCAGGCTTCCTGAGAACATTCTTAATTGGAAAATTAGTCTTAACAATAATGGCATGAGTTTCAAAATAATGTCTTAATTTAGTAGATGCCATAATTAATGCAAGGATAAGTTTTTCTAAATGTGAATACCTGGATTCAGCATCAAGCAAACTCCTACTTACACAATAGACAGGATGTTGTGTACCTTCGTGATCCTTAACAAGGACCGCACTTACTGCTTTAGAGGATACCGTTAAATACAAGGATAATATATCCCCTTTTTCTGGTTTCATCAAGGCAGGAGCTGAGGATAGGTAATCCTTAAGAGCTTTAAGAGCATTTTCATGCTTTTCAGTCCATTCAAATTTCTTTTTCTTCCTCAAAATATCATAGAATTCCTTGCATTTTTCTGAGGATTTGGATATGAACCTGTTCAAGGCTACGATCCTGCCTTTACACATCCTTAGCATTGGCAGGAGATTTGATATTCACAATAGCCTTAATTTGCTCTGGACTTGCTTCAATGCCTCTTTTTGTCACCATATAGCCTAGGAATTTACCTGCTCGAAGTAGTTTATCTACCTCTTCCTGGATAATAGCATTCCTTTCAGGTGCAAACTTCCTCCTCTTCTGATGTATAGGCTTGAATGACCTGTCAATGCCAAGCTTATGAGTAATTATATCTTTAGATATACCTGTCATGTCCTCATGCTTCCAGGAAAATGTAGTTTTCCTCCTCTTGAGGAAGGATACAAGATCCTGTTCAATGTTGCTGAGGATCCCTGATCCTATGAAGACTATGGATTCAGGATCATGAGGATCCATAAGGATTTCCTTCACATCCTGTTTTCTTTCCTCCAAGACATCTCTTGGAGGATGCTTTAATTGCTATTGCTCCCTTGGTCTCGAGGCCGGCTTCATTATTGATGTGTAGCAATTCTTAGCTTCTTGCTGGTCACTCTCAATTTTCACCACCCCCCATGGACTAGGAAGCTTCACGCACTGATGATAAGTAGATGGGACTGCCTTCATGTCATGTATCCATGGCCTGCCAAGGATAACATTACAACAAGATAAGCAATCTATAACACAAAATTTTTGATAAGAATGGAGTCCTTCAATATAGATAGGGAGTTTGATGTCCCCCAATGTATTCTTGGTTTCTCTGCTGAATCCCACAAGAACAGAGGATCTTGGGATAATTTCTGATTCAGGAATGTTCATCTTCTTGAGGACATCAAGCTGAATGATGTTCACTGAGCTTCCTCCATCTATCAGGATCCCGCGCACTAAATGGTTAGAAATAAACAAAGTAATAACAAGACCATCATGATGAGGATCCTGAACATCAAGACGATCATCCGCATCAAAAGTTATAATCTTATCCTTGGTAACAGTGGAGGTTCGGATGGGTCTATCTCCGTTATCCATCTTGGTTTCCTTGGCATGTCTTTTGGCTGTCGAAAAGGATGTACCACAAATGTCTGATCCACCGGATATGAAGTTTATAACTTGTGCATCTACTGGAGGAGCAGGGGCCTTTTCTGGGATCCTTTCAGGATCCTGGATCCTTGACTTCTTTCATCCCAAAAGCTCCTTCAAGTGCCCCTTGCTTAACAAGTAACCGATTTCTTTTCTAAGTGCGATACACTCTTCAGTGAGATGTCCGAAATCCTCATGATATGCACACCATTTGGATTTGTCTTTTGTAGCAGCTGGTTTATCACTTTTCCTTGGCCACCTAGCTTTCTCACCTAGATTCGCATTGCAAGAATTAGTTCATTGTTATCAACAGAAAAACAGTATTAAGAAATTGGAGGATAATCCTCATCATCCTCTTCTTGTTCTACTGCATGCACATTCTGGTTGTCAGACTTGTTGTAGGACTTGTACTTGTTATTCTTAAAGTAGGATCCTTGTTTTTCCTATTTTGAGGATCCTGCCAATCTCTCCTGTATCCTTTTGTCATCCTCTAAACGGATGAACCTAAGGGCCCTGGTTCTTACTTCATCAAGATTCCTGCATGGAGTCATAACAAGATCATCATAGAACAATGAATCCCTAAGCAAACCCATTTTAAAGGCTTCTACACTTGATCTTCAAATGTGGATTTAAAGGGAGTCTCTCTTGAATTTAGGTTCATCCGGCTAGAGGATGACAAAAGGATCCAGGAGAGGTTAGCAGGATCCTCAAAGCAAGATAAGCAAGGATCCTCGTTCAAGAACAAGAAGTTCAGATCCTATAACAGATCTGATAACCAGAACGTGCATGCTGTTGATAAGGAAGAGGATGATGAAGATTATCCTCCAATTTCTGAATATTGTTTTTCTGTTGATAACAATGAACTAATCCTTGCGATGCAGAATCTAGGTGATAAAGCCAGATGGCCCAGAAAAAATGACAGACCAGCTGCAACCAAAGATAAATCAAAGTGGTGTGCATACCATGAAGATTTTGGGCATCTTACAGAAGAATGTATTGCACTAAGAAAGGAAATTGGATACTTGTTGAGAAAGGGGCATCTAAAAGAATTGTTGGGTAGAAAAAAGTCAAGGACTCAGGATCCTGAAAGGATCCCTGAGAAGGATCCAGCCCCTCCAGCAGATGCACAAGTAATAAACTTTATTTCTGGAGGATCAGACATTTGTGGCACATCCTTCTCAGCAGCTAAGAGGCATGCAAAGGAAACTAAAATGGATAATGGAGAAAGACCCATTCGAACATCAAGTGTCTCCGAAGGAAAAGTCATAACCTTTGATGAGGATGATCGTGTTGATATCCAGGATCCTCATCATGATGGTTTAGTTATTACTCTTTTCATTTCTAACCATTTTGTTCGCAGGATCCTTATAGACGGAGGAAGCTCAGTGAACATTATCCAGCTTGATGTTCTAAAGAAGATGGGTATCCCTGAAACAGATATCATACCAAGATCCTCCGTGCTCGTGGGATTTAGTGGCAAAACTAAGAATACCATGGGGGACATTAAGCTCCCAATATACATCGAAGGCCTACATTCTTATCAAAAGTTTTGTGTCATTGACTGTTTATCTTGTTGTAATGTTATCCTTGGCAGACCCTGGATACACGATATGAAGGCAGTCCCATCAACTTACCATCAATGTGTGAAGCTCCCTAGTCCTTGGGGAATAGTCAAGATTGATAGTGATCAGCAGGAGGCTAAGAATTGCTATACTTCATCGATGAAACCAGCCTCGAAGTCAAGGGAGCAATAGCAATCAAAGTATCCTCCAAGGGATGTCTTGGAGGCAAGAGAGCAGGATGTGATAGAAATCCTCATGGATCCTCATGATCCTGAATCCAAAATCTATATCGGATCAGGGATCCTTGGCGATATGAAGGAAGACCTCATATCCTTCCTCAAAAGGAGAAAGACTACCTTTGCATGGAAACATGAAGACATGACAGGCATATCTAAAGATGTAATCACTCACAAACTTGGCATTGATAGGTCCTTCAAACCAATCCATCAAAGGAGAAGAAAGTTTGCACCGGAAAGAAATGCCATTATCCAGGAAGAGGTAGAGAAATTGCTCCGGGCATGTATGATTAGAGAGGTCAAGTATCCAAGATGGTTGGCCAATGTGGTTGTTGTTCAAAAGAAAAACGGAAAGTGGAGGGTATGTGTCGATTTTACAGATTTAAATAAGGCATGTCCCAAGGATCCTTTCCCATTACCCCACATTGACTCTATGGTGGATGCAACTGCGGGTCATGAACTGTTAACTTTTATGGATGCTTCATCTGGATTTCAACAAATCCAAATGGAACCATCCGATCAAGAGGATACAGCCTTCATGACTCCAACTGGTATATATTGCTATATTGCTATATTGCTATGCCGTTCGGACTAAGAAATGCAGGTGAAACATATCAAAGGCTAGTGAATATGATGTTCCATGAATTCAGGAGGATACTCTCGTTTTGCACCACCAATCTGTGATGCTGAGATACCCAAGAGGTTCCATGTGCCAACCATGAAGCTGTATGATGGTTCGACGGATCCTGAAGAACACATAGCACAATACACGGAGAGGATGGAGATCAATCCAATCCCAGAAAGGTTAAAGGAAGCATGCCTGTGCAAGGGATTCAGATCCACTCTTACTGGATCAGCTCTCAAATGGCTGCTAAGTCTTCCCCCCTACTCTATTACTTCATTTGCTAATCTAGTTAACCTATTTAATAATCAGTTTTCTTGTAGTAGGAAATTTGAACGATTAACTAGTGATCTATATAGGATAACCCAGGGTCATAATGAATCATTAAGAGATTACATTACCAAATTCAGTAAAGAATCATTAGACATTCCCAACTTGGATATAGCCACGGCTGTTGAGGCCTTTAAAATGGGATTGCTTAGGGATTCATTGTTCTATGATGATCTTGTTATGACACCATGCAGGAACCTAGATGAGGTAAGAACCCGGGCACTTAGGTTCATCCGGCTAGAGGATGACAAAAGGATCCAGGAGAGGTTAGCAGGATCCTCAAAGCAAGATAAGCAAGGATCCTCGTTCAAGAACAACAAGTTCAGATCCTATAACAGATCTGACAACCAGAACGTGCATGCTGTTGATCAGGAAGAGGATGATGAAGATTATCCTCCAATTTCTGAATATTGTTTTTTCTGTTGATAACAATGAACTAATCCTTGCGATGCAGAATCTAGGTGATAAAGCCAGATGGCCCAGAAAAAATGACAGACCAGCTGCAACCAAAGATAAATCAAAGTGGTGTGCATACCATGAAGATTTTGGGCATCTTACAGAAGAATGTATTGCACTAAGAAAGGAAATTGGATACTTATTGAGCAAGGGGCATCTAAAAGAATTGTTGGGTAGAAAAAAGTCAAGGACTCAGGATCCTGAAAGGATCCTTGAGAAGGCTCCAGCCCCTCCAGCAGATGCACAAGTAATAAACTTTATTTCTGGAGGATCAGACATTTGTGGCACATCCTTCTCAGCAGCTAAGAGGCATGCAAAGGAAACTAAAATGGATAATGGAGAAAGACCCGTTCGAACATCAAGTGTCTCCGAAGGAAAAGTCATAACCTTTGATGAGGATGATCGTGTTGATATCCAGGATCCTCATCACGATGGTTTAGTTATTACTCTTTTCATTTCTAACCATTTTGTCCGCATGATCCTTATAGACGGAGGAAGCTCAGTGAACATTATCCAGCTTGATGTTCTAAAGAAGATGGGTATCCCTGAAACAGATATCATACCAAGATCCTCCGTGCTCGTGGGATTTAGTGGCGAAACTAAGAATACCCTGGGGGACATTAAGCTCCCAATATACATCGAAGGCCTACATTCTTATCAAAAGTTTTGTGTTATTGACTGTTTATCTTGTTGTAATGTTATCCTTGGCAGACCCTGGATACACGATATGAAGGCAGTCCCATCAACTTACCATCAATGTGTGAAGCTCCCTAGTCCTTGGGGAATAGTCAAGATTGATAGTGATCAACAGGAGGCTAAGAATTGCTATACTTCATCGATGAAACCAGCCTCGAAGTCAAGGGAGCAATAGCAATCAAAGTATCCTCCAAGGGATGTCTTGGAGGCAAGAGAGCAGGATGTGATAGAAATCCTCATGGATCCTCATGATCCTGAATCCAAAATCTATATCGGATCAGGGATCCTTGGCGATATGAAGGAAGACCTCATATCCTTCCTCAAAAGGAGAAAGACTACCTTTGCATGGAAACATGAAGACATGACAGGCATATCTAAAGATGTAATCACTCACAAACTTGGCATTGATAGGTCCTTCAAACCAATCCATCAAAGGAGAAGAAAGTTTGCACCGGAAAGAAATGCCATTATCCAGGAAGAGGTAGAGAAATTGCTCCGGGAAGGTATGATTAGAGAGGTCAAGTATCCAAGATGGTTGGCCAATGTGGTTGTTGTTCAAAAGAAAAACGGAAAGTGGAGGGTATGTGTCGATTTTACAGATTTAAATAAGGCATGTCCCAAGGATCCTTTCCCATTACCCCACATTGACTCCATGGTGGATGCAACTGCGGGTCATGAACTGTTATCTTTTATGGATGCTTCATCTGGATTTCAACAAATCCAAATGGAACCATCCGATCAAGAGGATACAGCCTTCATGACTCCAACTGGTATATATTGCTATATTGCTATATTGCTATGCCGTTCGGACTAAGAAATGCAGGTGAAACATATCAAAGGCTGGTGAATATGATGTTCAAGGATCAGATTGGACAAACTATGGAGGTTTACATAAACGATATGGTGGTAAAATCAATAAAGGCTGAGGATCACCTAAGAGACTTGGAGGAATCATTCAATATCCTTGACAAATATAACATGAAACTTAATCCTTCAAAATGTCACTTTGGTGTTAAAGCAGGTAAATTCTTAGGATATATGGTGACAAAGAGAGGCATTGAAGCTAGCCCGGAACAAATCAAAGCAATAGTGAACATCAAATCTCCGGCCAATGCTAAGGATGTTCAAAGGCTAACAGGCAGGATAGCAGCTTTGAACAGATTTATATCCAAATCCTCAGAGAAGTGCAAAGAATTCTATGATATCCTAAGGAAGAACAAGAAATTTGAGTGGACTGAGAAGCATGAGAATGCCTTAAGAGCTCTCAAAGATTACCTATCCTCAGCCCCGGCCTTGATGAAACCAGAAAAATGTGATGTGCTATCCTTGTATCTTGCAGTATCCTCAAAAGCAGTAAGTGCGGTCCTTGTTAAGGATCATGAAGGTACACAACATCCTATCTATTATGTAAGTAAAAGTTTACTTGATGCCGAATCCAGGTATTCACACCTTGAAAAGCTTATTCTTGCATTAATTATGGCATCCACTAAGTTGAGACATTATTTTGAAACTCATGTTATTGTTGTTAAAACTAATTTCCCAATTAAGAATGTCCTCAGGAAACCAGAGATGTCAGGAAGGATGGCTAAATGGGCAGTGAAGCTAAGTGCATATGATATAAGATATGAGCCTAGGACAGCCATCAAATCCCAAGCATTAGCTGACTTTGTGGCTGATTTCAGTAGTGATTTACAAAAAGAAGCTGAGTTAGAAGTCCAGCAGCTAGAGGAGACCAAGGATCCTTGGATACTTTGTACTGATGGATCCTCAAATGTCAAAGGCACAGGGCTTGGAATACTACTAAAATCGCCACAGGGGGACATAATACCCCACTCTATAGCTTGTGAGTTCCAAACCACTAACAATGAGGCTGAATATGAAGCCTTAATTGCTGGTTTGCAAATTGCTAAGCATATGGGGATCAGGTATCTTGAGGTACATGTAGATTCATTATTAATTACAAACCACTTTAATGGATCCTATGCTGTTAAAGGTGAAAAGCTAACCAAATATTTAGAGATAGTCAAAGAATTGGCACTCTCCTTTGTTTCCTTTAGTTTGACACAGGTACCAAGGGAAGAAAATACAGAAGCTGATGCATTGGCTAACTTAGGATCATCTTTGAAGATCCCGGAGGATATCAAGATCCCTATTATCCATATCCTGACCCCGGCCATCGAGGATCATGCGGCCATGGAGATAGGGCAAGATTATGCAATTATCCCTAGTGAGGATATTCAATCCCATTCAGGATCAAGATCATGGATTTCACCAATCATGAGATACTTACAACATGGAGAGATTCCTACAGGAGAAAACCCTAGGGCTTTCAAAATTAGGGTATCTCAATTCACAATTTTAAATAATATGTTGTATAGACGATCTCTTGCAGGACCATACTTGAGATGCATTGAGGATCCTGAAATCCAAGAAGTTTTAAAAGACTTCCATGAAGGAGATTGTGGAAACCGCACCGGGGGCAGGGCATTATTCTCAAGGATCCTGAGGACAGGATACTACTGGCCAACCATGAAGAGAGATGCTGTGGAATATGCTAAGAGATGTGATCCTTGTCAGAGACACAGCAATATCCTTCATCAACCAGCTGAATTTTTACATCCTATATCCTCATCTTGGCCATTTATGAGATGGGGTATGGATATAGTTGGTAAGCTCCCTAAGGCACCTGGTGGAAAAGTATTCATGCTTGCTATGACTGATTACTTCTCCAAGTGGATAGAGGCTGAAGCTTTTGCTCAAGTCAGAGAAAAGGAAGTTATATCCTTCATTAAAAGAAATATTATAACTAGATTTGGAATTCCTTCTGAAATTATATGTGATAATGGTTCCCAATTCATTGGGGGCAGAACCACTAACTTTTGTGACAGCTGGGGGATTAAGATGATAACATCAACACCAGTCCACCCACAAGCTAATGGTCAAGCAGAATCATCCAACAAGATCATCATCAAAAACTTGAAGAAGAAGCTTGGATCCAAGAAAGGGAAATGGGCAGAAGAACTACCTTATGTGCTTTGGGCTGATAGGACAACCCCTAAGAATGCTACTGGTCAAACACCATTCTCTTTGGTATTTGGGGCAGAATCAGTGATCCCAACAGAAATGGTGGTTCCAACTGCTAGAACAAGTACCCGTGATCCTGAGGAAAATGATGAGAACTTGGCTCAAGACCTGGATACTATTGAAGAAATTAGGGATCTGGCTAGGATAAGGATGGCCAGTTATCAACAAAGAATGGCTAGTGCTTACAACAAAAATGTCAGGATCAGGAAGTTTCAAGTTGGAGATATGGTATTAAGGAAAGCATTTCAGAATACCACCAATCCTGCTGATGGAAAATTGGCTCCAAAATGGGAAGGCCCTTATTTGATTGAAGCTGAAGTAGGAAAGGGGGCATATAGATTGTTAACCATGGAAGGTGATTTGCTACCAAGAGCTTGGAATGCTGTCCACTTGAAGAAATATTTCATGTGAGAAGGATCCTCATCACACATATGATCCTTACGATTAGGGGTATCCTTGAAGGATCCTTAAAGTATCGGTGATCCTCACTTTGGTAATATCCTAATCTTAAACTATTTCATTTCTTTATTTTCTCATATAAGGATAAGGATCATGTGTCCTTTATCCATCTCTTACGTGGTTTTAAGTTTTGAAAGTTCAGGTATCCTTAGCAAAATATTGGTTATCTGCAGAAGCAATCCGTTCCTTGGGTTTAACCCCAGTTATTTGGGCTTGACCCCAGTTCCGCCTGTAGCGCATGATGATCCTGGTATAGTTCAAGGCAGTGGGACCAGTACTCGCTCTAGGGGCTGATAATTCCATTGTACTGGCTATACCTAGGATCCTACGAATAATGGTAGACGTACCATACATCCGTTCCTAAGGTTTCTAACGTTTTCACGTTAGCTAAGGTTTTGACATTTTCATGTCACTAAGTTTGGATAGTCGCCAGTTAGGGCCATACTCCAGTTTACATACGATCCTTGGGCTTGTCCCCAGTTATCCTTGGGCTTGTCCCCAGTTGCTAACTCTTATCTTATATTGGCTTAGTCCCAAGTTGTGCTCTATTTCAGGTCCTTGAAGATAGGCAACTAGGGATCCTTGATCCTTACTTCTCTCTAAGGTTTGTCTTATAGTTATCCTGATTATGGTTAGGATCCTAACTTGGATCCTCAGGTATGATCCTTAACTATTTTTAATTCTATTCAGTGTTTATTTGAATAACCCTTAAAGTTTGACAACTAAACTTGTGATCCTTAAACTATATTACTTTTTGGGATTCTTTAACTATAGGATATTTGATTATGGATCATATCCTAAAATGTTTTCAATCTGACTTATTCAAAATGGCTTATTCAATAAATGTACATCAAAACAATTGAGAATTAAAGAGACAAAAAGGATAACAATACAAGATAAGCGACAAAAGATTAAGGTTTTATTTATTAACAAAGGATTAACCCTTAAAAGGTTGTCAAAATTACCTACCCCGAGCATCTACCAGCAATACGTGGCCCGTCCGCTGGGGTAGGTAAAGGGTGTCCATTGTCTAAAGGTCTTGCTAAGTAAGTGCAGGAAATTAAAGACGGCACAATGGCTTCATCCCCCAAACAGAGGATCCCTCCACCATTAGCAATCCTGCCTATTGTCCAAAGGATCATACATGATCCTTAATCCTAAAAACTATTGTCCAGTACAAACCATCAAATTGTTCAACAAAACAACCATCAAACTAAAAAATTGGGCTCCGGCTATGTCTAGAAGTTTCCATCATCGCCCAATCATGCATCCTAAACCTTCCCTGCATCACCACCTCTGGCTCCACTTGCTTCACCACCTTCACCCTTGCCTCCAGCCTCGATTGCCAAAACCTCCTCAGCCTCTTCATCGTCTTCAAGATCAGCCAACCTTGCTTTCCAGTCCTCAACGTCCCAGCTGCTTTTGTCGAAGTTAGGATCTTGAGCTTCCTGGGCCATCTTTAGCTTTGTCTGATACATTGTGATGGCAGCAGAGACCTTTGCACCTTCTATGAGATCATGCTTTTCATAGTCAAGGTCGATCAGAAGTTTAGCCGTCTTAGTCTTGGCATCCTGGAGCTCCTTCTGAAGATCAGCAATTTTGAGGTCTTTTAGCAACGCAACCTGCTGAAGGTCGGCAATCTTCCTATCCTGATCCTCAACGTGGCCAACATAGTCCTCAATCTCAGTGAATTTCTGCAAAGGGGATAAAACATAAGGTCAGGACCAAGTGATCCTCAAATCAGCAGGATATATCAGCAGGATATATCAGCAGGATATGTCGGCAGGATATACTAGCAGAGACAGTGATCCTTACATCGTTGAAGTACTCAAGGAATTGGTGGCGGATTAGAGGCAGACCCTACAGATCCTCAGCTTCAGAGGCCTTTCTCTTCTTGATTCCCTTTCCTTTGAGGGGTGCCTTGGGGACTGAAGCTGTCGGACTGGTAGGAGCCTTTCTTTTGGAGGATTTGACGGTGGTGAGATCGGTGACATTGAACTTTGAAGCAGACTTGGTGGATTTTCCAGCACCTACACAACCAAAACAAGATAAGTATCTTCACTACATTTATGTTTCACTATTTATTTACATTTTTAAATAAAGATACTTACTTGACATCGTGACAGAGCCTGAGGATACCTCCTGAGAATCCTGGGTGGTTGTCTTGAAAGTTCTTGTTTCAGGATCAAGTCTCTTGAAAGTGTCGAGTCTCTCTTTGGCAGCAGGAGACAGTCTGAGGCGTGAAACGGTGATAGCTGCATAACAAGAAAGCAAAAGTATATAAGTGATCCTTATATCAAAAGAAAGTTCTTTGGTGATCCTTCTCAGGATCCTCCACCCTACCATGGGTAGCCCATTCCTTGGGTAGATCCTTTCCATCATCAATAGAATCTCTCTTGACGAAAAAGAAACGCCGCTTCCAGTTAGCGTCATTCTTGGTAGCTTTGAAGATCGGGTGTTCCTCACCAGGTTTACGCTTGAACAAATAGCGATGAGAGCCAAAGGTAGTAAGATCATACAGCTATCCCAGCTCTGACATTCCTAGGTCTATCCCTTCCTGCTCGATGATCCTTTCAAGGGTAAACAAAACCCTCCAGATCATCGGCATGGCTTGGATATAAGAGATGCCGGTTAGGGAAAAGAAAGATTGGGTGAAGGCTGGGAAAGGATATGTATAGCCTATGGTGAACGGAGTGACAGGAAAAGTAACCCACTTGTCGGAAATATGATCACTCAGGGCATTGGGATCAAAAGGTCTGAACTCGGTGTTCGCCGGGAAGCAGTGGCGGATCCTATCAATCTGTGCATCGTTGAAACAGCAGCGTTCTTTTATGGAATCTTCGATGATCCCCTGGCTTTTCGGTGGGCTGTTTTTCGGGTGATCCTTTGCTGGGGAGTTCCGGAGCAACATCTTTGATAGATTGGTGGAAAGAAACGGAAAACAGAGCAAAAGAAGGAAGAAGATGAAGAGAGAATACCTGTTTATCTTCGGAATGCAGTTATAAAGGGAGTATCTCTGAAACTTTAAATGCAATCGATCCTATCTATATCTCCTATTTATAATCATGATTGTGCAGGATTGTCACTTCTGTGACGTCATGGTTGCAACGGATAGTTCTACAATAACGGCTATATTTACGATAGTTAGTTGCGGATAAGATCAAGAAAATATAATTCGCTCATTTAACATATCACTCCTTATATTTTGGGGGCAATTGTTAGGGGAGGATTTTCTAACAATTAGTGATCCTTACTTGTTATCCTAATTAATGATCCTTACTTCTGTGACAGATTGTGATCCTTAGAAGAGCTACAGGATCAGGATCATGGATCACCTTAAGGATCCTCATACTAACGATTGTTTGTTTATGTTTCGTATTATTTCGCAGGAGTAACAAGCTTGACTTGGTCTTGGCAACGTTACTATGGAATATTCCACGGGTATTTCACACACGTTTGACTGGAAATGGACGTTGTGGAGAACGTGGGAGCTTGGCACAAAAGTCGGATAGTTTATTATTATAGTTAACTTCTATTTTTAAAGGGGGTGACGAGCTAGAATTAGAACACTTAGCCATTTACAGCTACACACACTCTCGTACAATTGCACTCTTGAAGCTCTCGACAAACACTTAACAGTTTCCACTCACTTTTACACATTTCACCATAGTGATCCTTGTACCTAGCTCGTCACTATCCGAAGTTGTAAACATTTATTGATTTATTTAAGCTTGGTGATCGGTAGTTTCCATCACCCGGGGTTTTTTGTGTCGAAGATCAACTCTTGATCAAGGGCTTTTTCCCCGTATAAATCCTTGTGTTGTTTGTGCAATTTACATTGAAGTGATCCTCGTCATTGTTATACATTTCAAGCATCATACCCCGTAACAGAGAGTTTGGTTGCATTATCCTCATCAGATTTTTTGACCAAAACAGTTTGGCGCCCACCGTGGGGCAATTGGTGCTTCATTCCTAAGAAGTTTTTCTGTTGGTGATCATTCCGGTTCATTGCATACGAATACATGGCTTCATCATTGAAGAATACCTCTACTACAATGTCTGCGGTCAATTCATCTCAGGGCATTCCACCTTTGCCTCCACCACCTTCTGGACCTCAGAAAAATGCCGAGAAGAAACCAACTCCCATTTTCTCCAAACCGCCAACTTCTTCTGCTTCTTACACTCCCACTACTAGTGACATGTTTACTTTGATTTTGCAGATGAAGGATCATATACAGCAACAGGACAAGACTAATGAAAGGATTCTCAAAGAAATCAGAGATCTCAAGAAACAAAAGAAAACGGCAGAGGATCATTCCCCCCTGATGCCCAGATCTTTGAATTTTGATACTCCGGTGATTACTTCTCAGCCATCAGTGGTTCCAGATGTTCAATATGTGGGCGGACCAAAAGGAGTGCACTACGGAACAACAACAGTGACCCAGGCATTAGGT
Source organism: Helianthus tuberosus (assembly GCA_030545235.1). Lineage (NCBI taxonomy): Eukaryota > Viridiplantae > Streptophyta > Magnoliopsida > Asterales > Asteraceae > Helianthus > Helianthus tuberosus. The sequence continues at coordinate 33,123,006 of CM060447.1, read as the reverse complement.
CCATATTTCCAGCCAGCAGGATCCTATCCTCAGCATATGGGATCCTTCATGAATTCAGGAGGATACTCAGGAGCACAGCAGATTCAAGGATCTTCCTTTGTTCCGGGATCATTCCAGGTTCAAGGATCCTCCATTGTTCCAGGATCATCCCAGGTTCAAGGATCCTCCTTTGTTCCAGGATCATCCCAGGTCCAAGGATCCTCCATTGTTCCAGGATCATCCCAGGTTCAAGGATCCTCCATTGTTCCAGGATCATCCCAGTTTCAGGGATCCTTCCAGATGCCAGGATCCTTGAGGAGTTTGCAAACAGGAAGTTCAGATGTCCATCAGGGAGATTTTATTCCAATGCAGACCAATGCTTCTACTGGTCCTTCGATCATTCCAGATCCCCAACAATATGGATTAACATCCATTCTTCCTAATTTGAATCCAATGGGAGGTAACACTTTTAATAATTCTTATACTACTAACCATGGCCTTATGCAGGATCCAGGTATCAATCATGCCATGGCCAGAGAATTGCAAAAGTTGAAGGATATGATATCAAGTGTTCCAGGAGTGGTCAAACCTATCCCAGAGATTGCAGATGGGAGCCACAAAATATCTCGTTTTGCACCACCAATATGTGATGCTGAGATACCCAAGAGGTTCCATGTGCCAAGCATGAAGCTGTATGATGGTTCGACGGATCCTGAAGAACACATGGCACAATACACGGAGAGGATGGAGATCAATCCAATCCCAGAAAGGTTAAAGGAAGCATGCCTGTGCAAGGGATTCAGATCCACTGTTACTGGATCAGCTCTCAAATGGCTGCTAAGTCTTCCCCCCTACTCTATTACTTCATTTGCTAGTCTAGTTAACCTATTTAATAATCAGTTTTCTTGTAGTAGGAAATTTGAACGATTAACTAGTGATCTATATAGGATAACCCAGGGTCATAATGAATCATTAAGAGATTACATTACCAAATTCAGTAAAGAATCATTAGACATTCCCAACTTGGATATAGCCACGGCTGTTGAGGCCTTTAAAATGGGATTGCTTAGGGATTCATTGTTCTATGATGATCTTGTTATGACACCATGCAGGAACCTAGATGAGGTAAGAACCCGGGCACTTAGGTTCATCCGGCTGGAGGATGACAAAAGGATCCAGGAGAGGTTAGCAGGATCCTCAAAGCAAGATAAGCAAGGATCCTCGTTCAAGAACAACAAGTTCAGATCCTATAACAGATCTGATAACCAGAACGTGCATGCTGTTGATCAGGAAGAGGATGATGAAGATTATCCTCCAATTTCTGAATATTGTTTTTTCTGTTGATAACAATGAACTAATCCTTGCGATGCAGAATCTAGGTGATAAAGCCAGATGGCCCAGAAAAAATGACAGACCAGCTGCAACCAAAGATAAATCAAAGTGGTGTGCATACCATGAAGATTTTGGGCATCTTACAGAAGAATGTATTGCACTAAGAAAGGAAATTGGATACTTGTTGAGCAAGGGGCATCTAAAAGAATTGTTGGGTAGAAAAAAGTCAAGGACTCAGGATCCTGAAAGGATCCCTGAGAAGGCTCCAGCCCCTCCAGCAGATGCACAAGTAATAAACTTTATTTCTGGAGGATCAGACATTTGTGGCACATCCTTCTCAGCAGCTAAGAGGCATGCAAAGGAAACTAAAATGGATAATGGAGAAAGACCCGTTCGAACATCAAGTGTCTCCGAAGGAAAAGTCATAACCTTTGATGAGGATGATCGTGTTGATATCCAGGATCCTCATCACGATGGTTTAGTTATTACTCTTTTCATTTCTAACCATTTTGTCCGCAGGATCCTTATAGACGAAGGAAGCTCAGTGAACATTATCCAGCTTGATGTTCTAAAGAAGATGGGTATCCCTGAAACAGATATCATACCAAGATCCTCCGTGCTCGTGGGATTTAGTGGCGAAACTAAGAATAACCTGGGGGACATTAAGCTCCCAATATACATCGAAGGCCTACATTCTTATCAAAAGTTTTGTGTTATTGACTGTTTATCTTGTTGTAATGTTATCCTTGGCAGACCCTGGATACACGATATGAAGGCAGTCCCATCAACTTACCATCAATGTGTGAAGCTCCCTAGTCCTTGGGGAATAGTCAAGATTGATAGTGATCAGCAGGAGGCTAAGAATTGCTATACTTCATCGATGAAACCAGCCTCGAAGTCAAGGGAGCAATAGCAATCAAAGTATCCTCCAAGGGATGTCTTGGAGGCAAGAGAGCAGGATGTGATAGAAATCCTCATGGATCCTCATGGATCCTCATGATCCTGAATCCAAAATCTATATCGGATCAGGGATCCTTGGCGATATGAAGGAAGACCTCATATCCTTCCTCAAAAGGAGAAAGACTACCTTTGCATGGAAACATGAAGACATGACAGGCATATCTAAAGATGTAATCACTCACAAACTTGGCATTGATAGGTCCTTCAAACCAATCCATCAAAGGAGAAGAAAGTTTGCACCGGAAAGAAATGCCATTATCCAGGAAGAGGTAGAGAAATTGCTCCGGGAAGGTATGATTAGAGAGGTCAAGTATCCAAGATGGTTGGCCAATGTGGTTGTTGTTCAAAAGAAAAACGGAAAGTGGAGGGTATGTGTCGATTTTACAGATTTAAATAAGGCATGTCCCAAGGATCCTTTCCCATTACCCCACATTGACTCCATGGTGGATGCAACTGCGGGTCATGAACTGTTAACTTTTATGGATGCTTCATCTGGATTTCAACAAATCCAAATGGAACCATCCGATCAAGAGGATACAGCCTTCATGACTCCAACTGGTATATATTGCTATATTGCTATGCCGTTCGGACTAAGAAATGCAGGTGCAACATATCAAAGGCTGGTGAATATGATGTTCAAGGATCAGATTGGACAAACTATGGAGGTTTACATAGACGATATGGTGGTAAAATCAATAAAGGCTGAGGATCACCTAAGAGACTTGGAGGAATCATTCAATATCCTTGACAAATATAACATGAAACTTAATCCTTCAAAATGTCACTTTGGTGTTAAAGCAGGTAAATTCTTAGGATATATGGTGACAAAGAGAGGCATTGAAGCTAGCCCGGAACAAATCAAAGCAATAGTGAACATCAAATCTCCGGCCAATGCTAAGGATGTTCAAAGGCTAACAGGCAGGATAGCAGCTTTGAACAGATTTATATCCAAATCCTCAGAGAAGTGCAAAGAATTCTATGATATCCTAAGGAAGAACAAGAAATTTGAGTGGACTGAGAAGCATGAGAATGCCTTAAGAGCTCTCAAAGATTACCTATCCTCAGCCCCGGATATCTCGGTTTGCACCACCCTTATTGTAGATGGTTAAACCCATTCCTGAAATTGCAGATGGTTAAACCCAGGAGTGGTTAAACCCATTCCTGAAATTGCAGATGGTAACCATAGGATATCTCGTTTTGCACCACCCTTATGTGATGCTGAGATACCTAAAAGGTTCCAGATACCATCTATGAAGCTGTATGATGGTTCAACAGATCCAGAAGAGCATGTAGCTCAATACAGGGAGAGGATGGAGATCAATCCAATTCCTGAAAGGTTAAAAGAAGCATGTCTATGCAAGGGATTTGGATCCACACTCACATGATCTGCTCTTAAATGGCTGCTAAGTCTTCCCCCTTACTCTATTACTTCATTTGCTAATCTAGTTAATTTGTTTAATAGTCAATTCTCTTGTAGTAGAAAGTTTGAACGATTAACTAGTGATCTATATAGGGTAACACAAGGTCAAAATGAATCACTTAGAGATTATATCACTAAGTTTAGCAAAGAATCCTTAGATATTCCTAATTTGGATATTGCTACGGCTGTAGAAGCCTTTAAAATGGGATTGCTTAGGGATTCATTATTCTATGATGATCTTGTTATGACACCTTGCAGGAACCTTGATGAAGTAAGAACCAGGGCCCTTAGGTTCATCCGCCTAGAGGATGACAAAAGGATCCAGGATAGGTTGACAGGATCCTCAAAACAGGAGAAACAAGGATCCTACTTCAGGAACAACAAATCCAAGTCCTACAACAAGTCTGATAACCAGAATGTGCATGCAGTGGAACAAGAAGAGGATGATGAGGATTATCCTCCTATTTCTGAATACTGTTTTTCTGTTGATAACAATGAACTAATCCTTGCAATGCAGAATCTAGGTGAGAAAGGATAAGTCCAAGTGGTGTGCATATCATGAGGATTTCGGGCATCTCACTGAAGAGTGTATTGCACTAAGAAAGGAAATTCGTTACTTGTTGAGCAAGGGGCATTTGAAGGAACTTTTGGGACGAAAAAAGTCAAGGATCCAGGATCCTGAAAGGATCCCGGAAAGGGCTCCTGCTCCTCCAGCAGATGCACAAGTTATAAACTTCATATCCGGTGGATCAGACATTTGTGGTACCTCCTTTTCAGCAGCAAAAATACATGCTAAGGAAACCAAGATGGATAATGGAGACAGACCCGTCAGGACCTCCGTTGTTACCCAGGATAAAGTCATAACTTTTGATGAGGATGATCGTGTTGATGTCCAGGATCCTCATCATGACGGTCTTGTAATAACATTGTTTATTTCTAACCACTTTGTTCGCAGGATCCTTATAGATGGAGGAAGCTCTGTGAACATCATTCAGCTTGATGTCCTCAAGAAGATGAATATACCGGAGTCTGATATTGTCCCAAGATCCTCGGTACTTGTGGGATTCAGTGGGGAAACCAAGAATACATTGGGGGACATCAAACTCCCAATCTATATTGAAGGATTACAATCTTATAAAAAAATTTGTGTTATAGATTGCTTATCTTGTTGTAATGTTATCCTTGGCAGGCCATGGATACATGACATGAAGGTAGTCCCGTCCACCTATCATCAGTGTGTAAAGCTTCCAAGTCCATGGGGAGTGGTGAAAATTGAGAGTGATCAACAAGAGGCTAAGAATTGTTATACATCATCAATGAAGCCAGCCTCGAGACCAGGGGAGCAATAGCAATTAAAGTATCCTTCAAGAGATATCTTGGAGGCAAGAGAACAGGATTTGAAAGAAATCCTCATGGATCCTGATGATCCTGAATCGAAGATCTTCATAGGATCAGGGATCCTTAGCGACATTGAACAGGAGCTAGTATCCTTCCTTAAAAGGAGGAAATCCACCTTTTCCTGGAAACATGAAGATATGACAGGTATATCTAAGGATATAATTACTCATAAACTTGGCATTGACAGGTCATTCAAGCCAATTCATCAAAAGAGGAGGAAGTTTGCACCCGAGAGGAATGCCATTATCCAGGAAGAGGTAGATAAACTACTTCGGGCAGGTATGATAAGAGAGGTTAAGTATCCAAGATGGTTAGCCAATGTGGTTGTTGTTCAAAAGAAAAATGGAAAGTGGAGGGTATGTGTCGATTTTACTGATTTAAACAAGGCATGTCCCAAGGATCCTTTCCCATTACCCCACATTGACTCCATGGTGGATGCTACCGTGGGTCATGAGTTGACTTTTATGGATGCTTCATCTGGATTTCAACAAATTCGGATGGAACCATCTGATCAAGAGGATACAGCCTTTATGACCCCAACTGGTATATACTGTTATATTGCTATGCCATTTGGACTAAGGAATGCAGGTGCTACTTATCAAAGGCTAGTCAATATGATGTTCAAGGAACAAATTGGACACACTATGGAAGTCTATATTGATGACATGGTGGTTAAGTCCAAGAAAGCTGAAGATCACCTTAAAGACTTGGAGGAAGCATTCAATATCCTTGATAAATTTAATATGAAACTAAATCCTTCCAAGTGTCATTTTGGTGTTAAGGCAGGTAAATTCTTAGGCTATATGGTGACAAAGAGGGGCATTGAAGCAAGTCCAGAGCAAATCAAGGCTATTGTGAATATCAAATCTCCTGCCAATGCTAAGGATGTGCAAAGATTGACAGGCAGGATCGCAGCCTTAAACAGATTCATATCCAAATCCTCAGAAAAGTGTAAGGAATTCTATGACATCCTGAGGAAGAACAAGAAATTTGAATGGACTGAGAAGCATGAAAGTGCCCTCAAAGCTCTTAAGGATTACCTATCCTCAGCCCCGGCCTTGTTGAAACCAGAAAAAGGGGATATATTATCCTTATACCTAGCAGTATCCTCAAAAGCAGTAAGTGCGGTCCTTGTTAAGGATCACTAAGGTACACAACATCCTGTTTATTATGTAAGTAAGAGTTTACTTGATGCTGAATCCAGGTATTCACACTTGGAGAAACTTATCCTTGCATTAATTATGGCATCTACTAAATTAAGACATTATTTTGAGACTCATGCCATTATTGTTAAGACTAATTTTCCAATTAAGAATGTTCTTAGGAAACCTTAAATGTCAGGTGTTAGGGCATGAATTTTATGCTAAGGATCATCTATCCTGAGACTAGGCATGGATCACGGATGCTTAATGGCTGATGCAGAGAGTCTGAGGATCACTAGTCTGAGGATCCAGGATCCTTAACAGAACTTATGTTTTGCACGTTTTTAATGTGTAAATGTAGGTAATGGACGTAGTGGACCACTTCTTTGCTGGAATCTCGTGGAATATGCTTTTAGGCACGTGCATATTGAAGAAATAACCGTTAGTGGTGGTCATGGGTGACTTCCACCTTTTTCGGGAAGTTAGTTAGTTGATTTTTCTTTATCTTTTTAAGGGGAAACAAGCTCATTAGAGGCACAATTCGAACACACCACAGAAAAACACCCACAACACTCGAATTCTCTGCAAACACTTAGCAAAAAGCACACACTTACACTAGAAATTCGTTGTATTGAGCTTGTTTTCTTCCGAAGTTGTACAAGGATCACTGCTGTTTTTGCAATATAGTTGGTGATCGGTAGTTTCCATCACCCGAGGTTTTTTATGCCGGAGATCTTCTAAAGATCAAGGGCTTTTTCCTCGTATAAATCTCGGTGTTCATCATTGATTTCATATACTTGTTGTTCATACAATTAACCAAGCATCATACCTCACAAAATCAGATTTGGTTGCATTATCCTTGTGTGATTTTTGACCAAAACAGTTTGGCGCCCACCGTGGGGCAATTGGTGCTTCAATTCTGAGAAATTTTGTTCATTTCATTCATTTCGGTTCATTACCTTCAACCACATGGCTTCTTAGGGAAAACTACTCCAAATTCTATGTCGGCGGTCACTTTTTCACAGGGCATTCCGCCTTTGCATCATCTCCCCCATGCATTCCAGAAGAATGCTGAGAATTCTGCGAAGAAGACAACCCCCGTTTTCACAAAACCAACTGTTGTTTCTTCCTCTACACTTACTAACATTGATTTTTATGCTTTAATTGTGCATATGAAGGATCACATGCAACAGCAGGTCAAAACTAATGGCAGGATCCTTCGCGAAATTGATAAATCAGCAGAGGATCACTCCCCTTTGATGTCGAGGTCGCTGTATTTCGACACTCCGGTCATAACTTCCCAGTACTTTGCAGCTCCATATGTCCAATACCAGGGTGCATCAATAGGAATGCGTTCTGGATCATCGGTAATGTCTCAGGCTCGAGGATCCTCTTTCCAGCCTTCAGGATCCTCATTTCAGCATCAGGGATTCTTCATCAGTTTAGGAGGATGCATGGGGACGCAGCCAATTCAGGGATCCTCCTCTCAGGTTCAAGGATCCTCACAGGTTCAAGGATCCTCTCAGGTTCAAGGATCCTCTCCGGTTCAAGGATCCTCTCAGGTTCAAGGATCCTCTCAGGTTCAAGGTTCCTCCTTCCAGGTTCAAGGATCTTCATCTCAGGTTTCCGGATCTATGGATTATCCTCCAAGACCTACATTCACAGCACTTCAAGGATCCAACATCTTCCAGGATCAAGGATACTTAAGGAGTGTGCAACCCGGAAGTTCAGATGTTTATCTAGGAGACTTCATACCAATGCAGACCATTGCTTCCTCTGGTCCCTCGGTTATGCCAGAATCCTGCCAACATGGATTCACATCTAGAATTCCAAATTTGAATAATTCAGGAGAGATACCGAAGAGGTTTCAGACATCAAATCTGGTTGCTTGTGCAAGGGCTTTGGATCCACACTTACCGGATCAACGTTAAAATGGCTGCTAAGTCTTCCTCCTTACTCTATTACTTCATTTGCTAATCTAGTTAATTTGTTTAATAGCTAATTCTCATGCAGTAGGAGATTTGAACGATTAACTAGTGATTTATATAGGGTAACTCAAGGTCATAATGAATCACTTAGAGATTACATAATTAAATTCAGTAAAGAATCCTTAGAAATCCCTAACTTAGATATTGATACAGCTCTAGAAGCCTTTAAAATGGGTTTGCTTAGGGATTCAATGTTCTATGATGATCTTGTCATGACCCCTTGCAGGAACTTAGATGAGGAAAGAAACAGGGCCCTTAGGTTCATCCGTTTAGAGGATGACAAAAGGATCCACGAGAGATTGTCAGGATCCTCAAAGCAAGACAAATAAAGATCCTATCTCAAGGATAACTGATCCAAGCAATACTCCAAGCATGACAACCAGAATGTGCATGCTATGGAACAAGAGGAAGATGATGAGGATTATCCTCCTATTTCTGAATATTGTTTTCCTGCTGATAATAATGAACTAATCCTTGGTATTAAGGAAGAATGACAAACCGCCTGCCACCAAAGACGAATCGAAATGGTGTGCTTACCATGGGGATTCTGGTCATCTCACAGATGAGTGCATAACATTAAGGAAGGAGATAGGTTATCTTTTGAGCAAAGGATACTTGAAGGAATTGCTCGGAAGGAAAAAGTCAAGGATCAAGTATCTTGAGAAAGTTCCTGAAAAAGCTCCCCCTCCACCATCCGATGCTCAAATCATCCATTTCATCTCCGGAGGTTCTCAGCAGCTAAGAGACGTGCAAAGGAAACAAAGATGGAGAATGGGGGCAGACCTGTTCGGACCTCCCTCCTTACCCAGCAGAAAGTGATATCATATGATGAGGATAACTGTGCGGACATTCAGGATCCTCATCACGACGGTGTAGTTATTACATTATTTGTATCTAACTATTTTGTTCGCAGGATTCTCATTGATCGGAAAAGCGCAGTGAACATAATCCAGTTGGATGTCCTCAATAGAATGGACATCCTTGAATCTGATATTGTCCATAGATCATTTGTCCTTGTGGGATTCAGTGGGGTGACAAAGATTACATTGGGGGACATCAAACTTCCTATTTACATAGAGAGAGTTAATTCTTTTCAAATATTTTGTGTCATAGATTGCTTATCCTGCTATAATGTTATCCTTGGCAGGCCATGGATACATGATATGAAGGCAGTCCCCTCAACATATCATCAATGTGTCAAGCTCCCAACTCTATGGGATGTGGTGAAGATAGAAAGTGATCAGCAAGAGGTAAAGAACTGTTACACTTCTTCATTGAAGCCAACCTCCAAGGAGCAAGACGTCAAGGATATTCTGTTGAACCCAGAGGATCCTGAATCCAAAATTTTTATAGGATCCAGGATCCTAGACAGTATTGAGCAGGATTTAATATCCTTCTTGAAAAGAAGAAAGTCTACCTTCGCTTGGAAACATGAAGAGAAAAGTTTGCACTCGAAAGAATGCCATTATCCAAGAAGAGCACCAGCCCTGATGAAACCAGAAAATGGAGAATCGTTATCCTTATACTTAGCTATTTCAGCTAAAGCAGTAAGTGTGATCCTAGTTAAGGATCATGAAGGCTCTCAACATCCGGTATACTATGTAAGTAATATTCTACTTGATGCTGAGGCCAGGTACTCTCATTTAGAGAAATTAATTCTTGATTTAATTATGGCTTCTGCTAAACATAGACATTATTTAGAAACTCATACCATTATTGTGAAAACTAACCTTGCTATCAAGAATGTTCTCAGGAAACTTCAAATGTCAGGTAGAATGGCAAAATGGGCAATCAAGTCCCAAGCTTTACTTGACTTTGTGGCTGATTTCAGTAGTGATCTACAAAGGGAAGCTGAATTAAAAGTTCAACAACTTGAGAAGACCAAGGATCCTTAGACACTCTTCACGGATGGAGCTTCAAATGTTAAAGGAACTTGACAAGGCACACTACCAAAATCGCCACAGGGGGACATTATACCCCAATCCACTGCATGGAATTCCAAACCACTAATCATGAGTCCGGAAACTGGCAGATTCTTTTGCTTTTTTCAGTCTACCACAGGTACCCAGGGAAGAAAATGCAGAAGCTGACGCTTTAACTAACCTTGGATCATTCCTAAAGATGCCAGAAGATGTGAAAAATACTCATCACCCATGTTTTAACTCCTGCAATTGAGGATCACGTAGCCATGGAGATAGTGGAGGATTCTGCAATCATACCTGGTGATCCTGCACAGTCGAATTCAGGATCTTGGATCCTTCCAATCCTAAGATATATCCAACATGGAGAGATCCCTACAGGACAAAATCCTAAAGCTTTCAAAGTCAAGGAGACTGTGGAAACTACACTGGGGGCAGAGCACTATTCTCAAGGATCCTTAGAACAACATACTATAGGCCTACCACGAAGAAGGATGTTGTGGATTATGCAAAGAAGTGTGATACTTGTCAAAGACACAGTAATATTCTACACCAACCAACATAACATCTGCATCCTAAGAAGAAGCTTTTGCTCAAAGTCAGAAAAAAGGAAATGGCCAGTTATCAACAAAGAATGGCTGGAGCATACAACAAGAATGTCAGGATTAGAAGATTTCAAGTTGGTGATTTTGTGCTAAGAAAAGCATTCCAGAACACTACAAATCCTTCTGATGGCAAGCTAGCACCAAAGTGGGAAGACCCCTATCTAATTGAAGCTGAATCAGGAAAGGGGGCATATCATTTGTTAACAATGGATGGTGATCTCCTACCAAGAGCTTGGAATGCTATTCATCTCAAAAAATACTAAGTAAGAAGGATCAGGGATCCTCAGCGATACCGGTATTCTGATTAAGGATCCAGGATCCTCAAAGGATATATGATTCTACATTTGGTAACACATTACTTTCATTTTCATTTTCATTCATTTTATACTTATTACTTATCATAAGTTAAATATGTTAATCAGTTAACATCTATTTTCACAAAGTTTAAGCTTTTGCAGAGTTGTTATCATTTTACAGAAGATCAAAGTGGTTGGCCAACTCTCCAAAGTTTATGGGCTTGTCCCCAGTTATTTGGGCTTGTCCCCAGTTTCGCCAGTAGCGCACGATGATCCTGGTGCAGTTCAATGCAGTGCGACCAGTACTCGTTTTAGGGGCTGACAATTTCATTGTACTGGCTGTACCCAGGATCCTACGTATAATGGTAGACGTACCATACATCCGTTCCTAAAGGTTTCTAACGTTTTCACGTTAGCTAAAGATTCGGCATTTTCATGTCGCTCAAGTTTGGATAGTCGCCAGTGAGGGCCATACTCCAGTTTATATGGGCTTGACCCCAGTTTACATCCGTTTATATGGGCTTGACCCCAGTTTACATCCGTTTATATGGGCTTGACCCCAGTTTACATCCGTTTATATGGGCTTGACCCCAGTTTACATCCGTTTATTTGGGCTTGTCCCCAGTTACTAACTCTTATCTTATATAGGCTTAGTCCCAAGGTGTATCCTATTTCAGGTTTTTGGAGACAAACGACCAAGGATCCTTGATCCTTACCTTCCATTAAGGTTTGTCTTATGGTTATCCTGTTTATAATGATAAAGGTTAGGATCCTAACTTGGATTCTCAGGTATGATCCTTAATTATTTTGATTTTATTCATTATTCATTTGAATAACCCTTATACTTGACAACTGAACTTGTGATTCTTAAACTATATCACTTTTTAGAACTTATCGGGTATGGGATATGTGATCCTTGATCATATCCTAAACTTTTTGGATATCTTTTTTATTTTTTCAAGGCTTGATAAGTATAAACAGAATGAACATTACAACAGTTGGAAAGTAAGATATTAACAAGGATATCAACACAAAATAAGCCAAAAAGTTCAAGTTATTTTATTCATAAAAGGTTAAACCATTTACGGTTGTCAAAATTGCCAACCCACGTTTCTACCAGCAAGACGTGGCCCGTCCACATGGGTTGGCAAAGGGTGTCCATTGTTTACGGGTCTTTGTAGTGCAGAAAATAAAAGACGGAAGGTGTTAGGGGTCATTTTCTTAACAATTATATCCTGACCAATATCCTGCCTATGTTTGTTCATTTGTGACCAGGATGCTGGAAGAGGATATTGCTAACATCTTGGGCGATATCCTGAGGCTTATTGAATTAACCACGTGCAGGTTAAGGGCTGAGACTTGCTAACGGTCAAGAGGACTTCTTCTCCTCAAGACTCGGACGAATTTGTTGAGGAAGAGACGTTGAGCCCGAAAGACCAGGTCTACAACGTTCGAAGAAGGAATATTCGGTGGATCCCGCAAGTTTAGGCTAGTTTGTTATTTTATCTTTACTATAAATAGATGGGGGCGGATCAGCTTAGAACACACGATTTTTCACTAACACTCTCATACACTTACACTCTCTAGCTCATCGCAAACACCACACTTGTATTCAAGTTTCATTGTAACACTTAGTCGATCCGTACCACATCTTGCACTGTATCCTGATTTTTGAAGCAATAGAAGAACTAGGCAGCTGCGATTGTCAACTCCCGAGGTTTTATGCCGGCGATCTAGATTGATCAAGGGCTTTCCTCGTACATCACGTGTCCATCTTTACATTTTCGCTCATTGTTTGATCATAGATACAGCTCTATATCCTGAGCCGTATCCTTAAACTGTTTTCATATCTAATTTGGTTAACACATTTTTCACACATATTTCTAGCACACTACCTCACTTAACTAATTTGATCACTTAATTGCTTCGGTAATTTTTGACCAAAACAATTTGGCGCCCACCGTGGGGCAAGTGGTGCTCTCTTTACTAAAACTTTTTGTCAAATCGCTAATCGGTTTTCTATTTTCAAAACTTTTTGCCACACTGTCCATAATGGCCTCAAGATCAAACATGAGTTCCTCTACTGTGTCTGCTATGACTTCTACTACTACCGGTTCGGTGCTTCCACCACCTCCTCCAAGGATGCCAGCCTCTACACAATCTCAAGATGTTATCCCAACTCGGAGTGTCCAGGGATCTGCTCCCGTTTTAGCTTCTAATGATGAAATTTTAACCTTATTTGGAAGTGTGCAGGAACAAATGAGGCAGCAACAGGAAACAAACCAAATGCTTTTGAGGGAAATACAACTCCTGAAGGCTGGCTCGAGCAGATCTGCTGAGGACAATGTCACTCCGTTACACCCCAGAGCGTTGAACTTTAGTTCAGCTGTATATACCGAGGATAATAGGGGGAATATCGTGCCCAGTCTTCCTCAGAATCATACTCCTGAAATACCCTCCTCGATTAGGATGTCAACCATGAGGAGCTCAGGATATGCTTCAGGATATGGGCAAAATCCTCCAACGGGTAACGTTTCGAATAATAACAATACTCATGCTACTAACAGTGGTGGATCTTTGCAGGATACAGGTGTAACATCAGCACTTACCAGGGAACTTCAGAAGTTGAAGGACATGATATCTAGTGTACCTGGGGTGGTCCAGCCGATCCCGGAAGTATCTCAAGACAGCCACAAGATATCTCGTTTTGCATATCCTATCTGTGATGCTGAGATCCCAAAGAGATTCCAAACTCCCAACATGAAGCTTTATGATGGGAGTACGGATCCTGAGGAGCATATTGCTCAGTATAGGGAAAGAATGGAGATTAACCCTATCCCTCCGAAGCTCAAGGAAGCGTGCTTATGCAAGGGATTTGGTTCTACTCTAACAGGATCGGCCTTAAAATGGCTATTAAACGTTCCTCCTCACTCAATTACTTCATTTGCTCATTTGGTTAATTTATTTAACAGTCAATTTTCTTGTAGTCGGAGTTTTGAGAAACTAACCAGTGATCTTTACAGGATAACTCAACGGCCTCAGGAATCCTTGAGGGATTATGTGAACAAATTCAGTCGAGAATCCTTGGATATCCCACATCTTGATGTTGCAACAGCTGTGCAAGCTTTCAAGATGGGATTACAAAAGGATTCTCAGTTTTATCAGGATCTCGTAATGAATCCCTGCAGGAATCTCGACGAAGCTCGTAACAGGGCTTTGAGATATATCCGTCTGGAAGATGACAGAAAGATGCAAGAAAGGATGAACTCATCCAACACTTATGAGTTAACTAATAGGAAGTCAGAATCCTCGTTCAAGTCATATCGGCCTAAGTCGTATAATAGAAATGAAAACAAAAGAGTGAACGCTGTTGAAGATGAGGATCCTGAAGAGTATCCTGAGTTGTCCGAATATTGCTTTTCTGTTAATATTCCTGAATTGATGTATGCTATGCAGGGTCTGGGAGACAAGGCTAGGTGGCCTCGAAAGAATCAACAAAAGGCTGACTGGAAAGATAAGTCGAAATGGTGTGCTTTCCACGAAGATTTCGGACATGTAACTGAGGATTGCATTGCTCTAAGGAAAGAAATAAGCTATCTTCTAAGCAAGGGATATCTGAAAGATCTCTTAGGAAGAAAGAAGAATAAGGGTCAGGATACTGAGAAGGATCCTGAACGAGCAGCATCACCTCCCGCAGATGCCAAGATAATCAACTTCATTTCGGGAGGATCCGACATTTGTGGAACTTCGTATTCGGCAGCAAAGAGACATGCGAAGGAAGCCAAGGCCGAAAGGGGAAACAAACCTGTCAGGATGACTACCCTCACAACTGACAAAGTGATCACTTTTGATGCTGATGACAGGGATACTGTCCAAGATCCTCACCGTGATGCTCTGGTAATAACGTTATATGTGGCTAACCATTTTGTACGCAGGATACTGGTTGATAATGGCAGCTCCGTCAACATAATCCAACTAGAAACTCTGAAGAGAATGAATGTATCTCCAATGGATATCACTTCAAAGTCTACCATGCTTGTTGGGTTCAGTGGAGAGGCTAGAAACACAGTGGGAGAGATAAAGTTGCCAGTATACATTGAAGGAGTCAACTCGATACAACATTTCTGTGTGATGGATTCTCTATCCTGCTATAACATCATACTGGGAAGACCATGGATTCACGATATGAAGGCCGTGCCATCAACATATCACCAATGCATCAAGATACCTACCCCTTGGGGAGTGGTCAAAGTTGATAGTGATCAGCAAGAGGCGAAAGAATGCTACTCATCCTCGATGAAATCCTCAACCAAACCTAGTGCAGCATAGCAATTAAAGACGCGGGCCCAGGATATCGTGGAGGATCCGGAGCAGGATGTGAAGAAAATTATCCTGGACCAGGATAATCCCGATATTTCGGTGCTCGTTGGGACCAATATCCCTCAGGATATTGAAGAACAATTAATTAACTTTTTGAAATGCAGGATGTCTTCGTTTGCATGGAAGCATGAGGATATGACAGGCATATCCAAAGATATTATCACTCACAAGCTTGGAATTGATAAATCATTCAAGCCTGTGCAACAAAAAAGAAGGAAGTTTGCTCCAGAGCGGAACGCGATTATCCAGGAGGAAGTTGAAAGATTATTAAAGTCCAGAATGATCAGAGAGGTTAAGTTCCCAAGGTAGCTAGCAAACGTGGTTGTAGTACAGAAGAAGAATGGGAAATGGAGAGTTTGTGTAGACTACACAGACTTGAACAAAGCTTGTCCTAAAGACCCATTTCCTCTTCCACACATTGATGCAATGGTAGATGCCACTGCTGGGCATGAAATGCTGACCTTTATGGACGCATCTTCAGGATTTCAACAGATCCAAATGGAACCTTCTGACCAGGAGGATACCGCCTTCATGACACCAACAGGTATTTATTGTTATACAGCTATGCCTTTTGGTTTGAAAAATGCAGGTGCAACATACCAAAGATTGGTAAACATGATGTTCAAAGACAAACTGGGGGACACCATGGAAGTATATATCGATGATATGGTGGTGAAATCTAAAAAGGCTGAGGATCACCTCCAGGATATCAAGGGAGCATTTGATATCCTGGATCAATACAACATGAAGCTGAATCCTGCTAAATGCCATTTCGGAGTGGGGGCAGGAAAGTTTCTTGGGTATATGGTGACGAAAAGGGGGATAGAGGCAAGCCCGGAGCAGATTAAAGCTATCCTGGATATAAAACCACCCTCGAATATGAAGGACGTACAAAGATTAACAGGCCGAGTAGCAGCTCTAAACAGATTTATCTCAAGATCCTCAGAGAAATGCAAAGACTTCTATGATATCCTAAAGAAGAACAAAAGATTCGAATGGGGGGAAAAGCATGAAGCAGCCCTGCAGGATTTGAAACGGTATCTCTCAACCGCACCTCTATTGATGAAGCCGGAAAATGGTGAACCACTATCCCTGTACCTTGTTGTATCAGGGAATGCTGTAAGTGCCGTTCTTATAAAAGACCATGAAGATCAGCAGTATCCTGTTTATTATGTTAGTAAAAGTTTGTTAGGTGCTGAAACTAGGTATTCTCATTTAGAAAAATTGATACTAGCATTAATTATGGCATCAACGAAACTTAGGCATTATTTCGAGACACATAGGATACATGTTAAAACAAATTATCCTATCAAAAATGTGCTTAGGAAACCAGAAATGTCAGGCAGGATGGCCAAGTGGTCAGTAAAATTGAGTGCTTATGATTTAGTATACGAACCTAGGAATGCCATAAAGTCTCAGGCTTTAGCTGACTTTGTGGCTGATTTTAGTAGTGACATTCAGGACGAGGTAGATCTAGAAGTTCAACAGCTAGGAGAATCCTCAGGATCCTGGACATTATATACTGATGGTGCATCTAATGTAAGAGGAGTAGGATTAGGAATACTACTAAAATCGCCACAGGGGGACATATTACCCCAGGCTATTAGGTGTGAATTTCCTGCTACTAATAATGAAGCAGAGTATGAGGCTTTAATTGCAGGATTAGAGTTGGCTAAGAGCATGAGTATCAAAAATTTGCAAGTATATGTTGACTCTTTGTTAATTACTAACCATTTTAATGGATCCTATGCAGTTAAGGGAGAGAAATTAATCGAATATCTCGATATTCTCAAAAAATTAGCAGGATATTTCGATGTTTTTGTACTTAAACAGGTACCAAGGGAGGATAATGCTGAAGCGGATGCCTTAGCAAATTTGGGATCATCGATCAAGATACCTGAAGGGACGCAAATACCAATACTACATGTCCTATATCCTGCAACGAATCCTCAGGATAAAGAGGTAGCTGGTATTCAGGATCCTGGAGTAGAACATCTTGAAGAGGATCCTAAATCCTGGACGGCTCCAATCATGAAATATCTCAAAGAAGGACACATCCCTGGAAATGAAAATCCTAAGGCATTTAGGATGAAGGTATCACGATTCGCTATTATAGATAATATTTTATACAAAAAATCTCTTGCAGGACCGTATTTGAGGTGCTTGGAGGATCATGAAGCCAAGGAAGTACTTCAGGATATACATGAAGGGGATTGTGGTAACCATGCTGGGGGCAGGTCGTTATTCTCAAAAGTATTAAGAACAGGATATTATTGGCCAACAATGAGAAAAGATGCCGCAGAATATGCTCGAAGATGTGACTCATGTCAAAGACATAGTAACATACTGCATCAACCTGCTGAACCATTGTATCCTATTGTTTCCCCTTGGCCATTTATGAAGTGGGGTATGGATATAGTGGGAAAGCTACCGAAAGCTCCGGGAGGAAAAGTCTTCATGCTAGCAATGACGGATTATTTCTCTAAGTGGGTTGAAGCTGAAGCATTTGTTCAAGTTAGAGACCAAGAAGTAGTATCCTTCATAAAGAGGAATATCCTGACCAGATTCGGAGTACCAGCTGAGATAATCTGTGACAATGGTTCTCAGTTCATAAGTAAGAGGACTACTGACTTTTGCAAGAGTTGGGGAATCAAAATGATCACATCTACTCCGGTACATCCTCAAGCAAATGGACAAGCAGAATCCTCAAACAAGATAATTGTCAATAACTTAAAGAAAAGGCTTGGAGCCAAAAAAGGAAGATGGGCAGAAGAATTACCCTTTGTTTTATGGGCTGATAGGACAACGGTAAAGAATGCAACAGGCCAAACCCCATTTTCCTTGGTGTTTGGAGCAGAAGCAATGATTCCAACGGAAATGACGATACCTACTGCAAGATCTGTCTTAAGTGATCCTGAGAAGAATCCTGAAGCCTTGAGTCAGGATTTAGACACTATAGATGAAAAGAGAGATGCGGCAAGGCTAAGGATGGCAGCATATCAACAGAGAATATCCAGGGCATATAACAAGAATATTAGAACCAGAAGATTTAAGGTTGGAGATTGGGTGTTAAGAAAGGCTTTTCAAAATACTACTAATCCTGCCGATGGCAAGTTAGCTCCAAAATGGGAAGGACCATATGAAGTTGAATCAGAAGCAGGGAAAGGAGCATACAGACTCAAGAATATGGAGGGGGATATGCTACCGAGATCTTGGAATGCTATACACCTTAAGCTCTATTTCAAGTGAGTTTAGAATTCAATTTCTAACTCAGAATGGTATGAATTCTATTTTTTTTATACGTTTTGGTTTAATTTATTCTTTGAAACTCAATACTGACTTAAGCATCGGAGGGGTGTTAGCCAAGCTAACACCCACCTTAGTTTACAGTTGTTTTGCAAGATAAGTTCCAGGATATAGCTCCAGGATATGCACTCAGGATAACTCAGAAGATTAGAGGATTGGCCCCCTCTCTTACGTTTAAGGGATACTGATTCCTTCACAGGTTTAAAGGTATTCACCTTTCTTCGGAATTGGGTTTAAACACCCCGCCTGGAGCGCAAGTTATTCAGGGATAGTTCAAGGTGGCGGGACCAGTCCATGTAAAAGTGGCTGACAATTTCGTTACTGTTGGCTATATCCTGAATCCTAAAGGTATATGAGGATTGATCACCCTCTCTCACGAAAGGGTATTTTCATACTCTCTAAGGTTTAAAGGTTTTCACCTTTCTAAGTCTTGGAGTTTATACACTCCCGCCTGTAGCGCATGAAAAATTGGGATTTTCCCCAGGATACAAGGGATTTATCTCCAGTACATCCTTGGGTTTTACCCTTGGGACGTAAAAAATCTCTTATGCAATGGAAACTGACATTAAGTAGATTTCTAAGATACTTGAAGGCATTGTATACAGGGGACATTCCCTCCAAGGTGGTGGTATAAAGCTAAAAGGATGAAGTTTGCGATTAATGCACTAAGTACCTTGCACAGGGGACATCTTCACTGGAAGAGTTGCAAAGGAATTGAAGTTTGGTAATAGGTTTATGTCCTATTTCTGGTATGATCTTCCCTTTATAACCATCGTTTAGGTTTTTGGTGACATTATGTTAAGTATCCTGATATATATCCTCAAAGTCCTTTTAAGGATATTTGATTAGGATGTTTGAAACTAGTATTGGTTTGGAACTTTGATCATT
This sequence comes from Helianthus tuberosus, assembly GCA_030545235.1. NCBI lineage: Eukaryota > Viridiplantae > Streptophyta > Magnoliopsida > Asterales > Asteraceae > Helianthus > Helianthus tuberosus. The sequence goes on along the minus strand of CM060447.1, from coordinate 33,103,393 downwards.
TAAATATTATCAAAACTTGGTTTTGAAAAGATAAACTATTTTTTACTTTCTAAAAGAAATTTTTACAAAGTTGAAGGAACGTTTGGAAGATCTATCTAATACAAGGCTTTTGCAGTATGTTACTGAGCATACTGATCAGGATATTTTATAAGATACCAATACAAAATCTTTACAAAAATAAGACTAAGTAATGCAAAGTAATGCAAGGTAACAGAAAATAAGTCGAAAGATGAAATTATTCTTAAAGCGATCAATACTGGTTGATAACCGAAGGTTTCATCCTGAAACCCAGGACCCATCCGCCTTCGGTTATCAAATTGTTTAGAGGCAGAAATGAAAATTGTTCATAAAGACATAAAATTGTTCGAATGAAAATAAGCTCTAGGGGGTAGTGCCTTCTTGGTCCATAGCGGTTTCAGCAACATCCATCTTGGGATCCGCCTCAGCATCCTTGTCAGCATCGATTGCCTTTTCAACTGCTTTAGAAGGTTCATCGACAGTTGATTTGGAAGAGGTACCCCCAAGATTTTTCAGCTTGGTCTCCCAAGCACCAACGTCCCAAGAAGGGCATTCGAAGCCTAATGTTTTGGCTTCGTGAGCCATCTTCAACCTAGCCTGGAGAAGAGAAATGACGACGGAACTTTTGAGGCTTTCTCGGTAACTGACCATATCCCGTTCGTACTGCACATGGGCAGCTTCCAGATCGGCCTGGGCTTGAAGAGTAGCTTTGTTGAGAGCAACTTGGTGTTCCTGGGTCATAGCTTTGTATTTCTCCTCGTAATGACGAGACTTGGCGGCCGCGATCATACCTTGGTCAGAGATTGTGATTTCTGCTTCCTTTAGCTTAGATTCAAGTGTTTTGTTAAGCTTGCAGGATTCTTGATATAAGTGAACAAAACGCTCAAGACCCTACAAAGGTAAGAGGACAGGGATTAATATTATTAAATCTTTGAAAATAGTCTAAATTGCAGGACATGATATGAAGATACTAACCTGGTTAAGAAAAGAAGTCATAAAACCACTGGCTTCAATGAACCCGTGCTTTTCATAAGGAAAGGTGTCAGAAATGACAGGGGAATCGGGTTCTTTCCTTTTGCGGGAACTTGAACTCCGGGGCTTGGTAGCCGGTGAAGGTTTAGGAATGATGATGGCTTTGGAGCTGCTGGGTTTGGATGTAGCAGTGGTCTTGGAGCCAGGTTCTTTCTTGACCTGGATCTGGTCAGAATAGCTATCCAGTTCGTCAAGATCAAAGACTTCAGGGATCTTAGCTGGTGCTGCGTAAAGGGAAAAGTTTTACTCTTTATCATTATATTGTTTTGACTAATTATTTTGAAAGGAATTCTTACCAGACATCTCGGATGATGAGTACTGACTTGAACTAGGAACGTGTGTGGTAAAAGTCCTGTCTATTGCAGGTAGCCAGTAAACGGTATTGATTCTCTCTTCTGACTCAGCGGTAGGAGGAGCAACTTCCTTGAAGTTCACTGCATAAAGGTCAAAAAGAAGAATATTAATAGAGGATAACAATCAAATCGTCTATGAGGATATTTATGATCCTACCGGTGGTTAACCACTCCACCGGAAGGTTGGCACCCTCAGCAATGGAATCTCGTTTGACAAAGAAGAATTTGCGTTGCCATCCGTCTTCGTTTTTGGTGGCTTTGAGAATCAGGGGTTTGCTAGAGGTTGAAAAAAGCAAGAACCGGCTAGAGCCGTGGGATCGGAGGCGATAAGCAATAGGTAAATCCTCGATGCAGAGGTCAGAGCAATGGAGGTTTTTGATTTGGTTGAGTACAATCAAAACTCTCCAAACCATGGGCATGGTTTGAGCAAAAGAGATGCCAGTGATAAGAAAGAATTGCATCATGAATTCAGGAAAAGGGTATCGAAGACCTAGTGAAAAAGGATATGCTGGGAAACAGATCCATTCGGTAGAAGAAACATCCGATCGGATTGACCGATCGAATGGCCTAAAGACTGTGCTGTCAGGGAAAGCGCCGGAGGCTCTTAAAGCTGCAATGTCTGCGTTGTCAAAAGCGCAGATCTCCTTCTCGGGATTTTTAAGAAGATTCTGCTGGGTGAAGGTCTTGGCGGCCATTGCTAGAAAGATGAAGTAAATTGACAGGAAGAAAATCAGAAATGGAGAATTACCTGAAGGGTCTGTTGAAGATATCTGCTTTTCAAACAAGAAAAGAGAAGATATAGGGGCATCGTGGATCTCCATTGAGTAAAAAACGCGTTGGAAGTTACGATGTGATCTTGACCGTCGCTTCGTTTTAAATGCCTTGAGTTGTGGGATAAGATTTTTGAAATATATCCGTTGGATTGGTATACTAACCGATATATTTGGGGACAATTGTTAGGGGTCATTTTCTTAACAATTATATCCTGACCAATATCCTGCCTATGTTTGTTCATTTGTGACCAGGATGCTGGAAGAGGATATTGCTAACATCTTGGGCGATATCCTGAGGCTTATTGAATTAACCACGTGCAGGTTAAGGGCTGAGACTTGCTAACGGTCAAGAGGACTTCTTCTCCTCAAGACTCGGACGAATTTGTTGAGGAAGAGACGTTGAGCCCGAAAGACCAGGTCTACAACGTTCGAAGAAGGAATATTCGGTGGATCCCGCAAGTTTAGGCTAGTTTGTTATTTTATCTTTACTATAAATAGATGGGGGCGGATCAGCTTAGAACACACGATTTTTCACTAACACTCTCATACACTTACACTCTCTAGCTCATCGCAAACACCACACTTGTATTCAAGTTTCATTGTAACACTTAGTCGATCCGTACCACATCTTGCACTGTATCCTAATTTTTGAAGCAATAGAAGAACTAGGCAGCTGCGATTGTCAGCTCCCGAGGTTTTATGCCGGCGATCTAGATTGATCAAGGGCTTTCCTCGTACATCACGTGTCCATCTTTACATTTTCGCTCATTGTTTGATCATAGATACAGCTCTATATCCTGAGCCGTATCCTTAAACTGTTTTCATATCTAATTTGGTTAACACATTTTTCACACATATTTCTAGCACACTACCTCACTTAACTAATTTGATCACTTAATTGCTTCGGTAATTTTTGACCAAAACAGAAGGATAACGAGTGGCTTCATCCCCCAAACAGAGGATCCATCCACCACCCATTATCCTGCCTATTGTTCAAGGATCCCTGATCCTTCACCCTAGAAACTACTGTCTAAAGTTATACAAGTTCTAACGATAAGGATCCTTGATCCTAGAAGCTTTACTTTTCATAATTTGCTTATTTAGCAATAATTTACAAGGATATAGAATCCTAACTTGGATTCTCTGGTATGTTATATTCTAACTTTTTCTAAGCTGTAAGTTGTCTCTTATCCTTTTTGGTTAGGGATCATTGATCCACATTTGTTCGAACACTTCAAGTTTTCTGTTAAAAGTTTTACATTATCATCAGATTTTCAATAACTTTCCAGTTGTTTGGTGATGATATTTTTGAAAATAGAAAGCATACATGAAAAATAAAAAGGGAAGAAACAACTATAGATGTAGCTAAAAAAGTTTAATGTTATTACCTATTCATTATGTATCAAAATCATCTGGCCTGGATTTCACCAGCAAAATCGTGGACCATCCACCCAGGCCGGATAAGGCTATCTAACAGTTAAAGTGTCTATGCAGAAATTAAAGTGCAGGAAGGTTAATAGCAAACTGTGTAGAAGGATTCATTCTCCATGAACGGAAGGATCTTCTGATCTGTAAAGGCACTTGAGGAGTTATCTCTAACTCTATATTCTGCAATGATGATTATAGCAGGTCTTATCAGTGACGACAGGCAGTGTAACAACTAGTTACCAGCAGCAACGGCTAGTCCGCTTCTGACGGAAATATGATAGCTGTGAATCCTTATCACAACTGCCATATTGGGGGCAATTGTTAGGGCATGAATTTTATGCTAAGGATCATCTATCCTGAGACTAGGCATGGATCACGGATGCTTAATGGCTGATGCAGAGAGTCTGAGGATCCAGAGTTTGAGGATCCAGAGTCTGAGGATCCAGAGTCTGAGGATCACGAGTCTGAGGATCACGAGTCTGAGGATCCAGGATCCTTAACAGAACTTATGTTTTGCACGTTTTTAATGTGTAAATGTAGGTAATGGACGTAGTGGACCACTTCTTTGCTGGAATCTCGTGGAATATGCTTTTAGGCACGTGCATATTGAAGAAATAACCGTTAGTGGTGGTCATGGGTGACTTCCACCTTTTTCGGGAAGTTAGTTAGTTGATTTTTCTTTATCTTTTTAAGGGGAAACAAGCTCATTAGAGGCACAATTCGAACACACCACAGAAAAACACCCACAACACTCGAATTCTCTGCAAACACTTAGCAAAAAACACACACTTACACTAGAAATTCGTTGTATTGAGCTTGTTTTCTTCCGAAATTGTACAAGGATCACTGCTGTTTTTGCAATATAGTTGGTGATCGGTAGTTTCCATCACCCGAGGTTTTTTATGCCGGAGATCTTCTAAAGATCAAGGGCTTTTTACTCGTATAAATCTCGGTGTTCATCGTTGATTTCATATACTTGTTGTTCATACAATTAACCAAGCATCATACCTCACAAAATCAGATTTGGTTGCATTATCCTTGTGTGATTTTTGACCAAAACATCAGGAAGGATGGCTAAGTGGGCAGTGAAGCTTAGTGCATATGATATAAGATATGAGCCTAGAACTGCCATTAAATCCCAAGCCTTAGCTGACTTTGTGGAAGATTTCAGTAGTGACTTGCAAAAGGAAGCTGAGTTAGAAGTCCAACAGCTTGAAGAAACTAAGTATCCTTGGATACTCTTCACTGATGGTGCTTCTAATGTCAAAGGAACAGGGCTTGGAATATCGCCACAGGGGGACATAATACCCCACTCCATAGCTTGTGAATTTCAAACTACCAACAATGAGGCTGAGTATGAAGCCTTGATAGCTAGTTTGCAAATTGCTAAGCATATGAGGATCAGGTATCTTGAGGTACATGTAGATTCGTTATTAATCACTAATCACTTTAATGGATCCTATGCTGTTAAAGGTGAAAAGCTAATCAAATATTTAGAGATAGTCAAAGAATTGGCACTCTATTTTGTTTCCTTTAGTTTGACACAGGTACCAAGGGAAGAGAATGCAGAGGCTGATGCATTAGCCAATCTAGGATCATCCTTGAAGATCCCGGAGGATATAAGGATCCCTATTATCCATATCCTAACCCCTGCTATCAAGGATCATGTAGCTATGGAGATCGGAGAAGATTCTGCAATCATCCCTAGTGATGATACTCAATCTCATTCAGGATCATGGATCCTCCCAATCATGAGATACATACAACATGGAGAGATTCCTACAGGAGAAAACCCTAGGGCTTTCAAAATTAAGGTATCTCAATTTACAATATTGAATAATATGTTGTATAAACGATCTCTTGCAGGACCATATCTAAGATGCATTGAGGATCCTGAAATCCAAGAAGTCCTAAAGGATTTCCATGAAGGAGATTGTGGAAACCACACTGGGGGCAGGGCATTATTCTCAAGGATCCTGAGGACAGGATACTATTGGCCCACGATCAAGAAGGATGTTGTGGAATATGCCAAGAAGTGTGATCCTTGTCAGAGACACAGTAATATCCTTCATCAACCAGCAGAGCTTTTGCATCCTATATCCTCTTCTTGGCCATTTATGAGGTGGGGAATGGATATAGTTGGTAAGCTTCCTAAGGCACCTGGTGGAAAAGTATTCATGCTTGCTATGACTGATTACTTCTCCAAGTGGATAGAGGCTGAAGCCTTTGCTCAAGTCAGAGAAAAGGAAGTTATATCCTTTATTAAAAGAAATATTATTACTAGATTTGGTATCCCTTCTGAAATTGTTTGTGATAATGGATCCCAATTTATTGGGAGTAGAACTACTAACTTTTGTGACAGCTGGGGGATTAAGATGATAACATCAACACCAGTCCAACCACAAGCTAATGGTCAGGCAGAATCATCTAACAAGATCATCATCAACAATTTGAAGAAGAAGCTTGGATCCAAGAAAGGAAAATGGGCAGAAGAACTACCTTATGTGCTTTGGGCCGATAGGACAACTCCCAAGAATGCTACTGGCCAAACTCCATTTTCTTTGGTATTTGGGGCAGAATCAGTGATCCCTACAGAGATGGTGGTTCCTACTGCAAGAACAAGCATTCGTGATCCTGAAGAAAATGCTGAAAACTTGGTTCAAGACTTGGATACTATAGAAGAAATCAGGGATTTGGCAAGGATAAGGATGGCTAGTTATCAACAAAGGATGGCTGGAGCCTACAACAAAAATGTCAGGATCAGGAAATTCCAAGTTGGTGATATGGTGTTAAGGAAAGCATTTCAGAATATCACTAATCCTGCTGATGGAAAGTTGGCACCAAAATGGGAAGGCCCTTATTTGATTGAAGCTGAAGCAGGAAAGGGGGCATATCGATTGCTAACAATGGAAGGTGATTTGCTACCAAGAGCTTGGAATGCTGTCCATTTGAAGAAATATTTCATGTGACAAGGATCCATAATCCTTACATGACAAGTATCCTTGAAGGATCCTTACAAAACAGATGATCCTCGTTTTGGTAATATTCTAATCTCAAACTATTTCATTCTCTTATTATCTTATATAAGGATAAGGATCTTGCATCCTTTATCCTCCTTTCACTTGATTCTGAGTTTTGAAGGTTCAGGTATCCTTATCTAAGGATTGAGTATCCACAGAAGTATCCAGTTATCCTTTGGGCTTGTCCCCAGTTATCCTTTGGGCTTGTCCCCAGTTATCCTTTGGGCTTATCCCCGGTTATCCTTTGGGCTTGTCCCCAGTTATCCTTTGGGCCTGTCCCCAGTTTCGCCAGTAGCGCACGATGATCCTGGTATAGTTCATGGCAATGGGACCAGTACTCGCTTTAGGGGCTGACAATTTCATTGTACTGGCTGTATTCAGAATCCTACGTATAATGGTAGACATACCATACATCCGTTCCTAAGGTTTCTAACGTTTTCACGTTAGCTAAGGTTTTGGCATTTTCATGTCACTAAGTGTGGATAGTCGCCAGTGAGGGCCATACTCCAGTTTACACACGATCCTTTGGGCTTGTCCCCAGTTATCCTTTGGGCTTGTCCCCAGTTATACTTTGGGCTTGTCCCCAGTATATTGGGCTTGTCCCCAGAATTGTTGGGCTTGTCCCAAGTTGCTAACTTTTATCTTATATTGGCTTAGTCCCAAGTTGTATCCTATTTCAGGTTTTTGAAGCTAAATGACCAAGGATCCTTGATCCTTACCTTCTACTAAGGTTTGTCTTTTGGGTTATCCTGATTATAAGTGTTAAAGGTTAGGATCATAACTTGGATTCTCAGGTATGATCCTCAACTATTTTGATTTTATTCATTATTTATCTGAGTTACCCTTATCCTTTGACAACTGAACTTGTGATCCTTAAACTATATTACTTTTCAGAACTTACCAACTAAAGGGTATGTGATCCTTGATCATATCCTAAACTTTTTGAGGAGATTTTACTAAGTTTTTTCTTTACTTGATAAGTTTAGACAAAATGTATATCACAACAATTGGAAAGTAAAGTACTAACAAGGATAGCAACACGGGAGATAGCCAAAAAGTTAGAGTTATTTTATTCACAAAACGTTAAACCCTTTAAGGTTGTCAAAATTGCCAACCCACGTTTCTACCAGCAAAACGTGGCCCGTCCACATGGGTTGGCAAAGGGTGTCCATTGTTTACGGGTCTTTGTAGTGCAGGAAATAAAAGACGGAAGGATAACGAGTGGCTTCATCCCCCAAACAGAGGATCCATCCACCACCCATTATCCTGCCTATTGTTCAAGGATCCATGATCCTTGAACCTAGTAACTATTGTTCAAGATACAACCCATCATTGTTCAACAAAAACACCATAACCAAAATAAACTACCAAATTCTAAAAAAATGGGCTCCGGCTACGTCTAGAAATGTCCTTCATCGCCCATTCATGCAGCCTACACCTTCGCTGCATCTCCTCCAGCTCCAGTATCCTTCACATGATCCTTGCCACTGCCACCAGCCTCGATTGCCAGAACCTCATCAGCCTCATCTTCGTCCTCCAACTCAGCCAGCCTAGCCTTCCAGCCCTCCATGTCCCAGTTGCTCCTGTCAAAATTAGGATCCTGAGCTTCTTGGGCCATCTGCAACTTGGTCTTGTACATGGCAATGGCAGCGGAGACTTTAGCATCCTACATGATCTCGTGCTTCTCATTGTCAGCATTGATCTGAGCTGCAACCATCTGAGTTTTGGCATCATTGAGGTCCTTTTCGAGGGAAGCGATCTTGTGATCCTTGAGCACCGCCACTTTTTGGAGGTCAGAGTATTTCTCCTCGATCTCTTTGACGTTCCCAACATAGTCCTCGATTTCAGCAAATTTCTGCAAGGAAGACAATGCAAAGTTCAGGATCATGTGATCCTCAAATGGGCAGGATAATTAAGCTAAGTCAGTGATCCTTACCTCAGCAAAGTACTCAAGGAATTGGTGGCGGATCAGAGGCAAGCCTTCCAGATTGTCAGCTTCAGAGGTCTTCCTTTTCTTTCCACCTCTTCCCCTTGAAGTGGTTGCCTTGGGGACTATGACAGAGGGGCTAGCAGCAGACTTTTTCTTTGAGGATCGGACAGTGTCAAGGTCAGTGACACTGAATTTGGAGGCAGATCTTGAAGGTCTTCCAGCACCTACACACCCAAAACAGATAAGTATCCTTATCCCATTTCTATTTAACTATTTATTTAAACATTTAATTATGCAAAAAACAGGATACTTACTCGACATAGTGACAGAACCTGAGGATACTTCTTGAGAATCCTGGGTGTTTGCTTTAAATGATCTTCTTGCAGGATCAAGTCTCTGGAAAGCGGCAAGCCTTTCCTTTGTTGCAGGTGTTGTGATGAGGTGTGCGACAGTAATAGCTGCAAAAATAGAAAAAAAAAAAAAAGAACGTTAGTGATCCTTCGACGAAAACAAGGTCATCTGGTGATCCTTCTCAGGATCCTCTATCCTACCATGGGTGCTCCACTTCCTTGGCAAATCCTTTCCATCAGGGATAGAATCCCTTCTGACAAAGAAGAATCGCCGTTTCCAGTTGGTGTCATTCTTAGTGGCTATGAAGATGGGATGTTCTTCACCAGGTTTATGTTTGAGTAGATATCGGTGGGATCCATGGCTAACGAGGTCATACATCTCTGCAAACTCCGACATTCCCAGATCAATGCCTTCTTGCTCAATGATCCTTTTAAGGGTATATAAGACCCTCCAGATCATTGGCATAGCTTGAATGTAGGAGATGCCGGTGAGGGAGAAGAAAGACTGGGTGAATTCAGGGAAAGGATACGAGTATCCTATTGTGAATGGAGTGACCAGGAAAGCTACCCAAGTTTCAGAAACGTGATCACTTAGAATGGTGGGATCAAATGGTTTGAAATCGGTATTTGCCGGAAAGCAATGTCGGATCCTGTCTATCTGTGGATCGGTAAAGCAGCATATTTCTTTCGCCGAATCTTTGATGATGCCCTGGCTCTTAAGAGGACTATCTTTTGTGTGATCCTTAGCCGGTGAGGATCTTAGCATCATCTTGGTCATGGTGGTAGAGAAGAAGAGGAAGAGAGATACCTGCTTGATCTTCAAATGTGGATTTAAAGGGAGTCTCTCTTGAATTTAAATGCAAATTGATCCCTATCCCTAACTTCAATTTATAATGATGATCTTGCAGGGTAGTCACTTCAGTGACGTCAGGATGGTAACGGCTAGTCTGACTTTAACGGCTATATATCCGTTAGTTGGTTACGGATAAGAACAAGAAAATACAACTCGTTATTTACATTTTTACTCCTTATATTTTGGGGGCAATTGTTAGGGGAGGATTTTCAAACGATCAGTGATCCTCATTTACTGTTGGGTTTAGTGATCCTCACTTCTGTTTGAATTAGTGATCCTCAGAAGTATTGCAGGATCAGGATCATGGATCATCATAAGGATCCTTATACTAAAGATTGTCTACTTTGAATATGATGTTGTTTTGCAGGAGTACGAGCTTGGACTTGGTCTTGGCGATATTCCTGGAGCATATTCCATATTTATTCCGCTCGTGCATGGCTGAAATGGACGTTGTGGAGGTCGTGGAGGACTTGCACCAATTGCGGAATGTTTGTTAGCTTAGATATTTTCCATTTTTAAACGGGGTAGCGAGCTAAATAGAAACACTTGGCTATTTTTAGCTTAACACACACACTCGCAACTGCTCTCACCAGCTCTTGACAATTCACTTGGCAATTACACATTTTTTTACACATTACACTATAGTGATCCTTGTAATTAGCTCGCTATCATCCGAAGTTGTAATACATTTCTTGTTTAATTTGAGTTGGTGATCGGTAGTTTCCATCACCCGAGGTTTTTTATGCCAGAGATCATTCATTGATCAAGGGCTTTTTCCTCGTATAAATCTTTGTGTCACTTGTTCGTTACATTTCAGAGTGATCCTTAGTGTTGTTCATTGATTCAAGCATCATACCTCACAACAGAAAGTTTGGTTGCATTATCATTGCTTGATTTTTGACCAAAACAATGGAAACTACCGATCACCAACTAAGATTAAACAAAAGAAAGATTACAACTCGGGATGATAACAAGCTTGTTACAAGGATCACTAGTGTGTAATGTGCAAAAAAGTGTATGAAATCGCCAAGTATTGCTTGAGAGCTGACTGAGAGTTGTTACGAGTGTGTGTGTATGCCAAAATTAGCTAAGTGTTTCTATCAAGCTCGCTGTCCCCATTTTAAATTAGAAAATAACTAGTCTAACTAACTATCCGCAATTTGTGCACTCTCCCCACGATCTCCATAACGTTCACAATGGTCAAGCACGTGTGGAATATTGAGGGAATATACTCCAGGAATTTCGGTGAGACTTGGTCCATGCTCTCATTCCTGCAAAACAAGTTTACGTACAAGGAAGACAATTGTTAGTAGTAGGATAACAACAGTGATCCTGAATCCTGATCCTGCGACACCTGCTGAGGATCCTTAATTCAAACAGAATTGGGGATCCATGATCCTGGTAGCACTTGAGGACCCGTGATCCTTAGGATTTGGAAAATCCTCCCCTAACAGGTTAGGCTTGGGTTAAATATAGGTGGTTTTGGGTTAGTGGTTAGTAAAAAGGCGAAAGGCGTAAAAAGCGTCGGTTTTCGTAAAACTTTTTATTTTTGTAACTTTTTATTCAAATGAAGCATTTTCAAACAAAGTTTCTTTTGGGGAACTTGTTTGTTTATTGCTATACTTCATATATATATTGAGAAGGAATGACACATGAAAACCGAGCTTTTTACTAAAATAAAAAGGTTTAAAATAAAAAGGGTTTTTGGTGGGTAAAAGGGTGTTTGTTTTGTGGGTTTAGAAATGAAAAGGTTTAAGATCAAAGGGGTTAACTAGGGGGATTTTGGGTAGGTGGTAAAAAAAAGAAAAATAATGGTGTTGAAAGGAAAAAGGGTTAGTCCTAATGCCTCCATCATTTACTTACTTGGGTTTAAGTTGGTTAGGACCGGGAATGTATCATCATGACAAGTTCTAGAGTCGTAAGAAACCAAGCGGGTATTCACACAAGAAACGAAAGATGAGCATTTAGTTTAAAGATGTGTATTTGTGTGCTCAATAAAGGCTCAAAACTCACTTTTTGTGGGAATGGGTTTTTAATGTGATCAAGTATATATAATCAAATTTTAACTAGATTTGTCATGCCGTTTCATAATTTTCTTATGTTGGTTCTTTTTATCACGACGCTATCGGTTGTAAATTTATAAAAATATAACCTTTTTAGAACTTGTTATTCCCAAATTAAACCAAGACAAGTAAAAAATGAAAAGTTTTTGAAAAAAAAATTGGGGTGTTTAGCGGTTCCAATAGAGTTTTGTGTAAGACTTGTAATTAGGACTTGCAAAATTCAAGGTTTTAGCATCCCCCCACACTTAAATTACACATTGTCTTCAATATGTCCCAAAAATAAGTTTTTAGGTTGATTGAATGTGTAAAAAGGTGTCAAAAAGCAAAATTTTATGTTACTGGGCATCTGAACAGGACCCCGTGTCAGATGAGCACGGCCCCGTGGTCAGATTGCCAATAACGAGAACTTACAGAAGGTGGACACGGGGGTGTGTCTGGTGAACACGACCCCGTGTTGGGCACAACTTAAACAGTAATCTGCAGAAATTGAACAAACAGCAGGTCTGGGTGGTGGATACGGGGGCGTGCCGGCTGGGCACGACCCCGTGTGGACAATCTGCAATTATTTAAAACAGGTTTCGGCTTTTGGTTCTGCTGTCCCGGCTTTAGTAGCACTAATATTTAGTGCTTAAAGCCTCGTAGGTACTTGTTTTACTAATAAATACCACACCAAACAAAATAACAAACATCCTAATTTACCAAAGTTTCATCATCCACATCATAAGTTAAAAAGAAAAGAAATGCAGGAAATTAAAAAGTGTTAAGAGAAGTAAATTGTTCAACATATGGCACGCAGGCCATGCAATTGTTTGCGTGAGATAAAGGGTTAACCTATTAGACCTTCAACCGTGTGATGCCACCTCCGACTCCTCCAACTTAATCCACGTCCTCATCGTCATCATCATCACCCCCTCCGTGGCCCGCCATATACTCCCGGATGTTTACAATATCATCCTGCATGTCGGAGATATTTCTTTCTATCACTCCGACCCGGGCGTATGTGTTGCTGGCCATGTTGTAGGTGTTCCTGGTGCACATGAGATTTTCCTGCAACAAACCATGTAAGCTTTGAAAGTTAGGAAAACCACCTCCTTGAGAAGAGGATTGACCCGGATCACCATGGGGCTGGTAGTGGTATTGGGGAGGAGGACGAGTGTGTGGAGGGTGTAGGACGAGAGCTTCTTGGAGGTTCCATGCATGCCCTTGAACTGTTTGAAATCTGATCGTCCCATCATCCGCTTCGTTGATTAAGTTCATGGAGCGGCAAATGACAAGGTCCACTTTTCCCGACCACGGGACCTTTTGAAAAGACCTCGGCATCCTTGGCACAAAGTGTTTGAAAAGGCGGTAAATCCACCCCCCAAAAAGGATAGGAGTCGGGGGAGTAGCAAGTTGGTTCAAGTGCATGTTACGGAGTAGCAACTATGGAACATCGAGGTTGATACGGTTGTGAATGCAATGGAGCACTAGCAGATCACGCAACCCTACAACACCACCACTATCGTGTCTCTGGCAGAGAGAGTAGCTGAGAACCCTGTGGATGTAGCGGTAGAGAGGGTCCCTCAATATTGTGCTCTTAGTTCGGCTCGGGTTATAGTGGCCCTCCCCGATCTAAGCCCAAGCAGCTTGGCGTTGATTTTCCGGAAACTCACGGAGACCGCCGGTGTTCTCTTCCTCTCCAGTATCCTCTTCCAAGTACAACCCGACAATTGCCCCAAATTATGCGATTGAGATCGAGTACATGACCCCTGCACAACGGAACTCTACCCCCTCATTGTCAAACGGACCCGCTCTTATCTTGAAGACAAACATGCTGTAAAATTCCATGTTGTATTCATGCACGGAGTGAAGCCGAGTGCAAAGAGCCGCTCGTAGTGGGCGGGTAACAATGTTGTTGAAGCGGTTTATTTGGTTCACTGCTTCAAGATTGTCCATGCACACCTGTCGGGGATTTTCTTCAGGCCTAGTTCTTAGCACCTCATATCGCGCATGAGCAGTCAACTCACTTGCGTTGAATCTGGTAAATTTCTTGGCCATCTGAAAGAAAACACCAAACAATTATCACAAAACAGTAAAATTTTTGAAGAAAACTGAAAACAGTCAGCCGAACACGACCCCGTGTTCAGCGGACACGCCCCATGTTTGCCTGAAATCTGCTGGACACGCCCCGTGCTCGCTGAGCACGACCCCGTGTCCAGGTGTCTGTTTCCCAAAAATCCAATTTTTCGACCCGTTCCCGAAAACTTGAATTTTTTTGATCCAGTAGGGGCGGTTTTCCCTCGAAAATGAAACCCTAAGTGCCGTTTTTTCCCAAAACAAACCGTTTATCACTTCAATTTCATCATTTTCGATTAAAAAACAAGGGTTTGAGGTTTTTGTGAGAAATCGGGCAAATCTACAAACAATACATGTTGATTTACTTCCTATAACATGTATCTATACTAATGCTAACATATCTAAGCAAAAAATTTGAGGTTTGATTCGGTTCAAGTTGAAGAACCCTAGATTTTTCCCTAAATTTTTTATGTTAAACTACATGTAAGTGCTTAAACTAACTAATTATAATGATAGAATCATACCTTGACGTTGTTAGAAGACGGGGGAACGTTGAAATCTGCAGAAAATTTCGCCGGAACCAGAGAGTTTTTGGGGAAACGGTGCGTGTTGAAATGAGAAAATGAAAGAAAAAGAGGTTTTATCCCCGACAGTTGCGCGGAAACGGCCCCGTGGGCGGGCAATTTTTTATTTTTAATTTTTTTAAGTGCACGTGTGAATGCCCTGTTTTCCGAAACTTGGTTTTAGAAATCTTACCGATTTAGATGTTTTCCCGATGTTCGTAACTTACAAGGTATGAGGTTGATGCTTGAACCTTCGTTTCATTCTTCGGCTGCTTGTAGCGAGATTTCTTCCTTCTAATCCTCAATAAATCCTTGATAGAGCTTTAGCCGTTGGCCATTGAGTTTGAATAGAATTCCATTCCGAGATTTAATTTCGATTGCACCGTGTGGGAAAATATGGGTGATGGAAAAAGGTCCCGACCACCTAGACTTTAATTTACCAGGAAATAATCGAAGTCGTGAATTAAACAATAGAAATTGATCTCCTACCCGAAATTCATTTGGTTTAATGTGTTTATCATGCAAATTTTTCATTCTTTCCTTATAAATTTCGGAGTTAGAGTATGCATAATTCCTTAATTCGTCTAATTCATTTAATTGGCAAAATCGATTTTTACCGGCAATTTCTAAGTCTAAGTTTACGTTTTTAATTGCCCAGTAGGCCTTGTGTGCTATTTCTACCGGCAAATGACAATTTTTTCCATAGACAAGCTTATATGGGGTTGTACCTATTGTTGTTTTATATGTTGTTCGAAAAGCCCATAAAGCATCGTCTAATTTATCGGCCCATTCTTTCTTATTTAACCCTACGGTTTTTAAAGTATTCTTTTTAAACCTCGATTAGTCACTTCGGCTTGCCCATTTGTTTGAGGGTGATATGCCGTTGAGACCCGGTGATAGACCTCATACCTTGTTAAAAAAAATTCAAGTTGATGGTTACAAAAATGGGTACCTCTATCACTTATTAATGCTTTTGGTGTTCCAAAACGAGAGAATAATCGTTTCAGAAATCTTACCACGACTCTTCCATCATTTGTTGGAAGTGCCTCGGCCTCGGCCCGTTTAGACAAGTAATCTACCGCCACAAGTATATATTTGTTCCCTTTTGACGGTGGGAAAGGTCCCATAAAGTCGAGTCCACACATATCAAAAATTTCACAAACAAGGATGTCATTTTGTGGAATTTCGTTTTTGGAAGAAATATTACCTGATCTTTAGCAAGCGTCACATGTCTTGATAAGACTTTGAGCGTCTTTGTAAATGGTTGGCCAATAAAATCCTGAATCAAATACCTTTCATGCGGTACTAGCAGCACCATGATGTCCTCCGTATGGACCTTCATGACAATGGCGGAGAATCCTTCTTGCTTCACTACCATGTACGCAGCGACGGATAAGTTGGTCGGCACACATTTTGAAAAGGTAAGGATCTTCCCAAAAATAATGCTTTACATCAGCAAAGAATTTCTTTCTTTGATAATATGGCCATCCTTTTGCGATTATACCGCTAGCTAAGTAGTTAGCATAGTCCGCGTACCATGGCTCTTCTCGGTATTCCACCATTTCCAGGGACTCCGTTGGGAATTTTTCATTGATTTGCTCATCCCTAGTTGCCTCCAAAGCTGGATCTTCCAAGCGAGAAAGATGATCTGCTGCGGTGTTTTCTGCTCCTCTTTTGTCTTTTATTTCAATGTCAAATTCTTAGAGGAGTAGAATCCACCGAATCAAACGTGTTTAGCATCCTGTCTCTTAAAGAGATATTGAATGGCTGCATGGTCTATATAAACAATCGTTTTAGAAAGAACAAGATAAGAACGAAATTTATTAAAAGCAAATACCACGGCTAGTAATTCTTTTTCTGTTATTGTGTAATTTTCTTGTACATCATTAACTGTTTTACTAGCATAATAAATTGGGTGAAAATGCTTATCTTTTCTTTGTCCCAAGACGGCTCCAATTGCAAAGTCACTTGCATCACACATGATTTCAAAGGGTAATTTCCAATCAGGTGCTATCATGATAGGTGCATTGACTAGCATTTATTTTAGTGTTAGAAATGCCTGGTTGCAATCCTTGTCAAAGATGAAAGGGGTATCTTTTTCAAGTAATTTTGTTAGAGGCCTTGAGATTTTATAAAAGTCTTTGATATATCGTCTATAAAATCCGGCATGCCCTATGAAACTTCTGATAGCTCTAACGGAGGATGGGGGTGGTAATCGAGAAATAGTGTCTATTTTTGCTCGATCAACCTCCATTCCTTTGCTTGAGATTTTGTGACCGAGTACTATTCCCTCTGTTACCATGAAATGAGATTTTTCCCAGTTAAGGGCGAGGTTAGTTTCCTCACATCGGGATAGCATTCGTTCAAGGTTATCGAGGCATTGGTCGTATGAATCCCCAAAGATAGAAAAGTCGTCCATGAAGACTTCCATTGTCTTTTCTATCATGTCATGGAAGATGGCCACCATGCAACGTTGGAAGGTTGCGAGGGCATTGCATAGACCAAAAGGCATGCGTCGATAAGCAAAAGTTCCGTAGGGACATGTGAATGTTGTCTTTTCTTGGTCTTCGGGTGCTATCGGTATTTGAAAGTAACCTGAAAAACCATCTAAGAAACAATAAAATTTGTGACCAGATAATCTTTCTAGCCTTTGATCAATAAAAGGTAAAGGAAAGTGATCTTTCCTTGTTGCCTCATTTAATCTACGATAATATATACATACCCTCCATCCTGTGACGGTTCTAGTTGTATTAATTCATTTTTCTCGTTAGTTACTACCGCCATACCTCATTTCTTTGGAACTACTTGGACGGGACTTACCCAAGGACTATCGGAAATTGGGTAGATGAGTCCGGCGTCAAGTAACTTGATGACTTTGTTTTTAACCACTTCTTGAACGTTTGGATTTACTCTACGTTGTGGTTGTATTACCGATTTATAGTCACCACTCATTAAAATTTTGTGTGTGCATATGGAAGGACTTATTCCTTTAATATCTACAAGCTTCCAAGCGATCGCGTTTTTTGTGTTTTTTCAAAAGCGTAATTAATTTTTCTTTTTCTAAACTAGTTAATTTCGATGAAATAATTACATGTGATTTACCATCTTTGTCTAGAAAGGCATATTCCAAACCTTTTGGAAGTTCTTTGAGCTCAAGAGGTGGGTCTTTAGGAGACTCCTTATTTGGTTGCTCATTTTGATCAAGGACCACAAAGGTTTGTTCTATGGCGACCTCTTCTTCAACAAAGTGGTCAATTTCTTCTATTGTATCGTGTGGTTCATCTTTATCTTCAATTAGGGGGTCATTGTTTCCGAATGGATATTTCATTGAACGCTCAAGATCGACACTTTTTTTAAATGCCCCAACACTAGAGGAGTGTCATCAAGGATGACAAAGTCGGTTGGGATTACCATTTGATTTGTTTGGACCAAGATATCCTCAACTACCCCTATTGATTTTATTATTTCCGATTAGATAGAAAAATGGGTATTTGAAGTGGAGAAAAATCACCAATACTTAATTTTTCGAAAATGTAGTTTGGCATTATATTAACACAACGATCTTTATCAATTGCAATGTTACTAATAAAGGAATTTTGAAAAAAACATGGAACCGGTGTAATGTTAATTTCAAATGGATCTTCTTTTATTAGCGTAGTTTGATCATTTGTTAACTTAATGCTTACCGTTTCGTCAATTTTAGTGTTAGTGTTTAACTCTTTTAAAAACTTTGCATGAGTGGGTACTAAACAATGATTTTCGAAAGAAGGTGACAAGATATTAACTTCTTTAAAATTAGACTCTTCTTGAATTTTAACGTTGTCGGACTCACCTTTTTCGTTGTTTAACTCATGTGTCGGCTTTTCACTTACTTGTTCTTCCATTTTTACCTTTTCAACTATATTTTCTTTATTACAAGTTAATTCTTCCCTTGTGCGGGACTCCTCTTCCCTTGCGCGGGATTCTTTTATGCAGTGCTCGATAGTTTTAATGTGTTCTATTATCTTATTGGCTATGTGGGTGATAGAGTAAGGATCTGGATCCTCAAAGCTTGAATTCGAAAGTTCGATCCTTGGTTCCTCATAATGCGCATATAAGGTAGATGGTTCACACCATTGTTCCTCATTGTAAGTATATGATGGATAAGGGTCGTAACCTTGTTCTTCATAATACTCATATGAGGTGGGTTGTTCACGCCATGGTTCCTCATAGTAAGTATATGAAGGTGGAGGCTCATATCTTGGTTTCTCAAAGTATGAGTATGAAGGCTCATACCTTGGTTCATCAAAATATGAGTATGAGGGAGAAGGTTCATACCTTGGGTCTTCATAGGATGTATATGAAGTGGACGGATCGTACCTGGGCTCCTCATAGTAGTTGTATGAAGTGGATGGTTCAAAGAGGTCACAATATTGTACCGAGTGAGGGTTACCACAAATGGTGCAATAGTCTTCCCTATAATCATCCTCCTCATAGTGGTAGTTGTAATCTCCTGAGTATTGATCCATAAGAATCACTCAGCAGACCACAATAGAGTCTTGGGACCAGAAAACAAAAATAGAAACGGAAACAGAAACAGAAATAGAGGCTGGACACGGCCCCGTGTTCAGTGAGCACGGCCCGTGTTCAGGTTCTGTATCTGGGCGTTTTAATAAAAGTGACTGGTTTTTGCAGCACGGGGGCGTGTTCAGTGAGCACGACCCCGTGTTCAGACTCTGTATCTTGGAGTTTTAAAAAAATGTGCAGCACGGCCCCGTGTTCAATCTACTGTAATGCAAAAACTAACTAAAATGCAGAAAATGTGCGCGCGATTTAAAAAGGTTTTGAAAAACTGATTAGGCCGTTGATTTTAAGTTTTCTTAAAATCCTTGTGTCCCCGGCATCGGCGCCAAAAACTTGATGCGTGTGTATTATATAATTTTGTATATATTTTTAGCTATTTTTTTAACACTTTAGTCAAGTTTTAAATTTATAAAACACGATATTCTACTAACACTAAATACACACATGGGCAAGTGCACCCATCGTGAGCGTAGTATAGCGTTGGTAAGATACCGAGGTCGTCCAAGGACACAAGAGCTTTTAATACCGGTTTATCCTCAACGTCTAATCAAATCAAAATTTTGGAAAAAGGTTTAAACATGAAAATAAAAACTAAAAATGCTGAAAATAAAAGTAAAATAAAAACAGATAGACAAGATGAATCACTTGGATCCGACTCGCCTTTAGTGTAACCTTTAATGTTTTCCGCACTTTTTAAGTGATTATCTTAGTTATAGTAGTAGGCCCCTATTTTGAAGGTGACGTTACCCTCGACCCAGTAGTTTGAGTCAGCAAGGATACAATCCTAAAGGGTTGGATTATTGAAAGATAATTAATTAAGTTATTAATGCGTAATGTAGTAGGCCCCTCTTTTGAAGGTGACGTTACCCTCGGCTAAGTGGTTTGAGTCAGCAGGGATACAATTCCAAGTAGCCGGGTTAATGTATTAATAGTACTTTACATATGAGGGGATCAAGCCATTCGCACCCCCGCCATCCAATACCAGTGGGTATTGAAGGAGGTCCTAGTAAGCTTGACCCAGGTCCTTGCAGGATCTATACACTGAACAAGACAAGAACCTTACCAAACCATTCCCTTAACCCCCGACCAGATAGCCAACATATCTCTATATAGACCGTAGAGATATGAATGATGTAAATCTTTTATTTTATATAGACAGTAAAATAGCGCCAAGACACCACTGACAAATGATAAGGAAGTTTCACCTTCAACATAAGAAACTAGTTATTAAAGTCATTAATACAAAACCAAATAAAAAGTGCGAAAAGATAAAAAAAAACAAAAGTATTACACTAAATGCTTGTCTTCACCAAGTGATGTAAGATACTTAGGCAAACATGGCCTTTGATTGTCAAGAACTCTTACTATCAATCTTGGATCCCGAGACTACTACACACACTCTATGATGGATGATGGTGGTGGATGTGGGTGTTGTGATGGTGGTGGAGTGTGGGTGAAATGAGAGAGAGGTGGTTTGCTAAGGGATGCCTTTGACAAATTGTATGAAGAAAACAATGGTTTATTTTTAGCCGGTATTGAGATGGTTGCAGATTTGATCCGATAATGCAAATACATGTTAGATGCATACAAAATAAAGAAATTATTAATCATTACCTTGGACCCGGAATGCAAAATGAACTAATAGATTTATTATTAAATGAGGTCAAAACGAAAATTATTAAAAAGGTTAAAGAAGTTAAATATTTTTCAATTATTCTTGATTGCACACCCGATACACGCGACAAGGAACAAATGTCCGTTATCTTACGATGTTTAGATATTTCGCCAACTTCAATAGAAGTTAAAGAATACTTTTTAGAATTTTTAATAGTGAAATATACAACCGGTAAAGGTCTTTTTAATTCTATTACTGAAGAACTTAATAGAATAAGACTTAATGTGGATGACATTAGAGGACAGGGTTATGATAATTAATCAAATATGAAAGGAAAACATAAGTGAGTACAAAAACGATTGTTAGAAGTTAATCCTGGAGCCTTTTATGCTCCATGTGGTTATCATAGTTTAAATTTAGTTATTTTTATATGACTGGCGCTTGTGACAAAGTGCAAAATTTTTTTTTTTTTTTGAAACCATACAACGTATTTATTCTATTTTTGCATCATCCACAAAAAGATGGAAAATTTTACAAGATAATATACCATATTTAACTCTTAAATCATTATCACAAACACGTTAGGAAAGTCGATTACAATGTGTTAAAGCAATTAGGTTTCAAGCTCCCGAACTATGAGATGCATTAATGGATTTGTACCATGATAGTACCGAGGCTGATGTTAAAAGTGAGGCTAAATCTTTAGTTGAAAATGAGTTGGAAAATTTTGAATTTTTATTAGCGATGGTTATTTGGAATGAGATTTTACATGCTATTAATGTAGTTAGTAAAAACTTACAATCAAAAGACATGTGTATTGATATTTCTATAAAACAACTAGATGGACTAATTATTTATTTTAAAAAGTTTAGAGATCAAGGATTTGAAAATGCTATGATTGCAGTTAAAGAACTTGTTTTAAAGATGGGCATTGGACATAGTTTTCGTGAAAAACGTGTTATTCATAGAAATAAAAGATTTGATGAAAATGTTGATAATGAGACTTTGAAAACTCCTATTGATTGTTTTAGAACGGGTTACTTTTTATACATAGTAGATCAAGCTAGAGTTTCACTCGAATGTAGATTTGCTCAGTTTAAAGAGTTCGAACAAATTTTTGGTTTTTTGTTTAGTATAAAAAAGTTAAAATCTTTAAATTAAAAAACTTTAAAAGAGAAGTACATTTATCTTGAAAAGTTTTGGAACTATGATAATTATACTGATTTTGTTGGTTTAGACTTATTTGAATAACTAAAAATGTTAAAAGAAATTATACATGTAGAATCTGACACACTTACTAATATATTAACTTATATTAAAAACTTTAATTCTTTTCCAAATGCATATATCGCCTATAGAATTGTGTTAACCATTCCTGTAACCGTTGCTACCGCAGAACATAGCTTTTCCAAATTAAAACTAATAGAAAATTACTTAAGATCTACAATGTCACAAGAAAGATTAAACAGTTTAGCTATTATGTCAATCGAATTTTTTTTTAAAAGAACTTGATTACGATAATTTCATCAAACAATTTACCCCGGTTAAAGCTAGAAAAGTAGATTTTATTTAAACATATACTAAATATGTTGAAAATGATAATTTTGCAAAAGAGCCTCCACTTCGTAGTTTGATTAGGGCCTCCAAAAACGTAGGAACGGCTCTGCGTGGCCTCTCTCCTACACCATCTCTCTTCCACGTCGACCATCTTTTCTCCATCTCTCTTCCAGGTCAAAGTCCATGGGGGCCGCCGAAAATCCATTGCACATGGTCTTACTAGTTAAAGTAGTAGTATAATTGGTCAAACTAGAGAATGGAGGTGAACGATCATTACTCCAACACTACTACTATGTTCCCAAGTATTAAAGGAAACAAAAGAAAAGGGAATTTTAGGAGAGATAAAAAATAGAAGGGAAAAGGAAAGGCCTCTCATTATTAAAAAGGGGTTGGGTATTAACATACTCAAAGAGATCAATCTGTCTTTACTTTTTAAGGGTGGAGGTACAGAGTCGAAAATTAAAATTTATGAAGAAAGGTGGTGGAAGCGTGTCATGGTAAAAACAACCAAAGGAACTTCCTTCCGCTTAATGAAAAAATTACAGGATGTTGGAAAAATATTGTGAATTCGATTTCTAACTTGAAAATTAACGGGAAGGGTATAAACCGGCTGATTCTGGGTAAGGTAGGGAACGGGGAAGAGATTCGTTTCTGGTTGGACACTTGGATGGGTGATATGCCTTTTGTGGAAAGATGGCCATTGGTAAAAGAAATATAATTTTTAAAAGGCCATTGGTAATTCGTCGGTAATCACCGACATATCAAACAAGTTCTAAGAAAGAAAAATGAAAACATAATTTTTAAATATTGTTGGTGATCATTGGTAAAATTTTCATCAGTGAAACAATTACACACGTCCAGTTTTCCACGAACTTCACCAACAATTGATATCTTCACAGACGGAGTATCGACGAATCCTAACATCAATAAAATTTCAGAGATTCGTAGTCAATAGCAATGGACCTTTGGAGGTTATTGACTTACAATGTGAAACTAAAGGTTGAAAGAAACAAGAGAGCGTGTGTATTGATCCGTGTAAGTTTGATATAAGGCAATGTGAATCATAAAAGGTCTCAAATTATTTGTGATAATTGATATTTATCATGTATATGTAAACAAGATAATGAATCGATCCTACATATCATATATGTTTGAATGAAAAGGTCTCAAAATTATTTTTATAATGATTAAAATATCTTGGATTGTACATGGTTATGAATTATTTGGTATGGTACTTGACAATGACCATATTTGAAATTTTGGATTCTTTTGTTCCATATGTAATCTTTTTGAAGATCTAATTACATCAGTTTTGATTGTTTTGTTTTTGGTGAAAAAGCTATATATGTATCATACAAATGCCAAACATGATCAGTGAGTTAAGTACTTAAAAGTTAAAACAGTCAGTTATGATGGACAAAAAAATTAGTTCTTTATTTCAAAGTCAGAAGCATACACCTTACTCATACTGAGAGCATCGAAAGTGTAGAGGAGTCTTCATGGCATTTACTAAACCGGGGTTAGTGACATT
Source organism: Helianthus tuberosus (assembly GCA_030545235.1). Taxonomy (NCBI): domain Eukaryota; kingdom Viridiplantae; phylum Streptophyta; class Magnoliopsida; order Asterales; family Asteraceae; genus Helianthus; species Helianthus tuberosus. The sequence continues at coordinate 33,079,689 of CM060447.1, read as the reverse complement.
CTAATCGTACGCCATTAAAAACAAGTGTTTTTTTGCTTAAATCCAATATCTTAAAAGCATATAGTTACACATATTTAAAATTGTTACAGACGATGAGTTTGGAAAATGAATGATCGGTATGAAGATTTACATGTACGTAATCGATAATGAGTTTGGAAAAAAAAGAAGAAGAAGAAGAAGAAGAAGAAGAAGAAGAAGAAGAAGATTATATGTAAATGGTATAGCTTACACACATATTTCAGTTATATTTTTAATCAGTTTGAAAAATGGATGATCGTATTTAAGATCGGTTTGACGCTTATATGTAAAAAGTTAGAGCGAGAAGAGAGAAAATAAGAGAAAAAATATTTATTTAATTAAAAAAATAATATTTCATAGATTTCCATAACATCCTTTTTTATCTGGTTTGGTTTCAAGATTAAAAATTGATTTACGGTCAAAACCGGATTAAGAAAATCCAGATCGAATTTTATCCGGTTTAAAGGTTTATAAACTTAATCCTACAAAGGATTCGATTATCCAAACCATATTTTTTTTTAAATCCGGTAAAAAATCGGGACTTCATATTTTTTTAAAATAAATAATAAATATATGGAATAAACTAAAAGGAATCATAATAACATAAATACAACAAAAACAAAGAAAAACAATACAGAAATAAATAAAACTAACTAAAATTAATATTTGTAGATTTTTACAAGTAATATAACAGAACTTGATAAAAAACCAAATGAATAATAAATACATAGAATAAACTCAATAAAATTCATATAAAAATAAGAAACTGGTTTTTCTAAATCCAGATAAAAAATAATTTGGATTGGATCAAATGCGAGAAGACCCTGAAAAATCCAGTGGGTTGAAAATTTTGAAATTCGTATTGGATCTGGCAGATCATTGCCGGATTGTGTTCAAGTTTCCCCATCGAATTTGTTTTGGATAGTTTTTCAAATCAGTTTCAGATTCAGATTTTTCTTACACCTCTGCACATAGTTCTAACGTAGTAAATGAATAAACAGATATGAATTTGGAAGGGCTAAAAATTGACGTCCGGTCCAATCATCTGTCCATTTTTACGCGGTTTAATTAGTATCATCGATATTTTGCATGTTCAAATAGAGACGGTTTAAAAGAACTCGACCAGACCAACAAATTTAGCCAGTTTCCGTTCAGGTTCCTAAAATCTTTGCAGAACATCTAACAAATGATCAAGATTTTATCGGTTACTACTAGGGCTGCAAACGAACCAAACGTTCGGTGAACAGTTCATGAACCGTTCGGCGGGAAGTTCGTTTGTGTCCGTTCGTTTATAAAACAAACGAACACGAACAAGAAATTCCGTTCGTTAAGTTAAATGAACAAACATAAACAGAGATCGTGTTCGTTCGTTTACGTTCGTGAACGTTCGGTAACATGTTCGTTTGTGTTCGATAGTTCATTAGTATTTTTAGTTTTTATATCTATTTAAATACTTCAAAATTACGACAAATTAAATATTTAATAAGTGTCAGTGTATTATATATTATGTTCATGAAACGATTATTTGTGTTCGTTTGTTTCCATTTGTGTTAATGAAGATTAGTTTGTGCTCATTTGTATTCGTCAACGTTCGTTTTTGTCACTTGCCTAAAATTAACAAACAAACACAAACGAACACGAACATAAAATCTCGTTCGATAAGTGTTCGTGAACGGTTCGCGAACACATATATTTCTTAACAAACGAACACGAACAAGGTCTTGTTCGTGTTCGTTCGGTTCGTTTGCAGCCCTAGTTACTACATTGTTCATTAAGCCAACTAGTTATTTTCCACCCGCGCGTTGCGGCGGGGACCCAATGACTGCAAAACGCGTGTCAACAATAGCAAGCAGATACCGAATATCAAAACATAAATAAAATGGCGTGGTAAGTATAGGACCCACACGTCCTACACGTTGGAAATTCGAATGTTTTCAATTCAGTTATTACGGTGCTATCACGTTATAATATGGAGGAGCTCAGTTATTACGGTGCTATCACGTTAAAATATGGATGAGCTCGGTACCGGTAACGGCACCGAAAGTACCGATCCGGAAAATCATCGAAATTAGGTACCGGCATCGAAAATGCTCGGTACAATACGGTATGGTATTTGAAGGTAAAAATCAATAAATACAGGTATGGTGCTAGACCGGTGTCGAACCGAAAGTAACGATTCTGAAAACGCCAAAAGGTGGGTACCAAATTGGTATCGAGAATGATTTGGTATAGTAAATTTGGTACCGATACGATACCAGTTTGATTACATGATTTGATACGATTTGCTTATCAATAATCTAAATATCCAAGTTAATTTTACATGCTACAATTCATTCATTACAGAAAAAGACAAAAAAGAAAGCAAAATAAGTTGTTGTGTATATAAAATCTCATTCAAACAAAATACAGTTACTTACTGTGTGTATGAAAAGTAATATATATACGGTGCAATTACTTGCGTTGCTACAGGATTTGATGAGCTCGGTACCAACCGTACCGAAAATATCGTTACCGAAATCTCCAAACGTGGGTACCGGTACCGAATATACCTAGTATGGTACGGTTCGGTACCGATCGGTACTGGTACGGCACCGGTATTTGAAGGTAAAAACCGGTGAATACCTGTGCAGAACCGGTACCGAAAATACACCGGTTTGGTAAATTTAAGACCGGTACCTATACCCGATACCATTTGCTCATCTCTTAATGATGTTACAATTCTAATCTATTCTAATTCTAATTTTAATTTTAAATTATATATAGATCTACTATTCATTCACTTTTCATTTTATTATATATAGATTAGATACAATTACATCAAAGAATATTAGCTTTAAAATAGATACAATTATATATGCAAATACATCCGACGTTGTCATATTAAGATTTTGTTAAAGGTCCAGACCTTTGGAAATCTAACGTTAAACATCATGTATTCTTAAACCAATGATCAAAGAAGACAAAGAATAGTTTTGGACTGGTTATAAGGTGCATTAAATGCATGGAGCCAGCCAATACACACCGATCGACCAACAAACAAACACCTTCTTCGCATCTGCATTTTCTCATTTATTGCACCACCCCACCCCCCATTCTCTTGTCACCCGACCACCCCCTCCTTTCCTTATCATACACCAATTACATTATTACCTTTTGTTTTATTAAAAGAATATTTTTATATTATCGCTATCATATACGGTTACATCCTTTATTTTTGTAACGCTACATGTCCAACAACGCCCAATGTGAAAGAGAGAATGATATGTTTGCGAAGATAATGGGAATGTGATCATTAGCTAGGGACCAGTTTTTTGTTAGGTATTTTTTCGGGAACATGCGTCCATGACTCCTTGCGATGTAGATTTTCTTATCGCGTTAAAGATTAGTTACACCCTTCATATGAAGTCAAACAAAATGACAAAATGGCTTTATCGAATTTGGTAATTTGAAAATCTTCGAGTACAATGGATTTGGTTCGGTTTGTTATTTATTAAAGAGATAATTATGAAAAGAATTCCGAATGGTCCAACGTTAGGATTTTGTATTAGAAGTTAGGTTTATCACAAATGCAACCATGTTCGTGTGTGTACACACGTGTTCTTGTGTATGTGTTTGCGGGTCTTTGGAACGAAAATGGTTTTAAATGTGCGAGGAATAAGCTAGGAAAACTACACGAGGAACATATTGTTTGCTAAATAATATTTGAATAGATGTACAACTTAAAATATACAAGTCTATTTGTATAAATTACAACTCTAGCTGCATATGCAACCATTTGATGGCATATGTTATCATTATAGATGGACAAGTAATTATGTAAGCAGTAGTATGATTTTTATAATGTAAAGATCTCTCAGCATTTTTTTATATTTTGTTTTTTTTTATTTTGTTTTTTTATTTTTTTTTATAGCGAACATAGCTCTGAATGCGCAGGAAATATTGTATAGATAAAAGAATATTAAAGTTCCACTTTGCAACATATGTAAATATGTCACATTCAAAGAAGTAAACATTTCCTTATAAGTATCACCTTAGATATATAATGATTGATCTATTTTATGTCATTTTCATAATTGTATTTTCACAATTATATATATTATATATATATATATATATATATATATATATATATATATATATATATATATATATATATATATATATATATATATATATTGTTAATGAAGTATGATGAATAGTAACTTTAATTTTATAATAATATATAGCTTTTTATTATTTTTTATTTTTTAATAACATATTTTTAATTATTTTTCATTTTTTAAAACCATATATTTCCTATACCGTTTTTTTAATAATTTCCTTTTCTTTTTTAGAACATATATTATCAATTAATTTGATACTTCTTTAATATTTTACGTTTATAACTTTTTCTTAAAACTTAAGTACGTAGTTATGATTGATTTTTTCCCGGACATTCCGTTATAAGTTTTGTTAAAAACGAATTATACTTATAATAAAGTATTTATTTGGTATAATAAGATATTTATTTGGTATCATAAAACAGTATGATGATAAACTAAACCGTTCTAATGGTTTAGCTTTCTAAACAACATATATACTTTATTTTCAAATCATGTTTGTTTTACATTATCATTTGCTTGGTTTCGTCGCAACACGCAACAACAAAAAAAACTAGTATCAATTTGTATGCCATTTCATTTTGGTGATATGATTTTGAGCGAAGGTTTTAATTTTTTTATTTATGTATCTTGTAATGAAAACAATCTATTAGCAAACTAATTTAATACTAATTTCTATGAAACAGCTTCATTCAATCGGTTTATTAATTATTTTATTTTATTTTATTTTTAAGAAATTAGCCATTATTAGTTATCGGTGTTTTATTCATATATATCATTATGGATAAAATAGACTATGACATATCAAAAAGATTAATTATTTTGAATGCATTCAGTAGATCATTTGGGTAATACATATGACTTGTATAGTTTAAAAAACTAGTACCGAAATGAGTAAAAATACAAACCCGACATTGCAACAATTATGGCAATACAGTAATCGCTCGGAACCATTAATGCAAAAATATCGGAAAAATATTGTATACGACTTGAAACCATACAACGTATTTATTCTATTTTTGCATCATCCACAAAAAGATGGAAAATTTTACAAGACATTGCAACAATTATGGCAATACAGTAATCGCTCGGAACCATTAATGCAAAAATATCGGAAAAATATTGTATACGACTTATATAAAAACCATAAACCATAGAAATAAATACTAGTATAGGTACCGTTGGTTTCCAACGGGTATCGGTTGTGAAAGATACTTTAAATTCAACTCTATTTCCAATAGACTTATATCGGAATGTTGATAAAAAAAAATAAACAAAATTGTATCTTGGATTTGTTTAAAAAGTTAATGAACGTTATTTATTACGTGATAATCGAATTCAGTGATAATTGAAATATATCGAAAACAAAAATCATAAAAATAAATAATTACACCAATGTTGTTCATTCGGCATCTGATTTGTCTGGTACGGTAGTGGTATGATATCCGCACGGTACTGGTATAGAGTATAGTTTACAATAGCAACAAATGATTTATTTTGAATACAACTTTATTTTCACTAAAATGTTCAATAGTATAACAACAACCATACCCAGTAAATCCCACAAATAGCTGAACTATTGGTAGGGTCTGGGGGAGGTGGGATGTAGGCAAACCTTGCCTCTATCCACAGAATAGAGAGGCTGCTTCCTGAGAGACCCCCGGCTCAAAAACAACAAACAACCATATAGACAAAAGAGCGATAAGTATATAGCGTAGCAGTAGTCAGATATATTATCAACAAATAACATGTAGTCATAGATACAAGAAAGTCATCATATATGAGGTCTACCTAAAGTGAGAAAGAAATCTATCCCCCCCCCCCCCCCAAGACAAAGGTAGGACACGTCCATACCCTCCCCTACAAGTCCTTAACCTTAATCCTACGTCTCCATGAACTCATATCCTGAACCATGTCCTCGGAGAGGTGCAACTCTACCAAATCTTGCCTAAGTCGTTCATCCCAAGTCAACTTGGGCCTGCCTCTACTCCTCCTTCCTTCCACTGTCATGGTTTCCACGACTCTAACTGGTTTTGTCAACTGCCTCCTCTTCACATGCCCAAACCATCTCAATCTCCCCTCTTTTACTTTGTCCGATATACTAGCCACTCCTAACCATTTCCTAAAAACCTCACTTCTTATTCGGTCTAACATCGTGTGGCCACACATCCACCTCAGCATCCTCATCTCCGCTACCTCCATCTTGCGTGCTTGTGTTAAAAAGAACCATGTTCAATAGTATGTTAAAAAGAATTACACAAAACTGCGTATCTAGATGTTGATGTTATGGTAGTTTTGACCATATATTGTAAAAAATGACTCACAAAACATGTACTACAAAACTACAATCTTATGTATTGGCTCACATACAAGTGGTGGATCTAAAAAATCGTTATAGGGGTAACTTTTTGAAAAAAACGTTACGAAAACCTCAAATTTTCTTAAATTTACACATTCGCCGGAGCGTCAAGCGGTAGCGGGCTATCCCTTATTATAGGGTAGGTTCGCCCCTGCTCGCATATGTAAGGCTGGCAAATCGTGTCTTAACAGGTTTAACAGGTTTCTGACAGCGCGCACAACATAAGTTTCAAACATGATTACGACTCGTTTAACTACTTTCTACCTCATGTTTATAAAACAGTTTTATGTTTTATGTACAAAGATGAATAAATGATAGATCCTAACATTGTAATTTTAATTATTTTAAAAATTAAAAAAGTCAAAGGGTGTATTTTTCAGTCAAACAGGTCTAATCGTGTCTTAACAGGTACCCAATTGCCAGCCCTCGGCATATGATTAAGTTGAATAAAATGGGAATATTGATAAATTAAGGTTCAGAATGGCAACAATAAAAAAAAGTTAAAACAAAATATTGATGATTTAATTTTCATGTGACTTGGAAGCTGGAACATTTACTTGTGAACATCATTATATTCTTTTAGTCTATTTACGTGTGTAAACAAATCATGTCACACTAAAACTTAAAATACAACTTTTAGGGTAGAAGTCGAGGGTATGTATTTTTTGCGTCTCTTTCATTTCTAAGCTTTTTTTCTTTCTATGTCAGTATCACGTTAGATTTTTTTTTCCATCTTTTGTCTCGCATCACTAAACAAATTTTTAATAAAACAAATAAGAGAAAAACGAAGAGAGAGATAATGAAGCAAAGAGAGTGATAGAGATGTGTTGGCATCAAGAAGTTCGGACTAACTCACCAAGCGAGGAAGAAAAACCTCGAGACCGAGAGAGGGAGGACAGTGTTCCCACCAATACTGAACCCTCATGTTCACCTTTCCGAAAGAATACCGTCAAAGACGTCTCTGAGAATTCATGTATTATGTTCGAGCTCGAAAAAATGTGTCATTCCGTAATGTTTTATTATTATTTTTTTTTTTAAATCAAATGAGTATTAGGCTCACTAAATCTAATGCCAATGAGCTAACTTATAAACCAAAAAAATTGTTTTGTAAATAGGTCTGTCTTTGAGTTGGTATGAGTATACTATTTAAAAAAATTAACACATATATATCGATTTTTTCTATAAAAAATATGTGCCCCTCGAAATCATAGAAATTGACACTGGTCCTCCGCGCATCCACCCTCATCACCTCCCATGCATACCGTGAAGCCTTATGGAGTTATGGTTATCAATTTTAAATGATTTATATTTGAACCACTTTATTGATATTTACTTACGAATGAGCTTGGCCACATGTATATCGAGAAGTATGTATACAGGCCTCACATTTTTGTGGCTTTCACATAAAACATTTCGTTCAATAGCATGTAATAGGGTTGTATATTTTTACAAAACTCGAAACTTGACCCGCATTCAAAGCAACCCGATCCCGAATTAGAGAATACCCAAAAAAATTTGAATCCGATAAACCTAAACCGGACCAACCCAAACCATAAATGGGTCGGTTATTGAGTCACTTTTTCCTAACAAAAAACCCGAACAACCCTACCCAAAAAACCCAAAACACGAAACGTGAAAAAAAACGAACATTTATTGTTTTTTTATAGATGTGTCTTGGTTTGGAGTCTCTAGTATTTGGACATTAAGTTTCTTGGACTTTTGATCATAATATCATATCGTCATATGATGTTTGAATTTTGATAATATTTTTTAGGAATAATAGATTTTAATAATCCCAACTATTGTTCGTTGGCTGGCAACGGTCCCAACTTTAAAAATCCCCACTGGCGGTCCCATCTTTTCACATATTGGCCTTCAATGGACCCTGACTAACAGAACGCTAACGTCATTAGTCTCCGGAAAAACGTTTTTGGTTGGAAAAAGGTTCCTAAAGGTCCGATCTATGGTTACAAACAAGTTTGGGATGAAAACTTTGAGTTTTCCGGCAAAAAAGTTGAGTTTTCCGGCCAAAAAAAAAATTCGGCGAAAAAGATGTTTTTCCAACGACCTTAATAATTGGAGTTTTTTACTAGAAAAGGTTCCTAAAGTTGCGTAATAAGATTACAAAGAGGTTTGAGATGAAAAGGTTAAGTTTTCCGGTCAAAATGGAGTTTTCCAGCTAAAAACATTTTTCCGGCGACCGGATACTAACGGCGTTAGCGTTCTGTTAGTCAGGGTTCATTGAAAGCCAATATGTGAAAAGATTGGACCGCTAATAGGAATTTTTGAAGTTTGAGATTATTAAAATCCATTAGTCCTATTTTTTAGTAGGAATATAAATTTTAATGATATAGTTGTATAAAAAAAATATTTATTTTCATTTTATTTCTAAATCCAAAAACCGAACAACACGGCCTGAACTAACGCAAACCCAAACTTTAAAGAGGTCAATTATCGGGCTTTTTTCAAACCAAAACCTTAACAACACGACCCAAACAATCCGAAATCTAAAAACAAAACCGGATGAACACCCCTAACATGTAAGGGTGTAGAAGTGGTTATACACTTGAAAGTGGCAAACTTCAAAATCAACCATTGAGAGTGTGTCATGTCATTCAATGAAAAGTGTTTAAATTATGCTCAAAAGTGTTGTCAATGGTTAGACACTTCATAAATTGGTAAACTATTTAGAAAAAAAAAATTTGTGATTGGTTGAGATGACATGGACCCCACCCCACACACCCCCTCTCTCTCCTTCCCTCCCTCTCCCCGATCCGCAACCGGTCACCGAATCACCATCTTCACCGAGTGGCAAAATGGGTCAGCGGTGGTGTTCCCGGTCGGCAAACCCATTTGCCGCTCATGGTTTGCCGCCCACTCTCCATACCCTAATGTATATAGCAGAGGAAAACCAATTAGATTGTTTAATTCTTTTATACGTACAAAAGTAAAAGTGATAAAAAGGTACAGTGTAAAGATTAAAATGACAATAATAAGAACGTTAACTCACACATCGTCTATTCTTACTTCTAAATTTCCCGGACTTCTAAATTCCCCTTTTGGTCCGGTATGAAACCGGAACTCTCTACCACAAAACCGACTAGATTATTTAATTTTTTTCAATTTACAAAAGTAAAAGTAATAAAAAGATACAAGTGTAAAAGTTAAAAGATGAAAAAAAGAAAAAGAAAAGAAAGAAACCACTGTTAAATTTACTCCTAAATTTACATTTACAATTTACAATTTTGTATAAACTGGAACACTCAACCACTTCGAAAAAACACTTTTATTAGTAACATTAATAAATTGTCTCTTACATTAATTATATTCTTTTTTATTTCTTTCCTCTTTGAGGTGATAGATTTCTAAGCATCATGCACCGACATCCATTTTCTTTTGAATGGCCCAACGAATTATACACAACAATCACACCACCGACTTGTCAAGAAAACCGAAAAACTTACAACACAAAAGTGGTATTTCAATCACTAGCTAATTTTGAAATTACTTTATCGACTAAAAACCCATAAACAAAACAATAGCAATAATCGAATCAAATATAGTCTGGTCAGAGTGTGGTTAGGACCCTCTGTTTGGAAGGGTGTGAGACCTCTCTTTCAACTAGTTAAAAATTCTCATTGTTCAAAAAAAAAAACTATAGATTCCCGTTTCACATTATTTTTGTCAAAAATAATATCATTTCTTATCCTTCATTTAAGTCCCATGAATAAAACCGTTTTAACTAGGGCTGTAAACGAACCGAACGAACACGAACGAGACCTTGTTCGTGTTCGTTTGTTAAAAAATATATGTGTTCGTGAACCGTTCACGAACACTTATCGAACGAGATTTTATGTTTGTGTTCGTTTGTTAAGGAAATGAACTTGTTCTTGTTCGTTTGTGTTTGTTTGTTAATTTTAGACAACGAACGTTGGCGAACACAAATGAGCACAAACTAATGTTCATGAACACAAATGTAAATAAACGAACACAAACAATAATTCATAAAAACAATATATAATACACTGACTCTTATTAAATATTTAATTTGTCGGAATTTTGATATATTTAAATAAATATAAAAGCTAAAAACATTAATGAACTATCAAACACAAGCGAACACGTTACCGAACGTTCACGAACATAAACGAACGAGCGCGGCCTCTGTTCATGTTTGTTCATTTAACTAAACGAACACAAACGAACTTCCCGCCGAACGGTTCACGAACTGTTCGCCGAACGTTTGGTTCGTTTATAGCCCTAGTTTTAACTATCTCTTTCTTTAGCTTAGTTAGAAAGACCATTTCACTATGATTTCACATACCCATAGGTAGCAATGCAAAAGAAGAAAATTGGAAGCTGAAACAACTAAAAAGACAGAATTTACAAAGTATGTTCATGAGCATGTAAGGTTGAAACAAAACAAAATAATGCACAGGACGATTATAGAATTTTTACCTAGCGATTTTTTTAAATATTAGCTGGAAACTTGTTACAAGGGAGAGAAAAAACGACAGGAGAGAGATAATAATTTTATGAGTGATGAGAAAATATATTTAATTAGATAGATAATTGTTTTTATCAATGTCGACCCCTACTCTCCCTCTCAACTAGTGGAGCTAAGCTATCTGAAATAGACTCGTTAAATGATCCGGTTAGCTCGATCTTAGGGGCTGTTTGGTAGCCTCTGAATGGTCATTAAGAGGCTACCTCTTAATGGAACCATTAAGAATTTTACCAATGAGAAGGTAGAAGAATGTGACATGTGATGATTTACCATTCAGATGTTACCTCTTAACCATTCAGACTTGAGGTTACCTCTTATTCATCCAGAGGTTTTAAACCATAAAGAGGTAGCATCTGAATGGGCATTAAGAGGCTACCAAACAACCCCTTAAACGAACTCGATCCCAAGCCACTCCACTAGAAACAATCTTATTTATTTTTATATGACTAACTAAAGAAATATAGGAATATACTAGTCTAAATTCAAAATTTTATTTTCAACTTTTATCATCATTTTATATAATCTTTTAAATTATTAAATACATAAAAATATAATGAAAAAACACTCCATAAGAAAAGTCTTATTAATATCAACGAAATATGTACGTATCAGAGGCGGAATCAGAGAGGGGTCAAGAGGGTCCGTTGACCCTCCGGTCACCGGAACATTTTGAATTTTTATATATAAATTTTGAATTTTTGAAGAACAAAGTTAGAGATGGACCCCTAATTTGAACCAGTATAGAATATAAGCTTATGATGACCCCCTAACTAAATCGTTCTGATTCTGCCACTGGTACGTATTATATTTATTTTATCAATAAATACATTATATGGTTTTCTTCCATAACTTAAAACACTTTACTAACTAACACTTCTCTTTATACAATAAATACATTACTAATAAGAAGATCGCGCGATGCGACGGGAATGACATATCGCATTTCGATACTCGTTTTTTAAAGTTTTCTTATTCAAATAATATCTATTGTAGCATTATTGTGATAGATATACATTAAAATCGAAGTAATCGGGTAATCCAATTCATGATGTTGTGCATGGTTCGGTCGGTTCAGTTATTATCCTCAACCGAAGCCGAAACCAAAGTCATCGGTTAGTCTATTTTATTAAACAATCGGTTTTCGGTTAATCACTTCGGTTTATTCGGTTAGATTGACGTTTTTCGGTTTGGTTCATTTAATTTCAGTTAGTAGCAAAACCAAACTTGGGCTAAAACTTTTGCTTAGAAATATATGAAATTGAGATATAAATACATGAAATGAAACTATAAATATATAAAATATAGATATATAAAATATGAAATATATGAACCTGGGGTATAAAAGCTAGAAATATATGAAAATATTAATGATTCAGTTCGATTAAGCTAATTTTGGTTAAACGAGAGCACAAAAAAATTGATAACCGATTTTTGGTTAACTCAGTTTTCAGTTAATTCAGTTTTTGGTTGATTTCAGTTCGGTTTCTTCTGTTTTTGGTTTGGTTTAGGTTAACGATTTAGTTATTGCTCACCGATAACCGGTTTTTGTTAATAACCAATGAAAGCGCGCGATGCGGCGGGACACACAGACATCGCCACAATGTGTATTGTTCGGTTGGTTGGATTATTATCGTCAACCGAAATCGATGTCATCGATTAGTCTATTTTATTAACCAATCCGTTTTCAGTTAATCGTTTGGTTTATTAAGTTAGATTGATGGTTTTTGGTTTGATTAATTTAATTTCGGTTAATAGCCAAAACCAAACTTAAGCTAAAACTTTTGATTTGAAATACATGAAATTTAAGTATATGTACATGAAATGGATGTATAGGTACATGAAATGGAGGTATTAATACATAAAATTGGGGATAAATATGAAATACATGAATTGAAAGTATAAAAGCTAGAAATATATGAAACTATGAATAGTTCCGTTCAGTTAATTTTGGAAAAATGAGGGTACAAAAAATCGATTAACGTTTTTGGTTAATTCAAGTTATGGTAAATCAGTTTTTTGTTGATTTCGGTTCGGTTTCGCTTAACGATTCAGTTATTATTCACCCTTAGACATTGCTAATCACGTAACATATCAATTTTTTAATTAAAAACACTATAGTAATACTATACTCAAATTAAATAGAATAAAATACTCGTTTACATGGTGTAATTTAAAAAAAAAATTAACGTACCAAAAAGTTATGACCATTTAAAAATCAGGGGGGTTGGTTTTTATAAGGGGATAAAGTGTGACTACTAACTAATCATCTATAATTTTATTAAAGATGAGGGATTAAAGTGTAATCTAGAAGAAATGATTAAGTTGACGGTGTTTAATCACTTGACATTCTGTAGCTATTAAACATTCTGGGATAATGATTAAGTACGTTGAGTTTTAATCACTTGTACACTAAGGCATCATCTACTTGTAACTTTTAATCCACACGTCAATACCGGCCAAGACAACTATAGAAACATCGACAAAAATAGCAGGTCGTCACGGTACTTTTGGATTTTTTTTAAAATATTATAGTTTATAAGATATAACAAGAATACGTAAAAGAATTATAAGTTTGTTCTGGAGGAGGGAAAGTGTAACTAATTAGCTATAATTATGTTAAAATTCATTGATTTAAGTGTAATAAGATAGAGGACTAAAATATGATTATTGTTTAAAAGACCAATTTACCCTTATTTTAGGGGTGCATTTATAAATTAAGATGAAAAAAGTTCTTATTTTTTGGTATCTTAAAATGTCTTGTTATAAAAAAGGTCGCATGTTATGAAGGAAAAGGATGGGTTAATGTACAAATTGTCTTAACGTACGATGCGTACGAGATGCAGCGAATAATGGTTCATAACATGCGGGTTTTGTTTTTTAACAACATGCGAAATTTTTTTTCAACACGTGGATTCTATTTTTTTTTTTCAACATGCGGGTTTTTTTTTCAACATTCGGCCTTTGGTTTTTACAACATGCGGGGTTTATTTTTTGGGGGTTATAATGTGCGAACTTGTCATTGCATACGCTCGTACGTTAAGGCAAAATGTACAATACATTTTCACCATATATATATATATATGAACGGCAAATTTGGATTACTGACGGACCACTGGAGTATCATCGTGTCATCAACGAAATCACCCAATCATATCCATCTCCACTAGGCTATAATGTCTGAACATCAATTCATGAGGAAACCGAATCTGAGAAAAAACCCCTTTGTGAGAATCGAACGACGGACCACTGATCGTGTTATCAACGAAACCACCCGATCACATCCATCTCCACTAGGCTATAATGCCTAAACATCAATTCAGAAGTAAACCTAAATTGAGAAAAACCCCCTTTGTGAGATCGAACCCTGGACTTTGTAGTCTCTAAACTTTATCCCACCCCCAACCCTAAGACGCCACCAGGACTTCATATTATTTTTGTCTCACCATATACGTTATTTTGTATTTTTTTTAACACTAAAACAATTCTTTCATTTCAATCACCAGGGCAAATTACATAAAGATAGCAAGTAGATGAGCAACAAACTACGCCATCATTATATACAGAATCATATACATTCTCAATTTGGAAAAAAAGATGACCACCACGTCTAAAACATATACAATATTTAGATACATTATAACTTACTATCAATAGGAAACCTAATATATGTTAAAAGTAATACAAACAATTTGATCTAATTGCAAGGAAAACAAGTTAACACATCATTACGAATAGAATATTCATACATATCATATTACTTACAAAAATAAAATAAAAGATTGGATTATACCATAAAGGTGGTAAATACACAAAAATTAATACTCCACAAATTAAGATTAAGATTAGTCATAATATCAAAACCCCATGAATAAGCCTTTCATACAAAATAAAACCAAAAGACTGAAAATCATGAACCCTTCATGACAACACTTGACAGTTATCGAACCCCACATCCCCACCAGACCCAACCGGGTTGACCGAGTCAATACCCGAACCACCACCTTTGCTTTGCTGTAGAGAACCGACGTATCGAGCCGGTTCACACAGCAAAGCAAGGGTTGACAAGCACGGTTCGTTCTTGACTCACCACAAAAATCTTTAAAAACTATCATCATCATTCACATTTCACCACACCATTGCACACGAGCAACATTACCACCACCACGAAAATTATAAAGTATGACCGATCCTTATCGATCATACCCGATAATTTCCTCGTCTCAAAAAGCCTAAAAACACCATAACATTAGTTGTCGGACTGAAGGGCTGCTTTGATCTTCTGAACAGTACATAATATCAAATTATTAACCGTTTCCACCGACTCCACAGTAAGCTTAGCAGTAGGAAGACTGTTCACAAGGATCTGAAATGCAACAGTCAAAAGAGATCCACCTGCCCCGCCACCACTGCCACCTCCAACCCCACCATTCTCCGTCTCCGACCCAACACGATTACCTGGCCCGTCAGGTACTATCGCAAAACCTGACGGCAAAAGAGCCACGTAAGCCGAATCCCCACCGTTCATCACCACATGCATTGCTGGAATATCCACCGGCGCATACACCACCAACGACCCCGCGGAATCGATACATGTTTCTTGTAGAATTAACATGCTGCTCTGGTTAGCATTTATTGCCTGTAACCAAAACAAAAATATGATCAAATCATGTTTTAACCTAAGTAGTTAATGTGGTAAAATATCGGATATAAGTCAAGGACCGATATTTGAGATAACGGTTATCGCGGCGGGATATCGGTCATTTTAATATCATGCTATATATATACACAGAAAAAGTGTATCGTACTGTATGGCTATACGTACGAACCGTAAGCAATATCAAATTCGCACGTAAAAAAAGGAAAATCGCATGTTCAAAACAAAATGAAAATCGCATGTATATAAAAAAAAACAAGCTTCGCATGTTAGTAAAAAAACAAAATTCGCATGATGTTAAAAAAATACTAAAATCGCATGTTATAAACCATTTTTTCGCATGTTAATATTGAATCTCGTACGCTTCGTACGTTAAGCCATATTGTACAATAACCGGCCTCTCTCTCACTATATATATATATATATAGAGAGAGAGAGAGAGAGAGGGAGAGTGTAAGAAGTCATTATGTAGTGACAACTGTCCAAGAACCTAAAACCTAAACCCACTACACCACCCCCAAAACCTAAACACCCACCCCCACCCAAAAACCTAACCACCCCCCCCCCCCCCCCCCCCCCCAAAAAAAAAAAAAAAATTGTACACTTATTTTTAGAATCCTTTGTATTTGATCCTAAACCTATATATATATATATATATATATATATATAGCAAAATTTAACATTAATAACTCAGTATACTCTCCTGCAGAATCCTTTGTATTTGATCCTAAACCTATATATAGCAAAATTTAACATTAATAACTCAGTATACTCTCCTGCCATTAACAAATAAACCTTTTGCAACTTGCAAAACACTTAATAATTGTAGCAAGTAAGAACTGATTAAGACTTAAAACACTAACATTTAAAAGTAACAACAAACAATTAAGACTTAAAACACTAATAACAACAATTAGAAGAAAGACGAATGGCAGAAATAAGAAGAAAGAACTGATATCGATCGATTTTTTGCACTGATATCTCAATAGGGGACCGATAACCGATATATCACTTATCGGGATATTGACTACACAGGTTTTAACTATTAAC
The DNA here is from genome assembly GCA_030545235.1 of Helianthus tuberosus. Lineage (NCBI taxonomy): Eukaryota > Viridiplantae > Streptophyta > Magnoliopsida > Asterales > Asteraceae > Helianthus > Helianthus tuberosus. The sequence continues at coordinate 33,063,001 of CM060447.1, read as the reverse complement.
ATTACACATGCGCTTTTAAGTTTTAATAATAATAATAATAATACAAAATCTTGGAATATCCCACACATGTAAGACGAAATATATCATTAGATTTTTTAACAATAATTTTTGTACATTTTAGTAATCATTAAAAAAAGAAAAAGAAAAATTAGTCATTGTGTAGTCACTGTCCAATCGAGTTTGGAAAACTTCCCAAAAACCAAAACGGTGACGTACGGTCTGAACCCAGAAAGGTCTCTACTGTCCCCTCTCACATGCAAACAATGTGTGTGTGTATGTGTGTTTTGACTTTCTGGATTTTCTTTCAGATGAATAATTTACTTCAACAAAACTTTTTATAATAAAGTTTCAGTCTGTACGTTAGATCTGAAATAGACCCCTTTTTCTACACGTTATTTACCCTTTTGCCCCTGCCTCCCTTTTATATTTCAAGCAAAACCTATTCTTGCAACTCAACCATAATAATTGTACTATATATAAACATGTATGTATATATATATATATATATATAGAGAGAGAGAGAGAGAGAGATTACGCTAGCACGGAGGAGGGAGACACAGTTGCCATGATCTTGACCCTTGGCTATATGAGCCATTTCTTGCATGGGTCCACCGTTGGATAAGATATCCCATTCACTTCTTAGCTGTTCATCGCGGAGAAAATCGAAAAGCCGTTGAGGCGATACGGGCAACCAAACCGAAGTTGCCGCGCTCAGCACGATGCCCGGGGGCTCACCAGGGTCGTCAACGCTTTGTCGGGTCATGACCCGAACGTCTTCGTCTACGTTGTTTGCGCGCAGCTTGTTCCATTTGTACACGGTAGACGCGCAGACCCCGGCGCAAAAGTTATCCGTCATTCGCTGTGCTAGTTTTAGCATGCTCTTCCTTCCGCTTGTGGTTATCGCTGCATGCATATATGTTGGGTGATAATAACGTTTAAACAGTTGTAGCATGTGCATGTAAAGGTGTAGTGTCGGTATGACAAAAAAATGTACCGGTGTGATCTCTAGTAGGCACTGCAGATGACATAAGGATTGCGAGGCATTCGCATTGTCGTTGTAGGGCTGCCACCCATCGTTGCGCACCGAATCCCATCCCAGCACGGATCAACGGACGGTATAGTTCGTGAACAATGCCTTCATCATATTCCGCATGTTCCACCCATGTAACCTAAAGTAAAAAAACAATAAACTTAAGTATATACATTATAACTAACAAGAACAAATAAGCGCGCTTGGAGACTATTTTTCGTAATTGTTTTAAATAATTCTTGAATTAAAATAACATGAATCAATAGTAGAAGACAAATCTTGGAAATGGGCTCGATGAGCGACATAATATATTCATAAAAACCATGACTTGTGCAATAAAATACAAATAAAATGATATAAAAATGGTCAAGGAGTAAGAATAGAACCATCAAAACAATTGTTTTATATGAACGATGATATTAACTATTAAAAGTAACCAGGATCAAGGTGATTTGAATAATAAATGTGTCTCAAGGCTCAGAAAATCGAGCAGTTAGATGTTTCTATTCTATATTATAACATAAAACTACACGAAACGATATTAAATAATCGAATCTGATTTCGTATGCTTGATTTAAGGAGTACCGATACTTCGGTAAGTCAAAAACAGCATCTAATATGAATAAAATAGACTTTGAGAAGGTTCCCTTTGGTGTTATAAAATTCATGTGAAAATGAATCTTGTCGATGAAAATGTGGCAAATTTATATGATTAATCACTAGACGAAAAAGACGTCACAGATATCTAGAGCCCCCGGTACGCGTTGTAATATGTGCATGAAGAGTTGTACACCTAGATAAGAGTTCTTTTGTTTTTCAACTAAGTTCTAAGGTTATAGTTTAGCTAAGTTTTAAGCCTTATCGGCACTGATCACTACAACAAGACTTGTAAAATGTGCATCTAAAGTCGTACACATGCGTAGGCATCCATATTTAAAAACTTGTACATTATGCTTAAAACGTTGTCAGATGTGCATTTAAAGTTGTACATTTAGGTAAGCATTCATGTATCAGAGCTATGTTTAAGGTTTTGAGTGGTGAGATATGTCAACACAAGTCATTTAAGACCAAGGCCAAGCACACCTACTTGATAAACTCCATAAATGCCAATAAGGCTTTAAAAACTATGACTTTTAATAGTCAAACCGATCGTCTTAAATAATCCGAATCCGTGAAAATCACTATAGTGATCGAAAAAGGAACGACAATCACGTTATTCTATATAAATCCGTATGTATCACAACACATTTCGAGCTAAAACAACTATAAACATCAATATGGATTTTGAACTTCAAAAAGTTAAAAGCGAAACTTAATATTACCTTAGAGTAGCCATTCGGCATATCTTGAACAACACAACCCGATGGTAGCCTTCGACAACTCATAAATGCGGGTGTGTTTTCACGAATTGTATCGATTGACACGTCAACCACCGCCCACACACCTTCCGCATGTTGCTTGCAAAACCGGAGAAAATTGACTTCCCGGACTGGAACCAATGGGGAAAGAACTTGCAACTCGGCGTGCATCTAAAATAACATTAAGTTAAGATAATTGTATGTATTAAAAAAAATTAGGGATTTGAACCAAAAATTACCAATTGAAGTGCCCCGTTTCTTGTTCCTCCCATACCGGTTGAAATCACATCGGTTGTTGAAGTTCTAGCAATCATACAAGGAAACATTTCTGCCCATTTGTTCTAATTAACCATAAACATAAATTAGATCATAATTCACAAAAATAGAAAATAATCATAACAAGTTCAACGCGATATTACCGAATCCATTAGAGTTTCAACAAGAGCCAAACTATTGATGATCACCATTCCCGTCTCCCTCGATGCCTCGGAAACATAATCATTCGGTTTATGCCCGATACACGGAGTAACGATCCTAGAATACTCGTCGTGGTTCATAATCTCACGGCCCCCTTCTAAGGACCGGATCCAAAGTGGCTCATCAGTTTGGGCTAACTTAACCAACTCATCCATAGCGGCTAAAGCGAGCTCGAGATACATTGATCGCTCAAGAGAAGGATCCATTCCCATCACAGTGTTACTCGCTCTCGAAGACGGTACAACTGATGAGGCACTCGAAATCCCAAAATCCGGTGGTCCTAAAGGCAATGCCGAGGTGGTCGAACTAAGCACTCCGCCACTTCCACCGCCTTGGAGTTGGTGGAAATGGTTCCCACCGACACCGAGTTCCAAACTCGAATTCGGCATCGGTGGAGCCATCGTGGACACCGGGCGGCCGAGGAATTTACCCGCAAGTGCACAAACACGATCTAATTCGTCTTTTAATCGCGCATTTTCAATCCTAAGATGTTGTTCTTCTAATGAAATATCACCTATCATAGCCGGACCACCACAATTCGAGCACATAGGGTTCCTCATTGCCTCTCGAATCGACATGTTTTCCGCTCGAAGCTTATCGTTTTCTTGCCTGAGAATTGAGTTTTCGTGCCGCTCTAATTGTGTCTAGCAATCATAAAATCAAACTTTCAACATAGACTTTCAATCTTTCACAATATTATCATCAAAATACTCAAATTTTCAACTTACTTTCATCTGGGTACGACGATTTTGGAACCAAAACTTAACTTGTCGAGTCTCTAAACATAATCTTCTACTAAGCTCCAACCGTTGCTTTTCATCAGGATGAGGACACTCTTTGAACAATCTGAACACAACCCAGATAAAAAAATCAAATCTTTTTAACAAAAATGTTTTCATTTAAAAAAATTAAAAAATGAATCTTTACGCTTCAAGTTCTTGAATTTGTTGAGGAGTGTGACGGTGGTATCGTTTTTTTCTCGGTGGTTTTCCGTCGTCACCGTCAGGATCATCACCGGAGCCGCCACCGTCCATGTTATCACTGCCAGATCTACTCTCGTGCTCCTCCTCACGGCTCCGTCTGCCGCCACCACCGCCACCGGTCTCGTAACTTTCCGGCATTCTTCCGATCTCACCAACCCCACCACCTCCTCCTCCTCCTCCACCCTCCATCGTCGTTTGCTAAAAATAGAAAAAAAATAATAAATAAATAAATCATTTCACACACACTTTACCCATTAGCAGTAAGATTACAAATAATTATGAACTGTTATATGTATATATAATAAATAAAAATGATTACAAGAGCAAGTGAGAGGCCTGGAGAGTTGAACATTGATTTAGAGAGAGGTTGAGACATGGGACCGCCGCGGATATTATAAGGGATATCGGCGACGATTCTAGCACCACCACCGGAACCACCACCGTCGCCGCCGTGACTGTTATCAAGAAACCCTCCAAAACTCATGAAATTTTCAGTTTCAGTAAAAACCAGTAACTTATATTGTGTAAGAACACAAACCCAGTTGAAAGATTCAAATTTTTTTCGATATCATTACACACAAAGACGTCAAACTAACGATCAAATCTTTCTGTGACTAAATTTGGGTTTTCAAGAAATGAGAACCGGATAATGAGAAAAGATTCTCTCTCTTTCTTTCTCTCACTAGAGTTTTTTTTGGGTTATTGAAAAGTGTAGTGAAACCCTAAGTGTGCGCTAGAGAAGAGTTGCATGCTTGAGTTTGGGTTTTGGATCATGAGCTCGAAGAGAGAGAGAGTAAAGAAAAAGAAAATGTTTACTTGTATTTTGTAGAGAGAGAGAGAGGAGAGAGAGAGAGAATGGAAGATGATGAAGGAGATAATGTATGTGGAGCCTTCGAAGCCTTACAAATACAAAACAATCAGAAAAGGTTTCACAGTAAAAAAGGGTCGGTTGGTTGACTATTCACTCTTATTAAAAAATAATATTTTATTTTCCAAAAACAATACTCTTCATCATAACACCATGTACACCGGTACACATGAATAATGCTCCACTCAAGGCGTTTTGCGTCATATGCCAGTACAGTTATCAATGGGACGTTTTTCATAAATGAATGTAGTGGAAATGTGGGGCATTATGTTAAAAGGGGTTTAATAATAAAATTAAATAAAAAAATATCAAAAAATATTATTGGACAAAAAATCATCAAAAAAGGGTGATTGGTCAACACACAAGGGGCTCGAGTGTTCTAAATACAACGCCACTCAAAAAAAAATTGAACAAAAACGCCCCGGGGGCCGTCGTGGGGCGTGCTTGGGCGTCGTTGGGCAAAAAAACGTCCATTTTTTGAACGACTACGCATGATCTAACAACACTACTGGGCATCTTGAACTTAATTTTGGATAAGATCAGGTGAAGTCAAACTCCCAAAATCCAAAACTTTGCACTACATAATAAAATTTTCAAATAGTACGAAGCGAAAAAACAATGAGGGTTGGGAACCCGTCTAGCCCAGGCTAAGAACCGCCCTTAACACTAGTAGGATTCTCTGTTGTGTTGGTGATAGCAATTCAAATTCAATTTTGTTTGATATCAGTTTGGTTCATTACATTATTGGTATACTACATTACTAGATATAGTTTATGATACCAAATTTTAATACAACTGCAACTAAAAGATTAGATAAAAGAAAAGTCGTATACTCGTATTTAAATTGGAATATCGAGAAAAAAAATAAACAGATCTATATGTTCAACTTTAATAAAAAGGTTAATGAACGTAATTTATTAATGAAAAACAAGTTAATTTAAATAAATGAGTTAAATAAGTATTTTATTTAAACGAGGAAGAGGGCCCGCGCTCCGCCGCGGAGTAAATGTGTAATTAAAACTTCATACCAAGCAAGAAGACGATTGCGGCGGTGAGCGACGATAGCGAGAGTAGCCTCGAGCAGTGATGAGGGGTGCAAATTGTTCGTCGGTGTGTATTATAGTAGCGACGTATAATTGTAATTTTAATTGTCTTGCGTTGCTAGGGGTAGAAACATAGAGTAACTCGAATTTATATATTCGAACGAAAATGTATTATATCTAACGACGCTCGATTTGGTGCAAAATTTACGTAAAAAAGTAGATCAACTGGAAAAGTATAAAAAAAGTAGATCAACTGACTCGTTTCCAAGGAAAAGTTGATGTCTAAACATAAACCAACTTTAAATTTATACCAACGCGTACATAAAAATACCTACGTAAAAAGCTTGTTTTTTTTAAATAAAGTAACGCAAGGGGTAAAGTCGAACTTTAGAAACTCAAAGCGGTAAATGTAAACTAACTCGAATTTATACGAACGGTTTTTTTCTTGTTTATGTATGGATATGACCCACTAATACATGTAAGCACTTGAGTTTTTCTGCATATGACTTGAGTTTGTATGCATATGACATACTTTGTTCCTAAATATCATACTTAAATAATAAAAGGGACTTAACCTAAAATATGTTGAAAGCTTAGGGGTAGCCATGAAAAAGCATTGAAGGATAAATACAACTAAGTTATACCGGTCATATAATATAATATAATTGTCATTTGTGTACAACTACGTTATACTACTCCGGAATTTAGGAAAACAATTAAGAATGACATATATGAGTTTACCTGGGAACAAAGGGGTGTATGGCAAGGAGTTAGTGGCCCACTTCCACCGACATAGCCTTTTTATAGTTTATATAATTTTAAGGGGTGAAATTGAAACTTTAAAAAACTTATATTTTGTAGCAAAGTTAGAGCATTAAGAGTGGTTGCCCAGTATACTTGTGAGTATTTTACTTATATTATATGGAATGGTTGTTAGTGGAAGAGATAAAAATGTTATTGTTCATCTGTAAATATACGGGAACAATGTCCACCTTTATATTTTTTTTTAATATTTTTTAAAGTGGTTGTGAGGGGAGGGGAGAGAAAATATAATTATAAATATATAAAAATATTATTTAATTGAAAAGAGAAAGAAAAAGTTGTGATGTTTAGTATAATTATAAGTCCAGACGGTGTGAGCGTGGAAGCCCCTCCACGTTGGGCACACCACCCCGCGTATAGCGTGGAGAGCGGCGTTGTGGGTGAGTCGTGAGGATCTCCACCGGCGTTAAGGGCAATTTTGTTGGTCATATCGCTCGAGTTGATTGGTGGTTTATGGTATAAGGTAAGTGAATGGTGAGGTTTATTTAACAAAAGGTGAGGCCCTTTCCACACTCAACACCACTTCGTGTTTTGTATTTTTACCACACCCTCTTTTTGACATGGTGACATGGCTATCACACAACGCTCCATACCCTTCCATACCATATATTCTAAAAATAAAGACAACAAATCCAATGTGAAACTCTTATATAATTTATCTCATATGTAGTCTAAAAATAGAGAATAAATCCATTTCTATTAATATCTGTCTCACAAAATTATTTTATTATTATTTTTTCTTTTCTAAACACTCGCATATGTATAAATGATAACATATAGTTACTTTTTATATAAAAAAAAGTAAACTGTCATTTTGGTCCCTGTGGTTTGGCCAGTTTTGCCACTTTAGTCCAAATCTCAAACTTATTACATCCAGGCCCTGTGGTTTGCATTTTGTTGCCATTTTGGTCCAAAAACCAAAAACCCTATTTTTTGACTGTTAAAAACTGTCTATTTTGTCCTTTAGTGCAGGGGCATTTTGGTCATTTTTTATTTTATTCTTTTAATAAATTAAAACAAAATTAATTATATATATTATATATATACATATACAGACATTCACACACATACAGACAAACATTCAGCTCCCTCTCTCTTCTCTAAAACCTGCACACACACCACCGCATCATCGACACCACCACCACCACCGCCACCTCCTCCTCCTTCCCCTGAGACCACCACCACCGCCAACACGTCTTCACCACACATCCCTTTCTGCCGCCGGACCTCACCACCGCTGCAGTCTCTCACTCTGCTCTCTCCCTCTCTTTGACCTACCACCACCACCCCCGCCACCATCAACACCCACCCTACCGCCACTACATCGTTCACCGCCACCCACCGCCTCTGCACTCTCAAAACCCCCTCTGTCTCTCTCTTCTCTCTCTCTACCCTGTTTCAAACAACCCTCAAAACCCCCAAATGACCCCCAAAATCAACCCACCGCTACCTCTCCTCCGCCATCGCCATCACCGTCCTCCGCCTCGATCGCCTCAAAGTGCACGCCGCTTCGGTATCACTCGATATCGAGCCAAAACCCACCACCAACAACCGCCAAAACCGCCAAAACCCACCACCAACAACCACACTCAACATCACCAACACCACCACTCTTCTCCGCCGCCTAATACCACTACTGTTCTCCACCGCTCACCACCATCACCACTGTTCTCCACCGCCCCAGACTGATCTACTACAGAGGTCACCACCAACAGCCGCCGGCAATCATTCATGGTGCTACATGTTCAGGAACCACCAGATCTGAGCATCTTCCTTGTTCTCGTTTTAATGGTGAAAAATTGGCTGCAAATGGTGAAAATGATGTTGTTAGTGTTAGAGTTAGTGTATGTATTATTTCTAACATAGTCCCTACAGACTACATAGTGAATTGAAGATTTGAAGGGGTGAGATTTGGGAGGATGCAGGAAGATGAAGGGGTGTTCGAGAGAGAAGAGAGAGAGAGAGAGTGGGTGTTTAAGAGAGAGGGTTATAATAATTCTAAAATTTTGATTTAATTTTTTTTATTCAGTAATGGCTTATAATAATTACAAAATGCCCAAAATGCCCCTGACAATGAAGACAAAATAGCAGGGTCAAGGTAGGAGAATCTGGTCAAATTTGAGATTTGGACCAAAATGGCAACAAAATGCAAACCACAGGGACCCAGATGTAATAAGTTTGAGATTTGGACTAAAGTGGCAAAACTGGCCAAACCACAGGGACCAAAATGGCAGTTTACTCTATAAAAAAATATCATGAGTCTTGTTTTTAGTATCTACTGTATATTTTAGAGATCAAGAGGAAAACAAAGAATATGTAGAAGTTGAATAACTCAAAAACTATATCTTCCTTCATAGTTTAAAGACAGAACGTAATACGGAGTGTGGAATGTGATGCTGTCACATGTTAGTAACACCTTTGCTTTTTTACTTAGATCATTCGTATTGGGGTATATTTTAGAGATCACACCTTTGCTTTTTTACTTAGATCATTCGTATTGGGGTTTTTTAGCGTTTTTTTTTTTTTTTTTCCAAAAAACGCCCCTCCATGCCTTGGAACCTCCCCCTGAGCGTTTTTTTCAAAAAAGTTTGGTTTGGCGTTCTTTTTTCCACGCCGTGCTCAATCTCTTTGGCCAATGACAGGTTGGATGGTTTTTGTTTGCCCAATAACGTTTTTGGATGGTTTTTTTATTTAATTGTTTAACAATCATTTTAACATAATGTCTCACAACGCCCACATCCCCACTACACCCATTTTAGAAAAACGCCCCATAATGCATCTTTGCTGACTGGACTAAAACGTGTCGTAAAACGCCCAATGATAAGGGCATTATTCATGTGTACTACTACACATGGTCTTAAGGACTTTCCAAACAAACGCTTGCAAATTTATCACCACATTTACATTTAATTTTCTTAGGGGTCGTTTGGCAACATCTAAATGGTTAAGTGCTAAACCAGTAAGAGATCTGAACCATTAAGTGCAGAACCAGAAAGAGATCTGAACTATTAAGAGCCTGTATAATGCTTAACCGTTCAGAAGCAAATGTCTGACCAATTCAGATTAGAGGTCTTAACCATTCAGACTCTGTATAATACTTAACCATTCAGAGGTAAATGTCTGAATCATTCAGATATCTGCTCATGAAACAAACGGTCTGAACCATTAAGTGTTGAACCAGTAAGATGTCTGAACCATTAAGAGCCTCATTAAAAGATAAACAAACAGCCCCTTAGACGTTTTGACTTTTATAAATTCTCTAATGTTTATTGACTATACATGTACACAAACCTTTTACAAGCTCCTATACAAAGTCTTAGATTTTATTAAAAGATACCTTTTACAGTTTATATATAAATTTTTAAGTATTATTGTTTATATACAAATTTTTAAGTATTATTCAGAAAACAAAGATAACTTAATAAAACGTAACTTAATGAAAATTAACATAACTTAAATATAAAAAGGGTGTACCTATTGGCACACTAATGTGCCTATATGCACACCAAAAAGTGATTTTTTGTCTTACATGCACACCCTGCAGTGTCAATCTGTGACCAAAGCGCGGCGTTTTAGTCCGGTCAACAGACCCGTCAGACACCTGTCAGTCTTTGTCTGGTTAACCGGACCAAAACACCGTAATTTGGCCACAGCTCGATACTGCAGGGTGTGCATATAAGACAAAAAAAACTTTTTGGAGTGGCTATCTATACACTTGGTGTGTAGATAGTCTGAGCCTATAAAAATATATATAGATATAAGCAAAGCTAAATTCATTAAAGCGAACAAAAAAATAAATTTGAATTTAAGTCGTGCCCACATTTGTTCATACGTGAACTTCCTCTTCTAACCTCCTCACTAATGTGAACACAAAGAATGTCACGAATGGACTTCCGCGATACTACATTCATCGTATGCCACATCATCGTCTTTGGTCGTCCTCTTAAGTCTATTATCAATGCTTTAATCAGAGGCGCCCCTGAGAATTCATGTATCATGTTTGAGCTTGAAAAAATATGTCATTTCATAATGTTTTATTATTATTATTATTATTCTTATTATTATTTAATTGTAAAATCAAATGGGTATTGTGTTTACTAAAGCTAATGTCAATGAGCTAACTTCCAAACCATAAAAATTGTTTTGTAAATGGGACTATCTTTGAGTTGGTATAGGTGTATTATTTAAAAAAATTAACATATATATCGGATATTTTTATAAAAAAACATGTGCCCCTCGAAATCACGGACTATGTACGCCGATCCTTCCCCGCACGTACCCTCGTCACCGCCCATGGCTCAGATTCACACTTGCAACAAACAAAGTCGTGTGTTCTCTTAAAAAGTTATGACATTCAATCATTCATGATTTTACCCTTCTAGTTATTTCAATATAGCACGTATATATTGTTTTGTTGCAGCTTAACTTTTGTCATCTTCCTAATTTTATATTGTAATAATAACTTAACTATTTTTAAAGTCATTATAGTAATTATGTCTTTTCATCATGTTTAAGATCGTTATTTTTAAGATGAATAAATATCTATAACGTTTATAATTAGTATAGTCATACACACACATATTTCTGTGTGTGTTTGGTTTCTACTAAAAATCTTATTTTATAAATAAATAGTGCATTAAGGATTCTACACTATCATTCGTATAAAAACATAAATAACTTTTTATTCTTAATTACTTTATTAGATAAAGTATTATTTTATCTTTAATTTTAATTTAAGTATAGTATTATTATATTAGAAGACGTTTTTTAAGTGTGTTGAATTGGTTCGCATAACAAAACATCCTGATTATTTTAACACTGAGCTGTGATTACAATGAGGCGCCAGGATTATGCTTCATACATAGATACATTTTTTTTCCTATTAGTTGGATTTTAGTGAATAATAGAAAATATAATGTATTCACCGGTGAGGCGATGAATCAACTTATTGGCTGACGTGTTTTTACATTAATGACGAAAAAGGCACCGCGTAAAAAAGATCATTAATCAGATCCAATGGCTGAAAAATGATTGTTATTTTTTCCAGTGTTCTTAAACCTTTTAGTGATTCTCATTTATTAAAATCATGTGCATATATATATAATCTACAACTTAGATTAATATATTGTGTTTCTCCTCTTTAAATTGCTTACGATTAAAAAACATTAATGTTAGTAAGGACGAAAATCACAATCTTTCGACTCAATCAAAACATGATTATTAAACCATTAATGGTGACATCGATCACTTTTGATTATTAAATCGCCAATATTCCCTAACAAATTATGATATGAATGATAAAACTTTTACTATATTTTAAAGTTTATATGTAACCTTATCTTTAGACAATAAATCTTATTGCAAAATATCTCATAGACATGATATTTAATTATGTTTTATGAATTAATAACATCACTCGTTTAAACTTAATTATTTAAGCATAAATGTTACTGCTTTTTTTTAACGACAAATTTCATTTTTCACTCCTTATAGGACTTGAACCATAATGTTCCAAATTAGGTGCTCTTAAGATGTTACTGTCCAGTCTAATGAATCCCAAAAGCAAGAACAGTAATATAGTTTTGTGGATTATTATTTATATCTAGAAACCCCTTTATATAAAAAATTAGAAGATAAATTCGGTGTAAACATAAAATTATTAAGGTGTAAGTATAAAATTATTAAATGGTTTGTTAGTATAGTAGGAGGGACAAATAACTTATGATATAATAAAAATATAACTGAAAAACCCTTGTTTTATGGATTGAATATAAAGTAGCACGTATAAGTATGTAGTATGTAATATGTATGTATTATCACAAATTCTTTTACTTAAAATTAAATCTATATTAAAGATCCATCATTAAAATCATATGATTACATGAATTCATGTATGTTTCATCTATTAATTAGTGACAAATTACACAAACTAATTTCTATAAGTGTATATAAATATCAATAATTATAACCCGTGTTAAAGTGTTATATGAGCATGTAATTGATATCATATGTTAATTATTGTCTTGTAAAAGTGGTAATAAATGTTAGAGTTAATAGTTAGTCCATGTGGTTTGCACAAAGTAACATATTTAGGTACTAATAGTTTAAAATCACTTTCTAAGGTATTAACTTTTCATTTTGTAACGTTTGGAGGTATTAACGTTAATTGTTTGTTAAACTATTAGTATCTAAGTATGTTATTTTGTGCAAACCGCAGGGACTAACTATGTTAATACCCGAGAAGTTAATTGTTTGTTAAACTATTAGTACCTAAGTATGTTATTTTGTGCAAACCGCAGGGACTAACTATGTTAATACCCGAGAAGTTAATACCTCCAAACGTTACAAAATGAAAAGTTAATACCCTAGAAGGTGATTTTAAACTATTAGTACATAAATATGTTATTTTGTGCAAACTACAGGGACTAACTATGTAATTAACTCTAAATGTTATAAAAATCTAAACTGTAACTAGTGAGTGTTTCTCCTCGGTATATTATAAAAAAATAAATGGATCTAAAAAGCTAATATTCACGGGGGACTTGAGTTATGAACATTAAACTTGTTGTCATGGAAATATACTTGGCTTCATTTATTGTAGAGCCATTTATATTCTTTTTTACTTTATTTATGTTACATAAAGGTGGATGATATTTAATATTTTTATATCCGAAAGTTATAATAATAAAAATAAGTTTGTAACATATGTTGACTCGTGAGATTTGATTAAGAATATATTATTTATGTGGTAGGGTTATATTATCATTAGTTGGGTTCATTAATTATTTATGAGTTAAGATAGTTCTCATTATTAAGTTTGGTTAGAGGACGGAGGACTGACCAAAGCCGCTAAATTTGTAAGGATTATTATCATAAATATAATTTAATTTTCTATTTTGGAAATGTACACATTTAGTTTCTAATATAAGTAATTTAACTTCTTAAGCTGTTTTTTTTAACAGCAAACTCACTTTATATATATATATAAAGAGTCAGCAAACAGCTGGAAACAAAAACAAAGCAGAAACAAACAAAACAAAAACAGAGAAAACACACTACAACAAATCCAAAATGTCGAAAACCTTCCATTTCTCCCAACTCGTTGCCTTCAGCTTCGATCTAATGCTAATCCAAAGAAACGAATCCTCCTTTATCAGATCCACCGACTTGCTAATGGGAATGAAATTATTGTTGAACACCTTTTCATTCCTCGCACTCCAAAGCCTCCAAATAGTTGCCAAAACAATCGTGTAAACTATCTTTTTCCAAACTTTTCCACCCGGGTTCTGATGGAATTGGAAAATAAAATCTTTCAAATTGGAACAATCGATAAATCTGATCCGAAGCCATGCTAATATGTTCCACCATATACATTTGGCCCACAAACAATTCAAAAATATATGGTCCGGGTCTTCATCCTGTAGGCTGCATCGAGCACAAACATTGTCTGCCATCGGAACTCCTCTGCGAATAAGGCCCACTTTAGAAGCAACCTTTCCCAAAACAGCCCTCCAAAGCAGAATATTAGCCTTGGGCGTAGCCCAGTTGTTCCACATAAAAACATCAAAGTCACCGTCAACTTCCAGCGTAACCTTCTCGATATCTTCCCGAACCTGTTTGACCGAGAAAGAACCCCCCGGGTCGCCTCTCCATTTCCAAACAGCCCCATCTTCTACCAAATTATCCTTAATATCCAAACCAATTTTACTCATTTGTAACTCTACTGAACCGACATCCTTCCAAAAACCTGGAATATATCTCTTTAAAGGAATGACAGGAGCCGACTGGGCATTCGGGTTCCCTCCATGAATGGCTGCCACCATCTTGGCCCAAAGATGATTTGGGTTAGTTTTCCATCTCCACCACCACTTTATAAGCATCGCATGATTGAAACTTTGAATACTCCCCACACCCATCCCACCTGCTTTCCTCGCTTGAAGACTCCAACGAACCCACCTAACTTTATGGCCGGTGCTCGTTTTACCCCAAATGAACCCCCTCCTGATTTTTTCCAACTTTTTGATCACACATTTCGGCGCTGCGAATAAAGAAAGAAAATAAGCCGGTAGAGACCCAAGGACCAATTTTGCTAACGTCATTCTTCCCGCAAAAGAGAGATGTCTCGATTTCCACTTCGAGAGCTTAGAAGCAAATCTATCGATAACAGGTTTCCAATACGTCGCTATTTTCATGTTGACTCCAATAGGGATACCTAGATAAGAAAAAGGGAGAGAACCAACCTCACATTTGACAATACTCGCCATACGGGCCACTTCACAATTATCAACTCCAATACCAAAAATTTTACATTTGCGACGGTTCACTTTAAGCCCAGTCACCAGATTAATCCATCTTAACAACCGATTTAAAGCATTAACGTTATCCTCCGACCAAAACCACATAAAAATTACATCATCCGCATAGCAAAGATGAGATATATAAGGGCCATCGTTTGGGAGTTGACAGCCCTGAAAAAAGCCTAGATCAACTGCCCGATTGATAAACAAAGTTATAACTTCGGTAGCCAGAATGAATAAAAAAGGAGATAGCGGATCTCCCTGTCTTAAGCCTCTTTTGTATTTGAATTCTTTTGTTGGCGACCCGTTAACAAGAACCAACCCCTTCCCAGAATCCAAACAGCCCTTAATCCATGAAATCCATTTCGAGGGAAAATTCATCTTCTCCATTAGCCGCAGCAGAAATTTCCAGCTTATCGAGTCGTAAGCCTTTTCAAAATCCACTTTAAACACAAGCATCTTCACCTTAGATTTATTGGCCCAGGCCACTGTTTCACCAACTATCATCGGACTGTCTAGAATATTTCGGCCACCAACAAAAGCCGACTGCACCGAAGACGAAATACTGCTAATAACAAGCTTGAGTCTATTTGCCAAATGAACTTCACACAAGAAAATAATACTCATGCTAATTCTACATGTAGACGTCATGCTAATTCTATGAATAAAAGTTTTAACAACTTTTTTTTCACAAAACACTTTATTGTGTAAATAATACTTAAGCCTTTTTTTTTGTCTGGTTATGGCAATTCTGTCACAAATTAACGCCCATTAAAGATAAAGTTTTCAATTTTGCTTTCAACATGAAGAGAGGGAGGAAAAAGGAAAAATTACAAGGATGGAAGAGGGGTAGAAGAATGCAAAACTCACATCAATATCTTCACTCCCATTAGAACGTAAACGGTCCTATAATAAAATATAAATTATATTAAGATAAAAAATAAAAATATAAATTATACCGCTTGTTGCCAAAAGTCGCTAAATAAGTTCAACTTCCCTTGCATAGCTTTCCATTTTGCACGGACTTGATGAACGATTCGTGAACTTCCTCCAACGGTTGCATTGTAATGTGCGAGATTTTTTTTTCCAAAAACCTTCCGATTTTTTAGTATTTCATTTTTTTCTTGTTTACACTACAATGCACGTATGCCATCGCTAACGCCTCTTCTTGTTTCTTCGTCCATCTTTGCGGATCCGCCTTACCTCCCTTTCCTTTCCGTTCATCTTCGGTTTCTTCTTCGACTTCAACTTCTTCCTCTTCTTCGGCTTCTTCATTTTTGTCTTCATCTAACTCTTGAGTCTCGACTACAAATTCCTCATTTTCGTCATCATCGTATATTGGAAGCATGTGTTCAACATTATCTCTTGGAGATTGAGTCGGCGGACTCCGATAAGCAAAGAGGTCAAAAGCGTTTTGGGCTTCTGTAGGATACTCGTACACACCCGGTGTAACCATCGTGGGACCTTTTGGTAATGAAAAAATTGTGGTGGATAGTTGGGTTGGTACACACTCAATCCGCCTCGTCTACTTTGCGAGTCGCGCCCCCTCGCCTTCGAACCGGAACCCGAAACTTTTTTCTTGCCATCGCCCTTGTTTTGTCTATCCATAGTATGCTTCGAGAGTATATGAATTGGGTGAAAAATAGAATGTAAAATGGTAATATTTTTAATGTATTTAATTGCTTTTTTTTAACTTAAACGACATTATAGTCGTTACCCCATGTCCAACGGTTATATTCATGTCCAATGGTCAAATATTGTGAGCCATGAGTATTCCCCGAATTTTGAGCTTGCCGCGCGGTGAATGGGAACGGCGGCGGGGTTCCCCGCGCGGTGAAGGGGTTCATCTTAGTTCACCCCGCAACCACCCCGTTCACCCAAATTGAATATGGCAAAGGTGACACGTACTTTAAAATAGGGGTGTGTATGGGTCGGTTTGAGTCGGTTTTGGCCTAAAATCATAACCATAACCGCGATGTCGGTTATTGGAAAACATAACCATAACCGATCGGTTATGGTGGTTATGGTTAATCGGTTTTGATGGTTATAGCGGGTCGGTTGTGGGTGGTTAACCGTGTATTTAGCCTAGCTAAAGCTTAATTTTTTTAACATGGAATAAATTGTTATTGCCTATAGTATTAAAAAAATACATATAATCTATAATATTAATACTAATTATTATCAAATATTCAAATAAAATGATATAATATATTCCATAAATTCAAATAAACATTCAACCCAAACCACAAAACGATATGAAAAACCCATAAATACTAAAAATCTTCAGTAAAAAACATCAAATATTAAAAATATGGTGAAAAGTCCTAAATCCTACAAAGATTTATTACATGTCGGTTCGGTTCGGTTATGGTGGGTATGGAAACTTTGATAACCATAACCGACCCGCTACTTTCGGTTTTCGAAAAGACCATTAACCGACCCACCGGTTTTTTATTTGGTTCAGTTTTTTCGGTTCGGTTTTGTCGGTTAATTCGGTTATGGTTCGGTTAATTCGGTTTTTTCACACCTCTACTTTAAAATTAAGTATGGAGTGAAAGACTGTATAATGGAATGAATTGATAATAATTAAAAGTTCGTATTTTGGGAAACTAGCATGTTAAGACACATGAAGAGCAAGATGGTAAAAGCATATGAGGAATCCTAATATGGAAAGGTGGCTATGATTATCCTTCTCATTTGCAACAAACCCCACCCAAATTTAGAGAGAGAAACCGTGAATCGAGACCAAAAGTTGTGTCTCTCATTGCGGAATCAAGATAATAAATCGGTTTCTTCATCGGGAATCGAGAACAAGTTGTTTCCTAGAGCTCCCTCGTTGGTTTTGTAGAGTTTCAAGTTTGGGTTTGGTTTTAGCAAAAAGAAGGTACGAATTACATTAAAGTTTACATGGTTTTTTGTCTAATGCATAGAACGATGTCATGGAATGATTCTGATACATTTCTGATGAAAAGGTTAGGATCTTGACGTTGAACGGAGTTGGATCTT
Source organism: Helianthus tuberosus (assembly GCA_030545235.1). NCBI lineage: Eukaryota > Viridiplantae > Streptophyta > Magnoliopsida > Asterales > Asteraceae > Helianthus > Helianthus tuberosus. The sequence continues at coordinate 33,045,117 of CM060447.1, read as the reverse complement.
ATCACAACTGTCATTATTACCTTCTATGGTTTTCAGGTATATTTCACTAAACTCTCTCAACGATATATATGTGCTCAACGAAAAGTTAATAAGAACAAAATGTATGTACGAAGAAATATCATATGAATGCTATTATGCAATGAAAGTATGCATAACGAAATGTTTTGATGGGCGAAACGTTATGGTCTACCAAATGTTAGTGTAACGAAATATATGATGTGAAATGAAATGTTGTCTGAACGAAATGTTACATTTCGTTGGCATGTTAATCTATGAAATGTCTTACGTTTTGTTAGGTCATATGAATAAAAAAATTTCATGGTTCATATGAATGTTTAACCAATTTAACTAAACAATTAAGGGTCGAATTGTACGTTGCTAACAATAAGAAGCCAATTCTCTAGTGAGTTCCAAATGCTTTTATTTACTATTTTGGGTTGATATGCATGCTATCTTAAAAGTCCATACTTTCTGAGGTGACTGTTATCTATTACATGTTATAATTGATGTCATGGGTTTAATTTATATTAATTGAAGTTAAGTGTTAAATGCAGGGCCGACCCTGAGAATTCGTGTACCCTGTTGGAGCTCCAAAAAACGTGCCCTTAAGCCTTAACGAAATTGAGTATTGAGCTCAATAAAGGTCTAAACCTAATGCCAATAAGCTAATAACTAATCTAAAGCATATAAATAGTTTTGTAAGTGGGCCTATGTTGGTTTTTGTATATGTATACCCTATTAAAAAAGAAATTTTTAGTATACATGTCGGGGTTTTTCTAAATATAGCGTGCCCTCCGAAATATCGGGCCCTGGCCGGTGGTCCTCCCCGCCCACCCCCAGGGCCGGCCCTGGTTAAATGATTAACGATTGGCGACAAATGATTGATGGCTAGCATTTGTTATTATTGATAGGACCCTGTGAGCGGATGCCGCTACAGTTAAGGATGATTGATGTCGTCTTGTGTTGGTATAAGCCTGCTTAGCTACGTGACACGTAGTTGATGGCGAAGCTCGTTCTCATAAGTATATGTTTAAGTTGATGATTGACGTTGACGCAAATGACTGATGTCAAGTACGGTTTAATATAACTTTAACATGTTTTATTTAAAACAATATAATGATGTTTTAACATAAACTAGAACTCACTTAGAGTAACTGACTTTTTAGCATGCATGTTAGGTTAAATGGAGGTTGATGCTTGGTAGGTCGTACCATTTATAAAAAAAAATGCTACTTAACACTTTATTACCTATTAGTCGTGTAAACTTCAGAAAAGTAAAAGTTTAGTTTAGATCTCTCAGTAGTTTGCCAATAACATGTTATCATATTACACAAAACAAATTTTGAAGGCTATAACGTATATTGTGGTTTAAATGCATTGATACACATGTTTAAACCACAAAATATGTAAAATAGCACTGTTAGAGCTAGAACATAACAAAATGCCCTTCTTATTTCAAAAGGGGAGAAATGACACTTAATTTTAATTTGTGAAATGTACTAAGTACCGACTTAAAGGGGCTATTTCGATATTATTTGTAATGTGGGATCCTAAATGTAAATTGGTTACAAAGAGGAGGTAATAAGTGGGATTTACTAAATTTAAAGAACATGAAGTCTTGTGTGTCATAAGTTAATCAAAGTTTAGCACTAAATGTGACGGCCCCCACCCTATATAGTAAGGTACTACTTTTAAGCATGTGGCACTCTTTAATACATGAGAGCAACTTGTAAACTACAAACTTTAACCGCACTATTTTCAAATTGGTACAACTATTATTACCACAAGTACAACACCATCAATAGCTATCTATACATCATTTATTGTGGGTAATTATGTAAGACTTATGATATTGGACCTTTATATAACATTTTCAAGTAATTATGAATTGTTCATGAAATCACTAAGATGAATCATGTGGGTCTAAATTCCTTTGAGAAAATCTCAATTACTTATAATATTTGTTTAATTATAGTATATAGCATCTTGGTATTGTGGGGAATTGTATGAAAATATAAAGCTATTACCTCATGTGGGCTTATGTGTTGAGTTCAAGCAATTATATATCTATAGTGAGTCATACATCATATAATAATGCTATTAGAAAGCCAACAAAATTTAATGCCATTTGATAATTATATATAGCGAGGACATTCATACAATAAGATTTGTGGCTTCTCTCAAATACATATGGACTATATTGCTCAAATATTCAATGTAGCGTGGTTGCGACGAGTCGTGATTATTTATTAGGGCTCTTGAAAATTTTACTAGAACGTTGTATTTCAATGAATTTATAGATGTAACAAGTTGAATGATATATAGGGCATAGGGGCCATATTCAATTAAGCATCAATAGGCACTTAAGATGTCTAAATGCATTTTATTACACTGATAACATCAATGGTCCCATATAAGCGTAAATCAAATTCAAACGACTTTAACACACTAGAGGAATCTTTATCAACTTTTATTTTGATGTAACGTCTTATTTCACTATAGTTTTTTTTCCTTTCAATGAAGTTTTTAGCCATAATTATCGACTTGAAGAGTTGAAGAACATGCCATCTATTTACATGTGCATGACAATTAATTGTACAACATACCCTCGAGTCATAAAAACTTAACATTTCCTTGCAAAACTTTGAAACAAAGTAATGAGCTTTCCACTTCCCTAAAATAAATCCAAAAGCAACAATAGTTATTAGGGTACTCGGGAAACTCTATGGTACCTTATTCAGTTCCGTTGGCTACTTTGCGAGTTCGATTTGGGAATCGGGTAGTCACAATCTGGTATTGGAAACCGATTGTGAATACGGGGTGGTAGTGATTTTTGACCGGTTTTCAACGGTACTTTTAATTGTTAACGTTTAAAAAATTATTTTTTAAGATTATAAACATAAATAAACTCATATCCATTCATTTTCTACACCAAAAATACCAACTCCATGCTCTCATTTCTTCTTCACTACACACAATTCTTTATTTAATTTTTATATCATAAATGAATTGTAATTTAATACTTTCACTCAATTAATTGGACGAGTTCGACTTGAACGAGGGCGTCTCAAGCAGTCTCCCATTTCTCACGGAAGTTGGCACCCAAGCCGAAGTTGAAAACACGACAAGAAAAGATGTCGAGCGAGCTTTCGGTTTATTAAAAGCTAAATGAGATATACTTTGGTAACCTGCCTGGTCTTATAAGCCGGTGAAGATAAGGAACATGATGTACGCGGGCATTTTATTGCACAATATGATTTTAAAAGATGACGGAAATGTGATATCACTAGTCTACACAATGAATACTCCGACCGATCCGGTTATTGACGATAATGCCCTTTCGGAGTAGCACAATTCAAGTTTACATTTAAGACTTCGATTTGATCTTGTGGAACATATTGCCAGTCTAAAAATCTCGGATTTGGCCAAAAAGTAGTTTAATTAAGTAGTTATGTATTTTTTAGGAACGATATTGTCTTTTTACTTTATTTGTTTTATGTTTTGTTATATCTATTTAAGTTATGAAATTGGTTATATTTGTGTTTTTAAATATATATATATATATATAATTTAGTTTTAATATAAAAATAAAAAAAATTGAGTACTTTTCCATGTATTTGATTAAAAATGAAATAAGTGCCCCTCATTAGTTGGTATTGTTTAAGTACTTTGGGTATTTCTCCATTTGCCCCCAATACCCTTAAGAATTTAATAGCATCTTATTGTAAAACTATAAAATAATGCCAGGATCACAAGCAATAACACAATTTGATTTTTAAAATTTTTAAGTTTTTAGTCATTACTTTTACAATGACGACGAATATATAAAACTATTGTCGGATGGCTTTAAAGGAGCTTTGAGATTAGAAAAGTAAGTTTAGTAGAAGGAGCTTTAAAAGGTTCTAAAGAGGTGTTATGTGACTTTATTTGACATGTGGTATTGAGATTGAGGTGGCTAAATATGATTGGTTTGGAAATTAAAAAAACACACTCAAACCTCCCCCACTCCCAATGGCCTCAACTCACCCTGCGTCCTTCCGAGCCCACCCTTAGTGTTGTTCGCACCCATAACGCCCTCAAAAAGGTGTTGAGCGTGGTAGTTGCCAAACACCATAACACATAGCTAGACAAAGTATAATAAACTAAGTTATTCTTGATAAACTTTATATGCGAAACAAATATATGGTAGGGGCTTGGATCATCCATGTTGTAGAATAGAGTGGTCACGGCAATAGTTAGGACAAGGGCCAACAAAAAGAGAACTTGAATTAGGGCATAAAGTATAATTTACGGGGTCAAGGTTCACCATGCATAATATTTTTATTCTTTTTGACAAAATTACCATTCTCACTTGATTTCTTTTGAGACATCTGTCACTCTATAGTTGCTTCTTACACTTCTTATTTTTATACTCCTTTGTAGAATAACTCAACCCTGATAATAGTATATATTTTGTATGTTGTGAAGTATATACATATAAGTGTATAAGTATTATAAAATTATTATTAATTTATGATAAAACTTATATTATGTAATGTAAGTTTTTAATTTATAATAGTTGTATAAATAAAATATATAATAATTATAATTGTAAAAAAATGCATTGGAAACCTCAACGTAAATATTTTAACAAATTAATGGGTATACCCGATACCCAACGGGTAATTACCCGACAAATACTTGACGGTATTGGATCGGATATGGAACATGATTTTACAAGCGGGTATACGTATGGAATTACCAATACCAGATCTAAACCCAATCCATTGCCATCCCTAGTCTTATAATTTAGTTTGAGAGTAGTGATCAGTGGATTTATCCAGAAGCATAACTATATTTTAAAAGCATAATTTCTTTTATATACCTATCCTTGATTCCCCAACCTGATTATTAAGAGTCTTTTCTTATAATTATTCCTATATTATTTGACATGTTGAATAATTGGCATGATTCTTTTTTTTCTAACTAGTGGGATTACTGACGGGTTATTGATCGGTATCAGTAGGTATGGTGCCGATACTCAGTATAACGGCACATGTTTTACATCGATCAGAATCATAAAAACGTATACCGGTACCGTACCGATGTTCAGCTAGTATTGATTCGGCTGGTCAAGGTACAAAACTTTTATTGAATCATAGATAAAACTAAATTTATCGTAACAATATATTTGAAATTTTATAAAACATTTTAAACTAACGAAAAGGTAAACAACGTCAATTTATATATAATTTTTTAGGTTACTTTAATGACATGTACATTTATGATTCAGTCAATTGTATATTATTATCATCTACAACTAGGTTTCAAGTGAAATGTATATCGACACGTGAAAAATTTTTTACACGTGGCAATGGTATACTTGATTAGAAAACATTACTTTAGATTATTAAAATAACGAAAAAGTTAAACAATGTAACTTTATATAAACTAAAACTAAACTGAGGCAAATCGTAGATAAAAATAAAGCAACAATATATTCAGAATTTGATAAAATGAATTAAAATAATGAAGGGTAAACATTGTCAGTTTATATAGAAAATAATTATTAGGTAGCTTTGAGTATATGCACATTTGTGTTTCGGTCACTTGTACGTTAGTATTTAGAACTCGAAATTTATATAGAGATGTAGATAAAAATATTTACATCGTAACAACATACTCAAAATTTTATGAAACATCTTTTTTTTTTCAATAAAATCCTCAAAGTTCTACATAACAGTGATGTATAGAACTCATGATCATCATCATCAACCACCTATTATCACCACTCCCCTTATACAACCCTAGACATCCTAATCCCCATTCTCATCCTCTTCTCCAACGTGTTTCTAATTGAAATCGAGATAAAAGGGTTACCACCGGTCAATGCTCATCACTCCCTCTTTAACACTTTAGGACTTGCCGAAAAGCGCATCTGAACCCTGCCGCTGATGCTAGTGTTGTAGTGAAACCCTAGCCGTCATACATGACTTCCATATACCTTATGGTGGAACCCTAGGTGGCGGTGGTGGAGAGAGAGAGAGAAAGAGAGATAAAAAGAGAGAAAGAGAGAGAGAGAGAGAGAGAGTATAGCTGCAAACGATCCGAATGAACACGGACAAGACCTTGTTCGTGTTCGTTTGTTAAGAAGTATATGTGTTCATGAACTGTTCATGAACATTTACCAAACGAGATTTTATGTTCGTGTTCATTTGTTAAAAAATGAATTGTTCGTGTTCGTTTGTGTTTGTTTGTTAATTTTAGGCAACGAACGTTGATGAACACAAATGAGCACAAACTAATGTTCATTAACACAAATGGAAACAAACATAAATAAATAAGCATTCATGAACAAAATATATAATATATTGACACTTATTAAATATTTATTTGCCGTAATTTTGAAGTATTTAAATAAAATATAAAAATTAAAAACACCAATGAACTATCGAACACAAACAAACACGTTACCGAAGTTCACGAACATAAATAAACAAACCTGGCATCTGTTCATGTTCGTTTATTTAACTAAACAAACGAAATTCTTGTTCGTGTTTGTTTGTTTAATAAACGAACGAACGGACACAAACGAACTTCCCGCCGAACGGTTCACATACTGTTTGCCGAACGTTTGATTCGTTTGCAGCCCTAAGAGAGAGTGTTTGCGTGAGATTTATAAAGAAAATTGGGATTGTCCAGAAAAAAATCGTAAGTATGGATTAATGCCAGTCAACGGAGCAAAATTTGGATTATTAAAATCCAATTTCCCTTTAAATTATTTTTATAAGTTAAAAATAAATGTTTTTAATAAGTGGAAGAAAAGAAGAGAAAATGAATTAGAAGGGAAAAGAAGGAGAATGGAAAAAAATATTCAATTAACTATCGTGTTCCTGATTTCGAAGGAAATAAAAATAGAATTAAAAATTTTATGTATTAAAAATCATATCCTTCTAAATCTCTTCATTTTGAAAGGATTTAAAATAAAGGAAATAAATATAAGTTTTCATTTTGTTTATCTTTTTTTCTCTCTATTTTCTTGTAAAAAAAAAATCCTGAAACACGATTCTTTTTTGACATGCTTTTAAGGGGTTGTTTGGTAGCCTCTTAATGACCATTCAGATGCTACCTCTTAATGGTTTAAAACCTCTGAATGAATAAGAGGTAACCTTAAGGCGCTGTTTGTTTTTTCTGGGGGAAAAGGTCTGCAGTCTGCGGACCACATCTGCAGGCATCTGCAGGAGAAGAGGTGGACCAAATGTCTGCAGTCTGCAAGGAGAAGAAGGTTTGTTTTTCTTTCTTATACAAAAACACTTTTCACAAACACCACCACACACTTCTCCTCTCTGCCTCAACTCTCTCTCTCTACTCTCTCTCTACAATTTGCCATAGCACCACCACCACCGCACCACCTCCGCCATCACACCACCGCCATCATCTACCGCCAAGAACAACCACCCACCCCGTCTGCCTTCATCTACCACCACAACCACCCACCCCCGTCGTTCAACCACCACCACCGCAGTCGTCGTTCAACCACCACCACCACCGCAGTCGTATCCAATTTGGGGGTTTTGTTCGATTTAGGGTTTTTGGTTCGATTTGGGGGTTTTGTTCGATGATGATGGTCTCCGATCTCTCTCTACGATATCTCTCTCTCTCACTCTCTCTCTCTACGGTATCTCTCTCACCGATCTCTCTCTCTCTCTACGGTGGTTGCAGGGATGTGGTGGTGATGTATCAGGTGGCTGTGGTGGCAGGGATGTGGTGGTGGAGGTGGGGTGGTGGTAGGGATGTGGTGGTGGAGGTGGTGGCAGGGAAGAAGAGGTCTGTGCCAAGAAGAGGTTCCAAGAAGACATGGGTGAATGTCTGTGTGGTGAAGAGGTCTCGCAGACCTTTTTTAATGAAAGGTCTGCGAGAAAACAAACAAGCTGCGGACTCCAAAACTGTCACACCCTGGCTTTGCGGAAGCGTGGTTAATTTGGTGTGACTTCTTAATACCATAGCTTAACCATAACAAAGCTATATGAAATAAAACCATGCAAGATCATCCATTCGATTAAGTTTTAAAAACCAAATACAATAACATTGTCTTAACGGAAACACATCCTAACGACATAAACATTGTTCAACAAACACAACATAACATAAGCATAGTTTAAGGACTGTGACTTGTCCAGGAAAGAGTCACATTCCCTAAACCCGGATGACCTCGTAACTAGTGCAGCGGGAAAACGTGTTATACCGCGCCAGATCCTTTAATTCCCTGAAATACATGTAAGTTGAAAAATCAACAATAATGTTGAGCGAGTTCATGTGTAAGTGAGTAAATAAACCTTTGTAATTATAAAAATCCTGGTATGTAGCAAATAAGGGAATTGAGATCACCAATGGTTTGCAAGGCCACTGATATGTGTGAAGTGCAAGTAGGGAGACTCAAACCTAGCGGATTTATGCGTTTGGCACAAGGTCACCCCGAGGTCCGTTTCTAGTTTGGCCTGGGGCTGGGCTCGCTACACCCAGATAGATCTACCGCTCCTGTCCCTCGGTCCTACCATGAGGACTAATGGCCTCATGTTGCTCCTACCCACTCACATGATCTAAGTAGTAAACCTCCTTACGCTAACCATACCATGTATAAAGTACTTGTAATCAAAGTAACATGTATTTCACCCCCGTAGTTTAGAAAACTGAAAACAGTTAAGAGAAAAGGGGGACATGAACTCACAGTGGTGCGTCTCTACCAAGTATACCTCCAAATCAAGCAGTTGTGTGACGACCTACACGTACTAACTCTATTAGACGGACGGCCGTGCCTTAGCTTTAAGGTTTAAGTTTTCGGGAAATAGTTAGACAACTATTTCGTGTTTACATTCTGTATACTTGGTAATCATTTTCCTTCCCAAGGATGGGGGATTTAATACATGTGTGTTCGTATAATTTCGAAATATATTATTAAGTCTCACTTAAAATATATTTTATTTCTAATCCCAAATATAAATATTCTTCTCAAAAATATTATATTTTCTATTACACATAATTTTCCCAAAATAATACCTTGAAAAAAATACGCGTTAAGTCATATTTTCTTAAAATGCGTAAGTTACGTTTTAAATGATCGAGTGGTAATAATAATTACCGGTGTAACTTATATATTTATCGTAGAGACGTTCGTATTATTTTGGATTCGTTAACCTTCGATAATATTATTTTTACCCTAAAAATAATACTAGTATTTTCACAAAATAATCATAAACACACATCAAGTGACTTTATGAAAAATATATACTAAATATATATTTACCAAGTTTTATTTTGTGAAATCCCACCTCCGATGTTTTGTAAATAAGTCGTGGCGAAATCTATAATTTGAAAACAAGTCGAAGAGTATTTCTAACACTTATAGTGAAAATAATTCTAAGTGTTATGTTTTTAGAAAAATTTCGCCAGAGTTTCCTCTGTAACCGGAGGTGGCCACGCTCTCAAGCGTATCATTTTCTTTTATAAATCAACCCAACAATTTCCTTATTTAACCAAAACAATGTTCAAGACAACAAACTAGTCAACAAATATATATAAGTCGCAAAAATCACATGAACTTGTGGTTTTCTAATATTATGAAGTAAATCCCATTATTTTTAGCGGATCTTTATATAAATCCATCCGATTTTGTAAAAACCTCGTTTTTAGAGAAATTCCGTTTTTACCATTTCTCGTCATCTTTTACAAAAATAGTTATTTTGTTGAAACTTTGTGCTACACAAGCGTTTACACACTTGTGTGTTCTAAAAATCATTTTTGTTAGTGTAAGATCCATCTTTAGAAAACATAATTTCTTTGATACTTGGTTCTTTGAAAATACCGCTTGTAGATCCGTAGATCTACTAGTTTTAAACACTATTTCACAAGCTAAATCGCTTTTACACAAGTTCATGATTCGTGTGTGGTAGAGTTTCATCCTTTAACCCTTGTTACTCTTAAACAAGCTTTATGTCATAATCCTTGATCATGACCAATCCGGGTTAAACGATGATCCGAGCTACCACAACATAGATCGGGTCCAAATAATCACACAAATCAATTACTACAAGATTTACACAACATATGAGCTTTTAACCATCATTACAAGCATTTTTAGTAAACTTTTGTGTGTCATTTTGTAAGATTACGAGTTTTAACCGTTACAAATCATATTAACCACTTCAAAATAGTTCGAGAGGGTGATTATAGCAACTTACTACTAGCTCGAGGCTAGGGAAGAATCTAAGCGCAAAATGCGAGGATAAAAGCAATAGAGTGAGGTCCTCTGAGTTCCGAATGCACCAAGCCTCCTTGTAGGTGATCCTTAACACTTGAATGATCTTGAAATTGGTTGAAGGAAATCGAAAGATGGATGGTTGAAAGTGTGGGTGTTCGGCCGAGAGCCTTTGAGAGAGAGAGGAGAGTGTTTTGAGTGGTGAGATGTGATGAATGTTATGGAGTGTTAAACCTTGATCTTATAGGCAATTATCACCACCATTATCCAAGGGTTCTTGTGCTTTCTTGATATGGGACAAGAGAAAATAAAATAATCAAGTTTAGGACAAAAGATGTCCTCATGGGGACGGTTTGGTTAGAGTGGGGGGGGGGGGTCCCTAGTTCATTTCCAACCAATTAGTTAGATAATAGTTAGGTTAATCTAGGTTAGTTAAGTGATTAACCCGGTTAGTAGTGTGTTGTGCTTTATTGCGGGTGTTAGGGTATTCAGGGACCCTAACTGGCTCAGAAAAAGATAAGTAATGTTATTAACAATATTTTCATGTTCCGGGTATAGTCCGGTTGTTCGGTTGGATAGTAATCCGTTAAAGCGCTTAACAAAGCTTTAAAGTGTCGTTATTATTACTTTTAGTGACACAACTTGTTCCTCCAAAGTGTCGGGAATATTTTCCTCATGTCTTGGCACTTTATTAGGTAGCTTAATGCTGAATTATTAGGTAAAGTGCTGAATTTTGTACTTAGAGCACGTTTTAGGCACATCCAGTCATTGTAACTTATTCCTAGAGACGCAGTTCTACAACCCTTGTATCCCTACACTCACCACTAGTGTAGTAAAATATTTCTGGCTCATACAGGCCTTAGAGGCAGTGTCTGCCTGATGCTGGCTTTATCAGCATGTTCAATAGGTTATCCGTTTATAGTGCTACTGTGCTTTTTGTGCATCATGTTTGTCACTAAGGTTCAGCATGTAAATAATGTAGTGACGGTAAGTAAAGTATGATGCAGGTATATGCATGTATCAGTATTCAAGTAGCAGTTTATCCACAAGATTAAGCAAGCACAGTAATTAAGCAGTAATTAATTATTAATTAAGTCGTACGGATACCTGGTTTAGTGAGGGTTGTCACAAAAACTCTGCGCGCGTCTGCGCGGCGCAGACATAAGTGGCCAGAAGTGATTCTGGCCAAAAAAACAAACACCACCTAAGTCTGAATGGTTAAGAGGTAACCTCTTAATGGTAAATCATCACATGTCACATTCTTCTACCTTCTCATTGGTAAAATTCTTAATGGTTCCATTAAGATGTAGCCTCTTAATGACCAGTCAGAGGCTACCAAACAGTCCCTAAATCTTTCTTTTCCTTCGTTAATTGAAACTTGGGAACAAAGTGATAACGGCTTAATTAAATATTTTGACCGATTACAGGGACATGAAAGACTGATTAAGTTTACAATAAGACAAAAATATAACAAGTACAATAATTGTCAAACTAGTAAATTATGTGAACGATCCTTGTTATTATTTATTATTATTAAAACAGATCATAAAAACCACAGTAAAACAAATGTTTTATAGTGTATAACTTTCTTTTTTACCCCATAATTTTAAGAAATTTAGCATGTCACCACTCCATTTAATAATTTTTTTTTCTTTTAACGATTTACAATATAGCCCCTAAAGTTTAATAAAGTTAATTACACCTCCGGAACTTAACCACTTTTCGTTTTATATGCTATTTTTTTACGCATAGTCTTCGTGATGTTACCGTATTGAGACCGTAATGAAGCAAACCAATACTAGCCAAATTCTCACCACAACGTGTGGAGCAAAAATATTATTATATTTAATTATTAATAAAACCAACGGTTCCTTTTTTTAACTTATAGTATTTCAAATGTATCATTGCAGCGTGTTTATTTTATTGAAGTGTGGTTTATTTTTTCTAATTAAAGAACGTGTGAAAATATTTGTAAATATATCGTTACGGCGTGTTTATGTTATCTACGTTTTGATAAAAGTTTTGTTAAAAAACGAACGTGTCAAATATAGTTAATATTTTCTTTCCTTTGACAGTTTGAACTGATATCGTCTGAACAACACTTGGAATCGTGTTCTAGTAAAATTTCGTTACAACGAATTTGTATTGTACTCGCAGGAGTAGAGTTTTTTTTTTATCATAAATAATATACTTTTGTAATGTCGCTATTTTCTCGCAATTTTGTGCGCCGTAACGCGTGTAGCCTTATTACTAGTTTATATAATTTATTCCTTTTGACTTTCAAGCTTAAAATTATTAGTTTGGTCCTTATGTACCTTTTAAACAAAACGATAAACATATATTCTTTTATTATTTTCAAATATGAATCTTATAAAATATAAATATAACATTACTCTATAATCTATATGATATTGTTACTCTATAATCTATATGATATTATTTAAAGACAAAATATTATTCTCAAATATGAATCTTATAAAATATAAATATAACATTACTCTATAATCTATATGATATTATTTAAAGACAAAAGTACATATCCAAGCTAGAGGATGGATCAAGTTGGATGTGTTTCCACGTGATAATCTATGGTGTGGGCCGATGCCTGATCTTCGAAGATCCAACTGTAAAGAAGATGAAAACTTAGGGGTTGTTTGTTTACCTCTTAACGAGGCTCTTAATGGTTCAGACTGTTTGTTTCACGAGCAGATGTCTGAATGATTCAGACATTTGCCTCTGAATGGTTAAGATTTATACAAAGTCTGAATGGTTAAGACCTCTAATCTGAATTGGTCAGACATTTGCCTCTGAACGGATAAACATTATACAAGTTCTTAATGGTTCAGACCTCTTACTAGTTAAGCACTTAATGATTCAGACCTCTTACTGGTTCAGAACTTAACCATTCAGATGTTGCCAAACAGCCCCTTAGTTTTCGATTAATCGTTAGTCATTTTTATTTGTTTCTTTCTATTTAAAGTGTTAAGTTAAATGTATGAAATAAATAATTTTTTGATGATGTTTATGTTGTAAATTTGGCTATAATAATAAGATTGTTTGGTGAACTAGATTTTGATTTTTGATATTTTTCAAAAATTGTATATCAATATTATACTTAAGTTAAAACTATTAACGTTTAATTAACGGGGCGGTGGTCCATTGACAAAGGCAAACCTTTAAACGCCTAGGTTTAGGAGGGTGGGGTCTTGGGTTCAACTCCCATATACGACATGATTAAAAGAAAATTTTCCGTTAAAAAAAACTATTAACGTTTAAATAATTACGAAACTAAATAAAAAGTCAACAATAGTTGTATTTCATTATTTTAACCAGATATAAAACAAATAGTGTTTTCCTAAAAAAAAGGTATAGTGATCTTTGTTTACCTTTTTATCTAGTTCCACATTTTTTTCCCACTTTTAACCAGATATAAAACATATAGCGTTTACTTTAAAAAACGTATAGTCATCTTTGTTTACCTTTTATCTCGCTCCACATTTTTAAACACACTTTTTTTTACTACATAAAATCGAGTGTTTATTCTCTATAATTTAAGTATCATACTGGTATTTAAAAAATACTACTATTTTTAAGAAATATTTGTGTAATTATAGATATAACCATGCGCAATCATACATAATTGTGCGTTATTATATATGAGGGTGTGTGTTGCCGTAACATATATATTGAGATTTTTCACATGCAAACATGACTTGATACATACATAATACAGATCATTTCTCTATAAGTATTCACTTATAGTGGGGATTGTTCATGGTTCAGGGATTGGACCAGAAATAGACCGGACTGAGAGTCTGATGTCACACCACAAAAACGTTGCAGCGGAATATTAAACGTAGTGGTGACGGAAGTTGGTGCCCATTTATACCTTGTCGGACGATGCATTCTTTTGTTGGACTTTTTGACATATTTTAAAACATAAATATTAAACATTACATTTTAAAGTCACGATACAACCACATAAGTTAAGTTGTTTTGATCCTCGCGGATCTTATTACAAACGTCCCAGATAGTTTAAAAGTTGTCCAACATATTTACACAAAACAACATGCATCATCAACCACAAGATACGCCATGATTTCCCGAAGCCGAACTCAAGTACCTGAAGAACACGTTAAAATCAAGTGTCAACACAAAGGAAGGTGACCTCAGTTATTCGTTTACCAACAATTTTATTCCAAGGAAAACTTTCTGTTTTGGTGTTTATTTGGAAACATCCATATAATTTTGAAAGTCCATTTTACTTCCTTATTAAAATCCATGGGCCTTCCGTCGCAGTTTCAAGATCCCGGCAATATTGTTACTACCCAGGTTTTTGTATATTAAATTATTGCGTCAATTTTCAGACTCGTATGTTAGCTAGACGATACGAACTATATTAACCATGCATGGATAATCAATGCTAGACAATAAACAGAATCAAAATTCGTCGCTTGACTTGACACGGGGCGACCGGTCACGACGGAGTTGTCAACCCGATAGATCTACCAACAATTCCTCGCGTACATTACTTAAATGATTAAACGACATCATGGGCGCAGGGTCCTATCTCAATGAACCATATGATGCCTGCCTCACGTACAATATATATATCCTACTAATATGACAATTTAATACACGATGTTATATGAATTCCCCTGTCACTCAAATGTTGAGACCCAGTCCGGAATTCATCCCCAATTCGTACGGTCGTGTTTCGCTTAGGAAAATACCGTACTTTCAATATTCATTCATCAAAAACGTTTTACTTCAAAACGTATGACTTATCAAATTTCATATATTTTCAACTAAAATATATATTTTATATTAAAAGGTATGTTTTATTTCAAAAACATTATTAAACCCTTTTATTGACGTGTTCTACCCCCAAAATATATACAAAGCAGTAAAAAGAGGGGTTTATTGACACTCACCTTTGGGTGCGTATTTTAATATCGCAATCCCAGATATTGATTTTCTACACGTCCTAATATAGGAACGATTATAAATCAATATACATAACACCAAAATCCTAAGTTTCTCCGTTTCTTAGAATTATCACATAACTTTGAGATTTTCTCGAAAAGTTGTCATTTTTTATTATGTTGGCACGTTAATATATATATATATATATATATATATATATATGAGTTCATAGAGTTAGGATCCTGTAAAAAATACTAAAAGTGTGAGAAGGATAAGAAAGAATCTACACCATTAGATTTTTGATCTAATGGTTTAGATTAATAGGGACCAAATTGTAAAATTTGTTTTATTTTTTGGACTGAATTGAAAATTATAGGGGTAATAAAGTCTTTTAGATCCATTCAAAATAGGTAACTGTAATCAAAATCCCTATAATCTCTCTCTCTCTCCAATCGCACGACCAGAGAGCTCTTTCTCTCTCTTTCTTCTTGAGTAGCGAAGAAGATGGATGTTGATCTGAACCAGCGACGGTTTGGGTTTCCGGTGTGAAGGGTGGTGATCGGAGACTGAAGAATACGGCTGAGGAACGAAGGCCGACGACGGGCGATGTTGATGTCCGATGGGGAATTACGGTCCGACGCTCGGAGGAGATGACTGCGAGCGGCAGCGGCGACGGCGAGATGTGTAGTTACGTGGTAGGACAATTATCGGTGGTGCAGCAGTGGTGGTGCCGGAAGTGGCAGTGGTGGTGCCGGAAGTGGCGAAGATGATACAGATGTGTTATTTTTTTTTACTGAATGGTGTTATATCTTGTACTGAATGGTGTTATTTTGTGTACTGAATGGTGTTTTTTTTATTTTCTGAATGGTGTTTTTTCCTTTTCTGAATGGTGTTTTTTTTCTTTTCTTAATGGTGTTTTTTTTTACTGAATTGTGTTATATTCTTGTACTGAATAGTGTTTATTTTATTTACTGCTGAATGGTGTTTTTTTGTGCTGAATGGTGTTATTTTTGTGCTGAATGATGTTTTTTTTTTTTGCTGAATGGTGTTAAATTTTGTGCTGAATGATGTTATTTTTGTGTGAATGGTGTTTTTTTGTGCTGAATGGTGTTATGTTTTGTGCTGAATGATGTTATTTTTGTGTGAATGGTGTTTTTTTTGTGCTGAATGGTGTTATATTTGTGCTGAATGATGTTATATTTTTCTGAATTGTGTTATATTTAAAACACCATGTATGAACATGCTCTGAATGGTGTTATATTTATGGACGGTTATTTTCCTTAAATCAAGGATTTTCTCTCTCCAAATCCTTAAATCAAGGATTACCATATTTTGAATTTGTTAATTAATTTACAATCTTACCCTTTTCAATTAATTTAGATCTAATGGTTGAGATTCTTTCTTACCTTTCTCACACTTTTGGTCTTTTTTACAATAACTCCACCCTGAGTTCATATACATATATATATTTTTATGATTTTTGCGACTTGAACGATTTTATTGGTGACCATTATTGTGTAAATCCGTTAGCTCTCCCGTTTATACGCAATATAGCTACGATTTGCGCGTCGTAATATATATACATAAACGTTCATAGAATTTAACACCGAACACGCAAAATATTACTAACTTATCTATTTTGTCATTTTTAAAGCAAATATACATAAAACATCTCATATGTACCAAATTTCATGCTCAACAAACAAGTTACACATTTAACGCAATTTTACCGTTTCTACCGCACAAAACGTACATGCATACATGTATAGTCTAAATTTCCCATTATCAAATTAACACTTAACATATTATCACATTTACATGTTTAAATTACTTAAAACATTTTATCACATAAGGTTCACTCAAAATTTACCCATACTAGTGTTCATCGAAAAATGCGTATTTTAGCGATTCGGTAACGTTTTCGGGCGTCGGAAGTCACGTATGACCAACCAAACACCCAGTAAACTTAAAATTAGTTAAAATACTTATTTTTAGACAAAAAAATCAGTTTATTTACTGATCTAAATCAGTTTTACAAAAATAACTCGAAAAGCCGATTTTTAACCGTTTTAACGCGTCGTTTTGCGTCAAACGTTACTATAATCATCCAAACTCGAAACGACTTGATATTTTAACACAATACATGTTATTTACTGATTAAAACAATAGTTATAATCAGATTAGTGCAGTTTTTGTATAAGTCACATAAATCCTGCGATTTCACGTATTTTACAACTTTTTATGCACCATGTACAACATGCAAAGCTAGCAAACATTATGACAAAGTTATAAGTCAATAAACACTTTAAAATAACTTCATTTTAGTGTTTATAATCTGTTCATAACTGATTTTTACTCAATCAAACTTAAATCATCTTTTTAAGATCATATATCATGATGCATGTCTAAGTATATGCATCTAGTATGTTCATATCAAAATTTTATCATCTAATATGATCTTAATACATCAAAATCTCACTAACATCTTATTCTTTCAAACATCATACATAACACCTTAGATCCTTCAATCATTCATGTTCATTCATACTCAAATCTTTTACTTTTATGATTACACATCAACTTTAACATACATGCATACACATGTACATACATATATATACGAAATTTATACACACATATACTTCCAAAATTTCACTTTTAAATATTTCACTTTCAAATCTCTAATCTCTTTAGAACATTCTTATTTGACAACTAACAATTCCTTTAATCATCTTATTTTTCAAGAAATAAAACAAATCAAGATCTTTTCATCAACAATCAAAATACAACTTATACACATACATACACACATAATCGGCCAAATAT
Source organism: Helianthus tuberosus (assembly GCA_030545235.1). NCBI lineage: Eukaryota > Viridiplantae > Streptophyta > Magnoliopsida > Asterales > Asteraceae > Helianthus > Helianthus tuberosus. The sequence continues at coordinate 33,027,131 of CM060447.1, read as the reverse complement.
ACACACATACACACACCCATTTTTATTTTATTCAAAACTCATTTGTTTGAAATTTTCAAGTTTATGTTTAGATTCAAGAACAAGAGAAATTTTCACTATCATCTTCTTCACCATGAATCAAGAGCAAGATGGAAAAGAAAATATGTTATACCTTCAAGATTCTTAGTGGGTTTTAAGATTTATGATGACGTGAAGCCTTGTTCTTGCTCCAATCTTCTTGAAATCACTTCTAGACCTTCTTGAAAGCTTGAAATCACTTTGAAATGGACATGATTCTTCAAGATTTGATTTTGAAAATGAAATGGTGGTGTGCAAGGGGGTGTTCAGCCGTGAATGAACAAGGGAAGAAAGAGAGAGTGAGTTTTGAATCTTGTCTTGGAATTGTGAGTTTATGGTGCACGCATTCAAGATTAATCATTACTTACAATCTCAAGAATGGACAAGTGTCCAAAGTGCAATATTCTAGAGAGTGTGGGCAGCCCATATTGCCGCCAACACACCTCCCTCACACATACGTTTCCTATACATACATATATTATATGTAAATTTGAGTTAAAACAGGTATTTTACCGATTACCAGGTATTTTATCTAGCGTTTTAATCCCGTTTTAGTGCGTTTTAAATTATTTTTATCATTCTATAAGAATAATCACTTAAAATTATTACTGAAATAGTTACCAGTTGCCTTGACGGGCTGCGTTAACAGCATTTTGTTTAATTCGTGCATTCGAAAAATAGAGTTTCTTAGCGTTTTAAATTATTTTTCCACACGGATATGATTAAATTTATTATTCTAATCATAACAGACTATTTTTAGGATTTTAACACTGATCGGGTGGTCACCGACGTTCGTTTCGCGTTTTAAACGTTACGCGATAAGCATTAGTTTTATCGTTGCCAACAAAATTTTCATACACATCTAAATTTACCAATACATCAAATATCATATATTAACATCACAATCAGTCACAAATAGTCATGTTACATGTTCACTACACAGATTACTATTGTCCGGTACGGCCTGAGAGGCCGGGTGTCACATCTGAGACCCATAACTTGAAATAGACAGGGATTGTTCATGGTTCACGTCACGTGTAAAGTTTCTATCCAAAGACTGAACCAAGTTTTTGACTATTTGGTTTCGGTTTGGACCAGTTTTGGTTTGTCAGTTTATATTTTTTAGAATTAGACCGACAACTGCTGGGCTGAAATTATGGGTTGGGCTGTCACATCGTTATATGTAGACATATACCATAAGGCCCATAACTTTATTTACAACCTTGCAGTTTGAAGCCCATTATGATGAATACTGATAAACCGGTTGTGCTTAGAGTCAGAGATGAACATTTCGTTTTTTTCTAGGAATCGAAACCAGTTCCAAACCGGTTTTTTCTTGGCAAACTCAGCAACCCCCTTCACCTCCATTAACCACCACAATCATTTAATTGGGAACTCCAACATTTACAGCCTCCTCCTCCTCCCTGATGTGCTGAATGCGGTCTATAAAAAAACTACTAACCTAATCTAGACACCCTAATTTTAAATTTATAAACTAAGACTCTCTAAATGTTAGACCACTGACAAGCAAGTGTACCTATCGTACGTAGTAAAGCCTAATGAAGTCCGAGTATCGACCCACGAGACACTAGCGACGCTAAACTAGACTCTGACTTAACTAATTACTTAATTGGTTCTAATTCTACTAAAGCTAGTAAACAAGAGAACAAAGCAAGCAAACAAGATGGTGAAGTGACAGGAAGCAGACAATGATGAGAAAGAACTACCCAGGCTTCGAATCCCTATGACCAACCCATGACCTTAGTCCTGACCAATGGCTAAAGCTCCGAATCTACCCAGAAAACACTCGCTAAGGATGATCAACCAAAATAGAAAATGGAATAGAGTGATGAAGTGCTAAATTGGAAACGACTCGAGCTATCGACACCGAATCCCACGATTGTCAGATTAAAAACAACTATGGTGCTAAAATCCTCCGGTCATGAAGCTAAACCTGTAAATAACTGAAAACCTAGGAAACCCTAGACGCGAATAAGTAGCCGGATCCGAGCTATCAGCCACCCAAACTACCAAACAACGCCTAGCTAATAACCTAGCAATCCTGACTCGTCGCTAGAGTTGCCAGAAAAGGATGCACACTATACTCAGTTGATTTTAATTAATTTAGTTAAACTTGAATTATCTCTAATCTCAAGCTCTAGACCGGAAACCTAATAGATTAACGAACCTAGAATGATGTAAATAGTTCCAGACTAAACTAACAAGATCACCTAACCAAACAACCAATCACAACCAAGACAAGCATACAAATTCATAAACAATCATAAAGCATGAATATGTAAATCATCCCAATTCAATCATTAATCAAAACCGAATAGTCAAAACATTAAATCATAGTTCATCTAGGCCCAGGTAGTTAAAGAAATCTAGCCAAGAAACATAGCCAAAAAAAAGAAACGAGTCTCAAACGATAAGCAAATAATATTTAATAGTTTGTAGAACACAAAGTCTAACAAAACCAAAAAAAATAATAAATTGCAAAACCAAATCCGAATCTTAAATCGCGGCTTTAAATCTTGATCCAATCACTTTCTTTTCTTCTCCTATGTCGTATGGCTTCTTTTATATGTTTTTCTTTTCGTCTGCTTCCCTAGTAGTCCTAGGTCTTGTCGCCACCAACTTTTGGTCTGCTTCTAATCTGCAATTGCTAGCCCAAAATCCCTATTAATAGCCCAAATATTCATCCTTTCTTGCGAGCTATTAAATCCAACCCATATATACTAGTTTGTTGCAACGTAGCCCAATTAGTGCACCACATTTAATTTTACAAGCCCAAGTGAGTATTAAGTGTAGTCCCATAAAAAAAAACACAGCCCATCTTTCGTTGTAGCCCAACTTAAATTTATGAAATAAACTCACCATTTTTTTTTTATCAATCTAGAATGTGCTGTGCAAGATAAATGTAATTAACTAGAATTTACACCCGCGCTTCGCGGCGGGATAACGTTTTTTTAAAGTTGCACATACGTCAAAACGTAACTTAAATTTTGTACCACATGTAACTAAAGCTAAACACATAAAACTCGATTACAAAAGTATTTAGAAAGTTAAAGGGTTGTCAGTGTCAATGCCGAAAGTTGAGAAAACACAAAAAAAAATTATGTCGAAATGTAAATCAACTTAAGTTTATATCCACACGTAAATCAAAATAAAGACGTAAAACTCGATTAAAAAGTATTTAGAAAGTTAAGGGGTTGTAAGAGTCAATGCTGAAAATTAAATGTTAAAAGTAAAAAAAAAAACAAAACAAAAAATTATGTCGAAACGTAAATCAACTTAAGTTTATATCGACACGTAAATAAAAATAAAGACGTAAAACTCGGTTAAAAGTATTTAGAAAGTTAAGGGGTCGTAAGAGTCAATACTGAAAGTTAAAGGTTAAAAGTAAAAAGAAAGAAAACCAAAAAAAGACAAAAAAGGAAAAAAAAAGTTACTGCAAAATAAAGACGTAAAACCCGGTTAAAAGTATTTAGAAAGTTAAGGAGTCGTAAGAGACAATACTGAAAGTTAAAGGTTAAAAGTAAAAACAAATAAAACCAAAAAAAGACAAAAAAAAAAAAAGGGAAAGTTACTGTAGTTACTGTAGCAGTGCTACAGTGAAAACCAAGTTGTTCTTTAATATATATATATAACTAGAGTTATCCGCCACCCGCGTTGCGGGGTACTAAACAGAAATTTTTTTATGTACGCATTTATTTCGGTTAGTTATACATGCTACTTATAACATGATATAAAAAAGATACATCGAGTTAACTAAGTAAAAAAAACACTATCATAGTTATGATAAAAAAAAATAACTAAAACGATGGCAAGCGTGTAATTTAGAGTTGGGGGCAAAACTATAATTTGTCAGGACCAATTAGCGAGTGCTAGGCAGCTGTTTGGCACGAATAAAAACTAAACTGAGTCAACCAAGTAAAATATAACACTACCATGGTTTTGCCCAAAAAAAACAATGGCAAGATTGCAATTCTAGATGGGGTAAAATCGTAATTCTAAACTGGAGGTTATTTTGAACTGAGGGCAAAACCATTTTTTTATTTTGAGTTGGGGCAAAATCGTAATATTTTTACTGAGGGAAAATCGTAATTTTTAGCTGGGGGCAAAAGAAATTTTTTTATTTTGAACTGTGGGTGAAATTGTAATTTTAAACTGGAACCAAATTGTAATTTGGTAATACTGTAGCTGGGGGCAAAAATATGTATTTTTTTAACCAGAGGAAAATCGTATTTTTTAACTGAGGGCAAAAACATAAATTTAAGCTGGGAGCAAAACATAAAAGGAAATTTCGAACCGGAGGCAAGATCATAATTTTAAACAGATGATACAATCGTAATTTGATAGGAGTTATAAATAACTATATTATGAAAAAAAAAAAAAAAGGTTGGCCGTCACTTTTGGCCAACCAAATGGATAAACTATTCCCGCTATCCTTTTGGTTTTGTATGTATGGAAATTCAAGACCTACACAATGCTACTAAGGATTAAATTGATAATTTATTGCAACATTAATTCCATTCTTTCAATTTAACTCGTAAGGTTCTTTTTTTATCTTTTAATTAATTAAACCACTAATTAATTACATCCAACTAGTTTAATTAACCAACCATTAATTGTTAAGTAAATTGTATAAAAACAACTTTTAACTTACTCAAAAGTGTAGGAATATTTATATAAAAATATGTATATTTTAGAGCACATCACTCCCCCATGTTGACATTATCCGTAACCTGTAACAACGCCAACCGCATTTGGAAGTTTCCAAAAGCCTGTTGAATCCGACTCAATCCATTATGTATTCCAACCAACATTTCATTGATTTCCAAATGTAGAATCATAACCTCTAAATCTACTTGTGCATAAATCTGTACACCACCAATCGGATTGATGTCCATATTAGGAATCAGTTGCCTGGCAAACGGGTCGGGTCGGGTCATGGGTAAAACGGGTCATGTCACACCCCCAAAATCCACACGCGGAGTATCACCGCTTGGAGGCGTGACTGACCAGGATCAAACCAGTAATCATATTGAACAAGCAAGTAATTAATTGTAAAAGTCCAACCAACACAATTAGTGTCCAAAGCAAACATAGTTTGAGTTATGAGCGGAAGCATAATATTTAAAACCAAAACATAAGTTTAAATATCCAAAGGTTTAACATGGCACACAGCTGTCCATGTCCCACAACGACACTCCCCATGCAAGCTCCAGTTGTGTACCTATTGACCTGCAAAGCATGTAGTAACGAGTCAACAATAATGTTGAGCGAGTTCACAGTTGGGTGTTCGTTTTAAGTTGTTCCAAAAATAGTTCCTTTAACTGGCATCCCTGCCGTGGGGGTTACCCCATAGTTGAAAAACGTGATTTGTTTAACCCATTAACTCTGACAATCCAGCCGTGAGGGCTACCCCATGATAGTTATCTGGCATTTCGGCCGTGGGGGCTACCCCATGTATATACTAGACTCGTTACCATATCGACTGCTGACTGAAGTCATGTTTAAGTGCCCTGAACTGTCAATGTCTATCAGCATTGACGTGCCCAGATCCATTAGTTCACGCTCGTCCTCTGCGGCACGGTGTGAGGCTTGTCAGACCTAAATAGCGCTATCTAACTAATGACCCGCTCGCCATTGGCCCGGCGATTAAGTCGATATAAAAAGGAGGGACTTCGTGATAGAGTTTTGGTCTAGTAAAGTTATCTGTCCGTGAGGACGATGAATTACATTCCTGAACCATTACTGTCCTACCCAAGAAAGGACGAGGAATCCATATTCCTTAACCCCATTCCCAACCCCTGGGAATCCCATGCTTTGTAGAGTGTGAACTCACCTTGGTTTGCTCGGCAGATACACAGAAAGGTCAAGTCTAGATGCTAGTGGTCAACCACGTCCTAACATGGTTACCATACAAGTCAGGTTTTGGTTTCAAGTAGTGCACATAAGTATCACATAAGATAGCATATAAGAAACACACACAGATCATGGCAACACACATCATCACGTTCAACACTTAAAACGTATTCAAGATTGGGCTCGCACAAGCTTAATGGCCTTGTGCGAGTCATCCTTTGGAGCCCAATACTACCCGAACCAATGTCAAGAAACCCAAACAAAACTATATGCATAACCACAACCCAATCAAATAAATCGAAGCCTTGTGCGCGCTGATTGGGTTGTGCGATCAGACTTGGCCCAACCCAACATATATACCCGGCCCAACCATTGCAACTTGTGCGATCCAAACATCTTGTGCGACTGTGAGTGTCTTGTGCGACTGGACTCCTTGTGCGATCAGATCAGATCTTGTACGATCTGATCTTGTGCGACTAGGAGTCTTGTGCGACTGAGCTTGTGTGTTTGGTCTTGTGCGACTGAAGCCTCTTGTACGATCAAGAGACTTGTGTGATCAGTTACAATTTTCCTAATTTCATGCAATCAATTACCAATCCCAATTCAATTTGTTTGACCCAATTAACAGTTTCCATATTATAATAACTCAATCAACAATTTCTTATTTTTCCAATCAACATACAATCGATCAAACTAATCAATTATCATCTAATCCATAAGAACCCTAATCATTTATCAAGCATAACTATTAAGCATAACAACTAAATATGACAACTCAACACTTATTCAAGCCTGATACATCACAGCCGAGTATCATTATTCGAACATAACATCATAGATCCTTATTCTGATCCGATTTCATGGACATGCAATCGATTATAAACATTTGATTCTAAATCATCATGCAACCTAAATCGCAAGCAAGATATGATAGTCGACTAACATTATCACACACATCCGATTACTAATACACATCTCGATTTCATCTTACACATGTGAACCGATTTTCAAGACATCAATATTAACAATTTACATTATCATTAATCGTGTATCATTTACAAATCATCACATGAGACATGTATAATCACATAACATAACATCAACTAATAATGAAACACTAACCGGTTAAGAAAGGGTAACGAGAATGATCCGAAAAAGAGAATGATCCGAACACTATGATCTTCGATTTGAGAGAGAGTGAGTTGCCGTCAAGTTTGAGAGGAGAGAAAGAGAGAGCTAGGGTTTGTGTGTTTAGAATGTTTGTCAAACAAATGAGGAGTATGCCCCTACCCCTAACTGTTATGCGCAAAAGAGAAAGAGTGGGCCAAACCCTCACTGGGCTGCCCATTGATCCGAATACAAAAGTGTAGCCCAAATGGGCTTGTGCGATCGGATGAGTGTTGTGCGTTTGGGTCGTTTATATACATACATACATTACACCAAGCACGTATCAACATAACATTCATATAATCATTCACTGATGTATTGCAAAATACATCTTTTATTCGTGTATAGTTTGTATAGATTTCCGTTATTTCTAGTTTCGTTTTAGTTAGAATTGCGTGCTATTGATTATTTTGTGTTTTGGCAGGTCCTGGTGTAAATGGAACGAAAATGAGTCATAATTAAATAATCAGCCAGTTGGGCAGAGTGGTGTGCCAGGGACCGAAGTAAAATTGCCGCATAAAGTTTGGGCTGCTAAGATACCCATCAGACACGAAAGCTGCTCTCATTTGATATTATTATTATTAGAGTATTTTGTGAGCCATGAAAGTGCAGCCACTTATGTGAATGTGATGGAGTTTGGGCATGTGGACAATAATGGATACATTACATCATCCCTAATCTATACATATACATATAACAACAGCCTACGAAAAGATCATATGCATATGTAATTCTTTTGAGGGCTGTCATCATTAATATTTGGAAGCGACAACAGTATTGGACCAGAACATCTAAAAGGAGAGCAAGACAGTTGGTGGCATTTGTTGTCAACTGGGCCAAGCCCAATGACACGAAGACAGAAGGCTGCCATATTGATTTAGGAGTATTATTTTGAGGGTGGAAGTTAGACGGCAAAGATATAAAAAAAACCCATACGACAAATTGGAGGAGGTTACGAACCAACAGAACCCTAGGCGACGTCTGGAGCAGTTTTCGAGCATTACAAAGAGTTGGAGCTTGCGGGAATCATAAGGTTGAAGCTAGGAAGCGTGGAAGTGAAGATTGTTCGGGTTCTATCTCCCGGTTTTCTTTAATTTCGTGTTTTCAATCTTTTTCCATGAATTCTTGTTTTGAATTTGATTTGTTTATGTTAGACAATATGTTTCTTGGCTAAACCCTAGATACTACCTAGACAAGATGATAGTTTGATTAAAGTTTGGATTTTTAATGGTTATTTATTGTTCGTTTATGGATTGATTCTTGAAAGTAAAGTGTTTTAGAATTTCTGATTTGGTGCACATGCATGCTTGACATTTATTTTATTATTGTTTGTTGCTTCATATGATCCTTGGTGACGGTCTTTATCACATAATAGGGTTATATTAGGGTTCTTGATTTAGGTGACTGTCTATATCACGTAATAGATCATTAATCCTTTAGGGTGAAAATCTAGTAAGTAACCTTAGAAGTAATATTTGGTAATTTAATAAAATCAAGTGTTCTGCTTAACTTGTCGCTGAGAGGCTCGAGTTAGTTATTAGGTCGCAGTGCAGTATATATTTAAGATAGGTTTTGAGAGAAGTCGATCTTATTTCCCTAATTGCATTTGTGTCTAGTAAACCAAGTTAGAACCTAGAATTGCCTTAGATTATCGCGCTGAGAGGTAGATAGTCATATTAGGGCACTTTTAGAATCGTTAGAGGACTGAGAGGAAGTCTAACAGTCGGTAATCACAACAGCCTTGTAGGGTTTCCTAGGTTTCTTCCTGAGAAGGGTCGGGAAGTCTTAGCATTGAAATACCTTAAGGTTTAGTATTTTACGATCCCGGCTCCATACAACAATAATTCCGTTAGAAGTCCATTCCCATTCAAACTGGATTCGAGTCTAGGTAGTCGTTAATCTCATCTGAATACATCCCTAGTTTTCGTTCGTGTCTTAGTCTAAGTCTAGTTAATTAATTAGGTTAATATAGATTTCCTAGTTTTTCAGTAACCCCCCCCCCCCCCTCAAAACAATTAAACAAGTTTAAGTCGCGTCTGTCAGTGTCTATTAGAGTCTAGCTTACGTAATACATAGAGTCTTAGGGTTCGATACTCGGACTTGCTTAGGCTATACTACATTGACCGGTACACTTGCCGGTTGTGTGGTTTAGGTTTTAGAGAGTCCTAGTCTATAAATTTAAAACTTATAGTGTCTAGATTAGAGAGTCTAATTTAATTTGTTTTTATAGTCTGTTTAGCACACATCAAGTTTTTGGCGCCGTTGCCGGGGACTCTTGGCGATTGCGTTTATTAGCTTTGATAGACCTAATTGATATATACGTGCTACGTGTTTTCTTTATTTTGTTGAGTCTTTGTCTTCTCTTGTGTCTCGGTAACTAGTGTTTGCTTTTCTTGTGTTCAGGTTTTTGCTAGTAGTGGATGCCACATCTGCGCTCGCACGGACCACCGTCACCAATCAAGCAGTCATCATCTCAACTGGGCGAAGGCCCATAGGTTAGTTCTTCATCTTCGCCTATTTTTCCAGATTTCGACACCAATCTAATTCCCGTCCCACCACCTTCACCAAACCATTCACCTAAGAATACCCCACCCTGTAGTCCCACTTCTAGTACCTTTAGTGAACCAGAGAACGTAGATCAAATGGCCAACAATAGGCAAACCATCCATCAGCAGGCCACTCAGAATTTCACCGGCCTTGCTTCACCCATCACCGTCCCACCCATAGTGAACGAAAATTCATGGCAGATTCCGTCTTATGCCATGCAGTCTATCACCAATAGTATCCAATTCCATGGCCGGGACGATGAGGACGCCCCGGCCCACATCAACCGTTTCTCTAGGATGCTAGCTACCTTTAACCTTAGCGGTGCACCCAATGATGCCACCTACTTACAGCTTTTCCCGTTCTCATTAGCCGGCCGTGCGGCTACTTGGTTGGACTCTCAACCAACCGGTACTTTTACCACTTGGGCGGGGCTTCGTCAAGCCTTTTTGAATAAGTATTTCCCGCCCGCAAAAGCCTCACGTCTTAGGGACCAAATCCACTCCTTCCGCATGGAGCCCGACGAGCCTTATTACCTTGCTTGGGAGCGTTTCCAAAACCTTTGTGCTCGTTGCTCCCAGCATGGTCTTTCTGATTGGGCTTTATGTGAGAAATTTTATAACGGTCTTACCCAAGAGACTAGAGATAGGTTCGATACCAATGCGGGGGGGCATATGATGGGTATACTTACAGTTGCTGAGTGTTTAGAGCGTTTTGAGGCATTTGCTCAATCTCAATCCCAATCACGTTCCGATCAGAGGTCTCAAAGTGGTAATTCAAATACCACTACTAGTGCACCCGCCCGAGGGGTGAACCATGTCACCATGGACCCTAGTTTAGCCTCTGTTTTGGAAAACATCACTCGAGAGCTTAAGGAGATTAGAGCTAAGGTTGATAAGTGTGAGTTTTGCCGAGGGGGTCACGATACGAGTGCGTGTCCTTTGCTAGCTGGTGAGGAGCAATGTGATTATTTAGGAGGAGGGTTTGGTAGAGGTCAGTCGAGCGGTTTTGGTAATAATAATCTTGGCTCGGGTTGGCGTTCTAATAATAATAATAATTTTGCTTCTAATAACAATTTTCGCTCAAATGGACCTCCTGGTTTTCAAATAGCTCAAAATCCAAATAGAGGTCTAGGTTCACTCTTTGGTGGGGGTTCAAATGAACAGGTTCAGAATGGGGGGTCGAATAACCAAGGTCAAACAAGTCGTGAAGGTCCAAGTTTCGATTTAGGGGGTAGCATGGAAAGAATGGAGTCCATGATGAGTCAACTCATTGCTAGGGATCAAAACACCCAAAAGAAACTTAGTGAACACGATCTCATGCTTAAGAACCACCAAGCCTCATTTCAGGACCTTCAAAGGGTTGTAGGTGATATGTCGAGAAAATTAGAAGAGAGGCTACCCGGTCAATTTGCGGGTAACACCTTAAAGAACCCGAATGCCCATGTTAAAGCCATTACCACCCGTAGTGGCAAGACCGTAGGAAACCCGAGTGTAGAGGAGAGAGTAGTCGATGAGGATGGAGATATTATTGATGAGGAGATTCAAATGGAAGCACCCAGTAAAGTGCAATCTAGGTTAACCCCAGTAAGTACCGCACACACCGGGGGGCTTCCAAGTGAGAAGAGTTTAGGTAAGAAACCCACTCAAGTCGTTCCATCACCCACTGTTGATCTTTCCCGTGCTCCTTTCCCATCTCGTCTTAAAAACCAAACATATTCTAAGGAGTACGGGAAGTTTCTAGAGATCTTTAAGCAGCTTAGGATTAACCTTCCTTTCATAGAAGCTCTTCAATCAATGCCTAAATATGCTAAATTTTTAAAAGACCTTCTAAAACGTAAGGATAGGTTAGGAGAGGTTTCTAACATTCCCCTTAGTGGAGGATGTTCAGCTGTAGTCTTAAACAAGGTCCCGGAAAAGTTGACGGATCCGGGCCTTTTCACCATCCCGTGTTTGTTTGGGAGTGATACCGAGTGTAGGGCCCTAGCCGATTTAGGAGCAAGTATAAACCTAATGCCATATTCCTTGTATGAGAGGCTAGGTTTAGGAGAGCTTTCACCTACACGTATGTCCTTGTCTCTAGCCGATAGATCAGTGAAGTATCCACATGGTATAATAGAAAACCTCTTAGTTAAAGTGGATAAATTCGTCTTCCCCGTAGACTTTGTCGTTCTCGACATGGAAGCCGACGAAAAGGTACCGTTAATTCTAGGACGCCCGTTCTTAAACACCGCAAAAGCTTTTATAGATGTCTTTTTAGGCACCATTACACTTAGAGCGGGTGAGGAATCGGTAGTTTTTAAGGTTACGAATTCGAAAGGGCCTAGTGATAGAGTGCATGAGGTATCGCTAGTGGGGGAGTGTGAGAAGGACATGAGAGATAAGGAGAAGGATGTGAGTGATCCGAGTCTAGAGGAGGTGATAGGACTCAAGTGTGGGGATCCTCCGGATAGTAAATTAGAGGAATTAGAGGAAAGGGTGGTGTGTTTAGAATCTAAGATAGAGACACTGAGCAAAGCTCAGTGTGGGGATAGAATTCAATATGAAGAGTATCGATTCAAACCACCAGGTGAAGCGTTACGTGGTTGTGAGAGATATAAGAGTGCTTGGGGTGATTTGGGAAATAATAGGTATAATGGTGCTGCGGCCCGTGAGGGTATGTTTGGAGGTGAGCTGCATCTCCATGATCCTCCATAAGTATGTGAGAAGTTGCTACTCGTTTGTAGAGTTTGTACCGTTTGTTTTTTTTTTCATTTTTTTCGTGTTTTTCGTGTTTGTGTTTTGTGTTTGTGAGTGAATGTGCAGGAAACGTACCTTTGAGGAGCTGAAAACGCGAAGAAAAAGTCATTCCAGGTAAGTCCCATACTTAGAAACTTTTTGGGATGGTTTGGGGAATGTTGGAAAAAAGTTAGAAAAATTTTCTAAGGCAAAAAGTTGAAATTTTTCGTAACATTCTGTTAAAAAACGCCACTGGCGTAGCGCCACTGCTAAACACACATGTTCTCGCGCTACATCACCATACAGTTCATCTAAAAACCCTTTCTGAACCTTTTGAACCTTCTCAAATGCTTATGAACCCTCTCAAATGTTTTTGAACCCTCATCTAACTTCCCAGTTACCTAAACAAACAGCCAAACCCTTACATCCCCACCACCAAAACACTCAAAACCCTTCCTCTTCACCACCCCTCTCCGTCGATTCACCGCCACACCCCACCATCTTCCACCACCGCTTACCACCGTCCAACCTCCGGCGTGACCGGATTCTTCCCGCGACCAAAACCCCCAAATCACATCTCACCCCCGGCCCTCACATCGTCGAGATTCGGAACTCCACACCACTCTAAAGATTCGATTTTTCTTCCGTTCTTCATCGGCTCAGGTACGTTTTTCCGTCGTTTCTCACTTGTATCTGTTGAGTTTTGTGAATTTTAGAGTTCGAGTCTGTGTGTGATTTGTTGGTGTCGTACTCTGTCGAGTCAGTGTTGGGTGTGTGTAGGTTGTTTCGAGTCAGTTTTATTGTTCAATGTCGGTCAGTTGTAGGTCACTCATTAGTTGTCAAGTGAGTCGAGTTGACTCTTTGTTCAGTCAACTGTCGGTCTTCGGGTCCAGAGTAAGTCTATGTTTACAATGTCTCGAGTCTGTTTTGTGTCGTTTGGTGTCGTTTGTGAGGTCTTAACGGTTAGTCAAGTCAAATTGGTTGAGTATTATATCTGTTTGGTTTGTTCTGCAGGTCTTTGTCACTTTGGTCGGGTCGTAGTTGGGCAATAGTCGAGTTTATAGGTCTACTGTGTTGAGTTTATCGAGTTAGTCACAACTAGTTGTTCATTGATTGTCGAGTCATTGGTTGAGTCTTATGTCTTATGTCTTTGTGTCTTGGGACGTCTGTTTTAATGTGGCTCTAACTGCACGTCTGATGTGTCATGTCAATAATAAGTGCATTTGCATAATAAGTTGCTTGAGTGAGATTGGTTCTGGGTAGTTCGGGTTGGTTATCATGTTGCGGATTGTTGAATTGATTTGAGAGATGAGAGGATGGGTTGGTGAATGTTGGAACTGATGAACTACTGATATTTTTGGATATATATTTATGATGATATGTTTGGTAGTTTGTTTGATGTTTGATAGGGTGATTATGTTAGCCGTTTTCGTTCGCGTGTCCGAGGTTTGAGTTGTTTGCTGAGCGCGTTTCGAATTGGAGGGCTTAAGTGGAAACGACTGGCACTTTGACAGTCTCACATATCAGCTAAGTCGTTCCCTTTTTTTTGTTGTTGTATTTTTTTTATTTCGTCGTTAGTCTTTATTTCTTTAGTAATTAGTTAGTAGATTAGTAGTCGTTTAGGTAGTTGTGTCGTATTTCCATTCTTGCATTAGGGACAATGCAATCTTCAAGTGTGGGGATGGGATACATGTAAATATTCGAGTCTTATAAAAAAAATTTGAAAAAAAAAATTTGAAAAATTAGAAAATGTCTTCCGAATAAAAAAAGAAGTTTGCAATTAAAACGGAAAATGATAGAAAAGGTTAATTGTTGCTTGGGTTGAATAATAATAATATGAGATTATAATAAATCGAGCTTGCGTCTAGTTAGGGATATGTGGATAGGCCCGAGTTTGGTTTTAAGTCCCTTTGAGCTAATATACCGTAATTGTCGGTCTGCTAGTGGGTTTTCGCCTGGGAAATATGGGAAATTAAAACTACCGATAATAGTATAAGGGGCACCGTTATAAGTTAAAACTGTTAGAGTTTGTGATCATGTGAAAAAAAAAATAGAATAAAAAGTGAGCTAGAAACTAAATGAAAGTAACACAGGCCTATGTAATCCGAGTTGGGGATAGCGACTCTACAGCCGGAATGCCTCTGGGATGTGTGAAATCGAATTGCCGAATAAAAGTACCGAAACCTAAGTAATCTGTGGTTGGGGATAGCGACTCTACAGCCGGAATACCGCTTGGTTAGGGAAAGCATCGTCTAGACTCACGGAAAAAAAAAAAAGTTGATTGTAAACTCTCTTGGTTTTGATATAAGACGGTTAGGAATTGGTCCAGTGATCGTTCTTTTAGTCCTATAAGCTTGAGGTGGGAATAGGTGGACCGTAAATTCTAGTGTGAGACCCTAGGTAGACTGACCGCACCTAAATTAAATTCATATGATAAGGGCTTAGGATTAGATTCGGGTTTAAAAGGACCAGTATATTCGCAATCGCAGCTAACGCAAGCTTTGGTTTTAATAAGATATAAATAATTTTTGATCCAAGTGATGATTCGTCTCTGATTCCGTTGCACAATTCTTTTTCAGGGACGAAAAAAGTGTAAGTGTGGGGATATTTGATGTATTGCAAAATACATCTTTTATTCGTGTATAGTTTGTATAGATTTCCGTTATTTCTAGTTTCGTTTTAGTTAGAATTGCGTGCTATTGATTATTTTGTGTTTTGGCAGGTCCTGATGCAAATTGAACGAAAATGAGTCATAATTAAATAATCAGCCGGTTGGGCAGAGTGGTGTGCCAGGGACCGAAGTAAAATTGCCGCATAAAGTTTGGGCTGCTAAGATACCCATAGACACGAAAGCTGCTCTCATTTGATATTATTATTATTAGAGTATTTTGTGAGCCATGAAAGTGCAGCCACTTATGTGAATGTGATGGAGTTTGGGCATGTGGACAATAATGGATACATTACATCATCCCTAATCTATACATATACATATAACAACAGCCTACGAAAAGATCATATGCATATGTATTTCTTTTGAGGGCTGTCATCATTAATATTTGGAAGCGACAACAGTATTGGACCAGAACATCTAAAAGGAGAGCAAGACAGTTGGTGGCATTTGTTGTCAACTGGGCCAAGCCCAATGATACGAAGACAGAAGGCTGCCATATTGATTTAGGAGTATTATTTTGAGGGTGGAAGTTAGACGGCAAAGATATAAAAAAAACCCATACGACAAATTGGAGGAGGTTACGAACCAACAGAACCCTAGGCGACGTCTGGAGCAGTTTTCGAGCATTACAAAGAGTTGGAGCTTGCGGGAATCATAAGGTTGAAGCTAGGAAGCGTGGAAGTGAAGATTGTTCGGGTTCTATCTCCCGGTTTTCTTTAATTTCGTGTTTTCAATCTTTTTCCATGAATTCTTGTTTTGAATTTGATTTGTTTATGTTAGACAATATGTTTCTTGGCTAAACCCTAGATACTACCTAGACAAGATGATAGTTTGATTAAAGTTTGGATTTTTAATGGTTATTTATTATTCGTTTATGGATTGATTCTTGAAAGTAAAGTGTTTTAGAATTTCTGATTTGGTGCACATGCATGCTTGACATTTATTTTATTATTGTTTGTTGCTTCATATGATCCTTGGTGACGGTCTTTATCACATAATAGGGTTATATTAGGGTTCTTGATTTAGGTGACTGTCTATATCACGTAATAGATCATTAATCCTTTAGGGTGAAAATCTAGTAAGTAACCTTAGAAGTAATATTTGGTAATTTAATAAAATCAAGTGTTCTGCTTAACTTGTCGCTGAGAGGCTCGAGTTAGTTATTAGGTCGCAGTGCAGTATATATTTAAGATAGGTTTTGAGAGAAGTCGATCTTATTTCCCTAATTGCATTTGTGTCTAGTAAACCAAGTTAGAACCTAGAATTGCCTTAGATTATCGCGCTGAGAGGTAGATAGTCATATTAGGGCACTTTTAGAATCGTTAGAGGACTGAGAGGAAGTCTAACAGTCGGTAATCACAACAGCCTTGTAGGGTTTCCTAGGTTTCTTCCTGAGAAGGGTCGGGAAGTCTTAGCATTGAAATACCTTAAGGTTTAGTATTTTACGATCCCGGCTCCATACAACAATAATTCCGTTAGAAGTCCATTCCCATTCAAACTGGATTCGAGTCTAGGTAGTCGTTAATCTCATCTGAATACATCCCTAGTTTTCGTTCGTGTCTTAGTCTAAGTCTAGTTAATTAACTAGGTTAATATAGATTTCCTAGTTTTTCAGTAACCCCCCCCCCCCTCAAAACAATTAAACAAGTTTAAGTCGCGTCTGTCAGTGTCTATTAGAGTCTAGCTTACGTAATACATAGAGTCTTAGGGTTCGATACTCGGACTTGCTTAGGCTATACTACATTGACCGGTACACTTGCCGGTTGTGTGGTTTAGGTTTTAGAGAGTCCTAGTCTATAAATTTAAAACTTATAGTGTCTAGATTAGAGAGTCTAATTTAATTTGTTTTTATAGTCTGTTTAGCACACATCATTCACTTTCATAAAATCACATATCGTACACATACGTTACTTCAAAGTACAAAGATAGGTTCGGAAATACGAGTTGTCACATTATCCCCAAGTTGAAAGAAATTTCGTCCCGAAATTTAGCACGTACTCACTGAGGAAGCTAGTTAAGTTTTCCTGGTTTTCCTGGGGTGTCACATCCCCCCCCCCCCCCCGTGGATCTGGAATTTCGTCCCGAAATTCCGTAGCTCCAGCCTCAGTAGTAGTTGTACCGTTTGCGAACAGTTGGGGATACTTTTGTTTCATCTGATATTCGCGTTCCCAGGTGAACTCTGGGCTGCGACGTGAGTTCCAACGAACTCGAACGAGAGGTATTCTAATACGTTTGAGGACCTTAACATCCCGGTCCATGATTTCGACTGGTTCCTCGACGAATCGCAACTGCTCGTCGATAGTGAGTTCCTTCAAAGGAACTATGTGGGTCTCATCTGACAGACACTTCTTCAGGTTCGACACGTGGAAAACATTGTGAACTGCACTGAGTTCTGCTGGTAAGTTCAGTTTGTAGGCTACCTTGCCTATTTTCTCAATGACTTCGAAAGGTCCAACGTATCATGGGTTAAGTTTGCCTCGTTTACCAAAACGAACCACACCCTTCCAGGGTGAAACTTTGAGTAGTACTCGCTCCCCAACCTGGAGCTCTAGTGGTTTTCTGCCCTTATCGGCGTAGACTTTCTGACGGTCACGAGCTACCGCCATACGTTGTCGTATTTGAGCAATTCGTTCTGTTGTGTCTACCACAAGTTCTGGATCAGTAATCTGACTATCCCCCACCTCTGCCCAACAAAGAGGTGACCGGCATTTACGCCCGTACAATGCTTCAAACGGAGCAGCTTTAATGCTGGTGTGGTAGCTATTATTGTACGAAAATTCCACAAGTGGCAGATGCTTTTCCCAGCCGTTGCCAAAGTCAATTACACATGCCCTAAGCATGTCTTCTAGGGTCTGGATGGTGCGTTCAGACTGCCCATCCGTTTGCGGGTGATAAGCTGTGCTCATATCCAAACGTGAGCCAAAGGACTTGTGCATTGCTTGCCACAGTTCTGAAGTAAAACGTGCATCTCGATCCGAGATAATAGAGGTGGGCACCCCGTGCCTCGAGACAACTTCCTTAAGATATACGTCTGCTAGTGTGGAGAACTTATCCGTTTCCTTGATAGCCAAGAAGTGAGCAGACTTTGTGAGTCGATCCACGATCACCCAAATAGTATCGTTACCACGTTGAGATCTAGGCAGGCCAGTAACAAAATCCATGGAAATTTGCTCCCATTTCCATTGTGGTATCTCTGGTTGTTGAAGTGGGCCTGAAGGTTTCTGGTATTCCGCCTTGACTCTCGCACAAGTCAAGCACTTGCTAACGTAAGTTGCTATGTGGGCCTTCATACTAGGCCACCAATATGTAGTTTTGATATCGTGGTACATTTTATCCGAACCAGGATGTACTGAGTAGCGAGACTTGTGTGCCTCATCCATCACAAGCTCTCGTAGGTTGCCATAAAGTGGGACCCAGATGCGTCCGGTAACGTAGTAAGCACCGTCTTCCTTCTGTTCTAAGCGTTGCCTTGAGCCGCGTAGGGCTTCAGCCCTGACGTTTTCTGGTTTCAATGCTTCTACCTGAGAGTCCCGTATCTGAGAAGGAAGACCAGACTGTATAGTGAGTTGTAAAGCTCGTACGCGCTTGGGCGCAGTGTCCTTTCGACTGAGGGCGTCGGCCACAACATTGGCTTTGCCCGGGTGGTATCTGATTGAGCATTCGTAGTCATTCAGTAGCTTGACCCATCGTCGCTGTCGTATATTGAGTTCCTTCTGTTTGAAGATATGCTCGAGGCTCCTATGATCAGTGTAGATAGCACATTTGGTACCATACAGGTAGTGTCTCCATATCTTAAGTGCAAAAACAACCGCTCCCAGCTCTAGATCGTGTATAGTGTAGTTCTTTTCTGATGGAGCTAAACGATACGGTGCACGAGCTATGGGCGCTGCTCCAGGGGCTAGCTCGATTTGGAACTCGACCTGGCGATGAGGCGGGAGGCCAGGTAGTTCCTCAGGAAATACCTCAGGATAGTCGCGTACAATCGGAAAGTCTTCTATCTTCTTCTCTTTCTTCGAGGTGTCAGTAACGAGAGCCAGAATAGCAGTGTGGCCCTTTCTCAAGCACTTCTGAGCCTTAAGGAAAGAGATGATGCTCACAACAGCACCACTCTTGTCGCCATGAATCATAAGGGGTTCATCACCTGGGCGAGGAATACGGACAATCTTTTCGTTGCAAAGAATCTCTGCTTGGTGTTGGGATAACCAGTCCATCCCAATGACAACGTCGAAACTACCCAGAGAGATAGGAAGGAGGTCGATCGAGAAAGTGTGATCAGCAAGAACAAGATTACAACCTTTGACTACGTGTGTGACCTCTAAACTCTTACCATTAGCTAACTCTACAGCGTGCTTGGGGTTCAAAGGTGTTGGGGTACGCTTAAGCAGTTGACTAACTTTTAGGGACACATAACTAGTATCAGCACCCGAATCAAATAAGACAGTAACGTAAAAGTCATCGAGAAGGAACTTACCCGTCACAACATTGGGATCATTCCTAGCTTCTCCCTGGCCAATAACGAACACACGACCCTTTGCACCATTGCCATTGTTACCCACGTTGTTCCCATTCCCCTAATTGTTGTTATTATTGTTGTTCTGGTTCCTGTTCAGTTGGGGACAATCTCTCTTGAAGTGGCCTTCAGCTCCACACTGAAAGCACCCTTTGTTGTTACCCTGCGGCTGCTGTTGCTGGCGTTGATTCTGTTGAGCTTGTTGTTGCTGACGATTCTGGTTTGCGGGGTATAAACTTCTACAATCCTTTGCTGCGTGGCCTGGCTTGTTGCACCGATGACAGTTACCCCTGGTGCATGGCCCGCTGTGATGTAGGTTACAACGATTACATTTAGGGTGATTCCCCTTGTACACACCATGACTTTGGCTACCAGATGATTGCTGACTAGGACTCCTATAGTCGTCAGTCCTTCTCTGCTGAGACTGAGATTGCACAGAAGTTGAACCTTTGCTTGAAGCTCCATCCCATTTTCTCTTGTTGTCACTAGGAGCATCCGAAGTAGCTGTAGCACTTATACGCTTTGGTAACCTGTTCTGCTCCACCACCTGATCAGTGAGACGGTGAGCCAACTGAACAACCTGCTGGATGGTGGCGAGGTTTGCTGAAGTCACATGACTTTGGATTTCTGGCACTAAGCCCTTGAGAAAAAGTTCAATACGCTTAATTGGAGGGTCCACCATGGTAGGACACAATAATGCAAGCTCATTCGATCTCTTAGTATACGCCTTAATTTCTGACCCCGTCATCTTGAGGTTGTAGAACTCGACTTCCAGCTTATGAATGTCGTCACGATTGCAGTATTCCTCCTTGATCATCTCTTTAAAATTGTTCCGTGGGGTGGCGTTAGCAACAACCAACCCCAGCATTTGGACCTGAGCGTTCCACCATGTGAGGGCTAATCCCTCGAGAGTAGGACCTAAAGATCCTAGAATGAGTTTTAAACTGCAGGGTATACCTCCTGCTTGTGCGGCTGCAAGTGCCGCAACAACCTGTTCGTTAATTAGAGCCGTCAACTGGGCTTGAGTCATGTTAATGCGTCCAGACATGATCTTCATATCAAGGGAAACATGAGTGAGAAGGGTTCGCGAAAGTGCGATGACAGAAGAGAGTAAGCACACATGTGTTCAAGCAACAGTAGCTATACTAAGCATATCATGAGCAAAGTTCTACGCAATCTAGCATGTAGGTAATGAAATATAAACCATATCACCTAGGATGTCGAGCCTTGCACGTGGAGTGAAGCGTCGTTGTGGATCGTAGAGCACTGTACAGGTTATAGTCTGGTTTTAACAAAAATCATTTTCCCTTATTAAAACCAAGTTCTCTATAACCAATGGCTCTGATACCAATCTGTCACACCCCCAAAATCTACACGCGGAGTATCACCGCTTAGAGGCGTGACTGACCAGGATCAAACCACTAATCATATTGAACAAGCAAGTAATTAATTGTAAAAGTCCAACCAACACAATTAGTGTCCAAAGCAAACATAGTTTGAGTTATGAGCGGAAGCATAATGTTTAAAACCAAAACATAAGTTTAAATATCCAAAGGTTTAACATGGCACACAACTGTCCATGTCCCACAACGACACACCCCATGCAAGCTCCAGCTATGTACCTATTGACCTGCAAAGCATGTAGTAACGAGTCAACAATAATGTTGAGCGAGTTCACAGTTGGGTGTTCGTTTTAAGTTGTTCCAAAAATAGTTCCTTTAACTGGCATCCCTGCCGTGGGGGTTACCCCATAATTGAAAAACGTGATTTGTTTAACCCATTAACTCTGGCAATCCAGCCGTGAGGGCTACCTCATGATAGTTATCTGGCATTTCGGCCGTGGGGGCTACCCCATGTATACACTAGACTCGTTACCATATCGACTGCTGACTGAAGTCATGTTTAAGTGCCCTGAACTGTCAATGTCTATCAGCATTGACGTGCCCAGATCCATTAGTTCACGCCTGTCCTCTGCGGCACGGTGTGAGGCTTGTCAGACCTAAATAGCGCTATCTAACTAATGACCCGCTCGCCATTGGCCCGGCGATTAAGTCGATATAAAAAGGAGGGACTTCGTGATAGAGTTTTGGTCTAGTAAAGTTATCTGTCCGCGAGGACGAGGAATTACATTCCTGAACCATTACTGTCCTACCCAAGAAAGGACGAGGAATCCATATTCCTTAACCCCATTCCCAACCCCTGGGAATCCCATGCTTTGTAGAGTGTGAACTCACCTTGGTTTGCTCGGCAGATACACAGAAAGGTCAAGTCTAGATGCTAGTGGTCAACCACGTCCTAACATGGTTACCATACAAGTCAGGTTTTGGTTTCAAGTAGTGCACATAAGTATCACATAAGATAGCATATAAGAAACATACACAGATCATGGCAACACACATCATCACGTTCAACACTTAAAACGTATTCAAGATTGGGCTCGCACAAGCTTAGTGGCCTTGTGCGAGTCATCCTTTGGAGCCCAATACTACCCGGCCCAATGTCAAGAAACCCAAACAAAACTATATGCATAACCACAACCCAATCAAATAAACCGAAGCCTTGTGCGCGCTGATTGGGTTGTGCGATCAGACTTGGCCCAACCCAACATATATACCCGGCCCAACCATTGCAACTTGTGCGATCCAAACATCTTGTGCGACTGTGAGTGTCTTGTGCGACTGGACTCCTTGTGCGATCAGATCAGATCTTGTACGATCTGATCTTGTGCGACTAGGAGTCTTGTGCGACTGAGCTTGTGTGTTTGGTCTTGTGCGACTGAAGCCTCTTGTACGATCAAGAGACTTGTGTGATCAGTTACAATTTTCCTAATTTTATGCAATCAATTACCAATCCCAATTCAATTTGTTTGACCCAATTAACAGTTTCCATATTATAATAACTCAATCAACAGTTTCTTATTTTTCCAATCAACATACAATCGATCAAACTAATCAATTATCATCTAATCCATAAGAACCCTAATCATTTATCAAGCATAACTATTAAGCATAACAACTAAATATGACAACTCAACACTTATTCAATCCTGATACATCACAACCGAGTATCATTATTCGAACATAACATCATAGATCCTTATTCTGATCCGATTTCATGGACATGCAATCGATTATAAACATTTGATTCTAAATCATCATGCAACCTAATCCGCAAGCAAGATATGATAGTCGACTAACATTATCACACACATCCGATTACTAATACACATCTCGATTTCATCTTACACATGTGAACTGATTTTCAAGACATCAATATTAACAATTTACATTATCATTAATCGTGTATCATTTACAAATCATCACATGAGACATGTATAATCACATAACATAACATCAACTAATAATGAAACACTAACCGGTTAAGAAAGGGTAACGAGAATGATCCGAACAAGAGAATGATCCGAACACTATGATCTTCGATTTGAGAGAGAGTGAGTTGCCGTCAAGTTTGAGAGGAGAGAAAGAGAGAGCTAGGGTTTGTGTGTTTAGAATGTTTGTCAAACAAATGAGGAGTATGCCCCTACCCCTAACTGTTATGCGCAAAAGAGAAAGAGTGGGCCAAACCCTCACTGGGCTGCCCATTGATCCGAATACAAAAGTGTAGCCCAAATGGGCTTGTGCGATCGGATGAGTGTTGTGCGTTTGGGTCATTTATATACATACATACATTACACCAAGCACGTATCAACATAACATTCATATAATCATTCACTTTCATAAAATCACATATCGTACACATACGTTACTTCAAAGTACAAAGATAGGTTCGGAAATACGAGTTGTCACAGGTCAATTAAAAAAAGGGTTGTTTTGGTTCGAGTCGAAACGGGTCCGGGTTGAAATGGATCCGGGTCGGGTCGGGTTAGGTCGGTTTGAAAAAAATGTTTTCTTATGAAAAAGAAAGATTGTTAGGGGTCAGACCTGGCCTTGAAGATAACTTAAATAAATCAACGATAACAAAAGAACGAGTAATTTGTACAGATCGTTGTTATTATTATTACTTAAAAACAAAAATCGATAACGTACATCAAACTAGTATAACAACTTGTACGTACAGTCATAACCACAAACATATTATATATTTTAATAATTTATAAATAAAAGCTAATAAAATAAAATGTTTCGATCAGTAGTACATGTACATATGATACTTTTTTAACTTTTGTTTCTCTATCTACTCAATCATCCTTCAAACTCTCTCTCACACACTCAACCATCCTTCAAACTCTCTCTCTCTCACACATAAGAAAAAATGGTAGTCAAAAACTAAAAAAAAAACAAGATGTTGATTTTGTTGATGCTTTGTTCAATAAAATTGTGGAATCCATGAGTCTTTGGTGCAATCGGTTGTGGGTCGCTCCACTTTCAGAATCAAAGGCGGTAGAAGAAGGCGGTGGTACACGTAGGCGGTTGACGACGGCGACGGTCATGACGATTGAAGAAGGCTACAGTACAAGATTACTCTGGGTCTCATACTGACGGTGGTGGACGATGGCGACGGTCATGACGATTGACGACGGTGGTGGACGGCGGCGACGGTCCTGACGATTGACGACGGTGGTGGACGACAGAGACGGTCATGACGATTGAAGAAGGCTACTATTTCATAATGAAGAACACCTGTCTCACCCATTCATACCCTTCCAACATCTCTCACCCATTTTTACCTGTCTGGTAACCTGCTCTGAACCATTCTGACTCGTGCTTCCTTGTTGAGAATTTGTTAGATATCCAGCTTGACCGTTCTCTGCATTTGACATACCAAAGAAACCCAGAAGATAATGAAATTTACCTAAATCGACCCATTATAGGTAGCACGGGTTGTGATTGCCGGCTCACGTTATCATCTCCCTCAGCAAATGGGTTCCAATTACCAGCCCCTTCCACATTAATCCCATCATCCTCATCTCCCTCAGCAAACGGGTTCCAATGACTGGCCCCTTCCACATTAATCGCATGGTCCTCGTTGTTCACAACCTCAAATGGATCCTCATCCCAAACAACCTCTTTGATGTAAATCTCATCGTCCTCATTGTTCACGACCTCATCCTCATCGACCACTGGTTCCACTGCAGCAAACGGATTAAAAAACTCATCCTCATCCACCACTGGTTCCACTGCAGCAAATGGATTGAACCACTCATCCTCAAAACCAGGTACCGTAAAAGGGGCAGGAGCACCGGGTATGATTTGATCATTCACTAGGTCATGTTCGTTTGGTGGCACTAACAACCTATGCAAGTTCTGATCAAGAAAACCATCCATAGGAATGCTGAATAAATCTTCCACAAATGAATATCCACTAAAACCACTCAAATTCCTTTCAGAAACATCAGATGCCGAACCTCTGTCAGGTTGAGGTTGGGGTTGGAAACCAAGCATATCAATGCCTAATGTGTCGCAACCCCCGATCCCTTATCTGTCTCGGGAACGGGCGGACGCGAACTCAGATTTTCGGTGGTATCAGCTATTTAATTTTGCAGCGGAAATTACATCAGGACCGTAGTTAGGAAATGTTTATCAGAGTAAAACCACCATATTTAATATTAGTAATCACATGGGCAAAACCCAAGTTTCTTATTACAATACATTTATAGGGACAAACCTTATTTTATTGAATTTAAAACATCGTTTATTAGGTAACTTTTATAGCCACATTTTTCCCAAGCCTTCAGTGCTCTTCAGCTGGCTTTTTACTAATTGGCTGTCACATTGTGTTACCTGAAACGCGTTTTAAAAACATTTGTCAGTCGGAAATACTAGTGACTGAATCCCAGTTAATCAAGAAACAATTTTATTAATTAAAACAGTATTGAGAGCAATCACATTGTTTATTTCTACACAATTACTCATTCAGTATTAGCCACTCGACCGGATCTATGGCTATGGTCAAGTTACACATTGGCTAACTCGTTGTCCAATTGTAACGTACTGTCGTACCGACTTACTACTCGCAGGTAGTATAAATTTTGTATACAAAACCCCATAATACGGGCAATAATTGAAGAACTACAAAGACTCAATCACCGCTTAATCACATTGTAAAACAATTAAGGTTTTGTAAAATATTATAAAAAGGTTAACAAAAAGAGGATAAACTCACATTGCTATCTTAGACTTCGCATAAGGGTTTCCTGGATATCATCTATAATTTATACAAATGTACATTGGTTAGTATCATAACCCTTTGAAAATATTAATGATACCCTCCCCGAGACGGCATTCCAACAACTACGTCGGGCAGAACCACGACAGTTGTTACGGAACCCTAAATCAATCGGGCAGCGTAACTATTACGAAACTGGGGTTATAATACTTACAACGGAGCAGAACCTCGCTAATTAGGGGTATAATACCCGACTATAATGCCTCTAATTCAGAAAGTGAGATTGAGAAATGAATTGTGAGCGACGGAAAGTGAAACCCGATGGCCTTCTTATATAGTGCTGATATCTCGTCCTCTCGCGGCCCGCGTAAGAGTAGGCAAGGCCTTACGCGGTCCGCGTCAACACCTGGTCAACATGTAGCTTAGCTGGGTCAGCATGTAGGTCCGCCACGATGTCGACACGTGTCGGCCTCTGGTGTCTCCGCGTTTGATGATCTTACACGGCCCGCGTAAGAGTTAAGGTGAGCTTACGCGGCCCGCCTTAACTTATAATTTCACCGGAGTCAAGTTTCAGCCTTGATACCGCCCACGTGAACTTGAGGTGAGGTCCTACGCGGCCCGCCTCAGCTTTATAATTATTGTTTTTAATTTATTTTAAATACTATAACGTAATTCGGGCTCGGTTTTCACATACGGGGTGTATTTAAAGACATATAAGGGTATTTTAAGATATAATAGGGTGTCGGAAATATTATAAGGGTGTCGGTTTTACCGAGGGTTGTTACATTCTCCCCACCTTGTTTAAGAGCTCGTCCTCAAGATCTATTGAAACAAATGCGGATATTTCTTTTGCATTTCTGATTGAAGCTCCCATGTGTACTCAGGTCCTCTTTTGGAGTCCCACTTCACTTTGACAAGAACTAGTCTCTTGTGTTTGAGATTCTTGACTTTCCTGTCTTCAATTTGTAGAGGTCTTTCTACAAACTTGAGTCGTTCATTTACCTCTATATCCTTAAGAGGTACTATCAGTGATTCATCAGCTAAACACTTTTTGAGATTAGATACATGAAACACATCATGTATTCCTGCCATTTCCTCTTGCAGTTGTAGCTGATAGGCTACAGGTCCTATTCTTCTAATAATCTCAAAAGGTCCAATATACCTGGGACTTAGCTTTCCCCTTTTTATGAATCTTACTATCCCTTTCCAAGGAGAGACCTTTAATAATACTTTATCTCCTACTTGAAATTCCAACGGTTTGCGTCGGTTATCGGCATAGCTCTTTTGTCGATCACGTGCTTCTTTCAGTCGTTCCTTGACTTGAATAATCTTGTCAGTTGTTTCCTGCACTATCTCAGGTCCAGATAGTTGCTTTTCCCCAATTTCTGCCCAACAGACTGGGGTTCGGCATTTTCGTCCATAAAGTGCTTCGAATGGTGCAGCATTGATACTTGTGTGATAACTATTATTATAAGAAAATTCTATTAAAGGTAAGTGATCGTCCCAGTTACCTCCGAAATCAATTACACAAGCTCTAAACATGTCCTCCGTTGTCTGAATTGTCCTTTCACTTTGTCCGTCCGTTTGAGGATGATAAGCTGTACTCAGTTTTAACTTGGTTCCCATTGCCTTTTGGAAACTTGACCAAAAATGAGAGGTAAATTGGCTATCCCTATCAGAAACAATTGATAAAGGAATGCCATGTAAAGAAACAATTTCATTTACATATAATTTAGCTAATTGTTCTATACTGAAAGTTTCTTTCATGGTAGGAAATGAGCTGACTTGGTTAGCCTATCTACAATCACCCAGATTGTATCATTTCCTTTCTTTGTTTTGGGTAATTTAGTAACAAAATCCATTGTTATTAATTCCCATTTCCAAACTGGCATTTCTAATTGTTGTAGAAATCCTGAGGGTTTCTGATGTTCAGCCTTAACTTGTGAACAGGTTAAACATTTAGAAATATAGGCTGCTATGTCCTTCTTCATTCCTATCCACCAGAAATTTTTCCTTAAATCCTGGTACATTTTATCACTTCCTGGATGCATCGTATATTTAGACTTATGGGCTTCTTCTAATATACGATTACGCAGGTTTCCCAATTTAGGTATCCACATTCTCTTTTCATGGAATCTCCAAATTCCATCTGTTCCTTGTTTTAATTCTTTCAGCATACCTTTTAATTTTTCAGAATCATCCTTGATTACTGATTCTTGTGCTTCTCTTATTTGATCATTTAAATCTACTTGCAGATTTAATTTAAGAGAACGTGTCCTTTTTGGCTTTTCATGATACTTTCGGCTTAAAGCATCCGCCACTACATTTGCTTTTCCTTCATGATACTGGATATCACAATCATAGTCACTAAGCATCTCCATCCATCGTCTTTGTCTCATATTCAACTCTTTTTGCTTGAAAATATACCTTAAACTTTTATGATCAGTGAATATGGTAAACTTACTACCATAAAGGTAATGTCTCCAAATTTTAAGAGCAAAGATTATAGCTCCTAATTCTAAATCATGGGTTGAATAATTATCTTCATGATTCTTAAGTTGTCTAGATGCGTAAGCTATAACCTTTTGTCGTTGCATCAATACACATCCATAACCTAATTTGGAAGCATCGCAATAGACTACAAAGTCTTCAGCTCCTTCTGGTAATGCTAATATAGGTGTAGTGGAGGGTTCAAATGAGAAGAATTTTTTTGTAAGAAGAAAAAAGAACAAGTTTCAACCAATAAGAATGCTTCATTTTACTTCATTTAATATTTGCGTTTAATTTTAATAGAAGGGTATATTGGTAAACTTAGATAGATCATTAATTTATATTATTCCTCTTTAATAACTAACTAAATTAAATTTGTAACTCCTTTTTAAAATATATACTTTTTCCAAATTAAAAAAACAACTTAATATAAAGTGTAGAATAAATTATTAGTTGTGTAGGATAAATTACGAGTTGTGTATGATATATTTCGAGGCGTGTAGGATAAATTTCGACTGTGTAGGATAAAATTCTATAATGTGAAGGGTATATGTAGGAAAATTTTGATATATGTAGGTTTGTAGATTATATGTAGGATAATTAATGATTAGTTGACTAATTAATTAAAGAGAGAAAAATTAATGATATGAGTTATAAATGAAATATTATTTTACTAATATGCCCTTTCTTCTTTTTATTCTCACATTAAATTTCTTCTCAAATGAACCTTCCCCTATAGGTGTATGGGTTAATCTTTGCTTAAGAATTCTAAAGGCTTCTTCTTGTTTTAATCCCCATTCAAACTTAACAGATTTACAGGTTAGATTAGTTAAGGGAATGACTATTCTAGAAAAATCTTTAATAAATCTTCTATAATAACCAGCCAATCCTAAGAAACTTCTAACCTCAGTTGGTGACTTAGGGGTTTTCCATTTAGTGAGTGCCTCGATTTTTGTTGGATCTACATGAATTCCTTCATGATTGACTAGGTGTCCTAGAAACTGTACCTGTTCTAACCAAAACTCGCACTTAGAAAATTTAGCATAAAGCTTTTCCTTTCTTAATAAGCTTAAAAGTGCGTGCAAATGCTTTGCATGATCTTCTTTACTCTTAGAGTAAATGAGAATATCATCTATGAAAACAATTATGAATTTATCCAAATATGGCTTACATATTCGGTTCATCATGTCCATAAATGCAGCTGGGGCATTGGTTAAACCAAATGGCATGACAGTAAATTCATAATGACCATACCTCGTTCTGAATGCGGTTTTAGGAATGTCCTCTTCCTGTACCTTTAATTGATGATATCCTGACCTTAAATCGATTTTAGAGAAAAATCGAGCTCCTTGTAGTTGATCAAACAGATCATCGATTCTTAGTAATGGGTACCGATTCTTAATCGTGACCTTGTTTAATTCACGGTAGTCAATGCACATATGCATTGATCCGTCCTTCTTTTTAACAAACAGTATCGGCGCTCCCCATGGCGACGAACTGGGTTGTATAAATCCTTTCTCTAACAATTCATCTAATTGTTTCTTTAATTCTTGCATTTCTGCAGGTGCCAAACGGTAAGGTGCTTTGGCAATCGGTGATGTTCCTGGTAGCAGGTGAATTCTAAATTCAACTTCTCTGCCTGGAGGTAGTCCTGGTAATTCTTCTGGAAAGACATCTGAAAACTGAGATACTACTGGAATATCTTTTAAATCTTTTCCTTTAGTGTTAGTGATTATGGAAATCAAATACACTATAGAACCTTTTCTTATATAACTTGCAGTTTTCATCACAGAGATGAACTTAGTGGACCTAGAGGGTTTATCTCCTTTAATTGTGATCGTTTTACCTTTTGGTGAATTTACTTGAATTGACTTTTGATCACATAAAATACTGGCTTTATTGGCTATTAACCAATCCATTCCTAAAACAACATCGAATCCTGCCAGATTCATGGGATAAAGGTTTGCTATAAATTTCTGATTTAAAATTTCTATTCTTGCCCCCTGCAAGATTTCAGAAATTCTAACAGTTTCTCCATTAGCTGTCTCTACTAAGCATTCTAGTGGTAGTTTAGTTAATAACTGATTTAGAATTTTGCAAAATGATGTATTAATAAAACTTTGGTTTGCACCAGAGTCAAATAATACTTTAGCAAAAATATCATTAACTAAAAACGTACCAGCTATGACATCTGGAATCATCTTGGCTTCATCTGCAGTTAGAACAAATGCTCTAGCATTTTTGGTATTCTTGTTGTCTGGAGCTGGAGCTAATTTCGGACAATTAGGCTTGATATGGCCTTGTTCTCCGCAGTTGTAACATATCTGGATGTTAGCTTTCTTCCTGCAATTTTCTTCCTTGTGTCCCGATATTTTGCAAAAGTTACAGTATATGGAGCATCTTCCTGAATGCTTTCTTTTGCAATACCTACAGTAAGGTGCAGAGGTAGAACCTATATTTTCCCACGATTAAAATTTCCAGAACGAAATTCTTGTGTGAGCTTCTGGGTTAGGTTCCTTCTTTGATCCTCTTCTCGGGTATGAACTAATTCATCAGTCAAGGTATTTTCTAGTTCTACAGCTTCTTCTATGGTTTGAGGTCTAGCTGCCTTGACTACATGTCTTATCTCCCCAATTAATCCCCAAATATAACGGGAGATTAACACTGGTTCTGGTGAAGCAAGAGTTGGCACTATTCTAGCATATTCAAAGAATATTTTAGTGTATCCCATACTATCCACACCAGTCATCCTAAGGTTTAGGAATTTATTCCCTATTTGTTCCTTCTCATTGGGTGGGCAGAATTTCCTTTCTACCTTATTCTTAAATTCTTCCCATTCCATATTGTAAACCCTATCACTTCCTCTAGACTGAAGGATACTGTTCCACCATTCTAGTGCTGCATTCTTAAACAGATTAGAAGCAAACAATATCTTATCTTCTTCAGCACACTTGCTTATCCTTAAGACTGCCTCAGTCTTCTCTATCCAGCGTAAGGTTGCAATGGCCCCTTCGTTGCCCGAGAATTCCATTGGTTTACAAGACCAGAATTCTTTATAAGAACAACCATAAGACATGGTTCTTCTTCTTTTGGGAATAGGCAATTGAAGTACAGGTCCATTGTTAACACTGTGTTCCGGTTCAATTGGTCGTTTACTACTATGTTTACTTTTATTATTCGCTTCTTGAACCGTTTGAAGAATAAATGGCATTGCATCTATAATTCCTTGTGCCACTATGTGTTGGATAGCACTATTATCCACTTGATTTCCATTGTTATTGATGCTTGGATTCTCATTAACCACGTTAATGTTACTCTGGTTATCGTTATTCAGATTTCCTTGATTTCCTTCGTCGGCCATCTGAATTTTAAACATTTTCCCCATATTAATATCACAAATAATATCTTAATATAGTTAATCATATGACACTCAATCTAGCAAAAAACGTAGATCATTGCTACTTTTACTCTATTCATATACTATTATGTATCTATTACACACTAGTACTGAAATAAAAATTACAATACCAACAGAAATAGAATCACACTAATAGTAATATGCATCCGTACACACATATTTTATTTTATTTTATTATATTATATTATTATTATTATTATTATTCCGTTTCCTCCATCACATCACGGATATGGATTTATCCAAAAATCCATATTGCGCTCATCGTATTTCCATACGAGACGCTCTCCCACCTGTCTCTTTCTCTCACTGCTTTCTAAAATTTCCTCACCGAAGGTCCTAAGTTCTTGCACGTTTTCTGCACTCATTGGGGGTGCAGGTTCTCGGACTGGGTTTGGAATCTGGGGTGCGGGTTGCTGATATGGGGGTGAAAGTGCCTGAAATCGGTAAGGATCTTCTAAAATCTCCCTAATGTATTTATCATGGTAATAGGGATCTAAAGGGTCCATACCTGGGTAGGATCCTATGTTCTGTATGGGTGTTTCTTCATGGATAGGGTAACGTTGCACAAAGTCCCTATTATCGTCCCACCAGGGGTCGTAATTTGAATCTAGGGGGTTTGGTGCAGGTATTCTAGGGATTTCTTCTGGGTTAAAGTCATGCATCTCCACTTGGTTGTTAGGATTTTCTATCTCCATGGGTTGTTCTGGGTTTTGTGGTTGTGGGGCTACTAGTTGTTCCAGACTCGGGTCAGCAGCAGTTGTAGCTAGGATATGGAAATTGGCTAGGCTTCTATTAAGCATATCCTGTGTATGGGCATCTGTTTTTCGCTTAGCAGCCGCTAAAACTCTTTGCTGTTGCAACTTTCGCATTCTTTTCCTACGAGCAAAAGCTTCCTTACTGAACCATCCTCTCCTTTTGTGAGGGAATGGCTCTTCTGACTGAGCTTTAAAAGCAAACATTCCTTCTTCCTGATCAGCAGTACACCCAGAGAGGGCAGGCTGTGAAGAGGTACATTCACTCCTAGGTGATTCAGACAACTGACGACTCATGTCTGAGGGTCCTTGATCACTCATACTGTAAACTAACAAGTAGTCAAATAACACATAACAAATAATTATAGTTATGCACTTATTTTATTTCCTAACACAAAATTTAGAATTTTAAGTGTCAGGAGAACACTTATTTGGCTTAGACCAGTGGCTAGGCTCTGATATCACCTCCTGTCGCAACCCCCGATCCCTTATCTATCCCGGGAACGGGCGGACGCGAACTCAGATTTTCGGTGGTATCAGCTAATTAATCTTGCAGCGGAAATTACATCAGGACCGTAGTTAGGAAATGTTTATCAGAGTAAAACCACCATATTTAATATTAATAATCACATGGGCAAAACCCAAGTTTCTTATTACAATACATTTATAGGGACAAACCCTATTTTATTGAATTTAAAACATCGTTTATTAGGTAACTTTTATAGCCACATTTTTCCCAAGCCTTCAGTGCTCTTCAGCTGGCTTTTTACTAATTGGCTGTCACATTGTGTTACCTGAAACGCGTTTTAAAAACATTTGTCAGTCGGAAATACTGGTGAGTGAATCCCAGTTAATCAAGAAACAATTTTATTAATTAAAACAGTATTGAGAGCAATCACATTGTTTATTTCTACACAATTACTCATTTAGTATTTGCCACTCGACCGGATCTATGGCTATGGTCAAGTTACACATTGGCTAACTCGTTGTCCAATTGTAACGTACTGTCGTACCGACTTACTACTCGCAGGTAGTATAAATTTTGTATACAAAACCCCATAATACCGGCAGTAATTGAAGAACTACAAAGACTCAATCACCGCTTAATCACATTGTAAAACAATTAAGGTTTTGTAAAATATTATAAAAAGGTTAACAAAAAGAGGATAAACTCACATTGCTATCTTAGACTTCGCATAAGGGTTTCCTGGATATAATCTATAATTTATACAAATGTACATTGGTTAGTATCATAACCTTTTGAAAATATTAATGATACCTTCCCCGAGACGGCATTCCAACAACTACGTCGGGCAGAACCACGACAGTTGTTACGGAACCCTAAATCAATCGGGCAGCGTAACTATTACGAAACTGAGGTAATAATACTTACAATGGAGCAGAACCTCGCTAATTAAAGGTATAATACCCGACTATAATGCCTCTAATTCAGAAAGTGAGATTGAGAAATGAATTGTGAGCGACGGAAAGTGAAACCCGATGGCCTTCTTATATAGTGCTGATATCTCGTCCTCTCGCGGCCCGCGTAAGAGTAGGCAAGGCCTTACGCGGCCCGCGTCAATACCTGGTCAACATGTAGCTTAGCTGGGTCAGCATGTAGGTCCGCCACGATGTCGACACGTGTCGGCCTCTGGTGTCTCCGCATTTGATGATCTTACATGGCCCGCGTAAGAGTTAAGGTGAGCTTACGCGGCCCGCCTTAACTTATAATTTCACCTGAGTCAAGGTTCAGCCTTGATACCGCCCACGTGAACTTGAGGTGAGGTCCTACGCGGCCCGCCTCAGCTTTATAATTATTGTTTTTAATTTATTTTAAATACTATAACGTAATTCGGGGTCGGTTTTCACATACAGGGTGTATTTAAAGACATATAAGGGTATTTTAAGATATAATAGGGTGTCAGAAATATTATAAGGGTGTCGGTTTTACCGAGGGTTGTTACATAATGGATCTTACACAAATCCATATCCATTAAAACCACTCGAATTCCCTTCAGAAACATCTCCAGATCCACTAAAACCACTCCAATTCCCTTCAGAAACATCGGATGCCGAACCTCTATCAGGTTGAGTGTAACGCCTCGCATTTTGTAGCTTTCCGTTTTTAGAAAGTTCATATTTTAATTCTATTTTCGAAAACTCGTTTCCTTTGTAATCATATTTCGTTTCAAGCTATTGTAAATCCGAGACTTTGATCATAATGAAGCGAATCTTTTATATGAAATATACATCATTTATACATTGTTTATATATTGATATGTGCATTCGTTTGATACATAATTGTTTTTTATTGTTTTTTATAGATATGTCTTGGTTTGGAGTCTCTAATATTTGGACATTAAGTTTCTTAGACTTTTGAACATCATAATATAATATCATATTGTCATATGATGTTTGAATTTTAATAATATTTTTTAGTAGCAATATGAATTTTGATGATATTGTTGTATAAAAAAACATTTATTTTTATTTTATTTCTAAATCCAAAAACCGAACAACCCGGTCTAAACTTACCCAAACCCGAACCAACCCGAACTTTAAAGAGGTAAGTTATCAGGCCTTTTTCAAACCAAAACCTGAACAACCCGACTCGAACAATCTGAAATCCAAAAACAAAATCCGATGAACACCCCTAACATGTAATGTACATAGTAGCACTACGAAAACCAATTAGATTGTTTAATTCTTTTATACATACAAAAGTAAAACTGATAAAAAGGTATAAGTGTAAAGATTAAAATGACAATAATAAAGGGGTAAGATCAAATAAAAAGTCAATTTTCCCTAAGTAGGATGAGAAGGAATCTTAACCATTCATTTTTCAAATCAACGGTTAAGATGAAAGGGTAAGAGAAAGGAGGAGTGCAAGGGTATCTTGGGAAAATCCAATTTATGGACTTTCTCTCTCCACATGCAAGGCACATGCATATTCCACCCCCATTTTTTAAACGTTCATAACTTTTTTATACGATATTATTTTTTCATAAAAATTTCACCGTAAAATCGAGCGTCTTTTTATCTTTAATTTGAGTACCATATTGCTATATAAAATATGAAGACTAAAAAAACCCACTTAAATGTGTTGTATTTCTATGTTGTATAACATTTTTTTGTGCTGAATTTTTGTACTATATTTTTGTGCTAAATTTTTTGTCTTAAATTTTTTTTCCACAATTTTTTTGTGTTGGATTTTTTTGTACTACATTTTTTTTGCTAAATTTTTTCGTGCTATATTTTTTTGTATTAGATTTTTTTGTGTTATATTTTTTTGTACTACATTTTTTTTTGCTACATTTTTTGTACTAGATTTTTGTGCTAGATTTTTTTGTACTAGTTTTTTTGTGCCAGATTTTTTTGTACTAGATTTTTTTTGTTGTATTTAAAAAAAACAAAAGTGGTGCCACATGTCATTTTCACACCTATTTATAAGGACCAAAATGCCCTCCATTCCTATTTATTAGGAGTACCACATGTCATCATCACAATCTTTCTTAGGCTACTTATGCAAAATCCACTTTTTAGTGGATCATTCCCCTTACAAATCGTTAAATCACACATCGTCTAGACTTACTACTAAATTTCCCTTTTGGTCCGGTATAAAACCGGAACTCTCAACCACAAAACCGACTAGATTATTTAATTTTTTCAATTTACAAAAGTAAAAGTAATAAAAAGATATAAGTGTAAGCTGTTTGTTTACCTCTTAATGAGGCTCTTAATGCTTCAGACCTCTTACTGGTTCAGCACTTAATGATTCAGACTGTTTGTTTCACGAGCAGATGTCTGAATGGTTCAGACATTTGCCTCTGAATGGTTAAGATTTATACAGAGTCTGAATGGTTAAGACCTCTAATCTCAATTGGTCAGACATTTGCCTCTGAACGGTTAAGCATTATACAGACTCTTAATGGTTCAGACCTCTTACTGGTTCAACACTTAATGGTTCAGACCTCTTACTGGTTCAGCACTTAATAGTTCAGACCTCTTACTGGTTCAACACTTAACCATTCAGATGTTGCCAAACAGCCCCTAAACGTTAAACAATAAAAAACAAAAAGAAACCAGTGTTAAACTTACTCTTAAATTTACAATTTACATTTACTATTTGTATAAACCGGAACACTCAACCACTTCGAAAAAACACTTTTACTAGTAACATTAATAAATTGCCTCTTACATTAATTATATTTTTTTATGTGTGGAGATACAATAGAAAGTTTATTTGGCTAAGAAGGCTAGGAAGTGATCTTGATCATCCATTTAGTTAATCAAGGACTAAGATTAAATGATGGAAATTAAAGGGAAGAAAAGAAGCGCGTGAGTTTGTTTAGGTGTATTCTAGTCAATCCAAGGCAATAGTTTCTCTCTCCTCCAATTACCCCCCATTTTTTAAACGTTAATAACTCTTTCATACGACATTATTTTTTTTTATAAAAATTGCACCAAAAAAACGAGCGTTTTTTATCTTTAAAACGAGTATACTATTGCTATATTTTCGATTTTTTTTTTTTGAAAACTCAGTTGCGTAAAACGTAATAGAAAAAACCCAGTTGCGTAAAACGCAATGGAAAAAAACCCCTAAAAAATGACATTTTTCTAAAACGCAATGCACAAAAAACACAAAGAAATGTCTTATTTATAAAACGCAATGACCAGAAAACACAAAGAAATGTGTTATTTCTAAAACGCAATAGCCTAAAAACTCAAAAGAAAGTGTAGTTTCTAAAACGCAATGGACTGAAAACACATAAAAATGTGTTTTACCTAAAACGCAATGCACCAAAAACAAAACACATGTCTTATTTCTAAAACACAATGGCTAGAAAACACTTAAAATGTCTGTTTTCTAAAACGCAATGGACTGAAAACACATAAAAATGTGTTTTACCTAAAACGCAATGCACCAAAAACACAAAGAAATGTCTTATTTATAAAACGCAATGGCCAGAAAACACTTAAAAATGTCTCATTTCTAAAATGCAATGACTTAAAAAAACAAAAGAGTGTTCTCTGTAAAACGCAATGGACTGAAAACACCTAAAAATGTGTTTTTACCTAAAACGCAATGACTAAAAACACTTCAAAAATGTGTTTTTCTAAAACGCAATAACCAGAAAACGCATAAAAATGTCTTAGTTTTAAAACGCAATGGCATAAAAACACCAAAGAAAGTGCTCTCTCTAAAACACATTGAACCAGGACAATAGTTGTCTGTGAATTGTCTGAACCCTGGACCCCGCCAACCCCAGCCAGGGGCTTTGCCCCTTGGACCCCGCCAGGGGCTGCGCCCCTGGGACCCTGCTACCAGGGGCTGTCGCCCCCGAACCCCCGCCAATATCGTAAAACGCAATAACTAAATTAAAAACCCAGATCGTGAAAATGAAATTAAAGAATTTCTTACATGGATCGAAGCCGATTTCTTCATCGATTGACGAAATTTGAATGACAGAAACACTTATCAGCGATTGAATCGATCGGATTGAGTGATTATCTTCAAAATCATGGGAAAAAACGAGATTTTGAATGAAATTAAACTGGGTTTTCTTCAAAAAAAAAAAAAAAAGCTGAAGAACACGTTGATCGGGTGTTTGAATCATTGATTGATGACGAAAATCGCACTATAATGTAGTGATTATTGAGATAGTAAGTGAAGAAAAGGTTGGAGATGGTAGGTTTTGAAAATGGTGGGTTTTGAAGTAACTGGGGAGAAGAAGGAAGAAGAACGGATGGGATTGACTAAAATACCGTTTCTCTTTATTTTAACATTTGCCACATGTCATAATCCTATTGTTTCCTAGCCAAAATAACCTTGCTATTTGATCCCCACCCTTCTTTTTATATCTTCAAATTAAATTGTTTCTTACATTAATTATATTCTTTTTTATATCTTCAAATTTTTATTTCTTTCCTCTTTGAGGTGATAGATTTATAAGCATCATGCACCGACATCCATTTTCTTTTGAATGGCCCAAAGAATTATACACAATCACACCACCGACTTGTCAGGAAAACAGACAAAATTAGACTGTGGGGTATGGTGGGGCGGGGGTTGGGGTTGGGCTTGGGTTGGGGCATTTGGTGACACGTGGAATGGGAGCCCCCCACCTCCTGGTTACGTGTCCGCGGGGTATGGCGGGGCGTGGGTTGGGTGCACCGCGTGGCAGAGTAATTAAAAAAAAATTACAAAAAAATTTATAAAAAATCACACAACAATTATAAAAAAAACCTACAACTTCATTAAAATTTAAAACATTACATAATCCTAAAAATTACAAAATAACAAACCTAAAACGTTATAAAAATTTGAAAAAGGTCGATCTTGTCGAACGCCTTTTTTCCTTGCCTCGAAACTCTATGTTAGCCACCGCCACCCGGTCATCGTGGCTTAACTCGCCACCGGGAACGGCTTCGTAGTAAGCCTTGAAACGCTCGAGCTTGGGCCGTAGCTCGCGCCATTTATGTTGGCACGCGTTGAGGTTGTGGCGGTCGTTACCGACGTTATGTCGGTAGGCTTGGAATGCTTCCACCCAATATTTTGTTTGGCCCGGTGGCCGACCCTTCATAGCGTCAACGACGCTTGTGACGAGAAGAAGGAAGAAGAACATATGGGATTGACTAAAATACCATTTCTCTTTATTTTAAAATTTGCCACATGTCATAATCCTATTGTTTTCTAGCCAAAATAAACTTGCTATTTGATCCCCGCCCTTCTTTTTATATCTTCAAATTAAATTGTCTCTTACATTAATTATATTCTTTTTTATATCTTCAAATTTTTATTTCTTTCCTCTTTGAGGTGATAGATTTCTAAGCATCATGCACCGACATCCATTTTCTTTTGAATGGCCCAAAGAATTATACACAATCACACCACCGACTTGTCAGGAAAACATAAAAACTTAGACCGTGGGGTATGGTGGGGCGGGGGTTGGGCTTAGGTTGGGGCATTTGGTGACACGTGAAATGGGAGCCCCCACCTCCTGGTTACGTGTCCGCGGGGTATGGCGGGGCGTGGGTTGGGTGCACCGCGTGGCAGAGTAATTAAAAAAAAATACAAAAAAATTTATAAAAAATCACACAACAATTATAAAAAAAACCTACAACTTCATTAAAATTTAAAACATTACATAATCCTAAAAATTACAAAATAACAAACCTAAAGCGTTAAAAAAATTT
The DNA here is from genome assembly GCA_030545235.1 of Helianthus tuberosus. Taxonomy (NCBI): domain Eukaryota; kingdom Viridiplantae; phylum Streptophyta; class Magnoliopsida; order Asterales; family Asteraceae; genus Helianthus; species Helianthus tuberosus. The sequence continues at coordinate 32,987,608 of CM060447.1, read as the reverse complement.
CAAAAAGGTCGATCTTGTCGAACGCCTTTTTTTCCTTGCGTCGAAACTCTATGTTAGCCACCGCCACCCGGTCCTCGTGGCTTAACTCGCCACCGGGAACGGCTTCGTAGTAAGCCTTGAAACGCTCGAGCTTGGGCCGTAGCTCGCGCCATTTATGTTGGCACGCGTTGAGGTTGTGGCGGTCGTTACCGACGTTATGTCGGTAGGCTTGGAATGCTTCCACCCAATATTTTGTTTGGCCCGGTGGCCGACCCTTCATAGCGTCAACGACGCTTGTGAAGAGAAGAAAGAAGAAGAACGGATGGGATTGACTAAAATACCATTTCTCTTTATTTTAAAATTTGCCACATGTTATAATCCTATTGTTTCCTAGCCAAAATAAACTTGCTATTTGATCCCCACCCTTCTTTTTATATCTTCAAATTAAATTGTCTCTTACATTAATTATATTCTTTTTTATATCTTCAAATTTTTATTTCTTTCCTCTTTGAGGTGATAGATTTCTAAGCATCATGCACCGACATCCATTTTCTTTTGAATGGCCCAAAGAATTATACACAATCACACCACCGACTTGTCAGGAATACAAAAAAACTTAGACCGTGGGGTATGGTGGGGCAGGGGTTGGGTTTGGGTTGAGGTTGGGGCATTTGGTGACACGTGGAATGGGAGCCCCCCCACCTCCTGGTTACGTGTCCGCGGGGTATGGCGGGGCGTGGGTTGGGTGCACCGCGTGGCAGAGTAATTAAAAAAAAATACAAAAAAATTTATAAAAAATCACACAACAATTATAAAAAAAACCTACAACTTCATTAAAATTTAAAACATTACTTAATCCTAAAAAATTACAAAATAACAAACCTAAAGCGTTAAAAAAATTTCAAAAAGGTCGATCTTGTCGAACGCCTTTTTTTCCTTGCCTCGAAACTCTGTTAGCCACCGCCACCCGGTCCTCGTGGCTTAACTCGCCACCGGGAACGGCTTCGTAGTAAGCCTTGAAACGCTCGAGCTTGGGCCGTAGCTCGCGCCATTTATGTTGGCACGCGTTGAGGTTGTGGCGGTTGTTACCGACGTTATGTCGGTAGACTTGGAATGCTTCCACCCAATATTTTGTTTGGCCCGGTGGCCGACCCTTCATAGCGTCAACGACGCTTGTGACGAGAGCAATTTCCTCTTCATGAGTCCAGGATGCCATAGCGGGGTTGGGTTCGTGGGATGGGGTGGACCAGTGGTTCGAGAGAAGTGGGTAGCCGGTGGGGTTGTTGGGTTCGTGGGATGGGGGGACCAGTGGGTTGGGGTTACAATATATAGGCCTTTGGGAGACCCGCGTGGCGGTTCGAGAAGATGGGGGGACCGTTTGGGGGGACCGTTTGAATTTTAAAATTCAAAATTTAAAAAACCGCTTAACGTGGCGGGTGAGCCAATGAGATTCAGCCAACTAGCATGGCCAGACCGCCTCACGCCCGGCTTGAAAGCCAAGCCCCAAGGGCCACGCCCAAACCCAAGCCTACCCGGGGTGGTGGCTTGGGCGTTTTACCCCAACCCCCGCCCAAACCCCCGCCCCATACCCACGGTCTTGTAACACAAAAGTGGTATTTCAATCACTAAGCTAATTTTGAAATTACTTTATCGACTAAAAACCCATAAACAAAACAATAGCAATAATCGAATCAAATATAGTCTGGTCAGAGTGTGGTTAGGGTCCTCTGTTTGGGAGGGTGTGGGATCTCTCTCTAAACTAGTTAAAAATTCTCACCGTTCAAAAAAAAAGTATAGATTCCCGTTTGACATTATTTCGTCAAAAATAATATAATTTCTTATCCTTCATTTAAGTAACCATGAATAAAACCGTTTCAACTCTCTTTCTTTAGCTTAGTTAGAAAGACCATTTCACTATTGTTTCACATACCCATAGGTAGCAATGCAAAAGGAGAAAATTGGAAGCTGAAACAACTAAAAAGACAGAATTTACAAAGTATGTTCATGAGCATGTAAGGTTGAAACAAAACAAAATAATGCACAAGACGATTATAGAATTTTTACGTATCGATTTTTTTTTTTTAAATATTAGCTGGAAACTTGTTACAAGGGAGAGAAAAAACGACAGGAGAGAGAGAATAATTTTATGAGTGATGAGAAAATATATTTAATTAGATAGATAATTGTTTTTATCAATGTCGACCCCTACTCTCCCTCTCAACTCGATCCCAGGTCACTCCATTAGAAACGTCTTATATTTATTTTTATATGACTAACTAAAGAAATATAGGAATATATCAGTCTAAATTAAATATTTTATTTTCAACTTTTATCATCATTTTATATATTCTTTTAAATTATTAAATACATAAAAATTGAAAAAACACTCCATAAGAAAAGTCTTATTAATATCAACGAAATATATACGTATTATATTTATTTTATCAATAAATACATTATATGGTTTTCTTCCATAAGTTAAAACACTACATTAATTCAACACTTCTTTTTATACAATAAATACATTACTAACAGGAAGCCTGCGCGATGCGGCGGGAATGACACATCACATTTTGATACTCATTTTTATAGTTTTCTTATTCAGATAATATCTATTGTAGCATCATTGTGAATTGTGATAGATATACATCAAAAGCGAAGTAATCGGGTAATCCAATTCATTAGGTTGTGCATGGTTCGGTCGGTTCAGTTATTATCCTCAACCAATGCCGAAACCAAAGTCATCGATTAGTCTATTTTATTAACCAATTGGTTTTCGGTTAATCACTTCAGTTTATTCGGTTAGATTGACGTTTTTCGGTTTGGTTCATTTAATTTCAGTTAATAGCAAAACAAAACTTGGGCTAAAACTTTTGCTTAGAAATATATGAAATGAGATATAACTGCATGAAATGAAACTATAAATATATGAAATGTAGATATAAAATATGAAATATATGAAAATATGAATGATTTAGTTCGATTCAGCTAATTTTGGTTAAACGAGAGTACAAAAAATTGATAACCGAGTTTTGGTTAACTCGGTTTTCAGTTAATTCAGTTTTTGTTTGATTTCAGTTCGGTTTCGTCTGTTTTTGGTTTGGTTTAGGTTAACGATTTAGTTATTGCTCACCGATAACAGGTTTTGGTTAATAACCAATAAAAGCGCGATGCGGCGGGACACACATACATTGCCACAGTGTGTATTGTTCGGTTGGTTGGATTATTATCCTCAACCGAAATCGAGGTCATCGATTAGTCTATTTTATTAACCAATCCGTTTTCAGTTAATCGTTTGGTTTATTAAGTTAGATTGATGGTTTTTGGTTTGCTTAATTTAATTTTGGTTAATAGACCAAACCAAACTTGAGCTAAAACTTTTGATTAGAAATACATGAAATTTAAGTATAGGTACATGAAATGGATGTATATGTGCATGAAATGGAGGTATTAATGTTTTGGTAAAAAATTACCGAAGCAATTTAGTGATCAAACTTAGTTTGTGAGGTAGTGTGCTATGTAAACTTGTAAAAAAGTGTTAACTTTGTTGAAAATGTAAACAGTTTCAGGATATAGTTCCGGGATACAGAACTATATCAATTTGTAAACGAAATGAAAGTAAAGTAAAAATTGACACGAGATGTACGAGGAAAGCCCTTGATCTTTCTAGATCGCCGGCATAAAACCTCGGGAGCTGACAATAGTCAGCTGCCTTGTTTGTTCTTATTGATTGAATAACAACAAGATACAGCTTCAGGATAGTGCACGTATCAGCTCTAAGTGTTACAATGATTGTGATTGTGAGTGTTGTGAGTGTTTGTGATTGAGATGGTGATCGTAGCTGCAATGTGTGTGTAAAAGTGGACGGGATTATGTGTCCCAACCTACTGATCCAGCACTCCTATTTATAGTAAACATAAATAACTAACTGTCCTACAATTTCGGGATCCTGCGAATATTCCTTTTGACCGTTGTAAACCCCTTCTCCAAGCTTCCAACGTCTTTCTTGTAACCACCTTGACCTATTCTTCAGGGAGACCAAGCCTCATGACCGTTTGTACCTTGCAGCCAAAGCAAATTGTTAACAGCACGCAGGATACCCTCGCAGGATGTTACCAATATCCTGGCAGTGAAAATAGACATATAAAGTCAGGATATAATTTCGGGATATAGGTTAGAAAATTCCACCCACAACAATTGTCCCCAAAAATATAGCTGTTGGGATCCTTTGATCTTAACAGATGTATTTTTCCGACGTTATCTGAAGTCTTAATGGATAGAGATGTGATGTGACCTGATGCAACTTTCAAGGATAGTATTTCTCATAGTTAGCTATCTTCGCCCTATATCTTCTACTTTCTTCTTGTTAATTATCACATTGTACTGGACCATTCGGGTATTCCCTCTCTCTCTCTATTCTTTCTTTGTGCATCTTTTCCGTCGTCACCGATCTCATGGCAAAACACACTCGTTCATGCTCCGGTGACTCCAAGCCAACCTTCATGGCACACAATCTGCTTGGCAAGCCCGAGAAAGAGGTTTGCAATTTTGATAATGCCGACATGGCCGCTCTACGTGCCTCTGGAACCTTCCCTGATGGTACGTCATCCGGCCATTTGATTGGAACATCCGGTCAGATTTTTCTTCAGTTGAGTGGGTTTGTTTTTTGGCTTAGTCACTCAAGTTCAAGTCAGCATTCATCCTCCAATACGTCGGGTAAGGATGTATGTTCTAAATGCATTTCTGCACATGTTTGGTTAGTTGATGTATTAACATATAAAAATTGAAATTACTTCCCTTTTATGTAGATTCCAGCAAACTTGTTCCAATTTTCGATCTGGAAGAGCTTGACAGTTTCCTGGCAACCGTTCCAGTAAAGAAAGAGCCTAGCTCCAAGCCTTCAACTAGTTCTAAACCTGCAGCCATGCCCAAGCCTTCCTCAGCAGCGAAGCTCCGTGCTTCTAGTTCCCGTAAGAGGAAAGAATCTGATTCTCTTGTCATCGCTGAAGTCTTTTCCTACGAGAACCTTGGTTTCATGGAATCTAGCCATTTCATGACTTCTTTCCTTAACCAGGTAAATATCCTTATCCTACATCCTGCACACATATGCTGAATCGATACCCTGGTTAGATTATATTAACAATACACGAGTTCTGTTTTGTAGGGTCTTAAGCGTCTGACGCATCTCTACACCGAAGCTTGTGAAACAGTGAAGATCTCGGAGGCCAAGTTGAAGAAAGCTAAGATCACTATCGTGGATCAGGGGAAGATCGTCACAGCCAGGTCACAACATTATGAAGATAAGTTAAAAAGGTGACTCTGGATGCCAAAGCTGCAGTGAAGAAGGCCACTCAGAATGATGAGATCGAGCTGGTTGTCACCGAGGTCCAACATAAGCAAGATATGGCTTCATTCAGGGATGGCCTCAAGGGTTCCGTCGTAGTTTCCCTCATTCAGGCCAGGCTTAAGATGGCTTATGAAGCCAGGATAACGGGCTTTAAATGCCCAACCTGGACCGTTGATGTCTGGGAGAAGAAACTGAAGGATCTTGGTTGCAGTCCTGTGACGTATCCTGCCAAGCCGGAGATTAGCGAATCTTCCAAGGCGGGTGAGACGGCGGAAGAAGCTGGTGATGGTGGAGCTGGTGCTACCCCGTGAGGGGGTGGCAAAGTGAGCGATGATGGATATTTATGCCTACGCCAAAGCCCGCTTTTTTAAGTTCAAAGGTTGTTGGTTGTTGAACACTTTTCTTTTTCTTGCATGTTGAACGATTTACTTTCCTGCACTTTAGACATTAGTACAATATGATGACCAAGGGTGGAGGGATCCTGAGTTTCAGGACGAAGCCCTTGGTCGTTGATGTGAATACTATAACAGTTGAAGGTGGAGGGATTTTGAGTTTCAAGACGAAGCCTTCGACTGTTATCTTTAATATGCTTTAGACTTTGTTGTACCCTTGGTGGATGGGTTTTGGTTTAAAACAAAACCAAGGGTGCAACCTTTTGAATCGTTAATATAAATCTAACTTTTGACCTTATCTTTGTGTTGTTCTTGCATCTTATTGTTTTTATATTATGTGTTATTTGCAAAAATCCTTAAAAATATTTTTCTTTTATAACTTGAAAAACACTTAGCGAATTTAAAAATTTGGTATAACACAAACTCCCATAGTTAACAAGTTCCGTTTTCTTTAGATAAGGGTCTTATACTTAGAGCAAATTTAAACAAGAATCCATACCAGAGATATTTAGACAAACACTTTGTAATAGACCTTTGGACCATTGACAATGTCCCCAGTGGGATATAATGTTGGCATAGGTTTCCTTCTTGCTCCAGCATAAATGTCCCCAGTAGGATATAGTATCAACATACGTCATGTTCCATCACGGATGTCCCTTGTCTGTGCAGGACCAGTATGTTGTACCAGGATATGATCCTTTAGCAATTCTTCAACCAGTTGTTTAAACTTAGCAATCTTTTTTCAAAAATTTATGTAGACTTGTAAATGATTATGTTTTTTTGAAAATATACTTTGGGATTATCCAAAAACTTTGTATTTTATTGGGACTAAACCCATTTTCCAGGCATTTAAGCCGGAGTATAAGAACCTCAAGACTTGAAAAGGTGAAAACCTTTAAGTCTCTGAGTTTTACTGGGGATTTTACCCACGTTTCGTGCGCTACAGGAGAGGGTGTGGAAACCCCAAAACTTAGAAAGGTGAAAACCTTTAAACCTTAGAAGAGTGTGAAAACACTCTTTCGTGAGAGAGGGTGATCAATCCTCATATACCTTAAGAATCCAGGATATAGCCAACAACAACGAAATTGTCAGCCACTGTTACATGAACTGGTCCCGCCATCTTGAACTATATCCGGATAACGTACGCTCCAGGCGAGGGCGTGGAAACCCCAATTCGGATGAAAGGTGAATACCTTTAAACCTTCGAAGGGATAAAACACCCTTGAATGTGGGAGAGGGTGGCCGGCCCTCTAATTTTCCAATTCTTGAGAGAGTATCCTGCAAAACACCTTAAAACTAAGGTGGGTGTTAGCTTGGCTAACACCCCTTCGATGCTTAAGTCAGTATTGGGTATCAAAATAAAAGATAATATCAAAAATATAAATGAGTTATAGAGTTCGTACTATTATGAGTTAGAAATTAAATTCTAAACTCACTTATAATAAAATTTCAGATGTATAGCATTCCATGATCTTGGTAGCATATCCCCTTTTGCTGTCTTGAGTCTATATGCTCCTTTTCCTAATTCAGATTCTATTTCGTATGGTCCTTCCCATTTTGGAGCTAACTTCCCTTCAACAGGATTGGTAGTATTTTGGAATGCCTTTCTTAATACCCAATCTCCAACTTTGAATCTCCTTGTCCTTATATTCTTGTTATAAGACTTGGCTATCCTCTGCTGGTACGCTGCCATTCTCAGTTTTGCGGCATCCCTCATCTCATCGACGGTGTCTAAGTCTTGAGACAAAGCTTCAGGATTTGTTAGTATCAATCTTGTTGTCGGTATCACCATCTTTGTCGGAATCACTGCTTTGGCCCCGAATACCAGTGAGAAAGGAGTCTGGCCAGTAGCATTCTTCACAGTTGTCCTATCTGCCCATAGAACAAAAGGTAATTCTTCTGCCCATTTTCCTTTCTTTGCTCCTAGTCTTTTCTTCAAGTTGTTGACGATTATCTTGTTCAAAGATTCTGCCTGCCCATTAGCTTGAGGATGTATTGGTGTTGATGTGATCATTTTTATGCCCCAACTCTTACAAAAGTCTGTGGTTTATTTGCTGATGAACACTTTTTAATCCCTGACTTGAACAAAGGCTTCTACTTCAACCCATTTAGAAAAGTAATATGTCATTGCTAACATGAAGACTTTTCCTCCTGGAGCTACAGGGAGTTTTCCTACTATATTCATTCCCCATTTCATGAACGGCCAAGGGGATACAACAGGATATAATGGCTCTGCAGACTGATGTAGTATGTTGCTATATCTTTGGCATGCATCACACTTCTGAGAATACTCCATAGTTTCCTTCCTCATGGTTGGCCAGTAATAACCTGTTCTTAACACCTTTGAAAATAAAGCTCTGCCCCTAGTATGGTTGCCACAGTCTCCTTCGTGTATGTCTTGGAGAACTTCTTTAGTTTCAGGATCCTCCAAGCATCTTAAGTATGGACCTGCAAGATATTTCTTATACAAGATGTCATTTATCAAAGTAAAACGAGACACCTTCATCCTGAATGTTCTAGGATTTTTTTTCCTTAGGGATATCTCCCTCTTGTAGGTACTTGATAATTGGTGTCATCCAGGATTCAGGATATCCATCAGGATATTCTACATCAGGATCACTGATACTTGATACTTGCTTATCCTGGGACTTAAAATGTTCCGTCGCAGGGTGTAGGATATGGATTATCGGTATCTGTGTTCCTTCTGGTATCCTGACAGCAGATCCTAAGTTTGCTAATGCATCTGCTTCATCATTCTCTTCCCTTGGTACCTGTTCAAGTGAAAATATTTCGAAATATCCTGCTAATTTTTTTAACAATTTCAAAATATTCAGCTAACTTTTCGCATTTTACTGCATAGGATCCATTGAAATGGTTAGTAATTAACAAGGAATCAACAAATATTTGTAAACATTTAATATGCATATCCTTGGCTAGTTGTAGTCCTGCTATCAAAGCTTCATACTCAGCTTCATTATTCGTAGCAGTGAATTCACATCTAATAGCCTGGGGTAGTATGTCCCCCTGTGGCGATTTTAGTAATATTCTCAAGCCTATCCCTCTGACATTGGATGCACCATCAGTATATAGTGTTCAAATATCTGAGTTTTCACCTAGCTGTTGCACTTCTAGGTCGGCTTCTTCTTGTAAAGCATTACTAAAATAAGCCACAAAGTCTGCTAGAGCCTGAGACTTTATAGCATTTCTAGGTTCGTAAACTAAGACATAAGCACTTAATTTAACAGACCACTTAGCCACCCTACCAGACATCTGAGGTTTCCTAAGCACATTTTTAATAGGATAATTAGATTTAATAGGAATTCTATGTGTTTCAAAGTAATGTCTAAGTTTAGTCGATGCCATAACTAAAGCTAATATTAATTTTTCTAAGTGTTAATATCTAGTCTCAACATCTAGTAAACTTTTACTAACATAATAGACAGGATACTGCTGACCTTCGTGACCCTTTACCAAGTAATGACTTTATCATCCGTAAGCATGGTCATCCTTGTGGGCTTATCTCCTATTTCCTCCTCAGCCTTCCTGGCATGCCTCTTAACTGTAGAGTAAGAAGTTCCACATATGTCAGATCCTCCGGAGATAAAGTTAATTATCTTGGCATCTGGTGGTGGAGATGCAGCTCTCTTAGGATCCTGGTCAGTATCCTGAGCTTTCTTCTTTTTACCGAGGAATTCTTTCAAGTATCCTTTGCTCAGCAAGTAGCTTATCTCCTTTCTCAAGGCTCTGCAATCATCTGTCATGTGCCCAAAGTCTTCATGGAAGGCACTGTTAGGGGAGGATTTCTAATTGATCAGTGATCCTCATTTACTGTTGGGTTTAGTGATCCTCAATTCTATCTGAAGTAGTGATCCTCAGAAGTGTTGCAGGATCAGGATCATGGATCATCATAAGGATCCTTGTACTAACGGTTGTCTACTTTGAATTCGAAATTGTTTTGCAGGAGTATCAATTTGGACTTGGTCTTGGCGATATTCCTGGAGCATATTCTATGTTAATTCCGCACGTGCTTGGCCAGAAGTGGACGTTATGGAGTCGTGGGGGACTTGCACCATTTGCGGAATGTTAGTTAGAGTAGATATTTTCCATTTTTAAAGGGGTAGCGAGCTAATTAGAAAACACTTGGCTATTTTTGGCTACACACACACTCGTACAACTGCTCTCACCAGCTCTCGTTAACTCACTTGGCGATTACACACTTTTTTACACAATACACTATAGTGATCCTTGTACTTAGCTCGCTATCATCCGAAGTTGTAATAGATTTATTGTTTAATTTGAGTTGGTGATCGGTAGTTTCCATCACCCGAGGTTTTTTTATGCCGGAGATCATTCATTGATCAAGGGCTTTTTCCTCGTATAAATCTTCGTGTCACTTGTTCATTACATTTCATAGTGATCCTTATTGTTGTTCACCAATTCAAGCATCATACCCCGTAACAGAAACTCTGGTTGCATTGTCATCGCTTGATTTTTGACCAAAACAGTTTGGCGCCCACCGTGGGGCAATTGGTGCTTAATTCCTAGAAAGATTCGTATTTTCGTGCTCATTTCGGTTCGTTACAACCAAGCAGATGGCTTCCTCGGCGAAAAATACTTCAAACTTGATGCCGTCATTCAGCTCTTCACAAGGCGTTCCTCCTTTGCCTCCACCACCTTCTGGGTCCCAGAAGAATGCTGAGAATGCTGCGAAGAAACCAACCCCCGTTTTCCAAAAACCACCAACTTCTTCTGTTTCAACTAATCCTACTGTTTTGGTCAAAAATCAAGCAATGATAATGTAACCAAACTTTCTGTTGTGGGATATGATGCTTGAATTGATGAACAACAATAAGGATCACTATGAAATGTAATGAACAAGTGACACGAAGATTTATACGAGGAAAAAGCCCTTGATCAATGAATGATCTCCGGCATAAAAAACCTCGGGTGATGGAAACTACCGATCACCAACTCAAATTAAACAAGAAAATGTAATACAACTTCGGATGATAGCGAGCTAAGTACAAGGATCACTATAGTGTATTGTGTGTAAAAGTGTGTAATCGCCAAGTGAGTTAGCGAGAGCTGGTGAGAGCAGTTGTACGAGTGTGTGTGTAGCCAAAATTAGCCAAGTGTTTTCTAATTAGCTCGCTACCCCTTTAAAAATAGAAAATATCTACTCTAACTAACATTCCGCAAATGGTGCAAGTCTTCCACGACTTCATAACGTCCATTTTCAGCCAAGCACGTGCGGAATACTTCAAGGAATATACTCCAGGAATATCGCCAAGACCAAGTCCAAATTGATACTCCTGCAAAACAATTTTGAATTCAAAGTAGACAATTGTTAGTACAAGGATCCTTATAGTGATCCATGATCCTGATCCTGAAGCACTTCTGAGGATCACCAGTTCATACAGAAGTAAGGATCACTAAGCCCAACGGCAATTAAGGACCACTGATTACTTAGAAATCCACCCCTAACAATTGCCCCCAAAATATAAGGAGTAATTTTGTAAATAAATGAGTTATATTTTGTTCTCATCCGCATTTAACCAACGGATAACTAGCCGTTATAATCGGACTAGCCGTTGCGAACATGACGTCACTGAGGTGACTATCCTGCAGAATCATCATTATAAATAGGAGTTAGAGATAGAGATCAATCTGCATTTAAAATCGAGAGTAACTCCCTTTAAATTCATATCCGAAGACCAAGCAGGTATTTCTCTTCCTCTTCCTTCTTTACGTTTTCTTTCTCTGCTCCTTCTTTCTTCACCTTCTTCAAGATGATGCTAAGATCCTCACCAGCCAAGGATCATAAGAAGGACAGTCCTCTCAAGAGCCAGGGGATCATTAAGGATTCACCGAAAGAAAGATGCTGTTTTACTGATCCACAAATAGACAGGATCCGACACTGCTTTCCGGCGAACACCATTTTCAAACCGTTTGATCCCACCGTTTTAAGCGATCATGTTTCTGAAACTTGGGTAGCTTTCCCAGTCATACCTTTCACAATAGGATATTCGTATCCTTTCCCTGAATTCACCCAATCCTTTTTCTCCCTCACCGGCATCTCCTATATTCAAGCTATGCCAATGATCTGGAGGGTCTTATATACCCTTGAAAGGATCATTGAGCAAGAAGGAATTGACTTGGGAATGTCAGAATTAGCTGAGATGTATGATCTCACAACCTTTGGATTCCACCGATATCTATTCAAGCGTAAACCCGGTGAAGAACATCCCATCTTTAAGGCCACTAAAAATGATACCAACTGGAAACGGAGATTCTTCTTCGTCAGAAGGGATTCTATCCAGGATGGAAAGGATCTGCCAAGGAAGTGGAGCACCCATGGTAGGGTAGAGGATCCTTAGAGGATCACTGAGTAAGCTCATTTCTGATGATGATTACTAATATGCTTCTGTTTCTTTTGTACAGCTATCACATTCTCGTATATTATTCCTTCAGCTGCCACCAAGGGGAGACTTTCTGCTTTTAGAAAACTTGATCCTGCCACAAGATCATTCAAAACAAACACCCAGGATTCTCAAGAGGTATCCTCAGGTTCTGTCACTATGTCAAGTAAGTATCCTGTACTTTTTATATTTAAATGTTTGAATAAATAGTTAAAAAGAGATAGGATAAGGATACTTATCTGTTTTGGGTGTGTAGGCGCTGGAAAATCATCAAGATCTGCCTCCAAATTCAGCGTCACTGAGCTTGACACTGTTCGATCCTCCAAGAAAAAATCTGCTGCTAGCACTTCCATCGTCATCCCCAAGGCAACCGCTTCGAAGGGAAGAGGTGGAAAGAAAAGGAAGACTTCCGAAGCTGACAACCTACAAGGCCTGCCCCTGATCCGCCATCAATTCCTCGAGTACTTCAATGATGTAAGGATCACTGACTCAGCTTAGTTATCCTATCCACTTGAGGATCACTTGACTCTAATCTTTAGATTGTCTTCTTTGTAGAAATTTGCTGAGATAAAGGACTACGTGGGGAATGTTGAAGGTCTTGAGGAGAAATACTCTGATCTTCAAAAGGTGGCGGTGCTCAAGGATCACCAAATTGCCTCTCTTGAAAAGGATCTTAAGGATGCCAAGGATCAGATAGCTACCATTCTGATCAATGTTGATTATGAGAAGCACGAGATCACAGAGGATGCTAAGGTCTCCGCCGCCATTGCCATGTACAAGACCAAGCTACAGATGGCTCAAGAAGCTCAGGATCCTGCCTTTGATAGGAGCAGTTGGGACGTGGAAGGCTGGAAGGCCAGGCTGACTGAGTTGGAGGATGATGCTGAGGAGGCTCTGGCAATTGAAGCTAGTGGCAGTGGCAAGGATCATGCGAAGGATACTGGAGCTGGAGGGGATGATGATGCAGCGAAGGTGTAGGCTGCTTGAATGGGCGATGAAGGACATTTCTAGACGTAGCCGGAGCCCTTTTTTTAAGTTTGGTTATGGTTTTTGTTTTGATGATGTTTTGATGAACAAAGGTTGGTCTGTACTTAAACAATAGTAATTAGGGTTGAGGATCATGAATGATCCTTTGAACAATAGGTAGGATAATGGGTGGTGGATGGATCCTCTGTTTGGGGGATGAAGCCACTCGTTATCCTTCCGTCTTTAATTTCCTGCACTTGTTAGACCTATGAACAATGGACACCCTTTATCTACCCCAGCGGACGGGCCACGTATTGCTGGTAGATGCTCGGGGTAGGTAATTTTGACAACTTAGAAGGGTTTAATCTTTTATGAATAAAATAACTTTAACTTTTTGGCTTATCCTGTGTTGATATTTTACTTTCTAACTATTGTGATGTTTATTTTGTTTAAACTTATCAAGTAGGGAAAAAATATTTAAGAAATGTCCCAAAAAGTTTAGGATATGATCAAAGATCACATAACCCATAATTGATAAGTTCTGAAAAGTAACATAGTTTAAGGATCATAAGTTCAATTGTCAAAGGACAAGGGTCAATCACATAAATGATAAAATCAAAATAGTTAAGGATCATACCTGAGAATCCAAGTTAGGATCCTAACCTTTAACATTTATAATCAGGATAACCAAGATACAAACCTTAGTTGAAAGTAAGGATCAAGAATCCTTGGTTATTTATCTTCACAAACCTGAAATAAGATATAACTTGGGACTAAGCCAATATAAAATGAAAGTTAGTAACTGGGGACAAGCCCAACAATTCTGGGGACAAGCCCAATATACTGGGGACAAGCCCAAAGGATAACTGGGGACAAGCCCAAAGGATAACTGGGGACAAGCCCAAAGGATCGTGTGTAAACTAGAGTACGGCCCTTACTGGCGACTATCCAAACTTAGTGACATGAAAATGCCAAAACCTTAGCTAACGTGAAAACGTTAGAAACCTTAGGAACGGATGTATGGTACATCTACCATTATACGTAGGATCCTGAATATAGCCAGTACAATGAAATTGTCAGCCCCTAAAGCGAGTACTGGTCCCATTGACATGAACTATACCAGGATCATCGTGCGCTACTGGCGAAACTGGGGACAGACCCAAACTGGGGACTAGCCCAAATGACTGGGGTCAAGCCCAAATAACTGGGGTCAAGCCCAAATAACTGGATACTTCTGTGGATACTCAATCTTTAGTTAAGGATACCTGAACCTTCAAAACTCAGAATCAAGTGAAAGGAGGATAAAGGATGCAGGGTCCTTATCCTTGTAAGAATAAAAGAATGAAATAGTTTGAGATTGGAATGTTACCAGAAAGAGGATCATCTGTCAGTAGGGATCCTTCAAGGATACTTGTCTGGTAAGGATCACGGATCATGATCACATGAAATATTTCTTCAAATGGACAGCATTCCAAGCTCTTGGTAGCAAATCACCTTCCATTGTTAGCAATCGATATGCCCCTTTTCCTGCTTCAGCTTCAATCAAATAGGGGCCTTCCCACTTTGGTGCTAGTTTTCCATCAGCAGGATTGGTGGTATTTTGAAATGCTTTCCTTAATACCATATCCCCAACTTGGAATTTCCTGATCCTGACATTTTTGTTGTAAGCTCCAGCCATCCTTTGTTGATAACTGGCCATCCTTATCCTTGCTAAATCCCTGATTTCTTCTATAGTATCCAAGTCTTGAATCAAGTTTTTAGCATTTCCTTCAGGATCACGAATGCTTGTTCTTGCAGTTGGAACCACCATCTCTGTAGGGATCACTGATTCTGCCCCAAACACCAAAGAAAATGGAGTTTGTCCAGTAGCATTCTTGGGAGTCGTCCTATCAGCCCAAAGTACATAAGGTAGTTCTTCTGCCCATTTTCCTTTCTTGGATCCAAGCTTTTTCTTCAAATTGTTGATGATGATCTTGTTGGATGATTCTGCCTGACCATTAGCTTGTGGGTGGACTGGTGTTGATGTTATCATCTTAATCCCCCAGCTGTCACAAAAGTTAGTGGTTCTATTCCCAATAAATTGGGATCCATTATCACAAATAATCTCAGAAGGGATACCAAATCTAGTAATAATGTTTCTTTTAATAAAGGATATAACTTCCTTTTCTCTGACTTGAGCAAAGGCTTCAGCCTCTATCCACTTAGAGAAGTAATCAGTCATAGCAAGCATGAATACTTTTTCACCAGGTGCCTTAGGAAGCTTTCCAACTATATCCATTCCCCATCTCATGAATGCCTTAGGATATTACTATGCCTCTGACAAGGATCACACTTCTTGGCATACTCCACAGCATCCTTCTTCATAGTGGGCCAATAGTATCCTGTCCTCAGGATCCTTGAGAATAATGCCCTGCCCCCAGTGTGGTTTCCACAACCTCCTTCATGGAAATCCTTTAGGACTTCTTGGATTTCAGGATCCTCAATGCATCTAAGATATGGTCCTGCAAGAGATCGTTTATACAATATATTATTTAATATTGTAAATTGAGATACCTTAGTTTTGAAAGCCCTTGGGTTTTCTCCTGTAGGAATTTCTCCATGTTGTATGTATCTCATGATTGGGAGGATCCATGACCCTGAATGAGATTGAGTATCATCACTAGGGATGATTGCAGAATCTTCACCTATCTCCATAGCTGCATGATCCTCGATAGCAGGGGTCAGGATATGGATAATAGGGATCTTAATATCCTCAGGAATCTTCAAAGATGATCCTAGATTGGCTAATGCATCAGCTTCTGCGTTCTCTTCCCTTGGTACTTGTGTCAAACTAAAGGATACAAAAGAGAGTGCCAATTCTTTGACTATCTCCAAATATTTGATTAGCTTTTCACCTTTAACAGCATAGGATCCATTAAAGTGATTAGTGATCAGTAAGGAATCTACATGTACCTCAAGATACCTGATCCTCATATGCTTAGCAATTTGCAAACCAGCTATCAAAGCTTCATACTCAGCCTCATTATTGGTAGTTTGAAATTCACAAGCTATGGAGTGGGGTATTATGTCCCCCTGTGGCGATTTTAGTAGTATTCCAAGTCCTGTTCCTTTCACATTAGAGGCTCCATCAGTGAAGAGTATCCAAGGATCCTTAGTCTCTTCAAGTTGTTGGACTTCTAACTCAGCTTCCTTTTGCAAATCACTACTAAAATCTGCCACAAAGTCAGCTAAGGCTTGGGATTTGATGGCAGTCCTTGGTTCATATCTTATATCGTATGCACTAAGCTTCACTGCCCATTTAGCCATCCTCCCTGACATTTCAGGTTTCCTGAGAACACTCTTAATTGGAAAATTAGTCTTAACAACAATGGCATGAGTTTCAAAATAATGTCTCAATTTAGTAGATGCCCTAATTAATGCAAGGATAAGTTTTTCTAAGTGTGAATACCTGGATTCAGCATCAAGTAAACTCTTATTACATAGTAAACAGGATGTTGTGTACCTTGGTGATCCTTAACAAGGACCGCACTTACTGCTTTTGAGGATACCGCCAAGTATAAGGATAACACATCTCCCTTTTCTGGTTTCATCAAGGCTGGGGCTGAGGATAGGTAATCCTTAAGAGCTTTAAGGGCACTTTCATGCTTCTCAGTCCATTCAAATCTCCTATTCTTCCTCAGGATGTCATAGAATTCCTTGCACTTTTCCGAGGATTTGGATATGAATCTGTTCAAGGCTGCGATCCTGCCCGTCAATCTCTGTACATCCTTAGCATTGGCAGGAGATTTGATATTCACAATAGCCTTGATTTGCTCTGGACTTGCTTCAATGCCCCTCTTTGTCACCATATAGCCTAAGAATTTACCTACCTTAACACCAAAATGACACTTGGAAGGATTAAGTTTCATGTTATATTTATCAAGGATATTGAATGCTTCCTCCAAGTCTTTAAGATGATCCTCAGCTTTCTTGGACTTAACCACCATGTCGTCTATATAGACTTCCATAGTGTGTCCAATCTGCTCCTTGAACATCTTATTGACTAGCCTTTGATAAGTAGCACCTGCATTCCTTAATCCAAATGGCATAGCAATATAACAGTATATACCAGTTGGTGTCATGAAGGCCGTATCCTCTTGATCAGATGGTTCCATCTGAATTTGTTGAAATCCAGATGAAGCATCCATAAAAGTCAACAACTCATGACCCGCGGTAGCATCCACCATGGAGTCAATGTGGGGTAATGGGAAAGGATCCTTGGGACATGCCTTGTTTAAATCAGTAAAATCGACACATACCCTCCACTTTCCATTTTTCTTTTGAACAACTACCACATTGGCTAACCATCTTGGATACTTAACCTCTTTGATCATACCTGCCCGAAGTAGCTTATCTACCTCCTCCTGGATAATAGCATTCCTCTCAGGTGCAAACTTCCTCCTTTTTTGATGGATAGGCTTGAATGACCTGTCAATGCCAAGTTTATGAGTAATTATATCCTTAGATATACCTGTCATGTCTTCATGTTTCCAGGCAAAGGTGGATTTCCTTCTCCTAAGGAAGGATACTAGCTCCTATTCGATGTTGCTAGGGATCCTTGATCCTATGAAGATCTTGGATTTAGGATCACCAGGATCCATGAGGGTTTCTTTCAAATCCTGTTCTCTTGCCTCCAAGACATCTCTTGAAGGATACTTTAATTGCTATTGCTCCCTTGGTCTTGAGGCTGGCTTCATTGAGGATGTATAACAATTCTTAGCCTCCTGTTGATCACTCTCAATTTTCACCACTCCCCATGGACTTGGAAGCTTTACACATTGATGATAGGAGGATGGGACTGCCTTCATGTCATGTATCCATGGCCTGCCAAGGATAACATTACAGCATGATAAGCAATCAATAACACAAAACTTCTGATAAGAATGCAATCCTTTGATATAGATTGGGAGTTTGATGTCCCCCAATGTAGTCTTAGTTTCTCCGCTGAATCCCACAAGCACCGAGGATCTTGGGATAAAATCAGACTCTGGGATATTCATCTTCTTGAGGACATCAAGCTGGATGATGTTCACAGAGCTTCCTCCATCTATAAGGATCTTGCGAACAAAGTGGTTAGAAATACACAATGTAATTACAAGATCGTCATGATGAGGATCCTGGATGTCAACACGATCATCCTCATCAAAAGTAATGACTTTATCCTGGGTGACAACAGAGGTCCGGACAGGTCTGTCTCCGTTGTCCATCTTGGTTTCCTTAGCATGTCTTTTTGCTGCCGAAAAGGATGTACCACAGATGTCTGATCCACCGGATATGAAATTTATGACTTGTGCATCTGCTGGAGGAGCAGGAGCCCTTTCCGGGATCCTTTCAGGATCCTGAACCCTTGACTTCTTTCGTCCCAAAAGCTCTTTCAAATGCCCCTTGCTCAACAAGTAACCAATTTTCTTTCTAAGTGCAATGCACTCTTCAGTGAGATGCCCGAAATCCTCATGATATGCACACCACTTGGACTTATCCTTTGTAGCAGCTGGTTTATCGCTTTTCCTTGGCCACCTAGCTTTCTCACCTAGATTCTGCATTGCAAGGATTAGTTCGTTGTTATCAACAGAAAAACAGTATTCAGAAATAGGAGGATAATCCTCATCATCCTCTTCTTGTTCCACTGCATGCACATTCTGGTTGTCAGATTTGTGGTAGGACTTGGATTTGTTGTTCCTGAAGTAGGATCCTTGCTTATCCTGTTTTGAGGATCCTGTTAATCTGTCCTGGATCCTTTTGTCATCCTCTAGGCGGATGAACCTAAGGGCTGGTTGTTGTTATGAACCGAAATGACCGCAAAGATATGAATCTTCTTAGGAATGAAGCACCAATTGCCCCACGGTGGGCGCCAAACTGTTTTGGTCAAAAATCAAGCAATGACAATGTAACCAAACTTTCTGTTGTGGGATATGATGCTTGAATTGATGAACAACAATAAGGATCACTATGAAATGTAATGAACAAGTGACACGAAGATTTATACGAGGAAAAAGCCCTTGATCAATGAATGATCTCCGACATAAAAAACCTCGGGTGATGGAAACTACCGATCACCAACTCAAATTAAAAAAGAAAATGTAATACAACTTTGGATGATAGCGAGCTAAGTACAAGGATCACTATAGTGTATTGTGTGTAAAAGTGTGTAATCGCCAAGTGAGTTAGCGAGAGCTGGTGAGAGCAGTTGTACGAGTGTGTGTGTAGCCAAAATTAGCCAAGTGTTTTCTAATTAGCTCGTTACCCCTTTAAAAATAGAAAATATCTACTCTAACTAACATTCCGCAAATGGTGCAAGTCTTCCACGACTCCATAACGTCCATTTTCAGCCAAGCACGTGCGGAATACTTCTAGGAATATACTCCAGGAATATCGCCAAGACCAAGTCCAAATTGATACTCCTGCAAAACAATTTCGAATTCAAAGTAGACAATTGTTAGTACAAGGATCCTTATAGTGATCCATGATCCTGATCCTGAAGCACTTCTGAGGATCACCAGTTCATACTGAAGTAAGGATCACTAAGCCCAACGGCAATTAAGGATCACTGATTACTTAGAAATCCACCCCTAACACCTACTACTAATGATCTTTACACTCTGATTTTGCAGATGAGGAATCATGCACAAGAGCAGGACAAAACCAACGAAAGGATCCTCCGGGAGATTGATGAGATCAAGAAACAGAAGAAATCAGTGGAGGATCACTCTCCTCTGATGCCAAGATCGCTGAACTTCGACACTCCAGTCATAACTTCCCAACACTTAGCAGTTCCGGACGTGCAATACTTGGGTGAATTATCAGGAAGGCGTTATGGAACAGCAACTATGAGTCAGGAATTTGGCTCTCACTTCCAGCCTCAAGGATCCTCTTCTCAACCATTAGGATCCTCCTCTCAGCATCAGGGATACTTCACGTCAGGAGGATATTCGAGAATGCATGCAGTTCAAGGATCCTCCCAGGTCCAAGGATCCTCCCAGGTCCAAGGATCCTCCCTTGTCCCAGGATCCTCTCTGGTTCCAGGATCCTTTCAGGTTCAAGGATCATCTCAACTTCATGGATCCAACGTCCTTCAGGATCAAGGATTCTTGAGAAGTATGCAACCTAGAGCTCGGACGTTCATCAAGGAGACTTCATACCAATGCAGACCATTGTTCCCTCTGGTCCTACAATCATGCCAGAGTCTCGTCAATATGGATACACATCTAGGATTCCAAACATGAATCCCGTGGGAGGGAACACTTTCAATAATTTATACAACACTAACCATGGCTTAATGCAGGATACAGGTATTAATCAGGCTATGGCTAGAGAGCTACAGAAGCTTAAGGATATGATATCCAGTGTTCCAGGAGTGGTTAAACCCATTCCTGAAATTGCAGACGGTAGCCATAGGATATCTCGTTTTGCACCACCCTTATGTGATGCTGAGATACCCAAAAGATTCCAGATACCATCCATGAAGCTGTATGATGGTTCAACGGATCCAGAGGAGCATGTAGCTCAATACAGGGAGAGGATGGAGATCAATCCTATTCCTGAAAGGTTAAAAGAAGCATGTCTATGCAAGGGATTTGGGTCCACACTCACAGGATCTGCTCTTAAATGGCTGCTAAGTCTTCCCCCTTACTCTATTACTTCATTTGCTAATCTAGTTAATTTGTTTAATAGTCAATTTTCTTGTAGTAGGAAATTTGAACGGTTAACTAGTGATTTATATAGGGTAACACACGGTCAAAATGAATCACTTAGAGATTATATCACTAAGTTTAGTAAAGAATCCTTAGATATTCCTAACCTGGATATTGCTACGGCTGTAGAAGCCTTTAAAATGGGATTACTTAGGGATTCATTATTCTATGATGATCTTGTAATGACACCTTGCAGGAATCTTGATGAAGTAAGAACCAGGGCCCTTAGGTTCATCCGCCTAGAGGATGACAAAAGGATCCAGGATAGATTAGCAGGATCCTCAAAACAGGAGAAACAAGGATCCTACTTCAGGAACAAAAAATCCAAGTTCTACAATAAGTCTGACAATCAGAACGTGCATTCAGTGGAACAAGAAGAGGATGATGAGGATTATCCTCCTATTTCTGAATACTGTTTTTCTGTTGATAACAATGAACTAATCCTTGCAATGCAGAATCTAGGTGAGAAAGCTAGGTGGCCAAGGAAGAATGATAAACCAGCTGCTACAAAGGATAAGTCCAAGTGGTGTGCATATCATGAGGATTTTGGGCATCTCACTGAAGAGTGTATTGCACTGAGAAAGGAAATTGGTTACTTGCTGAGCAAGGGGCATTTGAAGGAACTCTTGGGTCGAAAGAAGTCTAGGATCCCGGAAAGGGCTCCTGCTCCTCCAGCAGATGCACAAGTCATAAATTTCATATCCGGTGGATCAGACATCTGTGGTACATCCTTTTCAGCAGCAAAGAGACACGCCAAGGAAACTAAGATGGATAATGGAGACAGACCCGTCCGGACCTCCGTTGTCACCCAGGATAAAGTCATAACCTTTGATGAGGATGATTGTGTTGACGTCCAGGATCCTCATCATGATGGTCTTGTAATTACATTATTTATTTCTAACCACTTTGTTCGCAGGATCCTTATAGATGGAGCAAGCTCTGTGAACATCATCCAGCTTGATGTCCTCAAGAAGATGAATATCCCGGAGTCTGATATTATCCCAAGATCCTCAGTGCTTGTGGGATTCAGTGGAGAAACTAAGAATACATTGGGGGACATCAAACTCCCAATCTATATCGAAGGATTGCATTCTTATCAGAAGTTTTATGTTATTGATTGCTTATCATGTTGTAATGTTATCCTTGGCAGGCCGTGGATACATGACATGAAGGCGGTCCCATCCACCTATCCTATCATCAGTGTGTAAAGCTTCCAAGTCCATGGGGAGTGGTGAAAATTGAGAGTGATCAACAGGAGGCTAAGAATTGTTATACATCCTCAATGAAGCCAGCCTCAAGACCAAGGGAGCAATAGCAATTAAAGTTCCCTTCAAGAGATGTCTTGGAGGCAAGAGAACAGGATTTGAAAGAAATCCTCATGGATCCTGATGATCCTGAATCCAAGATCTTCATAGGATCAGGGATCCTTAGCGACATTGAACAGGAGCTAGTATCCTTCCTTAAGAGAAGGAAATCCACCTTTGCCTGGAAACATGAAGACATGACAGGTATATCTAAGGATATAATTACTCATAAACTTGGCATTGACAGGTCATTCAAGCCTATACATCAAAAGAGGAGGAAGTTTGCACCTGAAAGGAATGCTATTATCCAGGAAGAGGTAGAAAAACTACTTCGGGCAGGTATGATAAGAGAGGTTAAGTATCCAAGATGGTTAGCCAATGTGGTTGTTGTTCTAAAGAAAAACGGAAAGTGGAGGGTATGTGTCGATTTTACTGACTTAAACAAGGCATGTCCCAAGGATCCTTTCCCATTACCCCACATTGACTCCATGGTGGATGCTACCGCGGGTCATGAATTGTTGACTTTTATGGATGCTTCATCTGGATTTCAACAAATTCAGATGGAACCATCTGATCAAGAGGATACAGCCTTTATGACCCCAACTGGTATATACTGTTATATTGCTATGCCGTTTGGATTAAGGAATGCAGGTGCTACTTATCAAAGGCTAGTAAATATGATGTTCAAGGAACAAATTGGACACACTATGGAAGTCTATATTGATGACATGGTGGTTAAGTCCAAGAAGGCTGAGGATCACCTTAAAGACTTGGAGGAAGCATTCAATATCCTTGATAAGTATAATATGAAACTTAATCCTTCTAAGTGTTATTTTGGTGTGAAGGCAGGTAAATTCTTAGGATATATGGTAACAAAGAGGGGCATTGAAGCAAGTCCAGAACAAATCAAGGCTATTGTGAATATCAAATCTCCTGCCAATGCTAAAGATGTGCAAAGATTGACTGGCAGGATCGCGACCTTGAACAGATTCATATCCAAATCCTCAGAAAAGTGCAAGGAGTTCTATGACATCCTGAGGAAGAACAAGAAATTTGAATGGACTGAGAAGCATGAAAGTGACCTCAAATCTCTTAAGGATTACCTATCCTCAGCCCCTGCCTTGATGAAACCAGAAAAAGGGGAAGTATTATCCTTGTACCTAGCAGTATCCTCAAAAGCAGTAAGTGCGGTCCTTGTTAAGGATCACCAAGGTACACAACATCCTGTCTATTATGTAAGTAAGAGTTTACTTGATGCTGAATCCAGGTATTCACACTTAGAAAAACTTATCCTTGCATTAATTATGGCATCTACTAAATTAAGGCATTATTTTGAGACTCATGTCATTATTGTTAAGACTAATTTTCCGATTAAGAATGTTCTCAGGAAACCTGAAATGTCAGGAAGGATGGGTAAGTGGGCAGTGAAGTTGAGTGCATATGATATACAATATGAACCAAGGACTGCCATCAAATCCCAAGCCTTAGCTGACTTTGTGGCAGATTTTAGTAGTGATTTGCAAAAGGAGGCTGAATTAGAAGTCCAACAGCTTGAAGAAACCAAGGATCCTTGGGTACTGTTCACTGATGGATCCTCCAATGTAAACGGAACAGGGCTTGGAATACTACTAAAATCGCCACAGGGGGACATAATACCCCACTCCATAGCTTGTGAATTTTAAACTACCAACAATGAGGCTGAATATGAAGCCTTGATAGCTGGTTTGCAAATTGCAAAAATATGAGGATCAGGTATCTTGAGGTACATGTAGATTCTTTACTGATCACTAATCACTTTAATGGATCCTATGCTGTTAAAGGTGAAAAGCTAATCAAATATTTGGAGATAGTCAAAGAATTGGCACTCTCTTTTGTATCCTTTAGTTTGACACAGGTACCAAGGGAAGAGAATGCAGAGGCAGATGCATTAGCCAATTTAGGATCATCCTTGAAGATCCCGGAGGATATCAAGATCCCTATTATCCATATCCTGACCCCGGCTATCGAGGATCATCTGGCTATGGAGATAGGGGAGGATTCTGCAATCATCCCTAGTGATGATACTCAATCTAATTCAGTATCATGGATCCTCCCAATCATGAGATACATACAACATGGAGAGATTCCTACAGGAGAAAACCCAAGGGCTTTCAAAATTAAGGTATCTCAATTTACAATATTAAATAATATGTTGTATAAATGATCTCTTGCAGGACCATATCTAAGATGCATTGAAGATCCTGAAATCCAACAAGTTCTAAAGGATTTCCATGAAGGAGATTGTGGAAACCACACTGGGGGCAGGGCATTATTCTCAAGGATCCTGAGGACAGGATACTATTGGCCCACTATGAAGAGGGATGCTGTGGAGTATGCCAAGAAGTGTGATCCTTGTCAGAGGCATAGTAATATCCTTCACCAACCAGCAGAACTCTTGCATCCTATATCCTCTTCCTGGCCATTCATGAGATGGGGAATGGATATAGTTGGAAAGCTTCCTAAGGCACCTGGTGGAAAAGTATTCATGCTTGCTATGACCGATTACTTCTCTAAGTGGATAGAGGCTGAAGCCTTTGCTCAAGTCAGAGAAAAGGAAGTTATATCCTTTATTAAAAGAAATATTATTACTAGATTTGGTTTCCCTTCCGAGATTATTTGTGATAATGGATCCCAATTTATTGGGAATAGAACCACTAACTTTTGTGACAGCTGGGGGATTAAGATGATAACATCAACACCAGTCCACCCACAAGCTAATGGTTAGGCAGAATCATCCAACAAGATCATCATCAACAATTTGAAGAAGAAGCTTGGATCCAAGAAAGGAAAGTGGGCAGAAGAACTACCTTATGTGCATTGGGCTGATAGGACAACTCCCAAGAATGCTACAGGCCAAACTCCATTTTCTTTGGTATTTGGGGCATAATCAGTGATCCCTACAGAGATGGTGGTTCCAACTGCAAGAACAAGCATTCGTGATCCTGAAGAAAATGCTGAAAATTTGGTTCAAGACCTGGATACTATAGAAGAACTCAGGGACTTGGCAAGGATAAGGATGGCCAGTTATCAACAAAGGATGGCTGGAGCTTACAACAAAAATGTCAGGATCAGGAAATTCCAAGTCGGTGATATGGTGTTAAGGAAAGCATTTCAGAATACCACCAATCCCGCTGATGGAAAGCTAGCACCAAAGTGGGAAGGCCCCTATTTGATTGAAGCTGAAGCAGGAAAGGGGGCATATCGATTGCTAACAATGGAAGGTGATTTGCTGCCAAGAGTTTGGAATGCTGTCCACTTGAAGAAATACTTTATGTGATAAGGATCCTTGAAGGATCCTTACAGAACAGATGATCCTAATTCTGGTAATGATCTAATCTCAAACTATTTTATTTTTTAATTATCCTATATAAGGATAAGGATCCTGTATCCTTTATCCTCTTTTCACTTGATTCTGAGTTTTGAAGGTTCAGGTATCCTTAACTAAGAATTGAGTATCCACAGAAGTATCCAGTTATTTGGGCTTGACCCCAGTTATTTGGGCTAGTCCCCAGTTTGGGCCTGTCCCCAGTTTCGCCAGTAGCGCACGATGATCCTGGTATAATTCATGGCAATGGGACCAGTACTCGCTTTAGGGGCTGACAATTTCATTGTACTGGCTATATTCAGGATCCTACGTATAATGGTAGACGTACCATACATCCGTTCCTAAGGTTTCTAATGTTTTCACGTTAGCTAAGGTTTTGGCATTTTCATGTCACTAAGTTTGGATTGTCGCCAGTGAGGGCCATACTCCAGTTTACATACGATCCTTTGGGCTTGTCCCCAGTTATCCTTTGGGCTTGTCCCCAGTTATCCTTTGGGCTTGTCCCCAGTATATTGGGCTTGTCCCCAGAATTGTTGGGCTTGTCCCTAGTTGCTAACTTTTATCTTATATTGGCTTAGTCCCAAGTTGTATCCTATTTCAGGTTTTTGAAGCTAAACGACCAAGGATCCTTGATCCTTACCTTCTACTAAGGTTTGTCTTTTGGGTTATCCTGATGTTAATTGTTAAAAGATAGGATCCTAACTTGGATTCTCAGGTATGATCCTTAACTATTTTGATTTTATTCTTTATTTATTTGAATAACCCTTACCCTTTGACAACTGAACTTATGGTCCTTAAACTATATTACTTTTCAAAACTTTTGGGGATATTTCTTAACTTTTTCTTTACTTGATAAGTTTAAACAACATGAACATGACAACAAGTTGAAAAATAAAATACCAATAAGGATATCAACACAGGATAAGCCAAAAAGTTAAAGTTATTTTATTCACAAAAGATTAAACCCTTTTAAGGTTGTCAAAATTGCCAACCCACGTTTCTACCAGCAAAACGTGGCCCGTCCACATGGGTTGGCAAAGGGTGTCCATTGTTCATAAGTCTAACGAGTGCAGGAAATTAAAGACGGAAGGATAACGAGTGGCTTCATCCCCCAAACAGAGGATCCATCCACCACCCATTATCCTACCTATTGTTCAAAGGATCATCCACGATCCTCAATCCTAATTACTATTGTTTAAGTACAGACCAACCATTGTTCATCAAAACATCATCAAAATAAAAACCATAACCAAACTAAAAAAATGGGCTCCGGCTACGTCTAGAAATGTCCTTCATCGCCCATTCATGCAGCTTACACCTTCGCTGCATCATCATCCCCTCCAGCTCCAGTATCCTTCGCCTGATCCTTGCCACTACCACCAGCTTCGATTGCCAGAACCTCGTTAGCCTCATCTTCATCATCCTCCAACTCAGCCAGCCTAGCTTTCCAGCCCTCCGTGTCCCAGCTGCTCCTATCAAAGGCAGGATCCTGAGCTTCTTGAGCCATCTGTAGCTTGGTCTTGTACATGGCAATGGCAGCAGAGACTTTAGCGTCCTGTGTGATCTCGTGCTTCTCATAATCAGCATTGATCTGAGTCGCAACTATCTGAGCTTTGGCATCATTGAGATCCTTTTCTAGGGAAGCAATCTTGTGATCGTTGAGCACGGCCACCTTTTGGAGATCAGAATATTTCTCCTCAAGCTCCTCAACATTCCCAACATAGTCTTCTATCTCAGCAAATTTCTACAAAGAATACAATGCAAAGATTAGAGTCAGGTGATCCTCAAGTGGATAGGATAACTAAACTGAGTCAGTGATCCTTACATCATTAAAGTACTCGAGGAATTGATGGCGGATCAGAGGTAAGCCTTGAAGGTTGTCAGCTTCAGAGGTCTTTCTTTTCTTCCCACCTCTTCCCTTTGAAGTGGTAGCCTTGGGGATCACGATGGATGGGCTAGCAGCAGACTTTTTCTTGGAGGATCGGACATTGTCAAGATCAGTGACACTGAACTTGGAGGCAGATTTTGAGGATTTACCGGCGCCTACACATTCAAAACAGATAAGTATCCTTATTCTATTTCTATTTAACTATTTATTTAAACATTTAACTATACAAAAAACAGGATACTTACTTGACATAGTAACGGAACCTGAGGATACTTCTTGTGAGTCCTGGGTGTTTGTTTTGAATGATCTTGTTGCAGGATCAAGTTTTCTGAAAGCAGCAAGCCTTTCCTTGGTGGCAGGTGAAGGTATAAGATGCGAACAGAGATAGTTGTACAACAGAAACAAAAGGATGTTAGTATACAAAAACAAGGTTATCTGGTGATCCTCCTCAGGATCCTCTATCCTACCATGGGTGGCCCACTTCCTCGGCAGATGCTTTCCATCCGGGATAGAATCCCTTCTGACAAAAAAGAAACGCCGTTTCCAGTTGGTATCATTTTTGGTGGCTTTGAAGATTGGGTGTTCTTCACCGGGTTTACGCTTGAATAGATATCGGTGGGATCCAAATGTGGTGAGGTCATACATCTCTGCCAATTCTGACATTCCTAGAGAAATTCCTTCCTGCTCAATGATCCTCTCAAGGGTGTATAAAACCCTCCAGATCATTGGCATAGCTTGAATATAGGAGATGCCGGTGAGGGAGAAGAAAGACTGGGTGAATTCAGGAAAAGGATACGAGTATCCTATTGTGAAAGGAGTGACCGGGAAAGCTACCCAAGTTTCAGAAATGTAATCACTTAGAACGGTGGGATCAAACGGTTTGAAATAGGTGTTTGCCGGAAAGCAATGCCGGATTATGTCTATTTGCGGATCAGTGAAGCAGCACCTCTCATTCACTGAATCTTTGATGATCCCCTGGCTCTTAAGAGGATTGTCCTTCTTGTGATCCTTAGCAGGGGAGGATCTTAACATCATCTTGAAGAAGGTGAAGAGAGAAGGAGCAGAGAAAGAAAATGTAAAGGAAGAAGAGGAAGAGAGATACCTGATTGATCTGCGGATATGAATTTAAAGGGAGTTTCTCTTGAATTTAAATGCGAATTGATCCCTATCTCTAACTCCTATTTATAATGATGATTTTGCAGGATAGTCACTTCAGTGACGTCATGATCGTAACGGCTAGTCCGACTCCAACGGCTAGTTATCCGTTAATTTGTTATGGATGAGAACAAAATATAACTCATTTATTTACATAATTACTCCTTATATTTTGGGGGCAATTGTTAGGGGTGGATTTCTAAATGATCAGTGATCCTTATTTACTGTTGGGTTTAGTGATCCTCAATTCTGTCTGAAGTAGTGATCCTCAGAAGTGTTGCAGGATCAGGATCATGGATCATCATAAGGATCCTTGTAGTAATGGTTGTCTGCTTTGAATTCAAAATTGTTTTGCAGGAGTATCAATTTGGACTTGGTCTTGGCGATATTCCTGGAGCATATTCTATGTTAATTCCGCACGTGCTTGGCCAGAAGTGGACGTTATGGAGTCGTGGGGGACTTGCACCATTTGCGGAATGTTAGTTAGAGTAGATATTTTCCATTTTTAAAGGGGTAGCGAGCTAATTAGAAAACACTTGGCTATTTTTGGCTACACACACACTCGTACAACTGCTCTCTCCAGCTCTCGTTAACTCGGCGATTACACACTTTTTTACACAATACACTATAGTGATCCTTGTACTTAGCTCGCTATCATCCGAAGTTGTAATAGATTTATTGTTTAATTTGAGTTGGTGATCGGTAGTTTCCATCACCCGAGGTTTTTTATGCCGGAGATCATTCATTGATCAAGGGCTTTTTCCTCGTATAAATCTTCGTGTCACTTGTTCATTACATTTCATAGTGATCCTTATTGTTGTTCATCAATTCAAGCATCATACCCCGTAACAGAAAGTTTGGTTGCATTGTCATCGCTTGATTTTTGACCAAAACAGGCACATAATTTAGATTTATCCTTCCAATCTGTATTCCTTGGATTCTTTTTCATCCACCTAGCTTTGTCCCCCAGTCCCTGCATAGCATACATTAACTCAGGAACATTTACAGAGATACAATACTCTGAGATTTCAGGATATTCTTCATCGTCCTCATCTTCAACAACATTCACTCTCTTATTATCGTTCTTAGTATATGGATTTGAACGATACTGTTTGTAGGAAGATTCTGACTTCCTATTTGTCAATTCATATGTTGAAGATGTGTTTATCCTCTCATGCATTTTCTTGTCATCTACAAGCCTTATGTATCTCAAAGCCCTATTCCGAGCTTAATCTAAATTCCTGCAAGGATTCATTACAAGATCCTGATAAAACTGACAATCCTTCCGTCACCCCATTTTGAACGCTTGTACTGCCGTAGCAACATCAAGATTCGGGATATCCAGGGATTCTCTACTAAATTTGTTAACATAATCCCTTAGGGATTCTTGTGATCCCTATGTTATCCTGTAAAGATCACTTGTTAGTTTCTCAAAGCTCCTGCTACAAGAAAATTGACTGATAAACAAATTAACTAAATGAGAAAATGATGTAATTGAATAAGGTGGAACATTTAAAAGCCATTTTAAGGTCGATCCTGTTAAAGTTGAACGGAGCCTTTGCATAAGCATGCTTCCTTAAGTTCTGGTGGGATTGGATTTATTTCCATCCTTTCCCTATACTGGGCAATATGCTCCTCAGGATCTGTCGTCCCATTATACAACTTCATGCTGGGAGTCTGGAATCTTTTTGGAATTTCAGCATCACAAATTGGATGAGCAAATCGGGATATCCTGTGACTATCCTGGGATACTTCTGGTATAGGCTGCACTACTCCAGGAACACTTGATATCATATCCTTCAATTTTTGAAGTTCCCTGGTCAATGCTGGTGTTACACCTATATCCTGCAAAGAATCAGAATTATTAGTAACAGGGATACTGATATTGGCAAACATGTTACCAGCCTGTTGACTTTTGCCATATCCTAGATCCCTCACGGTCGATATCCTGGCGGATGATGGTATCTCTAGCATGTTGCTCCGGGACTGACTCGGTATCATGTTGCCTTGATTATCCTCGGTAAATTTTGCTGAACTAAAGTTCAGCATCCTGGGCTGTAGAGGAGTAGTTGTATCCTCCACAGGTTTCCTGGAGTTTGACTTCAAGAGTTGTATATCCTTCATGATCGTCTGGTTAGTTTCTTGATGCCTCTTCATTTGTTCATGTATACTACCAAACAAAGACATAATTTCGTCATTAGAAGCATGGATATGGGTTCTCCCTGAATTTCCGAATCTAGAAACATTCTGAGCAGCAGGAATTTCTCTCGGTGTGTGGCTTTCATTTCTCCTCTGAAAAGTTTGAACTTGTGAAGGTGGAGGAGGTAATGAACCAGCAGCAGCAGAGGTTGAAACAGACATGGAAGAAGAGTTCAAATTCGATTGAGAAGCCATTAGAAATAGTTTTGAAAAGAATTTCAAAAAACAGAAAACTGAGTAATGATTTTAACAAAGTATTGATTAAAAATAGCACCACTTGCCCCACGGTGGGCGCCAAATTGTTTTGGTTAAAAATTACCGAAGCAATTTAGTGATCAAACTTAGTTTGTGAGGTAGTGTGCTATGTAAACTTGTAAAAATGTGCTAACTTTGTTGAAAATGTAAACAGTTTCAGGATATAGTTCCGGGATACAGAACTATACCAATTTGTAAACGAAATGAAAATAAAGTAAAAATTGACACGAGATGTACGAGGAAAGCCCTTGATCTTTCTAGATCGCCGGCATAAAACCCCGGGAGCTGACAATAGTCAACTGCCTTGTTTGTTCTTATTGATTGAATAACAGCAAGATACAGCTTCAGGATAGTGCACGGATCAGCTCTAAGTGTTACAATGATTGTGATTTGAGAGTGCTGTGAGTGTTTGTAATTGAGATGGTGATCGTAGCTACAATGTGTGTGTAAAAGTGGACGGGATTATGTGTCCCAACCTACTGATCCAGCACTCCTATTTATAGTAAACATAAATAACTAACTGTCCTACAATTTCGGGATCCTGCCAATATTCCCTTTTGACCGTTGTAAACCCCTTCTCCAAGCTTCCAACGTCTTTCTTGTAACCACCTTGACCTATTCTTCAGGGAGACCAAGCCACATGACCGTTTGTACCTTGCAGCCAAAGCAAATTGTTAACAGCACGCAGGATACCCTCGCAGGATGTTACCAATATCCAGGTCCAGTATCCTGGCAGCGAAAATAGACATATAAAGTCAGGATATAATTTCGGGATATAGGTTAGAAAATTCCACCCATAACAATTAATACATAAAATTGGGGTATAAATATGAAATACATGAACGGAAAGTATAAAAGCTAGAAATATATGAATCTATAAATAGTTCCTTTTAGTTAATTTTGGTTAAATGAGGGTACAAAAAATCGATAACCGTTTTTGATTAATTCAAGTTACGGTAAATCAGTTTTTTGTTGATTTCAGTTCGGTTTCGGTTAACGATTCAGTCATTATTCACCTTTAGACATTGCTAATCACGTAACATATCAATTTTTTTAATTAAAAAAACTATAATAATACTATACTCAAATTAAATAGAATAAAATACTCGTTTACATGGTGTAATTTAAAAAAAAAATATTAACGTACCAAAAAGTTATGACCGTTTAAAAATCAGGGGGGGGGGAGTTAGTTTTTATAAGGGGATAAAGTGTGAGTACTAACAAATTATCTATAATTTTATTAAAGATGAGGGATTAAAGTGTAATCTAGATGAAATGATTAAATTGACGGTATTTAATCACTTGATATTCTGTAGCTATTAAACATCCTGGGATAATGATTAAGTACGTTGAGCTTTAATCACTTGTACACTAAGGCATCATCTACTTGTACCTTTTAATCCACATGTCAATACCGGTCAAGACAACTATAGAAACGTCGACAAAAATGAGTAGGTCGTCACAGTACTTTTGGATGCTTTTAAAACATTATAGTTTATAAGATATATCAAGAATACGTAAAAGAATTATAAGTTTGTTGTGGAGGGGAGAAAGTGTAACTAATTACCTATAATTATGTTAAAACTCATTGATTTAAGTGTAATAAGATAGAGGACTAAAATATAATTATTGTTTAAAAGACCAATTCACCCTTATTTTAGGGGTGCATTTATAAATTAAGATGGAAAAAGTTCTTATTTTTTGGGTAGCTTAAAATGCCTTGTTATAAAAAAGTCGCGTGTTATGAAGGAAATGGTTGGTTAACGTACAAATTGTCTTAACGTACGATGCGTACGAGATGCAGCGAATAATGGTTCATAACATGCGGGTTTTGTTTTTTAACATGCGATTTTTTTCAACATGTGGATTCTATTTTTTCTTTCAACATGCGGGTTTTTTATTTCAACATGCGGCCTTTGGTTTTTACAACATGCGGAGTTTATTTTTTGGGGGTTATAATGTGCGAACTTGACATTGCGTACGCTCGTAAGTTAAGACAAAATGTACAATACACTTTCACTATATATATTTGAACGGCAAATTTGGATTACTGACGGACCATCGGAGTATCATCGTGTCATCAACGAAATCACCCGATCATATCCATCTCCACTAGGCTATAATGCCTGAACATCAATTTAGGAGGAAACCTAATCTGAGAAACACCCCTTTATGAGAATCGAATGACGGACCACTGGAGTATCATCGTGTCATCAAAGAAATCACCCGATCATATCCATCTCCACTAGGCTCTAATGCCTAAACATCAATTCAGAAGGAAACCTAAGTTAAGAAAAACCCCTTTGTGAGAATCGAACCCTGGACTTCATAGTCTCTAAGCTTTATCCCACCCCAACCCCAAGACGCCACTAGGAGTTCATATTATTTTTGTCTCACCATATACGTTACAAAATTTTCTTTCATGACTTGCAAATTAAAACACTTCATCTTTTTTTTGAATAGCCAACTTCATTAAAAACACAAAAGACAACTTATCTCTAAGACGGAGACAAGCACGCCCCAAACCAAACAAACTTACATATTATCAAATTTACAGCACCCTTTCCAATCTACATAACTAGACTTGGATCTATTCCTATACCACAAAAAGCCAAAACTTTAATATCGGAGACAATCTCGACCACACTCCTTCTCTTAGAAGAAAACAACTCATTCCTTGCTTTCCATAGCCTCCAACATGTAATTATGCCAATACCATACATAATC
This sequence comes from Helianthus tuberosus, assembly GCA_030545235.1. Classification (NCBI taxonomy): domain Eukaryota; kingdom Viridiplantae; phylum Streptophyta; class Magnoliopsida; order Asterales; family Asteraceae; genus Helianthus; species Helianthus tuberosus. Next base: position 32,953,883 of record CM060447.1, on the reverse strand, counting down.
TTTTTCTTCACATTATTTGTCGCTAACGTGACCGTGTCGTCCCGATCAGTCAAAAACCCAATTAACATAGGTAGCTAGGGTAAGTCGAGTATCGTATCCACGAAGAGCATGTGGTCAGTATCGAACGACCTGTTCGATTAGTTAGACTATTTACAAAAATGTACAAAGTAATTATGAAGCTTGCTAATTTTCGGTGTTTGTTTGATTTAAAAAGAAGTCGAATGAACCGACAAATTGCTATTATCTAAAACAATTGTTTATTAACTAAGATTGCAAAACTTAACTAAGTGGTTGAAAACAATAAATTTGTAACACCCTCAACACGTTTTAACCGAAATCGTCGCAGCGGAACTTTGAGTCATAAAATTTCTTTTCTTGACAATCATACAATTTGTTAATAAACCATTCGAATCGACTTGATTTAAATCTTTTACATTATTCATACCTAATCAAGAAAATTACATTACAAATGGTTTCCAACATGTGATCACATCCCCGTACAATCCTTGATCTTAACTCGACCCTCGACCCTCGATCACTAGTCCGTCATGAATATCGAACTAACCTGCGGTCAACCGACACGTTAATAATTGGTGACATCATATTCATTAGTATAAAGACGTAAAAATATACATAACCACTTAACAATCTATCATTTTATACAACTCCGATATAATATTCTTTTGAGTTCATTCTTTACACCGAGCATCCAAACTTTGTAAGCCCAATACTTACGCATCTGCATTCCTGTTCCATTCTCAAGGCACACCATTAGTAACGTGACTATTCAAACATGTTAGAGCTATATATAAGCATATATACAAGATCCTTTCTTTCATGCACAACAAATCCTACTTCATGGATAAGTACCTACACACGTATGTTCATACACATTTCATACCTACATACATACATGCATACATACTTACGTACATACATACATACTTACATACATACATACTTTATTCCTTTGTGTACATTCAATCCCATTTAATACATACGTACATACTCTCATATATGTATACGCATGCATCTATTTACATACATCCGAAAACATACATGCAAACATAAACACGTCTATACGTACATGCTTACATACTTACATATAGTTATCCAATGTATATAACATAGTTAGATACCCTTCACACAAGTTTGGAGTTGAAGAATACGAAAAATATGCAAGAACCAGCGATTGGCGCAAGAAGAAACCCATCTGGCGCAACCTTGTGCCAGTTCTGGCGCAATACAGAAGACATCAGTCTGGGGCTCAACCTTGTGCCAGGGGGCGCAACCTTGCGCCTGTTTCAGACCTGCAACTTTCAGCTTAACGAATTTTTACAATTTTGGTTATAACTTTCTCATTTCTTGTCTGTTTTACGATCCGTTTCTTCCCATATGATCGTAATTTGGTCCTCTATCATATGGACTCAAAATCTAACATCCAAACTAAGGAAGTTCTTAACTTATATGCTTTCGGCTTAATATTCATTTATGAATTATTCAACCCGTTCATGTTTTTATCAAACAACTCATATGTTTATACCCAAAACTCACATGAACGTTATAGCTATAACACTTTTACATTATCCGGAGTTCCGTACAATGAGTTTATGAACCCGATTCCCGGTATACGCTAAACTTTTTCATTTCAATAAATTTTACGTAATTGAACTTTATTAGCACAATTTCCTTACACGAAATTCTTCCCATTGGTTATGTCTCAAACCAAGTCCTTTGTCCATTAGCCCGCGTCCCCGTATCTCGGTTAGCGCACTTATGAGAAAATTCTACCAGTTACCCAGATTATAATACCGTCGTCTTTACTTATGCAATCATTCCTTAATGAAATAAATTCTTTTTTTGACCCGTTGGTCTACATAGCGAAAACCTTCACTTCTAAATAACCAAATCCTAATAGGCTTCGATTATTATACTTAAGTGATAAGCACATAACTTCGCTTTAATAATCTAAGAAGTGATTCGGAAACCAATTACTTAATACTACTCATTTGATATCATCTTCAGTAACGCATTTCAACATAATCTCTAACAATTATCATACAATTAATTCCATTACTACTAAAGAGGGAGTCCGGGAGTTTACTTACCTCGTGCATCCGAGTTCACGCATAGCTTCCGTGTTTACCTTCGACCCGTGGCGCTTTCATGCTTATGTCCATGTTAACATGACTCCTATCCGTACATGTCGTCATATTCATAACACAGTTAGCTTACATACTTTCATTCATTCGGCTTTCAAATCATGCAATATTTGACTTTCGTTAATTTATTAGCGCATATATAGGATATGTATCATCACACTTCATTACTACCATACATGACACATAAATTAGTTAGTTCCTAATGCATAGGTTCATGCATACAGATTTTTATTTTACCTTCTAACTACAATCCTATACATAATCCATTCTCATTTTAGATTACGCCATTCATTTACATAACAATTACATTCACGCATCATTCGCATTCCATAACACATTTCACAAAATATCAACTTTACATTTTCCATATACAATGCAAGACTTCCCAATTCATTCAACATTTACAAAATCAACCATTCAAGCATTTAATCGAACACTTGGTGTGCATACCACATTTCAAGCACTATGTACATGTGCTTTATGCATAACCTTCTCCTTCACATCACACATGATCAATTCAACCAATTTCACATAGCTTCTTAGTCTACATCAAGAACATCCACCAAAAGTCTAATACTTATACATTCATCTTTCAATTTCTCATAAGTTTCATCATCCAAGAATCACTATAATCTTATCATGTATCTAGCACAAGAGGGTTTTACTTTAATCTATCAATATAATCAAATTCAAGCATAATTCACATTCTACATGATGATATTAATTCACATTCAAACTCAGATTCATACAACTTTCACTTATTAATCGAAACTCACTTAACAAAAGCTTCAAAACATAAAATTGAACTCACCTTATGTTCAATACACTTAGATTAAAGGGTATCTTGACTCATGCATTCGATTTCTGCTCTAAATCAGGTTTAATTTCTTGAGTTCTTGTGTTGGAATGAAGGAGAAGGGTTTCTCCTTTGCCCCTGCCCTTTCTCATGACCACACCTCCCACACAAAACACTGAGTTTTTGTTTTTATTTGTTTTAATTATAACATTTACACTTCCAGCCCTTGTACATACTTTTATTGTCATTCTTGTATAAATGTTTCATTATTTATAACTTATATCATAGTTATTAAACTTAACTAATTAAGTTAAACTCTTAAACACCAAAATAATCTATTATAAATTTTGGGGTGTTACAAATCTACCCTCCTTAAAGGGGGTTTCGTCCCCGAAACCTTTCTCATACTTACTTTTATCTTTTCATTGTACTCATTCAAAGTGCATATTACGTGCTAGATACATTCGGGATCTTGGCTAAAGATTTCATTCATAAACAATTTAATTGTACACATTATTCCTACCTTCTTGAATTAAGTAACTTACTTTCACAAACACATGATAGGTCGGAAATTTATCCAGAGCCCTTATTAGTGTCATTACACTTTATAGTGCTTTTTTCTAGCACATTTCATTACTAACGGTTCGTTCATCATTCGATTGGCTCCACAGCCTATGTTTACGACTTGTTCCTATCCTTCTAATTAATCATAGTACCCTCACGTTTCTGCTTATTCTAAATATTTCAATTCAGTCCATTCTATTCATATATCATCTATGATATTTCATTTTGATCACCATAAATAAATCCCATCATTCCATTACTAACAGGCCTTTTAATCATTTTTGTATTCATATGGGGGGGGGGGGGTCGTAAATATCATACTCGTACCAAAAACATTCAATAACCAGTTCTTTCTCGTAATCGCAATGAAACTACTACTTCATACTCACACATTCGTATTAATTTCCATGGTTAAGCATTATTCTACGTTTTCTATAGTTACTTTTACCAGGCATACCTTTACGTTAGGCTCATTCATATCGCTTTACTATAGGTCTCTCACTTCATGCATTACTTATTCTACATGAGTACACATGTTGTGCAAGTTTATCATACTAGAGGTTAATCATTACCCGAAACTTTCACTCAAGATTTTGAAACTTTCTTTCTTTCTTTCTTTCTTTTTTTTTTGACAAAATTTTCTTCCTATGTCGACTGTTAAAAATCGACATTCCTTACCATATCATACCTATCCAACATGGGTTAATCATTTTACTAACCTCGATTTCATTGCGTAGACTAACGATCTGCAAACCGGATCGGCCCTCTTTTGAATGAGTCTGTGTCAAAGCCGGTTCGATCCCTTCCTTTAATTAAATGGGCTTCCGCTCATGAGCATCCTTCCAACAATATCTTGTTCAGATGAACATGGCCAACAAGCCTAGCATCAAAGTTAGCATTTTCCGTCGGTACTTGTCATTATTACTTTCTCTCCATATTTATTCTATTCGGTGTTTTAAACACCCACAATTCTTTCATTTTGTTAATTATTTCGTCAACCTTTTTGCAGTTTGACTTTTCAAGGTCAAACTGGCGTTTCTTAATTATCATGGATGTATTTAAGTACACGTTCGTACTTCTTTCCATTCATGCTTACATACAAAAACTTTAATACATCATTTCAGTACTTTTTGCAAAAACTTACCCTTCCCGTCCATACTTAAGTTATTGTTCGGGTCATAGCTCGTTATTCATTTCGACTCCCAAGAGTCGTTCACCAACACATCTAACATGTAACTTAATCAAAACTTCTTTCCTTAACTCAAATTTAGGTTCACGTGTCATTTATGGTCATTCTTTTGTTTTTAAATCCGTCTCGCGGATGCATACATATCACTCATACCTTTCATCTCTTTTAAGTTTTGAATCCGTCTCGCTGATTCATGCATATCACTCATACTTTCCATTACTTCTATGTTTGAATCCGTCTCGCGGGTTTAAACATATCATTCATACTTTCCATTACTTTTATGTTTGAATCCGTCTAGCGGGTTCAAACATATCATTCATACTTTCCATTACTTTTATGTTTGAATCCGTCTAGCGGGTTCAAACATATCATTCATACTTTCCATTACTTATATGTTTGAATCCGTCTCGCGGGTTCAAACATATCATTCATACTTTCCATTACTTCTATGTTTGAAACCATCTCGCGGGTTCAAACATATCATTCATACTTTCCGTTACTTCTATGTTTGAATCCATCTCGCGGATTCAAACATATCATTCATACTTTCCATTTGTATTTGGTGCCTTAAATTTTCTTGAGAGTTTTACTATTCCCTTCACCTTCCCGTCCACCTACTACCTAATTCTACCGGACATACCTGTAGCAATTATCATGGTCTAACGAACGTCGTATGTTTCTTGTGTACTGGCCAGGTGCACAATCCACATACTAGTTTCGTGTCTTCGTGTAATTTTTTTCCGTCACCTTATGTCCGAAGAATTAGGTTTCGGCGCGTATAACTTTTTCAAAACTTCATTACTATACCATTATTATCTTTCATTTAAAATTTTCCTTCCCTTGATAGGTTTTACCATTACATGTACCCACATATTGAATTTACGCACCTGGGGCCAAATTGTCTTATTACATGCCTTGGTGTCGGTCCTAAACCACATTCGCGGATCATCCTCTCCAACAATTATGCTTACCTTACACACAACATACTGTTAGTTTTCTTCATATACATACTTAAATACATACTTACATTCGCTTCTACCTTTAGATCTTGATCGAGTCTTGGATTGTACGGGTTCCTGGTCACAAGAGCACACAGGTTTGAGTTCAAGTATTTACCTCCTCCTACTTGATTTCCCTTAAACCAGGGCTCTGATACCAACTTGCACCCTCAACACGTTTAACCGAAATCATCGCAGCGGAAATATGAGTTATAAAATTTCTTTTCTTGACAATCATACAACTTATTAATAAACCATTCGGATCGACTTGATTTAAATCTTTTACATTACTCATACCTAATCAAGAAAATTACATTACAAATGGTTTCCAACATGTGATCACATCCCCGTACAATCCTTGATCTTAACTCGACCCTCGATTACTAGTCCGTCATGAATATCCGACAAACCTGCGGTCACCCGACACGTTAATAATTGGTGACATCATATTCATTAGTATAAAGACATAAAAATTATACATAACCACTTAACAATCTATCATTTTATACAACTCCGATATAATATTCTTTTGAGTTCATTCTTTACACCGAGCATCCAAACTTTGTAAGCCTAATACTTACGCATCTGCATTCAAGTTCCATTCTCAAGGCGCACCATTAGTAACGTGACTATTCAAACATGTTAGAGCTATATATAAGCATATATACAAGATCCTTTCTTTCATGCACAACAAATCCTACTTCATGGATAAGTACCTACACACGTATGTTCATACACATTTCATACCTACATACATACATGCATAAATACTTACGTACATACATATATACATACATACTTACATACATACATTCATACTTTATTCCTTTGTGTACATTCAATCCCATTTAATACATACGTACATACTCTCATATATGTATACGCATGCATCTATTTACATACACCCGAAAACATACATGTAAACATAAACACGTCTATACGTATATGCTTACATACTTACATATAGTTATATAATGCATATAACATAGTTAGATAGCCTTCACACAAGTTTGGAGTTGAAGAATACGAAAAATATGAAAGAACCAGCGATTGGCGCAAGAAGAAACCCATCTGGCGCAACCTTGTGCCAGTTCTGGCGCAATACAGAAGACATCAGTCAGGGGCGCAACCTTGTGCCAGGGGGGCGCAACCTTGCGCCTGTTTCAGACCTGCAACTTTTAGCTTAACGAATTTTTACAATTTTGGTCATAACTTTCTCATTTCTTGTCCGTTTTACGATCCGTTTCTTCCCATATGATCGTAATTTGGTCCTCTATCATATGAACTCAAAATCTAACATCCGAACTAAGGAAGTTCTTAACTTATATGCTTTCGGCTTAATATTCATTTATGAATTATTCGACCCGTTCATGTTTTTATCAAACAACTCATATGTTTATACCCAAAACTCACATGAACGTTATAGCTATAACACTTTTACATTATCCGGAGTTCAGTACAATGAGTTTATGAACCCGATTCCCGGTATACGTTAAACTTATTCCTTTCAATAAATTTTACGTAATTGAACTTTATTAGCACAATTTCCTTACACGAAATCATTCCCATTGGTCATGTCTCAAAACAAGTCCTTTGTCCATTAGCCCGCGTCCCCGTCTCTCGGTTAGCGCACTTATGAGAAAATTCTACCCGTTACCCAGATTATAATACCGTCGTCTATACTTATGCAATCATTCCGTAATGAAATAAATTCTTATTTTGACCCGTTGGTCTACATAGCGAAAACCTTCACTTCTAAATAACCAAATCCTAATAGGCTTCGATTATCATACTTAAGTGACTAGCACATAACTTCGCTTTAATAATCTAAGAAGTGATTCGGAAACCACTTACTTAATACTACTCATTTGATATCATCTTCAGTAACACATTTCAACATAATCTCTAACAATTATCATACAATTAATTCCATTACTACTAAAGAGGGAGTCCGGGAGTTTACTTACCTCGTGCATCCGAGTTCACGCATAGCTTCCGTGTTTACCTTCGACCCGTGGCGCTTTCATGCTTATGTCCATGTTAACATGACTCCTATCCGTACATGTCATCATATTCATAACACAGTTAGCTTACATACTTTCATTCATTCGGCTTTCAAATCATGCAATATTTGACTTTCGTTAATTTATTAGCGCATATATAGGATATGTATCATCACACTTCATTACTACCATACATGACACATAAATTAGTTAGTTCCTAACGCATAGGTTCATGCATACAAATTTTTGTTTTACCTTCTAACTATAATCCTACACATAAACTATTCTCAGTTTACATTACGCCATTCATTTACATAATAATTACATTCACGCATCATTCGCATTCCATAACACATTTCACAAAAAAATCAACTTAACATTTTCCATATACAATGCAAGACTTCCCAATTCATTCAACATTTACAAAATCAACCATTCAAGCATTTAATCGAACACTTGGTGTACATACCACATTTCAAGCACTATGTACATGTGCTTTATGCTTAACCTTCTCCTTCACATCACACATGATCAATTCAACCAATTTCACATAGCTTCTTAGTCTACATCAAGAACATCTACCAAAAGTCTAATACTTATACATTCATATTTCAATTTCTCATAAGTTTCATCATCCAAGAATCACTATAATCTTATCATGTAACTAGCACAAGAGGGTTTTACTTTAATCTTTCAATATAATCAAATTCAAGCATAATTCACATTCTACATGATGATATTAATTCACATACAAACTCAGATTCATACAACTTTCACTTATTAATCGAAAATCACTTAACACAAGCTTCAAAACATAAAATTGAACTCACCTTATGTTCAATACACTTAGATTAAAGGGTATCTTGACTCATGCATTCGATTTCTGCTCTAAATCAGGTTTAATTTCTTGAGTTCTTGTGTTGGAATGAAGGAGAAGGGGTTCTCCTTTGCCCCTTCCCTTTCTCACGACCACACCTCCCACACAAAACACTGAGTTTTTGTTTTTATTTGTTTTAATTATAACATTTACACTTCCAGCCCTTGTACATACTTTTATTGTCATTCTTGTATAAGTGTTTCATTCTTTATAACTTATATCATAGTTATTAAACTTAACTAATTAAATTAAACTCTTAAACACCAAAATAATCTATTATAAATTTTGGGGTGTTACAAATCTACCCTCCTTAAAGGGGGTTTCGTCCCCGAAACCTTTCTCATACTTACTCTAATTATCTTTTCATTGTACACATTCAAAGTGCATATTACATGCTAGATACATTCGGGATCTTGGCTAAAGATTTCATTCATAAACAATTTAATTGTACACATTATTCCTACCTTCTTGAATTAAGTAACTTACTTTCACAAACACGTGATAGGTCGGAAATTTATCCAGAGCCCTTATTAGTGTCATTACACTTTATAGTGCTTTTTTCTAGCACATTTCATTACTAACGGTTCGTTCATCATTCGATTAGCTGCACAACCTATGTTTACGACTTGTTCCTATCCTTCTAATTAATCATAGTACCCTCACGTTTCTGCTTATTCTAAATATTTCAATTCAGTCCTTTCTATTCATATATCATCTATGATATTTCATTTTGATCACCATAAATAAATCCCATCGTTCCATTACTAACATGCCTTCTATTCATTTTTGTACTCATATGGGGGGGGGGGTCGTAAATATCATACTCGTACCAAAAACATTCAATAACCAGTTCTTTCTCGTAATCGCAATGAAACTACTACTTCATACTTACACATTCGTATTAATTCCCATGGTTAAGCATTATTCTACGTTTTCTATAGATACTTTTACCAGGCATACCTTTACGTTAGGCGCATTCATATCACTTTACTATAGGTCTCTCACTTCATGCATTACTTATTCTACATGAGTACACATGTTGTGCAAGTTTATCATACTAGAGCTTAATCATTACCCGAAACTTTCACTCAAGATTTTGAAACTTTCTTTCTTTCTTTCTTTTTTTTTGACAAAATTTTCTTCCTATGTCGACTGTTAAAAATCGACATTCCTTACCATATCATACCTATCCAACATGGGTTAATCATTTTACTAACTTCGATTTCATTGCGTAGACTAACGATCTGCAAACCGGATCGGCCCGCTTTTGAATGAGTCCATGTCAAAGACGGTTAGATCTCGTCCTTTAATTAAATGGGCTTCCGCTCATGAGCATCCTTCCAACAATATCTTGTTCAGATGAACATGGCCAACAAGCCTAGCATCAAAGTTAGCATTTTCCATCGGTACTTGTCATTATTACTTTCTCTCCATATTTATTCTATTCGGTGTTTTAAACACCCACAATTCTTTCATTTTGTTAATTATTTCGTCAACCTTTTTGCAGTTTGACTTTTCAAGGTCAAACTGGCGTTTCTTAATTATCATGGATGTATTTAAGTACACGTTCGTACTTCTTTCCATTCATGCTTACATACAAAAACTTTAATACATCATTTCAGTACTTTTTGCAAAAACTTACCCTTCCTGTCCATACTTAAGTTATTGTTCGGGTCATAGCTCGTTATTCATTCCGACTCCCAAGAGTCGTTCACCAACGCATCTAACATGTAACTTAATCAAAACTTCTTTCCTTAACTCAAATTTAGCTTCACGTGTCATTTATGGTCATTCTTTTGTTTTTAAATCCGTCTCGCGGATGCATACATATCACTCATACCTTTCATCTCTTTTATGTTTTGAATCTGTCTCGCGGATTCATACATATCACTCATACTTTCCATTACTTCTATGTTTGAATCCGTCTCGCGGGTTCAAACATATCATTCATACTTTCCATTACTTCTATGTTTGAATCCGTCTAGCGGGTTCAAACATATCATTCATACTTTCCATTACTTATATGTTTGAATCCGTCTCGCGGTTTCAAACATATCATTCATACATTCCATTACTTCTATGTTTGAATCCGTCTCGCGGGTTCAAACATATCAATCATACTTTCCGTTACTTCTATATTTGAAACCGTCTCGCGAGTTCAAACATATCATTCATACTTTCCGTTACTTCTATGTTTGAATCCATCTCGCGGATTCAAACATATCATTCATACTTTCCATTTGTATTTGTGTCACACCCCGATATTTCCACATTTTACCGGTGGGCCCGGTAGGGGAGTATCGTGACGTGGTTGGTAACATTATAGTCAAACAACACAATATTTAAATGCACAGCGGAAGCAAAAGATAGATATATTTCAACTTTAATAAATTGTAATATCAAGTATCACAAACAGTTGAAAATAATCCACAGGTGGATCAAAAATAAAAAGGAAACATTGTTCAACAGTTTTGACACCCAAGCTTGCGAGACTTATTGTGGACGCTAGGAGAAAGCCAGCCTAGTTCGTGTAGTACCTGCACTTAACCTTTTTGGGAAAATACGTCAGTTTACACTGGTAAATACAATTAACTGACTCATTTAGAAAAGGTTTAATAAAATTGATTTGAATGCACGTGGCACAAACTTTTTATAACTTGGGTTAATTATTTGAATATAATCTTGTAAAAGAATTACATGTTCCTTATGCGTTCAGTAGCCCGATCCGTTGACCGGGTTAAAGATCAATAGACACACCACATTATTTATTTATGCACTGACGGGTGTACGGCTACACCCCGTGCTCAGGTCATGGCCATCTCGTAAGATGATTCCAAGGATATCCGGGACATGGTCATTAACCCCCCAAAGGCTTTAAGCAAACAAAACATTTCAAAATGGAGTATATCAATGGTTTAACCTCTACTCGATTAAAGATTCAATGCCCGACCAAGCGGTATTTTATATACCATACCCCAAGCCCGTATAGGGAAAACAAGTTAAAAGTATTTACCTTTGCAAGTATCAATCACAAATAGCAAGTGCGTGTAGCTTTTACCGGGTCTCCTATTCTGGAACGAAGGTTTATAATAACCTATTAGAATCCTAACGGGTCTTTAATTATGCCTAAACTTAGACCGGTTAGTTTTAAGGAAAGATACGGTTCGAACGCGTGATTAAGCGAAAACCGGAATAGAATGTGGTTTAGACCCGACAAGTTTAAAGACTTGTATAATATGGGTAAACTAAACACATTCTGGATTTTGAGATAAGAATGATAAGGTTCGACCCGTTTCGGCTAATTTATGCAAATTAGTTACATAAACCGAACCGAACACGCAAGAGGCGTAACGGGTAACCATGAGAGTCATTTACAGGTTTCCTAAGTCAATATGCTTTAAATATGTTGAGATATCAGTAGGATACCTTCCATTACGCCCAAAACGAGTTTAATCTCAATTTAAGTCCCGTAGGGGTATTTTGGTCATTTTAAAGATTATAAAAGAGATTAAATGAAATTATGAGATTCGGGTCTGTATAAATCAGTAAAATAACTTAATTTATCAGGTTATATCAGTTGGTGATAAGTCTTATATGACAAAATGGTTTTAAACCCATACTAGGTGTTTAATACGCGTAAAAAGCCATTTTAAGCGATTTCCGGGTTATACCGGAAATCTGAGTTTTCTGATCAGGTTATAAAGTTCAAAATACTTCATTTATTATATAAAATCAGTAGCAATTGGATTGGTGTCAAAATATTATGTAAAACTCATTTTATGAACAAAAAGGGTATAATCGGTATTTACCGAAAATCAAGGCCATAACCTTAGGTTATGAGCAGGTTAAAAATAATTAAAAATCTTTAAAAATCCCAAAATATTATATTACATCAGTGGGTAAAAGGTTTGGTGTCAAAAATTGGGTTTAGATAGGCTTTATGCTAATTGCGCCGTTAATTAACAAAAAGCTTCTTAAATGCGCTATTTAGCATAACTCCTATTCTGGACCTCGAACTGATATGAAACTTTAGGGACATGTTTATAAATCAGTAACAAAGATTATTGTCGTCTCACATTTCCAAAATTCTCGTTTTATAGTCAAAAGGGCATTATGGTCAACTTTAAGCAATTAACGGAAACGTGTAAATGAATCGGACAACCAACGAGTCAAGTAGTATAAACGCAGAGGGTTATAATATCATACTAGCTGGTCCTAATGGAGCTCTAAGGCATTTCTAAACCCATCTAAATCGGGTCAGAACTGAAGTCAAAGCAAAAGTCAAAGTTTTGCGACTTTCGGTTCCGAACCGGGTCTAAACAGAAAATTGTTGGGTCGAACATGCTTAGACATGTTCTTACATTTATTACTAAGTTATATGAGTGGTAAAATAGGTTACATGCCTTCTACATTGCTAATTACATGTTAATTCGCAAATTAAGTTTCTGTTGACTTTTTATAAACAACTTTGACCCGGCAAATGACTAAGTTAGGACGGGAATCAGAGGGTGCCCTTCTAAGGGTTTAATGCCCACATAATTGCCAAATTATAGCTACCTTCAATTTGACTAATCACTGGACCATTAGTGATTAATCAATAAGTCAAACCTTAATTACGACGGTTTGACTTTTAAGCTAATAACTAAGCAAAACTCAATTAAGGAAGGTCAAGGATACTTACCAAGGTCTAATGCACGATTAGAGATGCTTGGGGACTGATCTTATGCTCCAGGAAGTTCCACAAATGCAGATGGAAAGCATGATCAAAATGTTGCAACATGAGGGCCTTTTTATAGTGATTTTGAGGGCTTGTGATCATGACAACCAATGCTACAACTGGTCATGGATCATCCACAAGTGTCCCTAGTGCCTAGGAACTATTAGGGGTCGCCCATGGAAGTGAAAATATCTTTTTAAGTCGGTTATAACGTTCATAACAGCAGCTATCCAATTTACTGTCGCTGGCAAAGCCTTACGGACCGGACCGTAAGGGGGTCCTTTACGGTCCGTAAGCCCTTTATCAGGGGCAAAAATTTTTGCCCTTTCAATCTTCGAACATGCAACTAGTGTAATACGATTTTGGGCAATGAATTATCAGTTTGGGGCCTTTAGATCATGCTTGAATAGTTATGTCCACCCTACCATGTTGCAATATTGTCTTGGATTTTAACAAAAAGCCTTAAACGAAGGTTTATCGTGCATATCCTCATAGGATCCCACTCTTGCAAATGTGAATCAATCATTGCTAGCATTTACCGGATTTGAGTATATCAGATGTTTATAATATAGATTAGGGTCTTGGGATTTATAATTAGGTCGTTCAGAGGTATTTAATTAACATGTCGACGCTTTTAAATCCTACCATACATCTTTGACTAGATCCGGGTTTATAACACTTTTGTCTTACACGACACGTGTCGTTATTTCATTGGACAGAAATTTTCGAGGTGTTACATCCTCACCCCCTTAAAAGAAATCTCGACCTCGAGATTTACTGAAATAAATGTGGGTACTTTTCTTTCATTGTGGACTCAACCTCCCATGTGTACTAGGGACCTCTACGGGCATCCCATTTAACCTTTACTATTGGCACATGCTTCCTTCAAAGCTTCTTAACCTGTCGATCCTCGATCGACACAGGTTTTTCAACAAACTTCAAGCTCTCTTCTATGTGCACATCTGTATGTGTTATGACTAGTGATTCATCAGCGAAACACTTCTTCAGATTGCAGATGTGGAATACATTGTGAATACCACTGAGCTCTTCAGGTAATTTTAACTTATAAGCAACTGATCCGACACATTCGATGACTTCAAATGGTCTTATGTATCTCGGGCTTAACTTACCTTTCTTACCAAATCGCATCACTCCCTTCCAGGGTGATACTTTGTCACACCCCCAAAAATCCACCATGCGGAGTACCACCGCTTGGAGGCGTGACATGACCAGGATCAAGCCACCAATCATATTGAACAAGCATGTAGTAGTATATAAAAATCCATCACAATGCAATTGGTGTCTAAACAAAACATAGTTTAAGTTGCAAGCGGAAGCATAAAGTTTAAAACCAAGTCATAAGTTTAAACGTTTCAAATGTTTAGCATGGCACACAGCTGTCCATGTCCCACAACGACTCTTCCCACTCCAATGCAAGCTCCGTAAGTACCTAACGACCTACAAGGCATGTTACAACGAGTCAACAACAAAGTTAAGCGAGTTCACAGTTGGTTGTTTAGTTATAGTGTTCGTAAATCATATGTTAATTTCGTAAACCATGTACTGTATTAATCTGTATCGCGGTTTCCCGAACATGTTTGCGATGATTAGTGGGGGCTTCCCATGTGTATCGTATTAATCCGTATCGCGATTTCCCAAACATGTTTGCGATGATTAGTGGGGGCTTCCCATGTTGTATGTTACTAGACTAGTCGTATCCGTACGTGCCCTTCTTGATCCAAGGACCGTAGCAAGTATGAGTGTACGTAGGTTTTACGTACGTGCCCTTCCCAACCCGAGGACAGTGAAAAGTAATTTGATAGTAATGATAGTACGAGTGGTTATTCAATCCCATTCCCAACCCACCGGGAATCCCATGCCTTAGGAGTGTGAACTCACCTCGGTTGCTCGGTTTGACTCTCAAATATGGCTAACAGTCAAGGTCGGTCAATCACGTCCTAGTATGATTAACACTTAGTTTATTAGTGACTTCAAATAGAACACAAAGTTCCTACACGTATCTATCACATAACATGCATCACTTTAACGGTTCATGCCCATATAAACTTCCCATCCATTCCCCACTCATACGACATTGCACATAACACTTTTATAGACATATAACATGTAATATCATTCTCGGATAACCTACCCGCCATTTAGACACGCAAATCACTACTTATGTCGTTTTAGCTTTAATCTTCAAAACCGGGCTGTTTTCAGGGATTTTAATAAAATGGTTAACTTGTTCCAAAAATTCCCAACTTTTTACAGAAGGTCTTAAACGATCCAAATATTATTTTGTAAAAATATCGGGATCCAATTCCTCACCAATATTTTATAAAAATTCATTTTCGGACTGAACTCAGATTTATCTTTTTCTGACTGAAGTCCACGGAACAATTTATTTAAAATTCATCGAGATTCCGATTTACGAAATTCCAGTGGAAGAATTACAAATACATCGGTGGTCATTTACAGTACAAATTTCATGATCTGACTCCACACAGAATACAAGTTATGACAGAAAACAGAACGCTTATTTTCAGCAGTAAAAATGCAGCTCTAGCTGCTGTTACAAAACGACACTTTAAAAATAGTACACGAAGTCCAAAAATTATGATTCCAGTGCCATTAGAACTGTATTTCATAGTATATAAATCTAGACTTCAGAAAATACTTTTTTCGCTTTATTAGGGTCTGGTTACAGCCAACTGAAGTTGGCTGAAATCACCAAACAACTTTCTGTTTTTCAGCTTTTACATTCTAATGCGAGTTATTTTGGTTCCGTTAACATGTTCAGCGAATAACAACATTTCTAGTAATCAATATTAACAAGTAATCAGCAAGAAGTCAGCAACATCTCAAAACAACTTCATACTAACATAAATACATCATGTTTCATTTTCTTGTTTAAACCCTTTTTAGTGTTCTTGTAGATTTAACATATTACATCTTTTAATCATGAAACAAGATGAACAAATGTGACATAAGGAACTTACTACTAGCTTAAAGCTAGGGATGATTCTTAGTGAAGAAGATGGAGAAGATGATGGTGAAAAGCAAGTGAAAGAAGCTCCTTAGAAAGCCCTTCAACTTGCAACCTCCATGGATCAACTTTGAAGCTTAAATGGAACTTGATGTTGGAGAAGATGAAGATGTTGAGGGGTGGTGGTGGGTTCGGTTATGGGGGAGCCGAAAATGAGAGAGAGAGAGAGAGTAGTGAAGTGAGGGGTGTAAGGTATGAAATGATGTGTTGTAAGAGGTAGCCATACTTATGCAATATTTTCTCACTTCCACAAGCAAGAAATCAAATAAACAAATGAATTAAAATCTAATGGAAGATAGGAAGTATGGTGGATGATATGGTGGGGTCCACCTAGGACCAAAAATCAGGATGGGGGGGGGGGGGGTCTTGATGTAAAAAAATGTTGCAACTAGAGTGTAAATGGTAGTTAAATTGTAAGTATGGACTTGTATGTGTAGTGAAATGATTTTTAATGGGTGTTATGGCAAACGAGGATCATGACAAGCCAAGAAATAATTAAACAATGTGTTTGACAAATATTTGGTGTCCCGGGTAATGTCCGGTTGTTCGGTCGGATACTGTTTCGTTAAAGTGTTTAATTATTCCGTAAGGCGTCTCATATATATATTTTTGTAAGACAATTAATTCCTAACACATAGGAAAATATTCAGGACCATTTAGTCAAGTTTTCTGCACAAGCCTAGTACGTTAACAAACACATATAAGTATGACACAGTCACCAAGCACTTTAATTATCATTAAATAATCGTACGGATACATGTAATTACTCGGGTTGTCACATTCTCCCCCTGTTAAGAAAATTTCGTCCCGAAATTTAGTGCGTAGTTACTGAGGTAGCTAGTTAAGTTGCGGTGTTTACTGGCTTTTCCTGGGGTGTCACATTATCCCCCCGTTGATTTGGAATTTCGTCCCGAAATTATGCAGTAGCTTCAGCCTCAGTAGTGGTTGCATTTTTCTTAAACAGCTGGGGGTACTTGAGTTTCATTTGGTCTTCTCGTTCCCAGGTATACTCTGGGCCACGACGGGAATTCCAACGAACTCGGACTAGAGGTATCCTGGTACGCTTGAGAATCTTAACATCTCGATCAGTAATCTCTACTGGTTCCTCGACGAATCTTAGCTGGTCATCGATAGTGAGCTCCTTAAGAGGAACTATGAGAGTCTCATCTGATGGACACTTCTTCAGATTCGACACATGGAAAACATTGTGAACTCCGCTGAGTTCTTCAGGTAGATTCAACCTGTAGGCGACCTTGCCAATTTTCTCAATGATTTCGAACGGTCTGACATAACGCAGATTAAGTTTGCCTCGTTTGCCAAAACGAACTACACCTTTCCAAGGTGAGACTTTGAGTAGCACTCGATCCCCAACCTGGAACTCGAGCGGTTTCCTTTGCTGATCTGCATAGCTTTTCTGACGGTCCCGAGCTGCCGCCATTTACTGTCGTATCTGAGCAATTCTCTCGGTTGTATCTACTACAAGTTCTGGGCCTGTGATTTGACTGTCACCAACCTCTGCCCAACAAAGAGGTGACCGGCACCTCCGTCCGTACAATGCCTTGAATGGAGCGGCCTGGATAATGGTGTGGTAGCTGTTGTTATATGAAAACTCCACTAACGGAAGATGTTTTTCCCAGCCGTTGCCGAAATCGATTACACATGCACGAAGCATGTCTTCTAAAGTTTGGATGGTGCGCTCAGACTGCCCATCCGTTTGCGGGTGAGAAGCTGTGCTCATGTCTAATCGAGAGCCAAAAGATTTGTGCATCGCTTGCCACAGTTCTGAAGTAAAACGTGCATCACGATCAGAGATAATAGAGGTCGGCACTCCGTGCCTCGAAACCACTTCCTTTAAGTAAACGTCTACTAGAGTGGAGAACTTATCCATTTCCTTGATAGCCAAGAAGTGTGCAGACTTTGTGAGTCGATCCACGATCACCCAAATAGTATCATTTCCACGTTGAGATCTAGGCAGGCCAGTAACGAAATCCATGGAAATTTGCTCCCATTTCCATTGTGGTATCTCTGGTTGTTGGAGTAGGCCCGATGGTTTCTGATATTCAGTCTTGACTCTCGCATAAGTCAAACATTTGCTAACGTAAGTTGCTATGTGAGCTTTCATGCTAGGCCACCAATACGTAGATCTGAGATCGTGGTACATCTTATCCGAACCAGGGCGTACCGAATAACGAGATTTGTGTGCTTCATCCATTACAAGTTCTCGTAAATTGCCATAGAGTGGGACCCAAATGCGTCCTGTTACGTAGTAGGCGCCATCTTCCTTTTGTTCTAACCATTGCCTTGAGCCGCGTAAGGCTTCAGCCCTGACATTTTCTGGTTTCAATGCTTCAACCTGAGCATCTCGTATCTGGGCAGGAAGACTAGATTGGATGGTAAGTTGTAAAGCACGTACGCGTTTAGGTGTAGTATCCTTTCGACTGAGGGCGTCGGCCACAACATTGGCTTTGCCCGGATGGTACTTGATGGCACATTCGTAATCATTCAATAGCTCGGACCATCGACGTTGTCGCATGTTCAACTCCTTTTGTTTGAAGATATGCTCGAGACTCCTGTGATCGGTGTAGATGGTGCACTTGGTACCGTACAGGTAATGTCTCCATATCTTAAGTGCAAAAACTACAGCTCCCAGCTCCAAGTCGTGTGTAGTGTAATTCCTTTCGTGAATCTTAAGTTGGCGCGAGGCGTAAGCAATGACTTTATCCCCTTGCATCAGTACGCAACCAAGATCCTGAATTGACGCGTCACAATAAACCACGAAATCGTTTGTGCCCTCTGGCAATGAAAGGATAGGTGCACTACAAAGTCTATCCTTTAAGTGCTGAAATGCTGATTCCTGTGCATTACCCCAACGATAGATAACGCCTTTTTGAGTTAGTGAGGTGAGGGGTTGTGCAATCTTGGAGAAGTCTTTGATGAACCTTCTATAGTAGCCCGCCAAACCCAAGAATTGGCGAATTTCTGTTGGTGTACGGGGAGCAGGCCAGCTCTTGATCGAGTCAACCTTGGATGGATCAACATGAATCCCATCCTTGTTCACCACATGGCCTAGAAAGTGGACTTCGCGAAGCCAGAAGTCACATTTCAAAAACTTGGCATACAACTGCTCTTTTCGAAGAAGTTCCAGAATAAGCCTCAGGTGTTGCTCGTATTCCTCCCGACTCTTAGAATAGATCAGGATGTCGTCGATGAACACTATGACAAACTTATCCAGGTACGGCTTGCACACTCGGTTCATGAGATCCATGAAGACTGCAGGTGCATTCGTTAATCCGAATGTCATAACCAGAAACTCGTAATGGCCGTAACGAGTTCTGAATGCTGTTTTAGAGACGTCCTCATATCGGACTCTCAGCTGATGGTATCCCGATCTCAAATCAATCTTAGAGTAATAGCTCGACCCTTGCAGCTGGTCGAATAGGTCATCAATACGTGGGAGAGGATAACGATTCTTCACAGTCACCTTGTTGAGTTCGCGGTAATCTATGCACATACGGAAGGTACCGTCTTTCTTCTTTTCAAATAACACTGGAGCTCCCCAGGGCGAAGAGCTAGGACGAATGAAACCCTTATCCAAGAGTTCTTGCAATTGTTTGGACAGTTCTTCCAGTTCGGTTGGAGCTAAGCGATACGGTGCTCGAGCTATGGGCGCTGCTCGAGGAGCCAGCTCAATTTGAAATTCAACCTGACGATGAGGCGGTAGCCCAGGTAAATCTTCAGGAAACACTTGAGGGAAATCACGTACTACTAGAATATCCTCTATTCTCTTCTCTTTCGATTATGCATCAGTAACAAGTGCTAAGATAGCAGCGTGGCCCTTTCGCAAACACTTCTGGGCCTTTAGGAAAGAGATGATGCCCACAACAGCACCACTCTTGTCGCCTTGAATTTCGAGAGGTTCTTTAACAGAACGGGGAATACGAACAATCTTCTCTTTGCAAAGGATCTCTGCTTGCTGTTGGGATAACCAATCCATACCAACAACGATTTCGAAACTACCCAAAACAATAGGAATGAGGTCGATAGAGAAAGTCTGACCAGCTAAGACGAGATTACAACCCTTAACTATGTGTATGGCTTCTAGGCTTTTACCGTTTGCTAACTCTACAGCATGCTTGGTGTTCAAAAGTGTTGGTGTGCGTTTAAGCATTTGACTAACTTTTAGAGACACATAACTGGTATCGGCACCCGAATCAAATAAAACAGTAACATAAAAGTCGTCGAGAAGAAACTTACCCATCACAACGTTGGGATCATTCCTTGCATCACCCTGACCCAGCACGAAAACACGTCCCCTGGCACCATTGCCGTCGTTATTACCCCCGTTGTTATTCCTGTTGCCCTGATTATTGTTGTTGTTGTTATTCTGATTTTGATTTAACTGGGGGCAGTCCCGCTTGAAGTGGCCTTCAGCACCACACTGAAAGCATCCCCTGTTGCCTCGTTGTTGCTGCTGCTGCTGGTTCTGTGGAGCTTGCTGTTGCTGCTGACGATTCTGATTTGTAGGCCGTGAGTTCCTGCAATCCTTGGTTTCATGACCCATCTTGAGACACCTCTGACAACGTCCCTTGTTGCACTGACCACTGTGGTGTCTGTTGCATTTGTTGCACTTTGGGTGGTTTCCTCGATATCCACCCTGCCCTTGACTACCAGAAGATTGCTGAACAGGACTCTGGTTGTCATCAATCTTTCGCTGCTGTGCCTGGGACTGAACTGTAGCTGAACCCTTGCTGGAGGCTCCTTCCCATTTTCGTTTGTTGTCACTGGGAGTAGCAGAAGTAGTAGTAGCAGTAGCACCTATACGCTTAGGCAGCCTGTTCTGTTCCACTGCCTGGTCTGTGAGACGATGAGCAAGACGAGTAACATCCTGGATGGTAGCAAGGTTAGCAGAAGTCACATGGCTTTGAATCTCTGGTACTAAGCCTTTGAGGTACAGCTCGATGCGCTTAATGGGAGGATCCACCATAGTTGGACATAACACTGCAAGTTCATTGGATCGCTTCGTATACGCCTCTATCTCTGACCCCGTCATCTTCAGGTTAAAGAACTCCACTTCCAGCTTGTGGATGTCATCATGATTATAGTATTCTCGCTTGATCAGTTCCTTGAAGTCGTTCCATGGGGTGGCATTAGCAGCTGCCATCCCTAACATTTGAACTTGCGCGTTCCACCAAGTCAGCGCAACGCCTTCGAGGGTACCAGTGGCATACTTCACCCTACGAGCCTCAGGGCATTCACACATTTCGAAGATCGATTCGAGCTTCTCGAACCAGTGGAGGAGTCCAACGGCTCCTTCACTGCCACTGAAAGTACTAGGACGACAGTCCATAAAAGTCTTGAACGTGCACACAGGAGGCTGAGCGTGTTGACCTCCTGCCTGGGCAGCTGCGAGTGCTGCAGTAACTTGTTCAGTGATCAAA
Organism: Helianthus tuberosus; assembly: GCA_030545235.1. NCBI lineage: Eukaryota > Viridiplantae > Streptophyta > Magnoliopsida > Asterales > Asteraceae > Helianthus > Helianthus tuberosus. Next base: position 32,932,090 of record CM060447.1, on the reverse strand, counting down.
GCCGCCAACTGGGCTTGAGTCATGTTAACGCGTCCACTCATGATCTTCATATCAAAAGAAACATGGGTGAGAAAGGTTCGCGAATATGCGATGACAGAAGAGGGTAAGCACACAAGTGTTTTCAAACTATAGTTGTTACGTTTATCTAAGCATACCACGAGCAAAGGTCTATGTAATTAGCAAGTAGGCAATATAAACATAAATCATATCACCTATAGTGTTGAGTCTTGCACGTGGAGCGAAGCGTCGTTGTGGATCGTTGAGCACTGTTCAGGTTATAGTCTGTTTTTATCACAAAAGTTTCCCCCTTTTTAAAACCAAGTTCACTATAACCAATGGCTCTGATACCAATCTGTCACACCCCCAAAAATCCACCATGCGGAGTACCACCGCTTGGAGGCGTGACATGACCAGGATCAAGACACCAATCATATTGAACAAACATGTAGTAGTATATAAAAATCCATCACAATACAATTGGTGTCTAAACAAAACATAGTTTGCATAAAGTTTAAAACCAAGTCATAAGTTTAAACGTTTCAAATGTTTAGCATGGCACACAGCTGTCCATGTCCCACAATGACTCTTCCCACTCCAATGCAAGCTCCGTAAGTACCTAACGGCCTGCAAGGCATGTAACAACGAGTCAACAACAAAGTTGAGTGAGTTCACAGTTGGTTGTTTAGTTATAGTGTTCGTAAATCATATGTTTATTTCATAAACCAAGTACTGTATTAATCTGTATCGCGGTTTCTCGAACATGTTTGCGATGATTAGTGGGGGCTTCCCATGTGTATCGTATTAATCCGTATCGCGATTTCGCAAGCATGTTTGCGATGATTAGTGGGGGCTTCCCATGTTGTATGTTACTAGACTAGTCGTATCTGTACGTGCCCTTCTTGATCCAAGGACCGTAGCAAGTATGAGTGTACGTAGGTTTTACGTACGTGCCCTTCCCAACCCGAGGACAGTGAAAAGTAATTTGATAGTAATGATAGTACAAGTGGTTATTCAATCCCATTCCCAACCCACCGGGAATCCCATGCCTTAGGAATGTGAACTCACCTCGGTTGCTCGGTTTGACTCTCAAATATAGCTAACAGTCAAGGTCGGTCAATCACGTCCTAGTATGATTACCACTTAGTTTATTAGTGACTTCAAAGAGAACACAAAGTTCCTATACGTATCTATCACATAACATGCATCACTTTAACGGTTCATGCCCATATAAACTTCCCATCCATTCCCCACTCATACGACATTGCACATAACACTTTTATAGACATATAACATTTAATATCATTCTCGGATAACCTACCCGCCATTTAGACACGCAAATCACTACTTATGTCATTTCAGCTTTAATCTTCAAAACCGGGCTGTTTTCAGGGATTTTAATAAAATAGTTAACTTGTTCCAAAAATTCCCAACTCTTTACAGAAGGTCTTAAACTATCCAAATATTATTGTGTAAAAATCTCGGGATCCAATTCATCACCAATATTTTATAAAAATTCATTTTCCGGACTGAACTCAGATTTATCTTTTTCTGACTGCAGTCCACGGAACAATTTATTTAAAATTCATCGAGAGTCCGATTTACGAAATTCTAGTGGAAGAATTACAAATACATCGGTGGTCATTTACAGTACAAATTTCATGATCTGACTCCACACAGAATACAAGTTATGACAGAAAACAGAACGCTTATTTTCAGCAGTAAAAATGCAGCTCTAGCTGCTGTTACAAAATGACAATTTAAAAATAGTAAACGAAGTCCAAAAATTATGATTCCAGTGCCATTAGAACTGTATTTCATAGTACATAAATCTAGACTTCAGAAAATACATTTTTCGCTTTATTAGGGTCCGGTTACAGTCAACTGAAGTTGGCTGAAATCACCAAACACCTTTCTGTTTTTCAGCTTTTACATTCTAATGCGAGTTATTTTGGTTCCGTTAACATGTTCAGCGAATAACAACATTTCTAGTAATCAATATTAACAAGTAATCAGCAAGAAATCAGCAACATCTCAAAACAACTTCATACTAACATAAATACATCATGTTTCATCTTCTTGTTTAAACCCTTTTTAGTGTTCTTGTAGATTTAACATATTACATCTTTTAATCGTGAAACAAGATGAACAAAGGTGACATAAGGAACTTACTACTAGCTTAAAGCTAGGGATGATTCTTAGTGAAGAAGATGGAGAAGATGATGGTGAAAAGCAAGTGAAAGAAGCTCCTTAGAAAGCCCTTCAACTTGCAACCTCCATGGATCAACTTTGAAGCTTAAATGGAACTTGATGTTGGAGAATATGAAGATGTTGAGGGGTGGTGGTGGGTTCGGTTATGGGGGAGCCAAAAATGAGAGAGAGAGAGAGAGAGAGAGAGAGAGTAGTGAAGTGAGGGGTGTAAGGTATGAAATGATGTGTTGTAAGAGGTAGCCATACTTATGCAATATTTTCTCACTTCCACAAGCAAGAAATCAAATAAACAAATGAATTAAAATCTAATGGAAGATAGGAAGTATGGTGGATGATATGGTGGGGTCCACCTAGGACCGAAAATCAGGTTGGGGGGGGGGGTCTTGATGTAAAAAAATGTTGCAACTAGAGTGTAAATGGTAGTTAAATTGTAAGTATGGACTTGTATGTGTAGTGAAATGATTTTTAATGGGTGTTTTGGCAAACGAGGATCATGACAAGCCAAGAAATAATTAAACAATGTGTTTGACAAATATTTGGTGTCCCGGGTATTGTCCGGTTGTTCGGTCGGATACTGTTTCGTTAAAGTGTTTAATTATTCCGTAAGGCGTCTGATATATATATTTTTGTAACACAATTAATTCCTAACACATAGGAAAATATTCAAGACCATTTAGTCAAGTTTTCTGCACAAGCCTAGTACGTTAACAAACACATATAAGTATGACACAGTCACCAAGCACTTTAATTATCATTAAATAATCGTACGGATACATGTAATAACTCGGGTTGTCACATACTTTAAGCAACACTTTGTCACCTACCTCGAATTTCAGAGGTTTACGCTTTAGATCTGCGTAGATTTTCTGCCTATCCCTGGCAGCTTTCAGGCGGTCACGAATCTGGATAATCTTGTCCATTGTTTCAAAGACTATTTCAGGTCCTGTCAATTGGACATCTCCAACTTTCGCCCAACAAACGGGCGTTCTGCACTTTCTACCGTACAAGGCCTCGAAAGGCGCAGCCTTAATGCTGGTATGGTAGCTATTGTTATACGAGAACTCGACTAATGGAAGGTGGTTATCCCAACTACCACCTAAGTCAATCACACATGCTCGAAGCATGTCTTCCAAAGTTTGGATTGTACGCTCACTCTGGCCGTCCGTCTGAGGATGGTAAGCCATACTAAAATTTAAGCGCGTGCCCAAAGACTGTTGGAAACTTTTCCAAAAATGTGATGTGTATCTAGTATCTCGGTCAGAGATAATAGACACTGGTACGCCATGTAGAGATACAATCTTATCTACGTACAATTGGGCTAACATGTCGGAGCTATAGGTCTCCTTAATGGGTAGGAAATGTGCTGACTTAGTCAGTCTATCCACTATCACCCATATAGTATCATTTCCTTTCCTTATCTTTGGCAACTTGGTGATGAAATCCATTGTCACCATTTCCCACTTCCACGTGGGAAGTTCAGGCTGTTGTAGCAAACCTGACGGCTTCTGATGTTCAGCTTTGACCTGCGCACACGTCAAACATCTAGCTACATAGGTAGCTATAGACTTCTTCAAGCCTATCCACCAAAAATTTGCTTTCAGATCCTGGTACATCTTGTCAGCTCCAGGATGAACGGAGTATTTAGAACTGTGGGCTTCCTGGAGGATAACATCTCGAAGTCCTCCATAAACTGGAACCCATATTCGTCCATTCAATCTCAGAATTCCGTCCTTGCCCTGAGATAACTGTTCTTCGGTTACTTCTAGCTTTTCATTAGGATAGTTAGCTTCCAGCACGGCTTCCTTCTGCGCAGCTAACAACCTTTCATTCAAACCATTCTTTATCTCAATGCTCTTGGCATTGATTCTTATAGGCTTCACCCTTTCCTTTCGACTCAAGGCATCAGCGACTACATTCGCCTTGCCAGGATGGTATCTTATCTCACAATCATAATCATTCAAAGTTTCCATCCAACGTCGTTGCCTCATGTTCAAATCCTTTTGGTTAAACAGGTGCTGGAGGCTCTTGTGATCAGAATAGATCACACACTTGATACCATATAAATAGTGCCTCCACAGTTTCAGTGCAAATACAACGACACCCAACTCCAAGTCATGGGTGGTGTAATTCTTTTCATGCACCTTTAACTGACGTGAAGCATAGGCAATAACCTTGCCTTTTTGCATAAGCACACACCCCAGGCCAGTGTGTGATGCGTCGCAGTAAACCACGAATTCTTCGGTACCTTCAGGCAATGTCAAAACAGGAGCATTGCTCAACTTTTGTTTGAGAATATCGAAGGATTCTTGTTGTTTCGGTCCCCAGTTGAACTTAATATCCTTCCTAGTCAAAGAAGTTAGGGGTGCAGCAATCCTTGAAAATTTTTCAATAAAGCGCCTGTAGTATCCTGCCAATCCCAAGAAACTGCGAATTTCTGTGGGCGTCTTCGGCTCTTGCCAATTCATGACAGCTTCAACCTTAGCGGGATCTACTTGGATTCCGCGTTCACTAACCACATGTCCAAGAAATTGGACTTCACGAAGCCAAAATTCACATTTGGAGAATTTGGCATAGAGCTTCTCCTGCTGAAGTAGTGAAAGAATACATCGAAGATGTTTCTCATGGTCGGCCTGATTCTTTGAATAAATCAGAATGTCGTCAATGAAGACGATAACAAATTTGTCCAAGTATGGTTTGCAGACACGGTTCATGAGATCCATGAATGCCGCTGGTGCATTAGTGAGCCCAAAAGGCATCACTAGGAACTCGTAATGACCATAACGAGTCCTAAATGCAGTCTTGTGTACGTCTTCATCTCTAACCTTCAGTTGGTGATAGCCTGACCTTAAGTCAATCTTAGAGAAGTAACTTGCCCCTTGAAGCTGATCGAACAGATCGTCGATCCTGGGCAAAGGGTACCTATTCTTGATAGTGACCTTATTAAGCTACGGTAATCGATGCACAGACGCATCGATCCATCCTTCTTCTTCACAAATAAGATTGGTGCTCCCCAAGGAGATGAACTAGGTCTAATGAAACCTTTGGCTAGCAATTCATCTAGTTGTGTTCTCAATTCCTTCATCTCTGTTGGTGCCAACCTATAAGGCGCCCTTGCTACTTGTGCTGCTCTAGGGATGATGTCAATTCTGAATTCCACTTGCCTATCTGGTGGTAAACCAGGTAGTTCTTCAGGAAAAACTTCAGGGTATTCAGAAATGACAGGGATATCCTCAATCTTAGGCTTCGGCTCATCAATAGTCACTTGTGCCATGTAGATGACACAACCCTTCTTTAAACACTTAGAGGCCTTGAGCATAGTCACTTGCTCAGGCAGCCTATACTGGGTATCTCCCTGAATGGTAAGTGACTCAGTAGACGGAGTCTTGATCACCACTTGTTTCTTATTGCAGACAATCTGGGCCTGGTTATGAGATAACCAGTCCATACCCAAAACTATGTCGAAACCGGCTAATTTCAAAGGAAGTAGGGACAAAGGAAAAGAGTGGTTCTTAATGGATATGAAACATCCCTCTAATACGGTTGAGGCGGTTTCTAAGGTGCCATCTGCTAACTCCACCTCATATTTCACACTTAAGGTTTTAACAGGTAAATTCAGTAACTTACAAAACTTATTATCTACAAATGATTTATCAGCTCCTGAATCAAATAGTACTCTCGCATAAACATCATTTATAAAGAAGGTACCTGTGATCACATTGTCGTCTTGCACAGCTTCCTTGGCATCCATCCTGAAGACCCTAGCATTGTTCTTCTTCCCTTCCTAAGCTTTCTTTGCATATTTTGGGCAATTTGTCTTAATGTGCCCTTTTTCGTTGCAACTGTAGCACATTGCATCCTTCAGTTTCTTGCACTCTAGGGTCTTATGTTCCGAAGATTTGCAAATCCCACAAGGCCTCGGCTGAGATTGGGATTTTGAGTCAAGTCTGCACCTCCCAAAGTGGTGCTTCTGACAAATCTTACACTTGGGCTTATCTCCAGATTGATGCCTATCCTTCTTAGAACCAGACCCCTTCTTGTGGTCATTGTTTCCCCGGTGCTTCTTGTCTGACCTTCGTGAATTGTCATCATCACGCTTCCTTTTCTCGGCATCCGTGTTCCACAGCGATCTCTGTCTGACCGCGTCCAGTGTGAGGGACAAAGATATATCAGCCACAGATCTGAAAGTAGCTGGCCGAGAGGCTTTTACACTTGCCTTGATCTCTGGGGCTAAACCCCCAATGAAACGAGCTATTCTTTTGGGTTCCTGGGTCACAAGATAAGGAACCAACCTTGACATTGTATTAAAGCTCGTAAGGTAAGCTTGGCAATCCAGATTTTTCATTACCAATGACAGAAAATCCGACTCAATCTTTTCAACCTCGTGCTGAGGACAGTAGTTCTCCCTGATCAATGACACAAACTGTTCCCAAGTCATATTGTACAATGGGATTTTCCCTGTAGCTTGGATCAAAGACCTCCACCAAGCTAGTGCTTCACCTTTGAATGACTGGGATACAAACTTTACCACATCCTTATCAGCGCACCCGCTGATATCAACCACGGTGTCCATCTCATCCAACCATGTCATGCAGTCTATAGCTCCTTTTTCCCCAGTGAAATCTCTGGGTTTGCATGAAACAAAATACTTGTAGGAGCAACCCTTATCACGGGGTCCCTGATTCAGTATGATCCTTTGAGATGGAACACTTTGCTGATTTGAAGAGTGACGATCGTCATCGTCTTTCTTTGGCTCTTCCTTCTTGGAGGGTGGCTTGCTGTGAGCCTCAGATGAGTCTTAGGATTGGAATGGGGTACTGATTGGGCTCTGCTTCGAGTACCGCTTGACTCACTATACTGCCTATCCAAGGCTTTTGTAACAGCATTGTCAATTAATGCTTGGAGCTCTGCGCCAGTCACATTGAACCTGGTGGCGTCAGGATTCTCCTTTGGCCGACTATTGATTTCATCCGAGTCCGCCACGTATCTTGAACTGTTACATAAGATATCGACAATAATTTATTTGGGAGTTTATTATGGAATTGCCTTTTAGGGCAATTCATTAACCATGGTAAACATAGACCATATTTGGTTAATTTGTTACTCACATTTATTTAGGATTTTACTATAACCTATTCGAATTATAAAACAATAACAGTATTATTAGCACAAAAAGGCCTAGTTATTGGGATATTTTTAAATCATAAGCCATGATTTCAGAGAATCAAGGCATGAAGGGTTGAACATAGTTCTTTACCTTTTTCTGACAGGGAGTCGTAGACTACTACTGTCTTTTGTCTTATATGACAATGAGTATGGCCCGTAGGCACTATATTACCAATGTATGGTCAACATATGATCATCTTAATTGATGATTTAAACCCATGATTTATAGATCATTAAATTAGGTTAGGAATCTTTTGAAGAATCCTTATATAAGAATGACGTGTGTGATTTTTAACGAATCACGTCTGCCAGGAGCGTTAACATGTTTTTAGATGTTAACAGGGATCCGAATCTTTTAAACAGGTCTTACCATCTTGGCCGAGTCTTATAATGACATGAAGGCTAGGTTATACCTTTAAGATTCTCATTTAATATTTAATAGGCAGATTATTTTAAAAAGGAATGATTTTGATTTTTTTATTTCATGCATAATATATTTATGCATATAATGACAAAGTGAAACTTATAAACTTAACATTCCATTAACATTAAAAGAGTACACATTGCCCTAAACGGGACTTTTAACACCACAAATTACCCACGCAGGGGTTAAACTGAAATACAAGTCCACGCAGGGACCAAGTACTAAAACAAATGTCCACGCAGGGACTAAAAAGACAAGTCCACGCAGGGACTAACTACATAGATAAATGTCCACGCAGGGACTTGATTGAAATAGGAAATACAACAATACATATAGGGATTTAATGATCCCTCTTCTTCTTCCCCTTTAACAAGCTCGCTAGGCCCTTGAGGAATCCCCGGTTATTCCTACGTTCTTCCTGAAATTCATGTTCCACCCGACTTAGTCTTTGGAGGATTTCCTCCTGTTCCGGTGGGGAAAATCGTGGCGGCTGCGATTGCTGTCGGATCGGAGGTCGAGCAGGCACTTGATACCCATGAGCTGGATATCCCACTACCTAAGGGGCTCCATATGGTCCTTCCGAATGAAGGGCGTTGTAGTTTGCTGCTACAAGGTACGGGTCGGCTTCAGCATAGTTATAGTGAGTGTGAGCCGGCTGCTCAAACGGATTGTACGCCGTTGAACCGGCGTATGTAGGAATCGGGTTATCAAAACCCAATGGCGGCGGCAGTGGTGCAAATGGTGCAGAATTCACCTCTGGAATTGGGTTTGAGGGCCCACCCATTTGTGGGTCTTCATGCAGTGGCGGGTAGTGACTGCCACTGGAGTGTCGAGGGGTGCTAAAGTGGAATTCCCCTCATCACGTGGATATTCTTGCACCTGTTCTCCTACGCCTTGGTGGTCCTGGAGGTGCTTGATGAACTGGTGGCGGTGCCGTGACTGCCACAAAACGTGAATCCTCGGAGGGATCCTGCTGCTGCTGCTGCGGGTTATGAGAGGGGGTAAAATACCACTAATATTGGTTAAACCTTGCTTGGTAACTGTCTGGACCACCATAGGGTGATCCGTGGAAGGATGATCCATCAGAGATCTCAATAGGATGGTTGGGGGTCCCACTTGCAGGCTCGACGGGATCCGTGTCCTCGTCCATGTCCATTGCATTGTCTCCCGAGAAATGGTCTTCAGGTCCTAGCGGGTTAAAACCCACTGGTTCTTCGATATAGTTCACCGGGTTGAACCGACCCTGAAAGACAGGAGTGGGGTCGCTGAAGGAATGGTGCGAAAGAGATCGCTAGAGAGGTATATATGAAGGTTGTGGGTTATCGGGCTCGTTTTCCGAGTGCGGCCCAAAAGAGTGACGGTAAGGAGGTGTTGAGCTGTGTGAGACAGACCGTCTAGCGGGCTCCAAATGGTTCCTCCAGTTTCCCTGAGGATCGGCACTCATAGTGGTAGAAGGAGTTCGCCGGTGTGTAGGCCCGGCTTCGTGATCGTTGGGGGCGGTGATTGGCCCCTTGCCTCGTCCTCCTCTTCTGAATCTTGGTGGCATATTTCCTGTCAAAACAAATAAAAGATACAACAAGAAATATAAAGGACAAAGTTAAAATAAAAAAAAAAAACAAATTTGGATTATTCCTATGTTCTTTGTCTAGACTCGAAAATTTAGGAATGTGCAATTGTGTCATTGAGATCAAACACAAAAGGCTAGTGTTTAATTCACTCAATGTTGGCTCTGATACCAACCTGTCACACCCCGATATTTCCACATTTTTACCGGTGGGCCCGGTAGGGGAGTATCGTGACGTGGTTGGTAACATTATAGTCAAACAACACAATATTTAAATGCACAGCGGAAGCAAAAGATAGATATATTTTAACTTTAATAAATTGTAATATCAAGTATCACAAACAGTTGAAAATAATCCACAGGTGGATCAAAAATAAAAAGGAAACATTGTTCAACAGTTTTGACATCCAAGCTTGCGAGACTTATTGTGGATGCTAGGAGAAAGCCAGTCTAGTTCGCGTAGTACCTGCACTTAACCTTTTTGGGAAAATACGTCAGTTTACACTGGTAAATACAATTAACTGACTCATTTAGAAAAGGTTTAATAAAATTGATTTGAATGCACGTGGCACAAACTTTTTATAACCTGGGATAATTATTTGAATATAATCTTGTAAAAGAATTACATGTTCCTTATGCGTTCAGTAGCCCGATCCGTAGACCGGGTTAAAGATCAATAGACACACCACATTATTTATTTATGCACTGACGGGTGTACGCCTACACCCCGTGCTCAGGTCGTGGCCATCTCGTAAGATGATGCTAAGGATATCCGGGACATGGTCATTAACCCCCCAAAGTCTTTAAGCAAACAAAACATTTCAAAACGGAGCATATCAATGGTTTAACCTCTACTCGATTAAAGATTCAATGCCCGACCAAGCGGTATTTTATATACCATACCCCAAGCCCATATAGGGAAAACAAGTTAAAAGTATTTACCTTTGCAAGTATCAATCACAAATAGCAAGTGCGTGTAGCTTTTACCGGGTCTCCTATTCTGGAATGAAGGTTTATAATAACCTCTTAGAATCCTAACGGGTCTTTAATTAAGCCTAAACTTAGACCGGTTAGTTTTAAGGAAAGATACGGTTCGAACGCGTGATTAAGCGAAGACCGGAATAGAATGTGGTTTAGACCCGACAAGTTTAAAGACTTGTATAATATGGGTAAACTAAACACATTCTGGATATTGAGATAAAAATGATAAGGTTCGACCCGTTTCGGCTAATTTATGCAAACTAGTTACATAAACCGAACCGAACACGCAAGAGGCGTAACGGGTAACCATGAGAGTCATTTACAGGTTTCCTAAGTCAATATGCTTTAAATATGTTGAGATATCAGTAGGATACCTTCCATTATGCCCAAAACGAGTTTAGTCTCAATTTAAGCCCCGTAGGGGTATTTTGGTCATTTTAAAGATTATAAAAGAGATTAAATGAAATTCTGAGATTCGGGTCTGAATAAATCAGTAAAATAACTTAATTTATCAGGTTATATCAGTTGGTGATAACCCATACTAGGTGTTTAATACGCGTAAAAAGCCATTTTAAGCGATTTCCGGGTTATACCGGAAATCTGAGTTTTCTGATGAGGTTATAAAGTTCAAAATACTTCATTTATTATATAAAATCAGTATCAATTGGATTGGTGTCAAAATATTATGTAAAACTCATTTTATGAACAAAAAGGGTATAATCGGTATTTACCGAATCAAGGCCATAACCTTAGGTTATGAGCAGGTTAAAAATAATTAAAAATCTTCAAAACTCCCAAAAAATTTTGCCCTTTCAAGCTTCGAACAGGCAACTAGTGTAATACGATTTTGGGCCATGAATTATTAGTTTGGGGCCTTTAGATCATGCTTGAATAGTTATGTCCACCCTACCATGTTGCAATATTGTCTTGGATTTTAACGAAAAGCCTTAAACGAAGGTTTATCGTGCATATCCTCATAGGATCCCACTCTTGCAAATATGAATAAATCATTGCTAGCATTTACCGGATTTGAGTATATCAGATGTTTATAATATAGATTAGGGTCTTGGAATTTATAATTAGGTCGTTCAGAGGTATTTAATTAACATGTCGACGCTTTTAAATCCTACCATACATCTTTGACTAGATCCGGGTTTATAACACTTTTGTCTTGCACGACACGTGTCGTTATTTCATTGGACACAAATTTTCGAGGTGTTACAATTTGGTGCCTTAAATTTTCTTGAGAGTCTTACTATTCCCTTCACCTTCACGTCCACCTACTACCTAATTCTACCGGACATACCTTTAGCAATTATCATGGTCTCACGAACGTCGTATGTTTCTTGTGTACTGGCCAGGTACACAATCCACATACTAGTTTCGTGTAATTTTTTTCCATCACCTTATGTCCGAAGAATAAGGTTTCGGCGCGTATGACTTTTTCAAAACTTCATTACTATACAATTATTATCTTTCATTTAAAATTTTCGTTCCCTTGATAGGTTTTACCATTACATGTACCCACATATTGAATTTACGCACATGGGGCCAAATTGTCTTATTACATGCCTTGGTGTCGGTCCTAAACCACATTCGCGGATCATCCTCTCCAACAATTATGCTTACCTTAGACACAACATACTGTTAGTTTTCTTCATATACATACTTAAATACATACTTACATTCGCTTCTACCTTTAGAACTTGATCGAGTCTTGGATTGTACGGGTTCCTGGTCACAAAAGCACACAGGTTTGAGTTCATGTATTTACTTCCTCCTACTTGATTTCCCTCAAACCAGGGCTCTGATACCAACTTGCACCCTCAACACGTTTTAACATAAATCGTCGCAGCGGAAATATGAGTTTGAAAATTTCTTTTCTTGACAATCATACAACTTATTAATAAACCATTCGAATCGACTTGATTTAAATCTTTTACATTATTCATACCTAATCAAGAAAATTACATTACAAATGGTTTCCAATATGTGATCACATCCCCGTACAATCCTTGATCTTAACTCGACCCTCGATCACTAGTCCGTCATGAATATCCGACTAACCTGCGGTCACCCGACACGTTAATAATTGGTGACATCATATTCATTAGTATAAAGACATAAAAATATACATAACCACTTAACAATCTATCATTTTATACAACTCCGATATAATATTCTTTTGAGTTCATTCTTTACACCGAGCATCCAAACTTTGTAAGCCCAATACTTACGTATCTGCATTCCTGTTCCATTCTCAAGGCACACCATTAGTAACGTGACTATTCAAACATGTTAGAGATATATATAAGCATATATACAAGATCCTTTCTTTCATGCATAACAAATCCTACTTCATGGATAAGTACCTACACACGTATGTTCATACACATTTCATACCTACATACATACATGCATACATACTTACGTACACACACACATACATACATACATACATACATACATACATACATACATACATACATACATACATACATACATACATACATACATACATACATACATACATACATACACATACATACATACTTTATTTCTTTGTGTACATTCAATCCCATTTAATACATACGTACATACCCTCATATATGTATACGCATACATCTATTTACATACACCCGAAAACATACATGCAAACATAAACATGTCTATGTGTACATGCTTACATACTTACATATAGTTATACAATGCATATAACGTAGTTAGATAGCCTTCACACAAGTTTGGAGTTGAAGAATGCGAAAAATATGAAAGAACCAGCGATTGGCGCAAGAAGAAACCCATCTGGCGCAACCTTGTGCCAGTTCTGGCACAATACAGAAGACATCAGTCAGGGGCGCAACCTTGTGCCAGGGGGGCGCAACCTTGCGCCAGTTTCAGACCTGCAACTTTCAGCTTAACGAATTTTTACAATTTTGGTCATAACTTTCTCATTTCTTGTTCGTTTTACGATCCGTTTCTTCCCATATGATCGTAATTTGGTCCTCTATCATATGGACTCAAAATCTAACATCCGAACTAAGAAAGTTCTTAACTTATATGCTTTCGGCTTAATATTTATTTATGAATTATTCGACCCGTTCATGTTTTTATCAAATAACTCATATGTTTATACCCAAAACTCACATGAACGTTATAGCTATAACACTTTTACATTATCCAGAGTTCCGTACAATGAGTTTATGAACCCGATTCCCGGTATACGTTAAACTTATTCATTTCAATAAATTTTACGTAATTGAACTTTATTAGCATAATTTCCTTACACGAAATTCTTCCCATTGGTCATGTCTCAAACCAAGTCCTTTGTCCATTAGCCAAAGTCCCCGTCTCTCGGTTAGCGCATTTATGAGAAAATTCTACCCGTTACCCAGATTATAATACAGTCGTCTATACTTATGCAATCATTTCGTAATGAAATAAATTCTTATTTTGACCCGTTGGTCTACATAGCGAAAACCTTCACTTCTAAATAACCAAATCCTAATAGGCTTCGATTATCATACTTAAGTGACTAGCACATAACTTCGCTTTAATAATCTAAGATGTGATTCGGAAACCACTTACTTAATACTACTCATTTGATATCATCTCCAGTAACGCATTTCAACATAATCTCTAACAATTATCATACAATTAATTCCATTACTACTAAAGAGGGAGTCCGGGAGTTTACTTACCTCGTGCATCCGAGTTCACGCATAGCTTCCGTGTTTACCTTCGACCCGTGGCGCTTTCATGCTTATGTCCATGTTAACATGACTCCTATCCGTACATGTTGTCATATTCATAACATAGTTAGCTTACATACTTTCATTCATTCGGCTTTCAAATCATGCAATATTTGACTTTCGTTAATTTATTAGCGCATATATAGGATATGTATCATCACACTTCATTACTACCATACATGACACATAAATTAGTTAGTTCCTAACGCATAGGTTCATGCATACAGATTTTTCTTTTACCTTCTAACTACAATCCTATACATAATCCATTCTCATTTTAGATTACGCCATTCATTTACATAACAATTACATTCACGCATCATTCGCATTCCATAACACATTTCACAAAATATCAACTTTACATTTTCCATATACAATGCAAGACTTCCCAATTCATTCAACATTTACAAAATCAACCATTCAAGCATTTAATCGAACACTTGGTGTTAGGTCTGTAAACGAACCGAACGTTCAGCGAACGGTTCGTGAACCGTTCGGCGGGAAGTTCGTTTACGTTCGTTCGTTTAATAAACGAACGAACATGAACAAGAAATTTCGTTCGATTAGTTAAATGAACGAACATGAACAGAGGTCTCGTTCGTTCGATTGAGTTCGTGAACGTTCGGTAAGATGTTCGTGAACATTCGTTGATTTGTGTTCGTTTATGTTCATATGTTTGTGTTTTGATTGAATATCTTTGTACTTTCTTATATTTTATTTGTACTTTTTATATTTTTAAACTTTTATTTATTTTATTCCCCTAACAACTAAACTAGGAAACCCACTTTCACCTTGTTTATGCATCATTTCCCTTTCATTTCTCATTATTTACATCCACGAATACGATCGACCTCCGTTCCACAATAAGGGATTCAAGTTCGAGTGCTACTCTCTGGGCCATCTATCTTTATCTTTCACCGCGTTCGCCAAATTTATTTATGTTCGTTTGTGTTCGTGAACCGTTCGCGAACACGCTCATTTCGTTAATGAACGAACACGAACATAAAATCTTGTTCGGTAAGTGTTCATGAACCGTTCGTGAACACATTTATTTCCTTAACAAACGAACACGAACAAATCCTTGTTCGTGTTCGTTCGGTTCGTTTACAGCCCTACTTGGTGTGCATACCACATTTCAAGCACTATGTACATGTGCTTTATGCATAACCTTCTCCTTCACATCACACATGATCAATTCAACCAATTTCACATAGCTTCTTAGTCTACATCAAGAACATCTACCAAAAGTCTAATACTTATACATTCATCTTTCAATTTCTCATAAGTTTCATCATCCAAGAATCACTATGATCTTATCATGTAACTAGCACAAGAGGGTTTTACTTTAATCTTTCAATATAATCAAATTCAAGCATAATTCACATTCTACATGATGATATTAATTCACATACAAACTCAGATTCATACAACTTTCACTTTTTAATCGAAACCCACTTAACAAAAGCTTCAAAACATAAAATTGAACTCACCTTATGTTCAATACACTTAG
Source organism: Helianthus tuberosus (assembly GCA_030545235.1). Lineage (NCBI taxonomy): Eukaryota > Viridiplantae > Streptophyta > Magnoliopsida > Asterales > Asteraceae > Helianthus > Helianthus tuberosus. The sequence goes on along the minus strand of CM060447.1, from coordinate 32,916,488 downwards.
ATTAAAGGGTATCTTGACTCATGCATTCGATTTCTGCTCTAAATCAGGTTTAATTTCTTGAGTTCTTGTGTTGGAATGAAGGAGAAGGGTTTCTCCTTTGCCCCTGCCCTTTCTCACGACCACACCTCCCACACAAAACTCTGAGTTTTTGTTTTTATTTGTTTTAATTATAACATTTACACTTCCAGCCCTTGTACATACTTTTATTGTCATTCTTGTATAAATGTTTCATTCTTTATAACTTATATCATAGTTATTAAACTTAACTAATTAAATTAAACTCTTAAAAACCAAAATAATCTATTAAAAATTTTGGGGTGTTACAAAATTAGAAACAAGTTCCACACCCGGTTCGATAATTGTAAGACCTAGGGTTCCTACATGTTTTAACTTGATTCAGTTGCATATAGTGATTAACGAATTTAGTGTCACGTGGCTTAGGTGCCAAAATCTATCAACGTCATAGACAATGGAACGCAGTGCACTTCTTTACCAAGAACATGTAAATCCTAACCTAAGATAAGGCATAATTGCACATAACCATTTCGCAAAGTCAAATTTTATCATCACTCGACAATTTACGAATACGAAACAAATGCAAGACAATTATCAAAGGTTTCAAATACTAAACAACTTGTCACAAAATCAAATCAAATACAAAATGTTGAAACCCTAGAATTCTTACAAAAATCTACACCGGGGTGAAACCCGGAGAGACTAGTTGCGCATCACCTTCAAAACAATTACCATATTTTTTTTGCTTCTCGATGTGTGTGCAAAAGCCTAGAACAGCCAAAGGCTGCTTTCCCACCGTAGTCGTAAGTATTCGTCCCTCCGTAACCCCCTATGCGATCTCCTCCTTTTTGTTCTCTGGCGTTTTTTTAGTCCCCCAAAAACCCTTTGTCAACCAACAAGGTCCACTTAAATTCAGCTTTGTCCAATAAAAAGCTAAGTCATTAGCCCACTTAAGATATTATAATAATTCAATTCAATGACTAATTTCAATTGGAAGCCCAGGTTCTAAGACCGTGCGGTATGGGGGTCGTCTCCCCCTGTCCCGGCTCGTCCTCGGCGTCCCACACCACTCCCTGGGCTGCGTCGCGTCACTCCCGGCGTCATCAAGACGGAGGCGACGATGCAAAATGGTGGGGGCCCTCCCTCTCTCCCCTCTGACTTCTCTCTTACTCCTCTTTATTATATATTATATATTATATTATGTGGGTAGTCTTCCACACCCTTGGGTAGTCCCCAAGGGGATGGTCCTTCACCGTTGCTGAGTTAGCGCCTACGTGACGGATGGTCCCTTTAGGGACGATCCAAACCATACCCCATGGTCTAATCCAATAAATGGCTTTCCTGTATGCCATTCACAAACAATATATTAAATTCAATTTAAACCTCAAATGCTCATCTATGACATTTTATATGAACTAGCGGGTTACACCCGCACTTCGCGGAGAGGGCGACCCGATTTCTAATAGATTTTACAAGAATCATAGACACAGTGGAAAAATAACGTAAATGGTAGGAATCTGGTCGATATTGGCCTGGTTCATTACGATATCGATATAGTACCAACACTCAATATTGCAACCGAAAGATAACACTTAAAAATAAAGTCGTGTTAAGTCCATAAGTATGTCGACACATGGTTTGTATCGATTGAAAATCATAGTAAACGAATACCATTAAATGTTCTAGTAGTGCCAATACGGTACCGATGTTTTTCGGTGGGCACCGATTCAATCCGGTTAAAAAAATTATATCACATATTTTGTTTTGTAAAAAAAAACTAACGAATGAAAGTTATATACGAAAATAAAATTATCTGGTTGAACATGTATATTATTTTGAGTCTCTTGAGTAAATTTAAAACTTAAAAAAGTAGAAAGGAAAGAAAGAAAAGAAAGAAAGAAAGAAAACACAAAGTCACTATTTATTCAGACGTTATAAATATAAATTAATATATAGGTAGATAATTACGTGAATTTCCAAACCTCATGTAATTTATTTTCAATAAAAGTTAATTAATTTTGCAAGAAGTTAATTCTAAAAAGTATTTGCCAATTTAATTTCCAAATTTCAGAATTCATTTAACAACTGCATACTAATTTGATCATTTTTAATATGTTTTTATCTTGAAACCACACAAACTAAAATAAAATGAAAGTATTATAATTTACAATAATATCGATCCATTTATAAACTATTTAATATAAATTAATGTGTACCTAAAATGTACCGATCAGTCGCCCAATGATTATGTAATTCCAATACATCGTTAACTGAAAAAATGTATGGATTTGGAATTCCCCACCAAGCCGCGACACCATGCCAAACACCACATGAAATGACACAAGCCGAAAAAATATGACCCGTCGTCTCTTCATAATCTCCACAAAAGAGATAAAGTATTCCCCACATCAATATTCCTCCTACTTAGAGCCACTTTAGTTGGAATACAATCTAGTACTACCCTCAACATGAAGATGTTACATTTATTTGGGACCCACTTACACCAATTAAATTTGTTACCTGTATTGGATGATTCACCACTTTTCAACCATTTTTTGGATCAAAGCAACCGAAAAAGCGTCATTCGAACCATCATTCCATTTCCACGTATCGGCCTTTACTGATAAACGAACATCCGCGATCAATCTCTGACATTCAACTAGCTCTCTTAACTAATCCTCAAACGTCGGACAGTCCAATCCCACGAAACAACATTATACATTCTCAACAAAAATAAAATAAAAGATTGGATTATACCATAAAGGTATAATATAAACACCAAAATTAATACTCCACAAATTAAGATTAGTCATAATATCAAAACCCCATGAATAAGCCTTTCATACAAAATAAAACCAAAAGACTGAAAATCATGAACCCTTCATGACAACACTTGACAGTTATCTAACCCCACATCCCCACCAGACCCAACCAAGTTGACCGAGTCAATACCCGAACCATCACCTTTCCATTGCTGTAGAGAACCGACGTGTCGAGCTGGTTTTCACAGCAAAGCAAGGGTTGACAATCACGGTTCGTTCTTGACTCACCACAAAAATCTTTAAAAACTATCATCATCATCATTCACATTTCACCACACCATCGCACACGAGCAGCATTACCACCACCACGAAAATTATAAAGTATGACCGATCATTATCGATCATACCCTATAATTTCCTCGTCTCAAAAAGCCTAAAATTCACCATAACATTAGTTTTCAGATTGAAGGGCTGTTTTGATCTTCTGAACAATACATAATATCAAATTATTATCCGTTTCCACCAACTCCACCGACTCCACAGTAAGCTTAGCAGTCACAAGGATCTGAAACGCAACAGTCAAAAGAGATCCACCCGCCCCGCCACCACTGCCACCGCCAACTCCAGCATTCTCTGTCTCCGACCCGACACGATTACCTGGCCCGTCAAGTACTATCACAAAACCTGACGGCAAAAGAGCCACGTAAGCCGAATCCCCACCATTCATCACCACATGCATTGCTGGAGTATCCACCGGCGCATACACCACCAACGACCCCGCAGAATCGATACATGTTTCTTGTAGAATTAACATGCTGATCTGGTTAGCATTCATTGCCTATAACCAAAACAAAAATATGATCAAATCCTATTTTAACCTAAGTAGTTGATGTGGTAAAATATCGGATATCAGTCAAGGACCGATATTTGATGTGACAATACGAGATTTCAAGGTCCTTTCCATACACATCGCTGATTCCATAATCCTGTTTTACAATTTGGTTTACGTGGTGTCTTAAAGTTTATCCGAATGCTCAATGTGTGTATTGGTGATTGTTATTTGTGTAGGTGATTAATTATAATTAAGAATAGTTTAATTAAGGTTTGTTAATGTTTTTCGTCTCATACTCATCTCGACGAAAGACAGGGTCTTTCGCCATAGATGGTGTTTCGCTAGTAAGGGCTTTGGCCCAATTTGTTTCACGGCCCAACATTGTTTAACCCTTTATAACCGTCAGAACGATTAGAGGAAAAACCCTAAGGTCCTCTCCCCACTCTCTGTGCAACGACAGTTAGAGAATTCCAAAACATTGTCATTCCGGCTTATCTAAACACTTTAGAATCTCGGTTAGTGTCCTCTCATTAATGGTGTGGTATGATTCTGAAGTTGTTTTATTATGATTTTATGTTATTAGGGCCTGTTATTGATATTGCTATGCTAGGGATGCATGATGATAGAAATAATAATATGATGTTCTATGTTATGTGTGGTTGGATTGACTTGCTGCTAGGAATTCACACGAAGTAAGGTTTAATGGATGGATTGTTTTGATGGTCGTGAATAGGTTACGAACTATAGAAATCATGTGGAATTAGAATTAGGGTTTGTGTGTGTTAATGGTCATTGTGTGATTATAACTTTATGGGTGTGACTTGGAAACTGTTATGATTGTATAGTCAATGATTGATCACGTTAGGGTGGATTAAATTAAGCATAGTAACCGCCGTAGATCCATCGCTCAGATTTGTAAATGTGTTAACTGATGTTTGACAAACATGGTGATGTTTCATCAAATCCTGCACCGACGAAAAATGGGTATTTCAGCAAACCTCATCACGACGAAACATATATATTTCGTCACGTACTAGTCCGACGAAAGATAGTCTTTCGTCGCTGGGGTGTTTCGTCGAAGGGGTGATAGAGGGAACAGTATACAGTTTGAAAGTATGTAATGATTAGTACCTCGTTTGTGAAATGCAGTAGTTACATGATAACCTTATTGTTCAACATTAAGTGACATGTGCATGGAATGTGGACTGTTATGATATTTTGATATGTGCTACATGATAACAGAGATGGTAATGCTAGATGCAAACTGTGTAACCATACATGACTTACTGTGTGCAAACATGTGATTTGAATGATTACGAAACTGATACTGTTTGGTAACCACGGTAGGGTTTGGGTTGACCAACTGGACGGGTAATTAAAACATATCGAGCAAATCAAAGGTGAGTTCACTACTCTTGAGCATGCGTCCCGGTGGTTGGGACAGTCAGTGGGTATCCCAGGGAGGGATAAGTCTTCTGGGTAAAAACTAGAATGTTGGATAATACTCTCACCCTATCACTCTTAAGTCCCATCTTTTGTTACCGGAGAGGTAACAGGGTATTAGTTGGTAGCGCTACTTAGGTTTGGCACCCTCACCCCGTACTGGAGAGGACGGGTGTGAACTAATGACCCAGTCATGCCCAGTGTTTTGATAGGAGCACTGGGGAACGGGCAAAACATACATCAGGATTCGTCTTGTTCAGTATCAAGATATTATCAACATTACTTTTGGGCTTGTTAACAAACTGGATTAAACACTTGGTAACTAACATTTTCGAAAAGCTATGAACTCACCAGCGTTGTCTGATACACTTGTTGCATGCTCGCAGGTCGTTAGGTACTTTGGATGGGAACTTGCTATCTGGATGGCTGGAGTGGTCATGGGTCGCGTCGCTTGGATTTACAAGACTTGTTTACTGATTTCACATACTTTGGTTTTTGAAACATTTGAACAGTTTTTTACGATTTGCTTTCGCTGACACTATTTAATTTGGAATATGTTACATGAATGTTTTACTTAATGAATGGGAATTTTGTTAAATACCTATGGTTAGTTCAATGTGATTGGTGGCTAGATCCTGGTATGTCACACGCCTAGCGGGGTTACCGCATGTGGTATTTTGGGGGTGTGACAGTTTGGTATCAGAGCCACTGGTTATAGTGAACTAGGTTTTAAAACATTTTTATAAAACCAGACTATAACCGAACAATTTCGAAAGCAACCATGACACTCAGCTCCAGATTGCAAGGTTCGTCTCTCGTTTACTTATTGCATAGTATATCTAGTATACACTATTGTACAATGTTGCATGCGATTGCACACACTTAAAATTTCAGACTGAAATCATGTGTATTTACCTGAGTTATATGGTTGATAGAGAGTCACAGTGCTATATTCTGTTAGATTTCCGTGGTTTATGTTGGTGGTGTTTTGTCTTGTGGTGAGAACTTGAGGAACCTTTTAGCATGAGTTGGGAGGAACTGCGATAAACGTGCAAATCGCATTATTATTATTATGGGTGCACGCATAATAATAATGAGGGGTGCATGTGAGTCCCAGTGAGATCTAACGAGTGTGAAAGGGGTTCCGCTTTGTTGTCTGATGTACTTTGTAATCTGTAGAAATCGTTGCGAGTTTGGCTCCTACCTTATCTCGACTCTTAATTCTTCTCCTCTTCTTATATAGAATCATGAGCGGACGAGGTCATGGACGTGGTCACATTGCGATAAACCAGGCTGAGCTGACCAATTTGATTAACACACGTGTGGCTGAGGCTTTGGCAGCCTACCAAGCTGGTATGATATGTGCCAATTACCCTTTATACTTGTGTCGCGTACACAACTCTTACCCGTGTGCTGTATCTTCCATTTTTGTTTATTAGGTCAATAAGCGAATCAGAATCAGAACAATCCGCCTGCTTGCACGTTTAAGACGTTCATGGATTGTAGGCCACAGACGTTCAGTGGGACTGAAGGGGTTATGGGGCTACTGCATTGGTTTGAGAAGGCAGAGTCAGTGTTTGCAATGTGCAACTGTCCTGCTGGGGACAGAGTGAAGTATGCTACAGGCACACTCGAGGATGGTGCCTTGACCTGGTGGAATGCCCAAGTTCAGATGCTGGGCATTGAGATGGCGAACGGACTTGGGACGATCTTAAGGAGCTGATGCGTGAAGAATACTGTCCTCGTGACGAACTTCAGAAACTTGAGAACGAGTACTATAATCTGAAGATGGAGGGGTCCGAGATTGAAGCATTCACGAAGAGGTCTCATGAGCTAGTGAATTTGTGCCCTAATTTGTCTCGACCCCCACCTAGAAGAATTGAGTTGTATATCAAGGGCCTAGCACCAGTAGTGAAGAGTTTGGTCACTACTGCAAATCTCAACAACTTAGCTCAGATCATCCGCTTGGCTCACAAGATCACCAATCAGGAGGTGGAGCGTGGCTCGCTACCACCGCGCGTTTCTGCCACTACTGATGCTACAACCCCAACTATTCTGCCCGTTACTGATAGCAAGCGGAAATGGAATGATGTAGATAAGGTGGTAAACTCGAATCAGTCACCGAAGCAGCCAGACAATAGCAGTAATCACAGTTTCAGTCAGTCGTCTTCCGTTAATCAAAGCCAGGGCAACAGTTCGGGTCAGGGTTCTTATGCGGGGAAGCAACCAAAGTGCAATAAGTGCAACTACCAGCATCGGGGGCCATGTACCCGGGTATGTCACATGTGCAACAAAGTGGGGCATATGGCCAGGGATTGTAGGGTTTCACTTCCGAACCAGCAGCAGCACACCCTGCAACAGCAACAGCCACAACAGCAGGAAAGGCAACAACCCCAGCAAAACCGTGGAAATCGTAAGGGATGCTTTCAATGTGGAGCCGAGGGTCACATCAGGAGAGACTGCCCTCAACTAAATCAGAATGATGGTGGCAACAATAATGGGAACAATAACAATGGAAATAACAACAATGGGGGCAATGGTGGAAATGGTGCGCACGGGAGGGTGTTCACTATTGGAGCTGGAGAAGCCAGAAATGATGGAAATGTGGTGACTGGTACGTTCTCCATAAACCACATATTTGCTTCTGTTTTATTCGACTCTGGTGCCGATTGGAGTTATGTGTCTTTGGGGTTCAGTCGTCAGTTAGGGTTGACTCCCACACCTCTTGTAAATAAGCATGTAGTAGAATTAGCTGATGGTAAATCGATTGAAGCTTCTCATGTCCTTTTTGGTTTTAAACTTGATCTCATGGGTCAAGTGTTCGACATTGACCTACTCCCCGTTACTCTTGGAAGTTTTGATGTGGTCGTTGGCATGGATTGGTTGTCTAAGCACCAAGCGAAATTCTCTGTAAAGAGAAAATCATGCGTATCCCTTTCCCCAGTGGAGAATCTTTATCGGTACAAGGTCATCGTATTGGTGCCATGGTCGGCATCATCTCAGCCATGAAAGCCCAGAAGTGTCTACGAAAGGGCTACCCTGCTATTCTAGCTCTTGTCACTGATTCGCAATCTGAAGAAAGGAAGATCGAGGACCTTCCAGTTGTTCGTGAGTTTTCTGACGCGTTTCCTGAAGAGTTACCTGGTTTACCTCCGCATCACCAGGTGGAATTTCAGATTGACCTTATGCCAGGAGCAGCTCCGATTGCTCGTGCTCCTTACCGTCTTGCACCAGGAGAGTTGCAAGTGCTGTCAAACCAACTTCAAGAACTGTTGGATAGAGGTTTTATCCGACCTAGTTCTTCGCCTTGGGGAGCCCTAGTTTTGTTTGTGAAGAAGAAGGACGGATCTTTTCGTATGTGTATAGATTATCGAGAACTCAACAAGGTAACAGTCAAGAACCGCTATCCTTTGCCGCGCATCGACGACTTGTTTAATCAGTTGCAGGGGTCAAGTTTTTGCTCTAAGATCGACTTAAGATCGGGCTATCATCAGATGAGGGTGCGAGAGGAGGATGTTCCTAAAACGACTTTTGGAACGCGATATAGACATTATGAGTTTTTGGTTATGCCGTTCGGGTTGACTAATGCACCGGCGGTCTTCATGGACCTCATGAACCGTGTATGCAAACCGTATCTTGACGACTTCGTTATTATGTTTATCGACGACATTCTGATCTATTCAAAGAGCAAGGAAGATCACGAGCGACACTTGCGTCTTATTTTGGAACTTCTGAGGAAGGATCAGCTCTACACAAAATTTTCTAAGTGTGACTTCTGGATTCGAGAGGTACACTTCCTTGGCCACATTGTGAATGAATCGGGAATACACGTGGATCCTGCTAAGATTGATGCTATCAGAAATTGGGCGGCACCAAAGAATCCTCCGGAGGTGTGACAATTTCTTGGTCTCGCTGGGTATTATCGAAGATTTATCAAGGATTTCTCGAAGATCGCTCAGCCTCTTACCTCGTTGACACAGAAAGGCGTTATGTATTCTTGGGGAACCAAGCAGGAGGAAGCTTTCCAACTTTTGAAACAGAAACTCTGCAGTGCGCCGATCTTATCTTTACCTGAAGGCACAGAAGATTTCGTGGTATATTGTGATGCTTCTATTCAGGGTCTCGGTTGCGTGTTGATGCAACGCGAGAAGGTGATAGCTTACGCCTCTCGATAGTTGAAGGTCCACGAGAGGAATTATACGACACATGACTTGGAGTTGGGAGTCGTAGTATTTGCGCTCAAAATCTGGAGGCATTACCTGTACGGTACTAAATGCACTATTTATGCCGACCATAAGAGCCTTCAACACATCTTTGATCAGAAGGACTTAAATATGCGACAGCGTCGCTGGGTGGAACTCCTAAACGATTATGATTGTGCAATCAAGTATCATCCAGGAAAGGCTAATGTTGTAGCTGACGCCCTGAGTCGAAAGCAAACAAAACCCAAACGTGTTCGCGCCTTGCAGCTCACCATTCATTCTAACTTACCTGACCAGATCCGTTCAGCTCAAACCAAATCATTGAAAGAGGAAAACATTGAAGCAGAGTACTTAAGGGGCACGGAAAAACGACTTGTAGAGAGATCGGATGGTATTCTCTATTGCATGGAGCGAATATGGATTCCTTTATTTGGAAATCTTAGAGAACTTGTGATGGATGAAGCGCACAAGTCTCGATGCTCTGTTCACCCGGGTTCGGATAAGATGTATCAGGATCTCAAAGTCATGTACTGGTGGCCGAAGATGAAAGCTCACATCGCGGCGTATGTTAGTAAATGCTTGACGTGTTCAAAAGTCAAGGTGGAATACCAGAAACCGTCTGGATTACTTCAGCAACTAGAAATACCTATGTGGAAATGGGAGCAGATAGCAATGGATTTTGTCACGGGCTTGCCGAGAACTCAAAACGGAAACGATACCATCTGGGTGATCGTTGATCGTCTCATGAAGTCAGCGCATTTTCTAGCAATCAAGGAAATGGATAAGTTCTCGCAACTAGCTGTTGTTTATCTTAAGGAGGTGGTTTCTAGGCACGGGGTGCCAACCTCCATTATCTCTGACCATGACCCACGTTTCATTTCAGACTTGTGGCAGTCGATGCACAAATTGTTCGGCTCGCGTCTCGACATGAGCAACGCTTATCACCCGCAGACGGATGGTCAAAGTTAGCGAACCATCCAGACACTTGAAGACACGCTGAGAGCGTGCGTGATTGATTTTGGCAAGGGTTGGGAGAAACAGTTACCTTTGATTGAGTTTTCTTATAACAATAGCTACCATACCAGTATCCAGGCAGCTCCATTCGAAGCGTTGTACGGACGAAAATGTCGTTCACCTCTTTGTTGGGCCGAGGTGGGTGACAGCCAGATCACAGGTCTGGAGCTTGTATTTGAAACTTCAGAAAAGATTCTCCAGATTAGGAACCGTATGGCGGCAGCGCGCGACCGTCAGAAAAGCTACGCTGACAAGCGTAGGAAACCCTTGGAATTCGCTGTAGGCGACCGTGTTATGCTGAAAGTCTCACCCTGGAAGGGTGTGGTGCGCTTTGGGAAGCGTGGCAAGCTTAATCCACGTTATGTAGGGCCATTCAAGATTATGGAGCGAATTGGTAAAGTGGCCTACAAGCTAGAGTTACCTGCTGAGTTGGGTAATGTCCATAATGTCTTCCATGTCTCCCAGTTAAAGAAGTGCTTGTCTGATGAAACACTTGTGGTACCGTTTCAAGAGCTGAAAATTGACGACAAATTGCAGTGTGTTGAGGAACCAATCAAAATTATGGACCGGGAAGTCAAGGTTCGTAAGCACAGTCGAATACCAATTGTGAGAGTTCGTTGTAACTCAAAGCGTGGACCGGAGTTCACATGGGAATGCGAAGATCAGATGAAGCTCAAGTACCCACATTTATTCCCAGATGACAACTCCAATTCGGGCAAATCTAAGTCTGGCACAACTGGTGAATTTCGAGATGAAATTCCCTTTCAAGTTGGGGATGATGTGGTACCCGCGGAAAATCCACAGTCATCCTGAGTTAACATCTTACTGTTTTGGATTACTTGTCAAATTTCGGGACGAAATTTCTTTCAAGTTGGGGATGATGTGACAATACGAGATTTCAAGGTCCTTTCCATACACATCGCTGATTCCATAATCCTGTTTTACAATTTGGTTTACGTGGTGTCTTAAAGTTTATCCGAATGCTCAATGTGTGTATTGGTGATTGTTATTTGTGTAGGTGATTAATTATAATTAAGAATAGTTTAATTAAGGTTTGTTAATGTTTTTCGTCTCATACTCATCTTGACGAAAGACAGAGCCTTTCGTCATTCTCATCTCGACTAAAGACAGGGTCTTTCGCCATAGATGGTGTTTCACCGGTAAGGGCGTTGGCCCAAGCTGTTCCACGGACCAACATTGTTTAACCCTTTATAACCGTCAGAACGATTAGAGGAAAAACCCTAAGGTCCTCTCCCCACTCTCTGTGCGACGGCAATTAGAGAATTCCAAAACATTGTCATTCCGGCTTATCTAAACACTTTAGAATCTTGGTTAGTGTCCTCTCATTAATGGTGTGTTTTGATTCTGAAGTTGTTTTATTATGATTTTATGTGATTAGGGCATGTTATTGATATTGCTATGCTAGGGATGCATGATGATGGCAATGACTGATTATTTCTCTAAGTGGGTTGAAGCTGAAGCATTTGTTCAAGTTAGAGACCAAGAAGTTGTATCCTTCATAAAAAGGAATATCTTGACCAGGTTTGGAGTACCAGCTGAGATAATTTGTGACAATGGATCTCAGTTTATAATTAAGAGGACTACTGACTTTTGCAAGAGTTGGGGAATCAAAATGATCACATCCACACTGGTACATCCTCAAGCAAATGGACAAGCAGAATCCTCAAACAAGATAATTGTCAACAATTTGAAGAAAAGGCTTGGAGCTAATAAGGCTTGAAGTCTCATTCTGTTTCAACTTGAGATTTCGCTTGAGTTTCATAGTTCGATTGAAAAGTGGAATTTTGTGTCGGATCATTTCACGACGATCAAGTGTCAGTCATTTTCAGTTTATTTGATATTTGATTGTACTGATTGGGTTTGTTTGATCATTCTGTCAGGTTTGCATTATGGCTGAGGAATTCTTCAATACGTTTTACAACGCATTCGCAACCGAATCGTCTGAGGCTTCAAATATTACACCAAAAACCATTTCTAAAGTGCTAAATGAAAATATCAAGAATGATAATTTTTACGGAACTCATTCAAAGCCACCAGCTCTTGATAGTATTGAGGATTATACCTGGTGGAAAGAACGCTTTATCAACTGGGCAAAGGCGTATGCTCATGAAAGTTGGTTTTGCTTGGAGTATGGGTATGAAAAACCAAAAGACGATAAAGGCAAAGATCTTGTATTCAAGAAATTTACTAGAGAAGATAAAGCTGAATTTGGAGCTGAACAGAGAATGATAGCATTGATCCAGTCCGCAATCAGAAACGATATTTTTGCTTTATTAATTCATGATGGGACATCTAAGTCTGTCTGGGAAGCTTTACGTGTTAAAGCTGAGGGGGGTAAACAGATTAAAAAGAACAAAATTGCTTTATTAAAGAAAGAATTTGATCTGTTTGATAACATAAAAGGAGAGTCAGTGAGACAAATGATTGAGAGATTTTGTCATCTTAAAATTGAATTGGAAAGATTACAGATAAATAAAACAAGAGAGGAATTGATAGACAAAGTGATTGAAGCGTTACCACGAGCTGATCAGTGGCAAACGTTTGTTTTTATTTTGAAAAATGATGCTTCATATGATAATATTACTCTTGATGCTTTGTTTGAAAAGATTGAAAGTCATGATTTGGAGTTGCAGAAGCAAAACAAGATGACTGATTCTTCACATCAACAGAACGTTGGCTTGTACTACAAAAGCAGTGTGTTTTCTGATAAAGGCGTTGGTTCACCAAAAACAGCATTTAGTGGTGAAAAGATGAAAGAACCACCAACAACGTCAACAAATCATCATTCTGGATATCATTCATCTTCAAAGACAAATTCTGATGAATCTGAAGAAATTCTGTGCAACATTGCTCTTAAACTGAAGAATTCTCCTGCAATGAGCATCAATGCAGCGAAGCAGCAAATGAGTTTTCTTGCATCTGTTTTGGAGTCATATGAAGGTCTAGTAGCTGGCAAAATTGGAAATTCCGAATTGACCAAAGAAGACTACGACCAGATTGATCCGGAAGAGATGGAGCTCATTGACATCCGTTGGTGTTTAGCTAGTTGTATTCGAAGAGCTCAGAGGTATATGGAGATTACTGGAAAACAATCGCTTGGAGGTGCTTCAACAAAGCTTGGATTTGACAAATCCAAAGTGACCTGCTTCAAATGCAAGCAGAAAGGTCATTTCAAGAGAGAATGCAGAAATTCTGAAGTTGGTGAAAGAAATGAACGTCCTTTCAACGACGATTATTATCGAAAGGCGATTTACCATCGAAGCAGAGAAGAACCAAAGTTGATTGAAGATAAACCAAAAGAAAAATCAAGAGCTTATGCTGTAATTTACGAGGATGAAGGATATGATTGGAGTGAGGGTCTTCCAATAGATGACATTGTTGATGAACAGTTCAAAGCTGAAGCCAAACAGGAAGAATTAAATAAACATTATGCTCTTGTTGCTAAGATTCAAGATGAAGACAAAGACAAAGACAAAGACATTGCTGAAGTCAGTGAAGAAAAAGTTGAGATCAAAGAGAAAACTCGAGAAGAGATCTTAAGTGAGAAGACTTACAGAGAAAGAAATGTGGTCTACAACAGAATGGATGACATGCAGGAGGAGTATGAGATGGCTGTCGGTAGCAAAAGATGGGATAAAAAGAGAGAATGCTACTATAACAGAGAAGGAGAACCGGTTGTTCCCAAGAAAGACATAATCTTCGATGATGTTCTTCTTGCAGTCCCGTTAAGAGCTGAATACTATAGAAGAGTATTGAAAGATGACACATACGCTAAGAGATATGAAAAGGATATCAGATATGCCATGTTATCATGTCTAAGAAAAAGGGACGAAGAGAGAATGAAGAAGAATGTTGAAGAAATGGTGAACAATCTGAAGAAAGTTGCTAAAGAGGTTAACACAGAAACTGTTGAAGTTGAAGCTGTGAAGGAAATCAAAAGTGAAGAAGTTGTTGTGAATAAAGAGGTTGAGAAAGCTGTTACTGAAGAACAGCAGATTGAAGAAGAGGTGAAGAAAGAAGAAAAGAATGAGAATGAGGAAGCTGATAATGTTGGTGATGAAGTCGGTGTTGAAGAAAAGCAGAATGTTGCTGAGCAAACAGAGGTTGCTGAAAACACCAAAGTGCCAATCACTGAGGTAAATTCTGATTTTGAAAACCTAAAACTGATTGATCAGTGCAAGAAATGCATGGAACCGTGCAGAGCTTGTACTGAAAAAGATGAGCAATTTAGAACAAGAGATCTTGAATTCACAAAAATAGAAAACATTTTCAAAGAAAAATGCAAAGAAATGTTAGAAAAAGAAAAGGGTTTTAAAGAAAATGATGAAAAACTTTCAGAAAAATGTAACAAATTAGAGAAAGAAAATGAAGTTTTGAAAGAAAATGTTTTGAAAATGACAAATGAATGTGAACAAAAGGAAATTGCTTGTCAAGAAATGAAAAAAGAATATGACTCAATGAAATTATCATATCACATTACAAAAGAGTCATATGATAAAGTAAAAGATGAAATGAAATATGCTCAATCAAGAATGAATTATCTTTCTGAAACAACTAAAGAGCTTAAACGAATGTATGCTATAAAACAAGATGTTGTTAATTCCTATATTGAGGATGTTGCTAAGTTAAAGCGACAGATTGCTGATTTAGAACAGGATAACAACAAGTTAAAGAGTTACCATGTGTCGTCATATGTGCTTGAACGAATTTTCAATATAAAACCGGTTGAGGGTGAGTCTGAGCAGAACAAGAAAGGTATTGGTTCAGAGTTTCATCAAGTTCCACCACCGGGAAAATTTGCATTTTATGATGAAGAAAAGGTCGAAAAAGCTTTCAACATGGTAGAAAAATTGCCAGACAACATTGATATAACCTATTCCAAATCTGATGATTCTCATGATTCAGAGGTGGTAGGTAAAGTCGTTGAAAGTGTGTTGAAAGAAGAGTCGGTTGATATAGGTAAATCTGAATCACAGGATGAAAATGAAGGAAATCTTCATGATGGTGATCTGAAAAACACAAAATCCGAGAAAAATTTGAATGATGATTCAAAAGGATTGGTTTATACCATGATTGGATCGGATAAATTGTTCTTAGATGTTGTATTCCCGATTCAGAATGTGATTTCAGAAAAAGTCGACAAAGTTTTCAAAATGGTTGAGATTGATAAGTCTGAAATTTCAAAGTTTGTTGGTAAGAGTCATAAAGATTCGTATAACAAACCTGGTTTCAAAAAGAAGAACATGAAGGCTGGGTTGGGTTATAAGAAGAAACAGAATCGAAACAAAAATGAAATGCCAAATTTTCAGGCAAAAATGAGTTTTGTTCAAGGAGGAAGTTTAGAAAAAGAAAAAGAACTTAAAATGGGACAGTCTAATGATGAGTTTTTTGATAAAAAGAAAAAGAAACAACCACAGGTCAAAGATGTGTCCATGAGAACATGTTTCAAATGTGATCAAAAAGGACATCTTGCACGCAAGTGTCCTAATCTAAAACCTGTGGATGTTGACAAAAAGAAGTTTGATGCTGAGAAACAAAAATCTGAGAATGTGAAACAAAGGTCAACCAAATTTGATTCGAAACAAACTTGGAGGTACAATACAAACAAGTTTGCTTCAAATCAAAATTGGAAATCAAACCCGAACAGGTTCGATTCAAGACAGACTTGGAATTCTCACACACCCAGATTTAGAACAACACAGAGTTGGAAAACAACAGTTGATATGACAAAACCTCAAGAGTTTTGGAAACCAAGAGTTGTTGTTCAAAATCAAAATGTTCAAAAAGATTTACATTTTTACAAACGAGGAACACCAAAAGGTCAAACATGGAGTGTTAAGAAACATGTTGAATTGGTAAACGATGAGAAAATTGAGGTTAAAATTGAGAAAGTTTTTGTGAAAAATGACAAAGAATTTCCAGCATTGAATGAAAATTATTGTGTTGAAATGCCTAAGGTTCAACAGACCTGGGCTAAATTGTTCAAGTAATTCAGTTAGCTGAATGTGCAGGTGCTCAAGAATATCAAAGATTGTGAGATTGGAAGTCGGAGCAGCCTGGCACAACGAGGAGAGGAGGCTGTTGGATCCTGTGTTGGTTGAAACAGGAAGTTTATAAGTTTTCTGTAAATAAATAAACAATATTTCAAAAACCCTAAAAATTGAAAAATTTGAAAAACCAAAAATATGTTTGTTTTTAATTTTTGTCAAATATTCAAAAATACAAAAATATGTGTTGATTGAATACGCCGAAACCCTCACGGCTGAACAAACATGATTACTTTCATCAGATTGAAAAACGGTTTTCAAACTGTTAAGATCAATGGGTTGTAAATCATGGGGGTACGTTATATTTTCTGGAAAACAGAGCATGAGATGCAGAAAATTGATGGCGAGACAAAGCTATCAGTGTTGATTGTCAAATTTTCTTTATATGATTTTGCATTTTAGGGGGAGTAATATTGTTAGAAAATACAAAAACATTTGAAAATTTGAAAAAGTCAAAAACTTGATAAAATTGATAAAATTCAAAAATTGAGTTTTTGCGTAAAAAGAGGAAATGATAGTACATCAGTAGACAGTTACAGTATGCTAAAGAATTGGAAAGTTTAAATGTGTTAAACGATCTCACCGTGGATATGTCGGTAGATTTTTATACATTTAGTAAACTTTTTCGGGATATAAACCTAAATTCAAACTTGCTTATTTCGTGGGGAACACTACTTGGATATATAGGTAACCCCTGAAATCTCGTTTGAAAGGTCTCATAATCTGATATACTAGGTCTTTATACTCTATGATGTCTGGGGTATTATTCCGGGACTTCTGCTGAACGGTAGTTCTGACCTAGTCCTTGGATAATGCTTTCTGCAAATGCTTGAAACATAGCATTAAACCCTCAGCATGCCGATGAAACAATAAAATTGATAGTCGCTGCTGTTGTAAGCAAAAAGATCCTCTAAAGGGGACATACCGTAAAGTCGAAGCTGATATCTCTCTGCGTATACGGAAGTATCGACCTGAGATCCCTCGGCCCTCGCATACCTAATTTATGTACAGATATCATTGTAGTATACTCACCTGTAAGACTGATTATTGGGATTCTGGATACGGGAGTATATTCAAGAGGTGGGACACATGAATAGGTTTAAGTTCTTAATACACTTAATTCGTATCCTGAATCAGTTGAAATTTGTGTGAAAATTTAAGTGGATTAGTATATCGACAATCTAAGTGAATTGTTTAATGCATAATGTGATTTTAAGCTCAACGGTACGTGTGATTTGTCAAAAACTGATATGATCCTCTAACGTATACTCAAAACAAAAATATTGTCTGTAAATATGTTTGTACATATTTCGTTATTGCTTTATATTTTCAGAAAATACAAAAAGATTTTGATTTCTGCTTTATTTTCGACAACTGATGTCTGAGTGCTAAGTTTCAAAATCTAAGTAAGCTGATTGTGTTTCTGAAAATGAAACAAGTTCATTAATTTGAAACTTGAAGTTTTTTTTAAATCAAAAATTCAAAAACAGTTTGTGATATCTCCAAGGTCATTAGTTTGGACTTGGATGATTAACTGTGAGGGAGTTGGATTCTTTAACATTGCTAAATCTATGAAGTTTGTTGATAGGGGGAGTGGATTAGAGAATTTGATTGATTGAAAATTCAAAATGCTGTTACTCATAAATGTTTGAGAAATTGCAGATGATAGTCCAGACTACGATCCTGAAAGCAGAGTCTAAGGGGGAGTCTGAAGACAAGCTGAAAGTTAGAAGCTTGTATCTGGAAAGCTAGGTGTCGATCTCAAAGCACGGAAGCTTGACGAAAGGGGGAGCCTGAAGCTGATAGAAGAAGTGAAAGATGTTTACAATGTTACAATTTGAAAGAGAAGTCAGAATGATCAAGACTGAAGATGTGTCATATTGAAGAATAGTCACTGAAGACTGCGTCAATATCCGAGGGGGAGTCTGTTAGTGCACTACGTCTATTGACTTCGTCTTGTATCATGTAATAGGATAGAATAGGATATTCAGTGCACGAGGTTCGAGAAATTGAGAAATGAGGTTTAAGTGAAGATTTCGCTTGAAACTGATTATGTGACATTTCAAGCGAAATCACACACAACAGATTTCGCTTGAACATGTTCTGGTTTCTTTCAAGCGAAATTCTCACCCCTATATATAGGGCACTTGTCATTTCATTTGGTACGCGACTTCCGAAAGTGTAACGAAGTGCTGCCGGTTTTCTGTCAGGTTGTAAACATTGTTATTATCAATACAAGCAACAGATTAAAGATTACAAGCTGTTTTCGTGTCCGGTTTACTGATTCCGCCTTTAAACTAGATATAAAACTCTTCTGAACGACTCAGTCGGGTCAAACAACGATCCAACAGTTTTATGGGCTGATAGAACAACGGTGAAAAGTGCAACTGGCCAAACCCCATTTTCCTTGGTATTTGGAGCAGAAGCGGTGATCCCGACAGATATGGTGATACCTACGGCAATATCCAATCTTCGGGATCCTGAGCAGAATCCTGAAGCCCTTTGCCAGGAATTGGATACTATTGATGAAACAAGAGATGCGGCAAAGCTAAGAATAGCAGCATATCAACAGAGGATATCCAGAGCATATAACAAGAATATAAGGACTAGAAGGTTCCAGGTTGGAGATTGGGTATTGAGAAAGGCTTTTCAGAATACTACTAATCCTGCTGATGGAAAGTTGGCTCCGAAGTGGGAAGGACCCTATGAGATTGAATCAGAATCAGGAAAGGAGCATACCGACTCAAGAATATGCAGGGGGATATGCTACCAAGATCCTGGAATGCTATACATCTAAAGCTCTATTTCAAGTGAGTTTAGAATTTAATTTCTAACTCAGGATGGTATGAATTCTATCTCTTTTAATTTGTTTGATAATGTTTATTCTTTTGAACCTGATACTGACTTAAGCATCGGAGGGGTGTTAGTCAGGCTAACACCCACCTTAGTTTACGAGTGTTTAGCAGTATATGCTTCGGGATATAGCTCCAAGATACATACTCAGGATACTTCGAAAGATTAGAGGATTGGCCCCCTCTCTCACGTTTAAGGGATCCTGATCCCTTCACTGGTTTAAAGGTATTCACCTTTCTCTCGAATTGGGTTTAAACACCCCGCCTGGAGCGCAAGTTATCCAGGGATAGTTCAAGATAGCGGCACCAGTCCATGTAAAAGTGGCTGACAATTTCGTTATTGTTGGCTATATCCTGGATCCTAAAGGTATATGAGGATTGATCACCCTCTCTCCCGGAAGGGTATTTTCATACTCTCTAAGGTTTAAAGGTTATCACCTTTCTAAGTCTTGGAGTTTATACACTCCCGCCTGTAGCGCATGAAAATTTGGGTTTATCCCCAGGATACTAAGGATTTATCTCTGGTACACTTTAGGGTTTATCCCCTGTAACACAAGAACTGTTCAAACAGTTGGAACTGATGTTCAGAAAATTTCTAAGTGTTTAAAGACTTTATGCACAGGGGACATTCCTTATGAGGCGATTATATAAAGCTCAAAGGATCAAATTTGGACCTGGCGTAGTAAGTATCTCGGATTGGGGACATCTTAGTGGAAAAAATTGCAAAAGGATTGAAGCTCGAAAATAGGGTTACACTCTATTCCTTGTATGATCTTTCCTTTGTAAACCTTATATAAGTCATTTGAACTTTTGAAACTATGTTTGAAAAAGGCTTAAATATCCTGCTTAGGATATATTCTTAGGATATATTCTCAAAATGTGTTTTCGGAATATATCTCAGGATATTTGGTTGGAATATTTGGGATATAATACTTGGGTTGAAAACTAAAACTCTAGTCAAACAAGTATTATAAAAACGAACTTTGTAAAATAAACTGTCCTTTTTTCTTTAAAAACTCTATCTAATTTATTTGAGTTGTAAAAACCCTATTTGATGAAAGTCTTTATAGGATATTTGTGAGTATATTCATCAGGATATTTTCAACAAATATTCGTACTAACTTTGGAAAGCTGAAATTTAAACTAAGCAATGCATAACAAAAAATTGAAGGGCAACAGCAAATAAGTCAAAAGGATGTTATATTATTAACATATCAAAAGTTGTGCTTTTGGTTTCACCTCAAACCGAGGCCTATCCACCAAAAGCACAATTAGTTTCTTACCATATTTACTTAACAGTTGAAGGTTTCGTCTCAAACCGAGACCCATCCGCCTCCAACTGTTATATTGTTCAAAACAGGTTATACTAATTGATGAGCAAGGGCTTCATCCTGAAACCCAGGACCCATCCACCTTTGGTCATCATATTGTCTTAATGCAGGAAAGTAAATTGTTTAAAGACGGGAAAAGTAAATTGTTTAACAGACCACAAGCATCAAATCTAAAAAAAAAAAGTGGGCTCCGGCCTTGGCACATACATCCATCATCGCCCACTTCGCTGCCTCTAAGGGGAAGCTCCTTCTTCCATCATGACCTCGTTGGTAGCATCCTTCCCAGCATTCCCACCAGCATCACCACCAGCATCCCTCGGAACGTCAGCATCATGCACCTTCTCGGCCACCTCAGCAGGCTCCTCCGCTATGGACTTCGCAGGGGGCTCCGCAGGATTACCACCAAGATCTTTCAGCTTCATCTCCCAGGCCTTGATATTCCATGAAGGACATTCAAAGCCCACAGCCATAGCTTCATAAGCCATTTTTAGTCTGGCCTGGAGGAGGGAGATGACAACAGAATTCTTGAGGCTTTCCCGGTATGAAGCCATGTCCTGCTCATGTTGAACTTGGGCAGCATCGGACTTGGCTTGAGCCTCGTGGGTGACCTTCTGGATGGCAGACTGGTGCTCTTGGACCATTGCCTTGTATTTAGCTTCGTAATGCTCCGATTTAGCGGTGGCAACCGCTGCTTGGTCCGCAATTGGGGCTTCGGCCTATTTCAGCTTACTCTCTAGCATGACGTTCAAGCCACATGCGTCTTCGTAGAGGAATACCAGACGTTTGAGACCCTGGAAAATAAGAAAACAGGTATTAACCTTAATAAACATTTATAACCAGCATATGGTGCAGGATATAGGTCAAGCATACGAACCTGGTTGAGCAAGCCGGTCATGAACTTGCTGGATTTTGTAAACCCATAGTTCTCAAACGGGAATACATGGGGAGCAGCAGGGTAGTCTGCTTCTTTCCTCTTCCGGGAGCTGGAGGCTCGGGTTCTGGATGCTGGGGGAGCCTTGGGTGCGGTGGCGGTTTTTGAACTGGTAGGCTTGGGAGTAACGGCTGGCTTCGGATTGGTCTCTTGCTTAGGAGGGGCAAGGCTAGAATAACTGTCCAACTCGTCGAGCTGGAAGCCTTCAAGGTTGATGACCGGCACTGTACAAAGGGAGAAATGTTTAATTCTTAACACTTATACTCTATAATCAATCTAATCATATACTTACCAGACATTTCTGAATTTGATTGTTGACTTGAGCTTATGAGAGACAGGGAGAAGGTTCTTTCACTGGCAGGAATTCGATAGATCTCTTTGATCCTGGGCTCCGATTCTGTGCTTGGGTGTGCTAGGTCTCTGAAATTCACTGCACAAAATATTAGGATATCAGTTAAGGATATAGTTTAAGGATATATTTGGGGATATTCCTAAAACCCTAAATCCTACCTGAGGTCAACCATCTAACTGGCAGGTCAAAACCCTTGTCAATAGACTCCCTTTTAACGAAAAAGAACTTTCGTTGCCACTGATCTTCATTCTTAGTGGCCTTGAGAATTAGGGGGTTCTTGGAGGTGGAGAACAAAAGAAAGCGGCTGTTGCCATGGGATCTCAGTCGATATGCTATGGGAAGGTCTTCGATGCATAGGTCAGGGCAATGACAAGATTTAATTTGGTTTAACACCATTAAAACTCGCCACACCATTGGCATAGTTTGAGCATAACTGAGGCCGGTAAGTTCGAAGAAACAGGAGACGAAGGGTGGAAATGGATACCGGAGTCCCAAGGAAAAGGGATAGGCGAAAAAGCAGACCCACTCGTTTGATGCTGCGTCTGATCAGACCTCTTGATCGAAAGGGCGAATGACCACTCCGGCGGGAAAGGCACCAGAATCCTTCAAAGCGGCGATGTCAGCATTATTGAAAGAACAGATCTCTTTTTCTGGTTCTCGGATAAGGTTTTGACTCATGAGGGTTGGGACCGGCTCATTTGAACGTGATCTTGTTCGTGATGCCGTGAGAGGTATCGACCAAGAAACAAGAAATTCAAAGAAAGAAAAACAGAGAAGAGAGAAAGGAAATACCTGGAAAATGGCTTGGAAAGTGATGATCATGATGCTGAATAAATCAGCTAAATAAGGGGCTGAGTATAGGGGGTAAAGAGTAAATATCGCGTTGGAAGTTGCACCAAGTCACATCAAGCGTCGTTTCGGTTTATTAACCTCGATTTAAGAGATAAGATTAAAAATATATCCGTTGGAATTGGTATACCAATAGATATATTTTTGGGGACAATTGTTATGGGCGATTTTCTGCTCATATATCCTGGCTAATATTCTAACTATGTTTCTTTTGTTGTGATTAGGATACTGGATCAGGATATTGGTAACATCCTGATGCGATATCCTGGTAGTAACTAATTAACCACGTGCAGATTAAGGAGTGCAAGTCTCTAACGTTCAGCTGGACTTCTTCTCCTCAAGACTCGGGCAAATCAGTTGGATTATAGACGTTGAAGCCGGAAGACGTGGGCTGCAACGTTCACTTGTGGAATATTCGCTGAATCCCGGAATAATAGGATAGTTAGTTGGTTACTTTTACTATAAAAGGGATTGATCGGATCAGATTAGGGACACAATCTTTCACACACTCTTTCTCTCTAGTTGCAAACAATCACTACGCACTTACACTTGTATTCGAATTGCATTGTAACACTTAGTTGATCCGCATCATATCCTGCACTGTATCCTGACATTTGAAGCAATAAGAAGAACAAGGAAGCTGCGATTGTCAGCTCCCGAGGTTTTATGCCGGCGATCTAGATTGATCAAGGGCTTTCCTCGTACATCCTGTGTCACCCTTTACATTTTCGCTCATTGTTTGATCATAGATACAGCTTGATATCCTGAGCCGTATCCTGAAAACTGTTTTTGCAAACAACTTAATTAGCATATTTTTAACACACATTTTTAGCACACTACCTCACTTAAGTAATTTGATCACTTAATTGCTTCGGTAATTTTTGACCAAAACAACTATTATAAATGATGTTTTGTATAAGAAATCTCTTGCAGGACCATATATGAGGTGCTTGGAGGATCCCAAAACCAAAGAAGTGCTTCAGGATATACACGAAGGGGATTGTGGTAACCATACCGGGGGCAGGTCGTTATTCTCAAAGGTATTAAGAACAGGATACTATTGGCTGACGATGAGGAAAGATGCTGCAGAATATGCTCGAAGGTGTGATGCATGTCAAAGGCACAGTAATATATTACATCAGCCTGCTGAACCACTGTATCCTATTGCTTCCCCTTGGCCATTCATGAAGTGGGGAATGGATATAGTAGGAAAATTGCCAAAGGCTCCAGGAGGAAAAGTCTTTATGCTGGCAATGACTGATTATTTCTCTAAATGGGTTGAAGCTGAAGCATTTGTTCAAGTTAGAGACCAAGAAGTAGTATCCTTTATAAAAAGGAATATGCTGACTAGGTTTGGGGTACCAGCTGAGATAATTTATGGCAATGGCTCTCAGTTTATCAGTAAGAGGACAACCGGTTTTTGTAAGAGTTGGGGAATCAAAATGATCACATCTACTCCAGTACATCCTCAAGCAAACGGATAAGCAGCGTCCTCGAACAAGCTAATTGTCAATAATTTGAAGAAGAGACTAGGAGCTAAGAAAGGAAGGTGGGCAGAAGAATTACCCTTTGTTTTATGGGCCGATAGGAGAACAGTGAAAAGTGCAACTGGGCAAACCCCATTTTCCTTAGTATTTGGAGCAGAAGCAGTAATCCCGACGGAGATGGTAATACCTATAGCAAGATCCAACTTCCGGGATCCTGAGCAGAATCCTGAAGCCCTGTGCCAAGAATTGGATACTATTGATGAGACAAGAGATGCAGCAAAGCTAAGGATGGCAGCATATCAACAGAGGATATCCAGAGCATACAACAAGAATATAAGGACTAGGAGGTTTCAAGTTGGAGATTGGGTATTAATGAATTTTCAAAATACTACTAATCCTGCTGACGGGAAGTTAGCTCCTAAGTGGGAAGGACCTTATGAGATTGAATCAAAATCCGGAAAAGGAGCATACCGGCTTAAGAATATGGAGGGGGATATATTACCAAGATCCTGGAATGCTATACATCTCAAAGCCTATTTCAAGTGAGTTTAGAATTTAATTTCTAACTCAGGATGGTATGAATTCTATCTCTTTTAAATATAATTCTATTTTGTTTTGTTTGAACCCAGTACTGACTTAAGCATCGGAGGGGTGTTAGCCAGGCTAACACCCACCTTGGTTTAAGGTTGTTTTGCAGAATATGCTTCGGGATATAACTCCAGGATATACACTTAGGATAATTCGAAAGATTATAGGATTGGCCCCCTCTCTCACGTTTAAGGGATCCTGATCCCTTCACGGGTTAAAAGGTATTCACCTTTCTCTCGAATTGGGTTTAAACACCCCGCCTGGAGCGCAAGTTATCCAGGGATAGTTCAAGATAGCGGGACCAGTCCATGTAAAAGTGGCTGACAATTTCATTATTGTTGGCTATATCCTGGATCCTAAAGGTATATGAGGATTGATTACCCTCTCTCGCAAAAGGGTATTTTCATACTCTCTAAGGTTTAAAGGTTTTCACATTTCTAAGTCTTGGAGTTTATACACTCCCACCTATAGCGCACGAAAACTTGGGATTTTCTCCAGAATACCTATGGGTTTATCCCCAGAACACTAAGGATTTATCTCCAGGACATTTTAGGGTTTATCCCCTGTAACACGAAAATTATACAAACAGTTGCAATTGAAGTCTAGAAAATTTCTAAGTATTCAAAAACATAATGCACAGGGGACATTCCTACTAAGGCATTGTGAAGTACTCAGTGGATCAAGCTTAGGCTTGGTTCACTAAGTGTCCCAGACCGGGGACATCTCCGGTGGAAAAGTTGCAAAAGGATTGAAGTCTGAGGATAGGGTTATACTCTGTATCTGGTATGATCTTTCCTTTTTGTTCCTTCAAAAGCCTTAGCTAAATTGTTTAAATTTCTAAAACTGTATGAGTATAATACTTAGATTGAAGATATTCTGATCAGGATATATTCTTAGGATATATTTCAGGATATATTCTTAGGATATATTTCAGGATATATTTTCAGGATATATTTCAGGGAATTTGCTCATAATGTTTAAGGTATGATAATTAGATTGAAAAATTGAAACTATACTTGAGTTAAACATCAGTTATCAAAACAAGCTTTGTAAAAATAAAGATGGATAACAACAGATAAGGTCATAAAAAGTTATATTATTAACATATCAAAAGATTGTGCTTTTGGTTTCATCTCAAACTGAGACCCATCCACCAAAAGCATAGTTAGTTTTCTACCATATTTACTTAAAAGTTGAAGGTTTCATCTCAAACCGAGACCCATCCGCCTCCAACTGTTATATTGTTCAAAATAAACCATACTAACTGATGACCAAGGGCTTCGCCCTGAAACTCAGGATCCCCCCACCTTTGGTCACCATATTGTCTAAGTGCAGGAAATATAAATTGTTTGAAAGACAAGATATAGAAATTGTTCAACAACCACAACCAACAAACTTAAAAAAGTGTGCTCCAGCCTAGGCACGAACATCCATCATCGCCCACTTCGCTGCTTTCAAGGAACAGCACCTTCTTCACCAGCAGCATTCCCTCCAGCATCCGCGCCGCCATCACCATCAGGATTCTTTTCAGCATCAGCCGCCTCCTCCGATCCCTTGGAAGCCTCTTCACCCACAGGCTTAGCAGGATACTCAACAGGACTCCCCCCGAGATCTTTCAACTTCGCCTCCCAAGCACTTACATTCCAGGATGGGCATTCAAAGCCCAAAGCCTTGGCTTCATAAGCCATCTTTAACCTGGCTTGTAGGAGGGAAATTACAACTGATCCATTGAGACCTTCTTGGTAGGTAGTCATATCCTGCTCAAATTGAAGATGGGCGGCATCCAGCTTGGCTTGGGAGTCTTCATTGGCCTTGTTGATGGCAGCTTTAGCTTCTTGGGTCACAGCTTTGAATTTATCCTCATAGTGTTGTGACTTAGCGGCTATCATCCCCTGATCAGTAATGGTGGTCTCAGCTTTCCTCAGCTTCACTTCCAGCATCTTGTTTAGACCACAGCTTTCTTCATAGAGGCTCGTCAGGCGTTCAAGACCCTACAAAACAAAGAAACATGTATTAACACATATTAACATATATATAACCAGCATATGGTGAAGGATATAGGATAAGGATATGAACCTGGTTAAGGAAGCCGGTCATAAAGCCACTGGGTTCAACATGGTTTTCAAAGGGGAAGGGCTCGGATGAGGCTGGAGAATCGGTCTCCTTTCTTTTACGGGAACTTGAGGCACGTGGCTTGGTAGCAGGAGAGGGCTTAGGAACAGCTGCTGATTTAGAGCTGGATGAAGGCTTAGAAGTGGAAGCAGGTTTGTTGGGTTCCTTCATCACCTGGACAGGAATAGGGTAACTGTCTAGTTCATCAAGGTCAAAGACTTCTGGAACTTTGGCTGGTGCTGCAAAACAGGGAAAATATCTAAATCTTTACTCTTGTCCCTTATTTTATTAATTAAAAATATGCAAAGATTATGTGATTCTTACCAGACATATCTGATGAAGAGTATTGGCTTGAACTTGGAAGATGCTGTGTAAAGGATCTGTCACAATCGGGCAACAGGTAAACCCTGTTGATTCTGTTTTGGGATTCTTCAGTGGGAGGAGACAACTCTTTAAAGTTTGCTGCATAAAATACATCAAGATGTTAGTACAAGATATATCATCAGGATATGTTTGGGAATATATAAAAGCCCTAAACACTACCGGAGGTCAACCATTTCACCAGAAGGCTTTTTCCCTCGGGAATGGAATCCCGTCTAACAAAGAAAAATTTTCGTTGCCACCCATCCTCATTTTTTGAAGCTTTGAGGATGAGGGGGTTGCTAGAGGTTGAGAAAAGCAAGAAGCGACTATTGCCATGGGATCGGAGACGGTAAGCGAGTGGAAGGTCTTCGATACAGAGATCGAGGACGTGAAGGGTTTTGATCTGTGTTAGGGGAGGATTTTCCAATCCTAAGGATCACGGATCCTCAAGTGCTGCCAGGATCATGGATCCTTAATTCTGTTTGAATTAAGGATCCTCAGCAGGTGTTGCAGGATCATGATTCAGGATCCTTATTGTTATCCTTATACTAACAATTGTCTACCTTATACGTAAGCTTGTTTTGCAGGAGCAAAGGCATGGACCAAGTCTAACCGAAATTCCTGGAGCATATTCCCTCAATATTCCGCACGTGCTTGGCTCTTATGGACGTTGTGGAGATCGTGGGGAGCTTGCATAATTGTCGGATAGTTTGTTATTTTAGTTATTTCTAATTTAAAATGGGGATAACAAGCTTGAGTAGAACACTTAGCTAATTTTGGCATGCACACACTCTCGCAACAGCTCTCAATCAGCTCTCAAACACTACTTGGCGATTTCATACATTTTTTGCACATTGCACACTAGTGATCCTTGTAACAAGCTTGTTATCATCCCGAGTTGTAAACTTCTTTTGTTTAATCTTAGTTGGTGATCGGTAGTTTCCATCACCCGAGGTTTTTTATGCCGGAGATCAACTCTTGATCAAGGGCTTTTTCCTCGTATAAATCCTCGTGTCATTTGTTCATTACATTTCTGAGTTATCCTTAACATTATTCATTAATTTAAGCATCATTCCTCACAACAAAGATTTGGTTACATTATCTTAGCCTGATTTTTTACCAAAACAGTTTGGCGCCTACCGTGGGGCAATTGGTGCTTCATTCCTAAGAAACTCTCGTTTTTGTGATCATTTCGGTTCATTACAACCAAGCAAATGGCTTCTTCAGCAAAGAGCACTTCAAGTTCAATGCCGGCAATGAGTTCTTCACAGGGCATTCCTCCTTTGCCTCCACCACCTTCTGGATCCCAGAAGAATGCTGAAAATGCTGCAAAGAGACAAAGCCCCATTTTTCCAAAACCACCAACTTCTTATGTTTCTTCTAATCCTACTACTAGTGATCTTTTTACTTTGATTTTGCAGATGAGGGATCACATACAAGAGCAGGACAAAACCAACGAAAGGATCCTCCGGGAGATAGGTGACATCAAGAAACAGAAGAGATCAGGGGAGGATCACTCTCCTCTGATACCAAGGTCACTGGATTTCGACACTCCGGCTATAACTGCCCAGCAATCTGCAGCCTTAGACATCCAGTACCAAACTGAACCATCAGGAAGGCATTATGGAGCAACAACTATGAGTCAGGCGTTTGGCTCTCACTTCCAGCCTCAAGGATCCTGTTTTCAGCCTTCGGGATCCTCTTTTCAGCATCAGGGATCCTTCGTCAGCTCAGGAGGATATTTGGGAATGCACACAGTCCAAGGATCTTCTCAGGTTCAAGGATCCTCTGGGGTCCAAGGATCCTCCATGGTTCAAGGATCCTCTCAGGTTCAAGGATCCTCATTTCAAGTCCAAGGATCCTCTCAGCCTCAGGGATCCTCTCAGGTTCAAGGATCCAACATCTTTCAGGATCAAGGATTCTTGAGAAGTATACAACCCCCAAGCACAGATGTTCATCAAGGAGACTTCATTCCAATGCAGACCATTGCCTCTTCTGTCCTTCAATCATACCAGAATCCCATCAATATGGATTCACATCTGCAATTCCTAACTTGAATCCCCTGGGAGGTAACACTTTCAATAATTCTTATAACACCAACCATGGCTCTATGCAGGATACGGGTATCAATCGAGCTATGGCTAGGGAATTACAGAAGCTGAAGGATATGATATCCAGCGTTCCAGGAGTGGTTAAGCCCATTCCTGAAATTGCAGATGGGAGCCATAGGATATCTCGTTTTGCACCACCTATTTGTGATGCTGAGATACCCAAAAGGTTCCAAATACCAACCATGAAGTTGTATGATGGTTCAACATATCCAGAGGAACATGTAGCTCAATATAGAGAAAGGATGGAGATCAACCCCATCCCAGAGAAGTTAAAAGAAGCATGTCTATGCAAGGGTTTCGGATCCACACTCACAGGATCAGCTCTTAAATGGCTGCTAAGTCTTCCCCCTTACTCTATTACTTCATTTGCTAATCTAGTTAATCTGTTTAATAGTCAATTCTCATGTAGTAGAAAATTTGAACGATTAACTAGTGATCTATATAGGGTAACACAATGTCAAAATGAATCACTTAGAGATTATATCACTAAGTTTAGTAAAGAATCCTTAGATATCCCTAATCTGGATATAGCCACGGCTGTGGAAGCCTTTAAAATGGGTTTGCTTAGGGATTCATTATTCTATGATGATCTTGTTATGACCCCATGCAGGAATCTTGATGAAGTGAGAACCAGGGCCCTTAGATTCATCCAATTAGAGGATGATAAAAGGATCCGAGAGATTGGCAGGATCCTCAAAACAGGAAAAGCAAGGATCCTACTTCAAGAATAACAAGTTTAAGTCCTACAACAAGTCTGATAACCAGAATGTGCATGCAGTAGAACAAGAAGAGAATGATGAGGATTATCATCCAATTTCTGAATACTGTTTTTCTGTTGATAATAATGAACTAATTCTTGCAATGCAGAATCTAGGTGAGAAAGCAAGATGGCCAAGAAAAAGTGATAAACCAGCTGCAACAAAGGATAAGTCCAAGTGGTGTGCATATCATGAGGATTTTGGGCATCTCACTGAAGAGTGTATTGCACTTAGAAAAGAAAATGGTTACTTATTAAGCAAGGGGCACTTGAAGGAGCTTTTGGGACGAAAGAAGTCAAGGATCCAGGATCCTGAAGGGATCCCAGAAAAGGCTCCTGCTCCTCCAGCAGATGCACAAGTTATAAACTTCATATCCGGTGGATCAGACATTTGTGGTACTTCCTTTTCAGCAGCCAAAAGACATGCCAAGGAAACCAAGATGGATAATGGAGACAGACCCATCCGCACCTCCATTGTTACCAAGGATAAAATTATAACTTTTGATGAGGATGATCGTGTTGATATTCAGGATCCTCATCATGATGGTCTTGTTATCACTCTGTTTATTTCTAACCACTTTGTTCGCAGGATCCTGATAGATGGGGGAAGCTCAGTAAACATCATTCAGCTTGATGTCCTCAAGAAGATGAACATTCCTGAATCAGACATTATCCCAAGATCCTCAGTTCTTGTGGGATTCAGCGGAGAGACCAAGAATACATTGGGGGACATCAAACTCCCCATCTATATTGAAGGACTCCATTCTTATCAAAAAAAATTTGTTATAGATTGCTTATCTTGTTGTAACGTTATCCTTGGCACGCCATGGATACATGACATGAAGGCAGTCCCTTCTACCTATCATCAATGTGTAAAGCTTCCTAGTCCATGGGGAGTGGTGAAAATTGAGAGTGATCAACAAGAAGCTAAGAATTGTTACACGTCATCAATGAAGCCAACCTCAAGACCAAGGGTGCAATAGCAATTAAAGCATCCTCCAAGAGATGTCTTGGAGGCAAGAGAACAGAATGTGAAAGAAATCCTTATGGATCCTCATGATCCTGAATCCATAGTCTTCATAGGATCAGGGATCCTCAGCAA
This sequence comes from Helianthus tuberosus, assembly GCA_030545235.1. Taxonomy (NCBI): domain Eukaryota; kingdom Viridiplantae; phylum Streptophyta; class Magnoliopsida; order Asterales; family Asteraceae; genus Helianthus; species Helianthus tuberosus. The sequence continues at coordinate 32,885,317 of CM060447.1, read as the reverse complement.
CATTGAACAGGATCTAGTATCCTTCCTTAAGAGGAGAAAAACTACCTTTTCCTGGAAGCATGAGGACATGACAGGTATATCTAAAGATATAATTACTCATAAACTTGGCATTGACAGGTCATTCAAGCCAATTCATCAAAAAAGGAGGCAGTTTGCACCTGAAAGGAATGCCATTATCCAGGAAGAAGTAGATAAACTACTCCGGGCAGGTATGATAAGAGAGGTTAAGTATCCAAGGTGGTTAGCCAATGTGGTTGTTGTTCAAAAGAAAAATGGAAAGTGGAGGGTATGTGTCGATTTTACTGATTTAAACAAGGCATGTCCCAAGGATCCTTTCCCATTACCCCACATTGACTCCATGGTGGATGCTACTGCGGGTCATGAGTTGTTGACTTTTATGGATGCTTCATCTGGATTTCAACAAATTCAGATGGAACCATTTGATCAAGAGGATACAGCCTTTATGACCCCAACTGGTATATATTGTTATATTGCTATGCCATTTGGACTAAGGAATGCAAGTGCTACTTATCAATGGCTAGTCAATATGATGTTCAAGGAACAAATTGGACACACTATGGAAGTCTATATAGATGACATGGTGGTTAAGTCCAAGAAAACTGAGGATCACCTTAGAGACTTGGAGGAAGCATTCAATATCCTTGATAAATTTAATATGAAACTAAATCCTTCCAAGTGTCACTTTGGTGTTAAAGCAGGTAAATTCCTAGGCTATATGGTGACAAAAAGAGGCATTGAAGCAAGTCCAGAGCAAATTAAGGCTATTGTGAATATCAAATCTCCTGCCAATGCTAAGGATGTGCAAAGATTGACTGGCAGGATCGCAGCCTTGAACAGGTTCATATCCAAATCCTCAGAAAAATGCAAGGAATTCTATGACATTTTGAGGAAGAACAAGAAATTTGAATGGACTGAAAAGCATGAAAATGCTCTCAAAGCTCTTAAGGGTTACCTATCCTCAGCCCCTGCCTTGATGAAACCAGAAAAAGGGGATATATTATCCTTGTATTTGGCGGTATCCTCTAAAGCAGTAAGTGCGGTCCTTGTTAAGGATCACGAAGGTACACAACATCCTGTCTATTATGTAAGTAAGAGTTTGCTTGATGCTGAATCCAGGTATTCACATTTAGAAAAACTTATCCTTGCACTAATTATGGCATCTACTAAATTAAGACATTATTTTGAAACTCATGCCATTATTGTTAAGACTAATTTTCCAATTAAGAATGTTCTCAGGAAATCTGAAATGTCAGGAAGGATGGCTAAGTGGGCAGTGAAGCTTAGTGCTTATGATATAAGATATGAACCAAGGACTGCCATCAAATCCCAAGCCTTAGCTGACTTTGTGGCAGATTTTAGTAGTGACTTGCAAAGGGAAGCTGAGTTAGAAGTTCAACAGCTTGAAGAAATTAAGGATCCTTGGATACTCTTCACTGATGGAGCTTCTAATGTTAAAGGAACAGGACTTGGAATACTACTAAAATCCCCATAGTGGGACATAATACCCCACTCCATAGCTTGTGAATTTCAAACTACTAACAATGAGGCTGAGTATGAAGCCTTGATAGCTGGTTTGCAAATTGCCAAGCGTATGAGGATCAGGTATCTTGAGGTACATGTAGATTCATTGTTAATTACTAATCACTTTAATGGATCATATGCTGTTAAAGGTGAAAAACTAATCAAATATTTAGAGATAGTCAAAGAATTGGCACTCTCTTTTGTTTCCTTTAGTTTGACACAGGTACCCAGAGAAGAGAATGCAGAAGCTGATGCATTGGCCAATCTAGGATCATCCTTGAAGATACCAGAGGATATCAAGATCCCTATTATCCATATCCTAACCCCTGCTATTGAGGATCATATAGCTATGGAGATAGGAGAGGATTCTGCAAGCATCCCTAGTGATGATACACAATCTCATTCTGGATCATGGATCCTTCCAATCATGAGATACATACAACATGGAGAGATTCCTACAGGAGAAAACCCCAGGGCTTTCAAAATTAAGGTATCTCAATTTACAATATTGAATAACTTGTTATATAAACGATCTCTTGCATGACCATATCTAAGATGCATTGAGGATCCTGAAATCCAAGAAGTCCTAAAGGATTTTCACGAAGGAGATTGTGGAAACCACACTGGGGGAAGGGCATTTGTCACACCCCGACCACGTAGAACATACAAAACGTGGCGGAAATGTCGGGGAGTGTTGTAACAGAATTAATGTTTCAAATCCATGGCAATTGAAGTTTCGTTTTATTGATTAAAAGTGTTACAATGTCTTAACAAACAAAGAAATACAACATAATTAACTAGTCTGGCATCTTTTATTGTCACTAAGGCCCATGTCCGCCTAAGTGTATCTTGATCAATCCTATGCTTCATTTCCTGAAAAACACATGTGAAAATAGGTACGTCAGCATAAAAATGCCTGTGAGATACATAGGTTTTGTGAAAATAGGTTTCATGACTTATGTTTGAGAAAATGTTTAGTCATGAACCTTGTAATTTGCTTTGTTTTGTAAATCATTTGAAAAACGATAAGATCAGATGATATGTATAAATAAGAGAATAATGTATGGTTAAATGAATAACCATTGTAAAATGAGTTTGTATAAGATAAGTTGCTTGTAAAACGATGTAATGTGAAAAGTATGTTATTTGTATAAAATGTTATATGTATCAAACTGAAATGATTCAAATAACGCTACGATACGTAATACCATACAAACACTTATATATAGGAAGTACCAGCGGCGTATCCACCATGCTTGTATCATATTACACACGCATCGTTACTTAATCACTTAATCAAACCAAACCACCAAAGTAATGATTAACAATTGTAGAAATGTTTATGTATGGTCAAATACGGTTCACACGGTTCACAGATACAAACGGTTCACAGATACAAACGGTTCACAGATACAAAAGGTTCACAGATACAAACGGTTCACATAGTCAAATAGTTATAAACGGTTCAAAATGTAATATAATGTGTTCATATACTGGATGAGCATATGCAACAAAATGTAATGTAAAACAATGTACTAAGTACACACACCATGGGCATACATAGCATGAAATGTAATGAAATCATGTACTATAATGTACTAACGAACATAGCAGGTGTATGATGTGAAAACAGGAAAGCATGAAAGTAACAAGTAGGCACATGTGTTCCACCCCAAAACGTTTGGAAAAAAGTAAAAGAGGGGTCTATGTACTCACTTGAGATTGCTCAGAAGTCCTAAGATAACCACCAAGCAATGCTAGAGATCTCGGAATATCAAACGGCACCTAATATAGGTAACTACATTAATAAACCGGACCTAAATCGGAAGATCGGATAGAATGAGGGTTCGTAAACCAAATGAGTATGGGAACTCATGTAGTATGGTTTAACAAAGCCTACATACTAAATGAAACCTAACCTAAGTGCTTGTGACCCATTACGACCCGTTTAGGTAGCTTATGCTACTTTAACGCGTCGTTCGCGTGAAACGCGTTCGGATCGCCTAACTAGTCCTATGATAAGTAAAATATGCCTTAACATGTCTAATATTGTTGTCAAATCAGTTTAGATGTCAAAAGTTATGTTACATATTTTTAAAATGAATTTTGGCATCAAAGGGGTATTTTGGTAATTTACCTAAGGCATATAAACTACATATCATACAACTAACTAAACGTCGTGACCATAAGGTATAACCTCGGAAGGTTATTCCCTATATACTATGGTCACCTAACGTGCTTGGTCGGATCCTAATGATCGACCAAACGGGTCGGGTTCGAAAGTATAAGCGATCGTTTAGATCGCTTACCTTACGACCCTATATAAGCACTAAACTAAAAGTGACGAGCTAAGCATGTTGAAACATGCTTAACTAAGTTAGAAAACAAGTTTGGTATCACAACAAACGGTTGTGATACCTAAGAGTAGTTTGGTTACAAAATACGCAAGAATACGTATTCTGACCGAAACTACGGCTCGTCACTGAGCCTAGATAACGTGGTAATCAGTAGGTATAGTCACTAGGGACTATAACCATCGTGATCACGCTCACGTTATGAAGTTCAAACGAACTTCGCATCGACCATAAACTGGTCAATGCAGAAAGTCAAACAAAGTTTGACTTTCGGACTCGAAAAGCAATAAAAGAACGAAGGAACACTTACGAAGGGTCCCCGAATGCTAATCTAGATCAAAATAGCTCAGGTATGAAACAAAGGTTTCAACTTAGAGCACAATTAATCAGATTCTTGTGAGGAATGAGTGAAAATGTGATGGGTATTTATAGATTTCGGTCCACCATTAGGATCGTTTCTTGGAGAAGAGGGAATGATCTCGCCCGTACACTTGTCGGAATGTTGTGGTAGCTGATATTGCTTCACCACAAGAGTTTGACACTTGTACTTGGCCTTTTGGAGGGGTTAAAGGCTGTTAACAGCTGAGAAAACGAGTTTCTACATAACTGACCCTTGCTTGCGCACCGTAACAATAAAAGCCTTACGGTGCGCAAGGCTTACTTTGGCAGAATTACCATTTTAGTCCCTGCAGCCCAGAAACTTGTATTTCGATGCATATTTGACACTTTTAAGCCCCGTTAACCTCATTTCAAAGCTATAAAATGAATTTAAAGTATAGGGAACTCAAAACATGCTCAAAAATATTTCGGATGTCGGTTCGTTTGGTCGTACGGTTGCGTTGTTCGGTTAATTACGACGGAATGCGCATAAGCGCGAAAAGTGATCCAAATGGCGTGACGAATGGATTTTTCTTATGCCAAACACTAAAATAAAATATTTTAGTGCTTACATAAATTTTTGGATGTCCGGATGTATTCAGAACGTAAGTTATGCGCGAAAATGCAAACTTGTGCACTTTTTGACGCTTTTAGTCCCAGAATGACACAAAAGTTTATTTTAGCATACCGAACACCTCTAAGCCTATTTCTAAGCTATGTAAAGGATATTTATGGTATGTTTAACTTATGGCCATGTTCCGGAATGTCTGTTACAGTTCAAATTGGCATACTTTCGCAGTTTGTCAAATTCAGTCCCTGTAAGCGAATAAACTTTGATTTCACCACACCAAACCTTCCAAAACTTATATCTAAGTTATGTAAAGGTTATTTAAGGTATGTTAAGCCTATTTCACTATTCCGGAGTGTTCGTTGCATTAAACTGATTATATTTACGCATCAGTGCGCGTATAACCTTCTAGAAAGCGATTTAGAGCTTGAAATCGAACAAGAATTGATATGTGTAAACGATACACATATTTTTACAAATCCCAAGTATGAAATACAATATTTAATTGGTTTGGCATTTGTTTGATGGGCGCAGTGACACATGTGTCACAGTCTCCCCTACTTTAGGAAATTTCGTCCCGAAATTTATTCGTAGGAGTCTATTTGTGACTTTGTGTCAAATAACCACCAGAGATATGAAAGGCATAATCCTGACATTTCCTTAACGGACATTCTTCAGAACCGAAAATGAATAAAATGAGTCATTTTCAACAGGCATTCTTTAGAAAAAGGAACATGAAGGAATAAACAAGGATATTCAGTTCCCTCGATGGATATTCTTCAGCAACGAAAATGAACGGAAATGAGTTAACGAAAATGAACGAAACGAGTCATTTTCCACGATTTCTTTAGAAACGAAAATGAACAGAATGAGTCATTTTCCACAACATCTTCATAAACAAAAATGAACAGAATGAATCATTTTTCACAACCTCTTCAGAAACGAAAATGAACAGAATGAGTCATTTTCCACAACATCTTCAGAAACAAAAATGAACAGAATAAGTCATTTTTCACCGTTTCTTCAGAAACAAAAATGAACAGAATGAGTCATTTTTCACAACATCTTCAGAAACAAAAATGAACAGGATGAGTCAGTTTTCACCATTTCTTCAGAAACAAAATGAACAGAATGAGTCATTTTTCACAATATCTTCAGAAACAAAAATGAACAGAATGAGTCATTTTTCACCGTTTCTTCAGCAACAAAAATGAACAGAATGAGTCATTTTTCACAACATCTTCAGAAACAAAAATGAACAGAATGAGTCATTTTTCACCATTTCTTCAGAAACAAAAATGAACAGAATGAGTCATTTTTCACAACATCTTCAGAAACAAAAATGAACAGAATGAGTCATTTTTCACCATTTCTTCAGAAAAAAAAATGAACATGGTTAACTCCAGATACATGACAATACTTGCTGTGGTTTCTGTGCACTGAATTTCATAATTATGTATGCATCCATAATTACGTAGTTCCTTGCATAGTCCGCACAGTTTGTCTTGAAATGTTTTAGGGGAGGAAAATCAAACCTGTGATAAGTATGACTAGACTACCATAGGGTCCTTTTAATTAGATCACAGATGATCTTATTAATTAGGCCACCAAGGAGTCCTTTCAGCTATCTCATCACGTGATAATCCTAACCAGATTTTTGGATCAATCTGTTTAACTAGACCTCTCTAGGGGTCTAATTATGGAATAGTACAATATAATCCAAGGGTCTTTACTACTACGTAAAAGCCCATTGAGGATTTAATATAGTACACAAAGATATGGAAGATTCTACAAGGATTTAGATAACAAAACTTGGATTACACAAGAACATAAAAGGGAACACATAAGCACATAATCACATAGTTGTTTAATTTGTTATTAACTTGTTATCGATTGAAAATGGATATGGAAACCAGTCAATGGACTTCAATGTCCTCTGGGATCTATCTGAAAAGATATGAAAATCTTCCAAAAATTCGATTTTGTTTTCAAAGAAACATAATATCTGAATTAAGGGACACAACGATTTTAGGATTCACGAAAATACCCCTAAGGTACCCTATTAAGGATTTATAGTGGTACTTTGGGTACTCGTCCAGTGTTGTAACTTGCGCCTTGTACTTCGTTTTTCCTTAGAAGAAACGGGTACTTAGGAATTTCATGGAAAATGCAAGAAATCATAAAGTGGAAGAAAGTTTGGGGGTAGTCTGTCTTTTAAGGAATACGGTTCCTTGATTATCGGTATTGTAAGAGATATGTTGTTTATACATACAACCACCTAAATACATTGTAATGTAAATAAAAGATTTATTTATTAACAATGATAACAACTGTTTCATGGACCTTGACAACAAAAGAAAATAATACATAAGACATGATTATTTCTAAAGAGTGTTGTCTTCTAGTCGGTCAGAAGCTCATCTCTGTGCTAGATTAGCATTGGCAAGCTTTGGGCAATTTCTTCGGAAATGTCCCATCTCGCCACACTTGTAGCAAGAACCTGGTGGAAAGCGAGCTCGAGCAGGTTTGTTGTTAGCTTGATTTGGTGCAAGTGCTGCTACGCAAACTTTTGCCGTATGACCTTTACGTCCACAAATTTGGCATTCGTGGCACTTCACACTGGCATGATGATGTAGTCCACATTGGTTGCACAAGGGTGAAGTTCCATTGTATGGCTTCCTAGTACGGGGTTGAGCTGGTTTGTTGGGGACGGCTTGACCATTGTGAGTAACCATGGCGAAATTCTGAGAAGCCTTTCGCTTCTTTGACTTCTTAGGGGATCTAGTCTGTTCATCCATGGTCTTTGATTCCTCGATTGGTTTCGATTCCTCGACCGGTTTCTTGTCACCCTTTCGGAAAAGCTTACGCTTCCTGATCTGAGATTCAGTCAAGGTTGCAGATAGCTCAATGGCCTGCCTAACCGTAGTGGGGTTACTACCGGTAACAATGTCTTGAACTGAGTCAGGGAGACCATCAATGTATTTTTCGATCGCCTTATCCAAAGGCGTAACCATGGTAGGGCACAACAGGCTCAACTCCTCATATCGATCAGTGTATGCTCGATGTTCACCGCTGTCTTGCTTAAGATCATCGAATTCCCTTTCCAAGGCCCTGATCTCGTGACGAGGACAGAATTCCTTCATCATCAGTGCTCGAAGTTCTTCCCAAGTTTGGGCCAGTGCCACTTCGGCACCCCTATCTCTCACCACACCGTTCCACCATGTCAAGGCTCGTTTCTCAAAGACACTAGATGCGAAATCTACCTTTCGCTCGTTTGGACATTGAACATGCCTGAAGGTGCTCTCTAGACTCTCGAACCATTACAGAAGTGCAGTCGCTCCTTGAGACCCAGAAAACTTTGATGGCTTGGCCGAGTTGAACGTCTTGAAGTTGCAGAGGGCATTATTGTTGTTGATAGCTTGGTGACATTGGGCAACGATGGTAGGAATTGCAGCAGTTATTTGTTGTGTAATGACAGCTGCCAGCTCATCAATAGATACCGGATTTTCGCGTCGTGGAGGCATTCTAAAAGAGAAGAACATGAAAGGAAACGAGTGAGAGAATTAGACAAAAAGAATGAGATGAAACAAATCTGATGAAAGCAAGGATAGTGGTCATTTGTTTGTTACTACAAAGCAACAAACGACCTCGGTGATTAATCAAAGTAAATAGGTCAAAAATAATGTATCGCGAAGACATGCTTGCCTATAAGTGAACACTCATCCCAAGAATTCCCAGGTAAGCACAACTGGTCTCGCGTCTGATGAGATGTATACGAAGTGCTTGCCTAGACAGAAAACCCAGAATACAGGCATTCACCCTTCCAGTTTGCACGTGTTCACATTATTAAAAACCCAAAACCTTGACGAGATTTTGAAAACTCAAAGGGGTTCAAAACCATATAACAGAGGGTTCAAAACCTTGTAATCAATCATCCTAGAACAGATGATTAGTTTTCAAAGCGGTCTTGAAATTTATGTTCTTGTTGTGGTCGTCGCCTAAGTATAGGTGACGGTATTGTTTTATGACTAAACGCAAGGAACTCGCGTTAGGGTCCTAGAAAGGTTATAGACTAGGTCAAAGCATTACTAATAACCTAATTCCCTATAACCATTGGCTCTGATACCATCTTTTCTGTCACACCCCGACCACGTAGAACATACAAAACGTGGCGGAAATGTCGGGGAGTGTTGTAACAGAATTAATGTTTCAAATCCATGGAAATTGAAGTTTCGTTTTATTGATTAAAAGTGTTACAATGTCTTAACAAACAAAGAAATACAACATAATTAACTAGTCTGGCATCTTTTATTGTCACTAAGGCCCATGTCCGCCTAAGTGTATCTTGATCAATCCTATGCTTCATTTCCTGAAAAACACATGTGAAAATAGGTACGTCAGCATAAAAATGCCTGTGAGATACATAGGTTTTGTGAAAATAGGTTTCATGACTTATGTTTGAGAAAATGTTTAGTCATGAACCTTGTAATTTGCTTTGTTTTGTAAATCATTTGAAAAACGATAAGATCAGATGATATGTATAAATAAGAGAATAATGTATGGTTAAATGAATAACCATTGTAAAATGAGTTTGTATAAGATAAGTTGCTTGTAAAACGATGTAATGTGAAAAGTATGTTATTTGTATAAAATGTTATATGTATCAAACTGAAATGATTCAAATAACGCTACGATACGTAATACCATACAAACACTTATATATAGGAAGTACCAGCGGCGTATCCACCATGCTTGTATCATATTACACACGCATCGTTACTTAATCACTTAATCAAACCAAACCACCAAAGTAATGTTTAACAATTGTAGAAATGTTTATGTATGGTCAAATACGGTTCACACGGTTCACAGATACAAACGGTTCACAGATACAAACGGTTCACAGATACAAAAGGTTCACAGATACAAACGGTTCACAGATACAAAAGGTTCACAGATACAAACGGTTCACATAGTCAAATAGTTATAAACGGTTCAAAATGTAATATAATGTGTTCATATACTGGATGAGCATATGCAACAAAATGTAATGTAAAACAATGTACTAAGTACACACACCATGGGCATACATACATAGCATGAAATGTAATGAAATCATGTACTATAATGTACTAACGAACATAGCAGGTGTATGATGTGAAAACAGGAAAGCATGAAAGTAACAAGTAGGCACATGTGTTCCACCCCAAAACGTTTGGAAAAAAGTAAAAGAGGGGTCTATGTACTCACTTGAGATTGCTCAGAAGTCCTAAGATAACCACCAAGCAATGCTAGAGATCTCGGAATATCAAACGGCACCTAATATAGGTAACTACATTAATAAACCGGACCTAAATCGGAAGATCGGATAGAATGAGGGTTCGTAAACCAAATGAGTATGGGAACTCATGTAGTATGGTTTAACAAAGCCTACATACTAAATGAAACCTAACCTAAGTGCTTGTGACCCATTACGACCCGTTTAGGTAGCTTATGCTACTTTAACGCGTCGTTCGCGTGAAACGCGTTCGGATCGCCTAACTAGTCCTATGATAAGTAAAATATGCCTTAACATGTCTAATATTGTTGTCAAATCAGTTTAGATGTCAAAAGTTATGTTACATATTTTTAAAATGAATTTTGGCATCAAAGGGGTATTTTGGTAATTTACCTAAGGCATATAAACTACATATCATACAACTAACTAAACGTCGTGACCATAAGGTATAACCTCGGAAGGTTATTCCCTATATACTATGGTCACCTAACGTGCTTGGTCGGATCCTAATGATCGACCAAACGGGTCGGGTTCGAAAGTATAAGCGATCGTTTAGATCGCTTACCTTACGACCCTATATAAGCACTAAACTAAAAGTGACGAGCTAAGCATGTTGAAACATGCTTAACTAAGTTAGAAAACAAGTTTGGTATCACAACAAACGGTTGTGATACCTAAGAGTAGTTTGGTTACAAAATACGCAAGAATACGTATTCTGACCGAAACTACGGCTCGTCACTGAGCCTAGATAACGTGGTAATCAGTAGGTATAGTCACTAGGGACTATAACCATCGTGATCACGCTCACGTTATGAAGTTCAAACGAACTTCGCATCGACCATAAACTGGTCAATGCAGAAAGTCAAACAAAGTTTGACTTTCGGACTCGAAAAGCAATAAAAGAACGAAGGAACACTTACGAAGGGTCCCCGAATGCTAATCTAGATCAAAATAGCTCAGGTATGAAACAAAGGTTTCAACTTAGAGCACAATTAATCAGATTCTTGTGAGGAATGAGTGAAAATGTGATGGGTATTTATAGATTTCGGTCCACCATTAGGATCGTTTCTTGGAGAAGAGGGAATGATCTCGCCCGTACACTTGTCGGAATGTTGTGGTAGCTGATATTGCTTCACCACAAGAGTTTGACACTTGTACTTGGCCTTTTGGAGGGGTTAAAGGCTGTTAACAGCTGAGAAAACGAGTTTCTACATAACTGACCCTTGCTTGCGCACCGTAACAATAAAAGCCTTACGGTGCGCAAGGCTTACTTTGGCAGAATTACCATTTTAGTCCCTGCAGCCCAGAAACTTGTATTTCGATGCATATTTGACACTTTTAAGCCCCGTTAACCTCATTTCAAAGCTATAAAATGAATTTAAAGTATAGGGAACTCAAAACATGCTCAAAAATATTTCGGATGTCGGTTCGTTTGGTCGTACGGTTGCGTTGTTCGGTTAATTACGACGGAATGCGCATAAGCGCGAAAAGTGATCCAAATGGCGTGACGAATGGATTTTTCTTATGCCAAACACTAAAATAAAATATTTTAGTGCTTACATAAATTTTTGGATGTCCGGATGTATTCAGAACGTAAGTTATGCGCGAAAATGCAAACTTGTGCACTTTTTGACGCTTTTAGTCCCAGAATGACACAAAAGTTTATTTTAGCATACCGAACACCTCTAAGCCTATTTCTAAGCTATGTAAAGGATATTTATGGTATGTTTAACTTATGGCCATGTTCCGGAATGTCTGTTACAGTTCAAATTGGCATACTTTCGCAGTTTGTCAAATTCAGTCCCTGTAAGCGAATAAACTTTGATTTCACCACACCAAACCTTCCAAAACTTATATCTAAGTTATGTAAAGGTTATTTAAGGTATGTTAAGCCTATTTCACTATTCCGGAGTGTTCGTTGCATTAAACTGATTATATTTACGCATCAGTGCGCGTATAACCTTCTAGAAAGCGATTTAGAGCTTGAAATCGAACAAGAATTGATATGTGTAAACGATACACATATTTTTACAAATCCCAAGTATGAAATACAATATTTAATTGGTTTGGCATTTGTTTGATGGGCGCAGTGACACAGGTGTCACAGTCTCCCCTACTTTAGGAAATTTCGTCCCGAAATTTATTCGTAGGAGTCTATTTGTGACTTTGTGTCAAATAACCACCAGAGATATGAAAGGCATAATCCTGACATTTCCTTAACGGACATTCTTCAGAACCGAAAATGAATAAAATGAGTCATTTTCAACAGGCATTCTTTAGAAAAAGGAACATGAAGGAATAAACAAGGATATTCAGTTCCCTCGATGGATATTCTTCAGCAACGAAAATGAACGGAAATGAGTTAACGAAAATGAACGAAACGAGTCATTTTCCACGATTTCTTTAGAAACGAAAATGAACAGAATGAGTCATTTTCCACAACATCTTCATAAACAAAAATTAACAGAATGAATCATTTTTCACAACCTCTTCAGAAACGAAAATGAACAGAATGAGTCATTTTCCACAACATCTTCAGAAACAAAAATGAACAGAATAAGTCATTTTTCACCATTTCTTCAGAAACAAAAATGAACAGAATGAGTCATTTTTCACAACATCTTCAGAAACAAAAATGAACAGGATGAGTCAGTTTTCACCATTTCTTCAGAAACAAAATGAACAGAATGAGTCATTTTTCACAATATCTTCAGAAACAAAAATGAACAGAATGAGTCATTTTTCACCGTTTCTTCAGCAACAAAAATGAACAGAATGAGTCATTTTTCACAACATCTTCAGAAACAAAAATGAACAGAATGAGTCATTTTTCACCATTTCTTCAGAAACAAAAATGAACAGAATGAGTCATTTTTCACAACATCTTCAGAAACAAAAATGAACAGAATGAGTCATTTTTCACCATTTCTTCAGAAAAAAAAATGAACATGGTTAACTCCAGATACATGACAATACTTGCTGTGGTTTCTGTGCACTGAATTTCATAATTATGTATGCATCCATAATTACGTAGTTCCTTGCATAGTCCGCACAGTTTGTCTTGAAATGTTTTAGGGGAGGAAAATCAAACCTGTGATAAGTATGACTAGACTACCATAGGGTCCTTTTAATTAGATCACAGATGATCTTATTAATTAGGCCACCAAGGAGTCCTTTCAGCTATCTCATCACGTGATAATCCTAACCAGATTTTTGGATCAATCTGTTTAACTAGACCTCTCTAGGGGTCTAATTATGGAATAGTACAATATAATCCAAGGGTCTTTACTATTACGTAAAAGCCCATTGAGGATTTAATATAGTACACAAAGATATGGAAGATTCTACAAGGATTTAGATAACAAAACTTGGATTACACAAGAACATAAAAGGGAACACATAAGCACATAATCACATAGTTGTTTAATTTGTTATTAACTTGTTATCGATTGAAAATGGATATGGAAACCAGTCAATGGACTTCAATGTCCTCTGGGATCTATCTGAAAAGATATGAAAATCTTCCAAAAATTCGATTTTGTTTTCAAAGAAACATAATATCTGAATTAAGGGACACAACGATTTTAGGATTCACGAAAATACCCCTAAGGTACCCTATTAAGGATTTATAGTGGTACTTTGGGTACTCGTCCAGTGTTGTAACTTGCGCCTTGTACTTCGTTTTTCCTTAGAAGAAACGGGTACTTAGGAATTTCATGGAAAATGCAAGAAATCATAAAGTGGAAGAAAGTTTGGGGGTAGTCTGTCTTTTAAGGAATACGGTTCCTTGATTATCGGTATTGTAAGAGATATGTTGTTTATACATACAACCACCTAAATACATTGTAATGTAAATAAAAGATTTATTTATTAACAATGATAACAACTGTTTCATGGACCTTGACAACAAAAGAAAATAATACATAAGACATGATTATTTCTAAAGAGTGTTGTCTTCTAGTCGGTCAGAAGCTCATCTCTGTGCTGGATTAGCATTGGCAAGCTTTGGGCAATTTCTTCGGAAATGTCCCATCTCGCCACACTTGTAGCAAGAACCTGGTGGAAAGCGAGCTCGAGCAGGTTTGTTGTTAGCTTGATTTGGTGCAACTGCTGCTACGCAAACTTTTGCCGTATGACCTTTACGTCCACAAATTTGGCATTCGTGGCACTTCACACTGGCATGATGATGTAGTCCACATTGGTTGCACAAGGGTGAAGTTCCATTGTATGGCTTCCTAGTACGGGGTTGAGCTGGTTTGTTGGGGACGGCTTGACCATTGTGAGTAACCATGGCGAAATTCTGAGAAGCCTTTCGCTTCTTTGACTTCTTAGGGGATCTAGTCTGTTCATCCATGGTCTTTGATTCCTCGATTGGTTTCGATTCCTCGACCGGTTTCTTGTCACCCTTTCGGAAAAGCTTACGCTTCCTGATCTGAGATTCAGTCAAGGTTGCAGATAGCTCAATGGCCTGCCTAACCGTAGTGGGGTTACTACCGGTAACAATGTCTTGAACTGAGTCAGGGAGACCATCAATGTATTTTTCGATCGCCTTATCCAAAGGCGTAACCATGGTAGGGCACAACAGGCTCAACTCCTCATATCGATCAGTGTATGCTCGATGTTCACCGCTGTCTTGCTTAAGATCATCGAATTCCCTTTCCAAGGCCCTGATCTCGTGACGAGGACAGAATTCCTTCATCATCAGTGCTCGAAGTTCTTCCCAAGTTTGGGCCAGTGCCACTTCGGCACCCCTATCTCTCACCACACCGTTCCACCATGTCAAGGCTCGTTTCTCAAAGACACTAGATGCGAAATCTACCTTTCGCTCGTTTGGACATTGAACATGCCTGAAGGTGCTCTCTAGACTCTCGAACCATTGCAGAAGTGCAGTCGCTCCTTGAGACCCAGAAAACTTTGATGGCTTGGCCGAGTTGAACGTCTTGAAGTTGCAGAGGGCATTATTGTTGTTGATAGCTTGGTGACATTGGGCAACGATGGTAGGAATTGCAGCAGTTATTTGTTGTGTAATGACAGCTGCCAGCTCATCAATAGATACCGGATTTTCGCGTCGTGGAGGCATTCTAAAAGAGAAGAACATGAAAGGAAACGAGTGAGAGAATTAGACAAAAAGAATGAGATGAAACAAATCTGATGAAAGCAAGGATAGTGGTCATTTGTTTGTTACTACAAAGCAACAAACGACCTCGGTGATTAATCAAAGTAAATAGGTCAAAAATAATGTATCGCGAAGACATGCTTGCCTATAAGTGAACACTCATCCCAAGAATTCCCAGGTAAGCACAACTGGTCTCGCGTCTGATGAGATGTATACGAAGTGCTTGCCTAGACAGAAAACCCAGAATACAGGCATTCACCCTTCCAGTTTGCACGTGTTCACATTATTAAAAACCCAAAACCTTGACGAGATTTTGAAAACTCAAAGGGGTTCAAAACCATATAACAGAGGGTTCAAAACCTTGTAATCAATCATCCTAGAACAGATGATTAGTTTTCAAAGCGGTCTTGAAATTTATGTTCTTGTTGTGGTCGTCGCCTAAGTATAGGTGACGGTATTGTTTTATGACTAAACGCAAGGAACTCGCGTTAGGGTCCTAGAAAGGTTATAGACTAGGTCAAAGCATTACTAATAACCTAATTCCCTATAACCATTGGCTCTGATACCATCTTTTCTGTCACACCCCGACCACGTAGAACATACAAAACGTGGCGGAAATGTCGGGGAGTGTTGTAACAGAATTAATGTTTCAAATCCATGGAAATTGAAGTTTCGTTTTATTGATTAAAAGTGTTACAATGTCTTAACAAACAAAGAAATACAACATAATTAACTAGTCTGGCATCTTTTATTGTCACTAAGGCCCATGTCCGCCTAAGTGTATCTTGATCAATCCTATGCTTCATTTCCTGAAAAACACATGTGAAAATAGGTACGTCAGCATAAAAATGCCTGTGAGATACATAGGTTTTGTGAAAATAGGTTTCATGACTTATGTTTGAGAAAATGTTTAGTCATGAACCTTGTAATTTGCTTTGTTTTGTAAATCATTTGAAAAACGATAAGATCAGATGATATGTATAAATAAGAGAATAATGTATGGTTAAATGAATAACCATTGTAAAATGAGTTTGTATAAGATAAGTTGCTTGTAAAACGATGTAATGTGAAAAGTATGTTATTTGTATAAAATGTTATATGTATCAAACTGAAATGATTCAAATAACGCTACGATACGTAATACCATACAAACACTTATATATAGGAAGTACCAGCGGCGTATCCACCATGCTTGTATCATATTACACACGCATCGTTACTTAATCACTTAATCAAACCAAACCACCAAAGTAATGTTTAACAATTGTAGAAATGTTTATGTATGGTCAAATACGGTTCACACGGTTCACAGATACAAACGGTTCACAGATACAAACGGTTCACAGATACAAAAGGTTCACAGATACAAACGGTTCACAGATACAAAAGGTTCACAGATACAAACGGTTCACATAGTCAAATAGTTATAAACGGTTCAAAATGTAATATAATGTGTTCATATACTGGATGAGCATATGCAACAAAATGTAATGTAAAACAATGTACTAAGTACACACACCATGGGCATACATACATAGCATGAAATGTAATGAAATCATGTACTATAATGTACTAACGAACATAGCAGGTGTATGATGTGAAAACAGGAAAGCATGAAAGTAACAAGTAGGCACATGTGTTCCACCCCAAAACGTTTGGAAAAAAGTAAAAGAGGGGTCTATGTACTCACTTGAGATTGCTCAGAAGTCCTAAGATAACCACCAAGCAATGCTAGAGATCTCGGAATATCAAACGGCACCTAATATAGGTAACTACATTAATAAACCGGACCTAAATCGGAAGATCGGATAGAATGAGGGTTCGTAAACCAAATGAGTATGGGAACTCATGTAGTATGGTTTAACAAAGCCTACATACTAAATGAAACCTAACCTAAGTGCTTGTGACCCATTACGACCCGTTTAGGTAGCTTATGCTACTTTAACGCGTCGTTCGCGTGAAACGCGTTCGGATCGCCTAACTAGTCCTATGATAAGTAAAATATGCCTTAACATGTCTAATATTGTTGTCAAATCAGTTTAGATGTCAAAAGTTATGTTACATATTTTTAAAATGAATTTTGGCATCAAAGGGGTATTTTGGTAATTTACCTAAGGCATATAAACTACATATCATACAACTAACTAAACGTCGTGACCATAAGGTATAACCTCGGAAGGTTATTCCCTATATACTATGGTCACCTAACGTGCTTGGTCGGATCCTAATGATCGACCAAACGGGTCGGGTTCGAAAGTATAAGCGATCGTTTAGATCGCTTACCTTACGACCCTATATAAGCACTAAACTAAAAGTGACGAGCTAAGCATGTTGAAACATGCTTAACTAAGTTAGAAAACAAGTTTGGTATCACAACAAACGGTTGTGATACCTAAGAGTAGTTTGGTTACAAAATACGCAAGAATACGTATTCTGACCGAAACTACGGCTCGTCACTGAGCCTAGATAACGTGGTAATCAGTAGGTATAGTCACTAGGGACTATAACCATCGTGATCACGCTCACGTTATGAAGTTCAAACGAACTTCGCATCGACCATAAACTGGTCAATGCAGAAAGTCAAACAAAGTTTGACTTTCGGACTCGAAAAGCAATAAAAGAACGAAGGAACACTTACGAAGGGTCCCCGAATGCTAATCTAGATCAAAATAGCTCAGGTATGAAACAAAGGTTTCAACTTAGAGCACAATTAATCAGATTCTTGTGAGGAATGAGTGAAAATGTGATGGGTATTTATAGATTTCGGTCCACCATTAGGATCGTTTCTTGGAGAAGAGGGAATGATCTCGCCCGTACACTTGTCGGAATGTTGTGGTAGCTGATATTGCTTCACCACAAGAGTTTGACACTTGTACTTGGCCTTTTGGAGGGGTTAAAGGCTGTTAACAGCTGAGAAAACGAGTTTCTGCATAACTGACCCTTGCTTGCGCACCGTAACAATAAAATCCTTACGGTGCGCAAGGCTTACTTTGGCAGAATTACCATTTTAGTCCCTACAGCCCAGAAACTTGTATTTCGATGCATATTTGACACTTTTAAGCCCCGTTAACCTCATTTCAAAGCTATAAAATGAAGTTAAAGTATAGGGAACTCAAAACATGCTCAAAAATATTTCAGATGTCGGTTCGTTTGGCCGTACGGTTGCGTTTTTCGGTTAATTACAACGGAATGCGCATAAGCGCGAAAAGTGATCCAAATGGCGTGATGAATGGATTTTTCTTATGCCAAACACTAAAATAAAATATTTTAGTGCTTACATAAATTTTTGGATGTCCGGATGTATTCAGAACGTAAGTTATGCGCGAAAATGCAAACTTGTGCACTTTTTGACGCTTTTAGTCCCTGAATGACACAAAAGTTTATTTTAGCATACCGAACACCTCTAAGCCTATTTCTAAGCTATGTAAAGGATATTTATGGTATGTTTAACTTATGGCCATGTTCCGGAATGTCTGTTACAGTTCAAATTGGCATACTTTCGCAGTTTGTCAAATTCAGTCCCTGTAAGCGAATAAACTTTGATTTCACCACACCAAACCTTCCAAAACTTATATCTAAGTTATGTAAAGGTTATTTAAGGTATGTTAAGCCTATTTCACTATTCCGGAGTGTTCGTTGCATTAAACTGATTATATTTACGCATCAGTGCGCGTATAACCTTCCAGAAAGCGATTTAGAGCTTGAAATCGAACAAGAATTGATATGTGTAAACGATACACATATTTTTACAAATCCCAAGTATGAAATACAATATTTCATTGGTTTGGCATTTGTTTGATGGTCGTAGTGACACAGGTGTCACAGCATTATTCTCAAGGATCCTTAGAACAGGATACTATTGGCCTACTATGAAGAAGGATGCTGTGGAATATGCCAAGAAGTGTGATCCTTGTCAGAGACATAGTAATATCCTTCATCAACCAGCAGAGCTTTTGCATCCTATATCCTCTTCTTGGCCATTTATGAGATGGGGAATGGATATAGTTGGTAAACTTCCCAAGGCACCTGGTGGAAAAGTGTTCATGCTTGCTATGACTGATTACTTCTCCAAGTGGATAGAGGCTGAAGCCTTTGCTCAAGTCAGAGAAAAAGAAGTGATATCCTTTATCAAAAGAAATATTATTACTAGATTTGGTATCCCTTCTGAAATTATTTGTGATAATGGATCCCAATTTATTGGGAGTAGAACTACTAACTTTTGTGAAAGCTGGGGGATTAAGATGATAACAGCAACACAAGTCCACCCACAAGCTAATGGCCAGGCAGAATCATCCAACAAGATCATCATCAACAATTTGAAGAAGAAGCTTGGATCCAAGAAAGGAAAATGGGCAGAAGAACTACCTTATGTACTTTGGGCTAATAGGACAACTCCCAAGAATGCTACTGGCCAAACTCCATTCTCTTTGGTATTTGGAGCAGAATCAGTGATCCCTACAGAGATGGTGGTTCCTACTGCAAGAACAAGCATTCGTGATCCTGAAGAAAATGCTGAAAACTTGGTTCAAGACTTGGATACTATAGAAGAACTCAGGGATTTGGCAAGGATAAGGATGACCCGTTATCAACAAAGGATGACTGGAGCCTACAACAAAAACGTCAGGATCAGGAAATTCCAAGTTGGTGATATGGTATTAAGGAAAGCATTTCAGAATACCACCAATCCTGCTGATGGAAAGTTAGCACCAAAGTGGGAAGGCCCCTATTTGATTGAAGCTGAGGCAGGAAAGGGGGCATATCGATTGCTAACAATGGAAGGTGATTTGCTACCAAGAGCTTGGAATGCTGTCCACTTGAAGAAATACTGCATGTAATAAGGATCCATGATCCTTAGCTAACAAGTATCCTCGAAGGATCCTTACAGGACAGAAGATCCTCATTTTGGTAATGATCTAATCTCAAACTATTTCATTCTTTAATTATCCTATATACTAGGATAAGGATCCTGGATCCTTTATCCTACTTTCACTTGATTCTGAGTTTTGCAGAAGGTTTGGATATCCTTAACAAAGGAATTGAGTATCCACAGAAGTATCCAGTTATTTGGGCTTGACCCCAGTTATTTGGGCTTGACCCCAGTTGTTTGCGCTTGTCCCCAGTTTTTGGGCATGTCCCCAGTATCGCCAGTAGCGCACGATGATCCTGGTACAGTTCATGGCAATGGGACCAGTACTCGCTTTAGGGGCTGACAATTTCATTGTACTAGCTGTATCCGGGATCCTACGTATAATGGTAGACGTACCATACATCCGTTCCTAAGGTTTCTAACGTTTTCACGTTAGCTAAAGTTTTGGCATTTTCATGTCACTAAGTTTGGATAGTCGCCAGTGAGGGCCATACTCCAGTTTACACAAGATCCTTTGGGCTTGTCCCCAGTTATCATTTGGGCTTGTCCCCAGTTATCCTTTGGGCTTGTCCCGAGTTATCCTTTGGGCTTGTCCCCAGTTATCCTTTGGGCTTGTCCCCAGTATATTGGGCTTGTCCCCAGAATTGTTGGGCTTGTCCCCAGTTACTAACTCTTCTCTTATATTGGCTTAGTCCCAAGTTATGTTCCATTTCAGGTTTTTGAAGCTAAACAGCCAAGGATCCTTGATCCTCACCTTTTACTAAGGTTTGTCTTTTGGTTATCCTGATTATGAATGTTAAAGGGTTAGGATCCTAACTTGGATCCTCAGGTATGATCCTTAATCACTTTGATTTTATTCATTATTTATATAAGTGACCCTTATCCTTTGACAACAGAACTGATGATCCTTAAGTTGCATAACTTTTCTGAATTTATCGATTATAGGATATTTGATCCTTGATCATATCCTAAAATGTTTAAACATTTTTTATTAAACCTTTATTCTTTACTTACAAATTCAAAGAAAGTGAATAACAACAGTAGAAAAATAAAGAATTCACAAGGATAACACGCGAAATAGCCAAAAAGTTGAAGTTATTTTTATTCACAAAAGTTAAACCCTTTTAAGGTTGTCAAAATTGCCAACCCAAGTTTCTACCAGCAATACATGGCCCGTCCACTTGGGTTGGCAAAGGGTGTCCATTGTTAACAGGTCTTGAAAGTGCAGGAAATAAAAGAGGGCAGGATAACAAGTGGTTTCATCCCCCAAACAGAGGATCCCTCCACCACCTATTATCCTACCTATTGTCTAAGGATCCATGATCCATAACCCTAGAAACTATTGTTCAAAGTACAACCCAACATTGTTTCAAAACATCACAACCAAAAAACTTTCAAATCCTAAAAAAATGGGCTCCGGCCGCGTCTAGAAATATCCATCATCGCCCATTTCTGCAGCTCACACCTTGGCTGCATCACCACCAGCATCATCACCACCAGCCTGATCCTTCCCGCTGCCACTTGCCTCAATCGCCAAGACCTCGGTAGCCTCCTCCTCATCTTCAATCTCAGCTAGCTTTGCCTTCCAGTCATCCTTGTCCCAAGTGGTCCTGTCGAAGTCAGGATCCTCAGCCTCCTAAGCCATTTGCAGCTTGATCTTATACATGGTGATGGCGGCAGAGATTTTAGCATCCTCCAGCAGCTCAGCTTTCTCATGATCAGCATTTATCTGGGCCATGACCACCTGCTTCTTCGCCAGATTGAGGTCCTTTTCAAGGGAGGAGATGGTTTAATCCTTGGCCAGGAAGAACTTTTGGAACTCCTGATGCTTTTGCTCTGCCTCTTCAACGTATGCATCAAACAACATTTCGACCTCAGCGAATTTCTGCAAAAAAGACAAGGTAAAGTTCAGGATCCAAGATCCTCAAGTGGGCAGGATAATCAAGCAGAGTCGGTGATCCTTACATTAGCAAAGTATTCTTGGAACTAGTGGCGGATAAGAGGGAAACCTTCAAGATTTTCAGCTTCAGTGGCCTTCCTCTTCTTTCCCCCCTTGGAGGTGACAGGCTTGGGGACTATGGTGCTTGGGCTAGCAGCAGTTTTCTTTTTTCCAGAACGGGGAGCCACAGTGCTGAGATCACTGACACTAAAGCGGGAGGCGGACCTTGAAGATTTTCCAGCACCTATCAATCCAAAACAACATATAAGTATTCTTGTTTTATTTGTATTTCAACATTTAATCATATATAAACTCGGATACTTACTTGACATTGTGACTGAGCCTGAGGATACTTCTTGAGAATCCTTGGTGTTTGCTTGAAATGTTCTTACTGCAGGATCAAGATTCCGGAAGGCGTCGATCCTTTCTTTGGTTGCAGGTGATGGAATGATATGTGAAACAGAAATAGCTACAAAATAGAAACAAGGGGGTTAGTGATCCTCAGCGGAAACAGGGTTATCCTATGATCCTTCTATAAGGATCCTCTATCCTACCATGAGTGGCCCATTTTCTAGGGAGATCCTTCCCATCCGGGATAGAATCCCTCCAAACGAAGAAGAATCGTTTCTTCCACTTAGTGTCATTTTTGGTGGTCTTCAGGATCGGGTGTGCCTCACCAGGTTTGTGTTTGAATAGAAAGCGATGTGAACCGTGGCTCACAAGGTTGTACAATTCAGCAAGTTCAGAAATTCTCAAATCTATATCCTCCTGCTCAATGATCCTCTCAACGGTAAATAAAACCCTCCACATCATTGGCATAGCCTGGATATAGGATATGCTGGTAAGAGAGAAGAAAGACTGGGTAAAAGCAGGAAAAGGATAGGAGTATCCTATCAAAAATGGGGTGACTGGAAAGGCAACCCAGGTTTCAGAAACGAAATCGCTCAAGGCGGTAAGGTCAAAAGGCTTGAAGACAGCGTTTGCAGGAAAGCAATGACGAATCCTGTCGATCTCAGGATCTGTGAAGCAGCAACGTTCCTTCGGAGAATCTTTGATGATCCCTTGGCTCTTCAAAGGACTGTCTTTCCGATGATCCTTAGCAGGGGATGATCGTAACTTCATTGTGATTCAGAGATGATGAAGAAAGAAGAAACAGAGCAAGAATGTGAAGAGAGAAAGGAGAGAGAAGTACCTGTTTGATCTTCGAATGAGGATTTAAAGGGTGAAACGCACGAATTTAAATGCTTCCGGATCCTTATCTCTAACTTGAATTTATAATGATGATTTTGCAGGGATGTCGCTTCAAGTGACGTAGGATCTGCAACGGATAGTTCAATCCTAACGGCTATATATCCGTTAGTTTGTTGTGGATAAGATCAAGAAAATATAAGTCGTTAATTTACACTTTACTCCTTATATTTTGGGGGCAATTGTTAAGGGAGGATTTTCCAATCCTAAGGATCACGGATCCTCAAGTGCTGCCAGGATCATGGATCCTCAATTCTATTTGAATTAAGGATCCTCAGCAGGTGTTGCAGGATCATGATTCAGGATCCTTATTGTTATCCTTATACTAACAATTGTCTACCTTGTACGTAAGCTTGTTTTGCAGGAGCAAAGACATGGACCAAGTCTAACCGAAATTCCTGGAGCATATTCCCTCAATATTCCGCACGTGCTTGGCTCTTATGGACGTTGTGGAGATCGTGGGGAGCTTGCATAATTGTCGGACAGTTTGTTATTTTAGTTATTTCTAATTTAAAATGGGGATAACAAGCTTGAGTAGAACACTTAGCTAATTTTGGCATACACACACTCTCGCAACAGCTCTCAATCAGCTCTCAAACACTACTTGGCGATTTCATACATTTTTTACACATTGCACACTAGTGATCCTTATAACAAGCTTGTTATCATCCCTAGTTGTAAACTTCTTTTGTTTAATCTTAGTTGGTGATCGGTAGTTTCCATCACCCGAGGTTTTTTATGCCGGAGATCAACTCTTGATCAAGGGCCTTTTTCCTCGTATAAATCCTCGTGTCATTTATTCATTACATTTCTGAGTTATCCTTAACATTATTCATTAATTTAAGCATCATTCCTCACAACAAAGATTTGGTTACATTATCTTAGCCTGATTTTTGACCAAAACAATCTGGTTAAGCATGATAAGTACTCTCCAGACCATAGGCATTATCTGAGCGAAACAGAGGCCGGTAATTCAGAAAAACTCCATGATAAATTCTGGAAAGGGATATCGAAGACCAAGGGAAATGGGTATGATGAGAAACAGATCCACTCCTCGGAAGATACGTCAGAACGAATGCTTCGGTCGAATGGACGGATAATCGCCGTATCGGAGAAAGCACCGGAGATTCTTAACGCGTTGATGTCGGCGTTATCGAAGGAGCACACCTCTTTCTCAGGGTTTTTGAGCAGGTTCTGATTGCTAAATGACGAGGTGGACTCACCAGAATTAGAACGTGTTCTGGTGGCCATCGGGAATTTGGACGAAGAAATTCTAAGAGATAAGAAGAGAAAATTACCTGAGAATTCCGAGAGAGATGACTGTTTATCAACAAAGAAGAGAGAAGATATAGGGGCTAAATGGATAGCCATCGAGTGAAAAACGCGTTGGAAGTTGTAGCGTGTCACTTCAACTGTCGTTTCAACTTAATAACCTCGATTCACGAGATAAGTTTTAAAATATATCCGTTGGAATTGGTATACCAACAGATATATTTTGGGGACAATTGTTATGGGTGATTTTCCGCTTATATATCCTGAATAATATTCTGACTATGTTCCTTTTGTTGTGATCAGGATACCGGATCAGGATATCGGTAACATCCTGATGCAGTATCCTGGTAGTGACTAATTAATTCACGTGCAGATTAATGAAGCAAGTTTATAACGTTCAAGTGGACTTCTTCTCCCAAAGACTCGGGCCAATCTGTTGAAATAGGAACGTTGAAGCTGGAAGACGTGGACTACAACGTTCACAAAGGGAATATTCGTTTTATCCCGGATTTGTAGGCTAGTTAGTTAGCTTTGTTTTACTATAAATAGGATTGATCGGATCAGATAAGAACACACACAATTCTTCGAACACTCTTGCTCTCTAGCTGCAATCACTCACAATCCACTTACACTTGTATTCAAATCGCATTGTAACACCTAGTTGATCCGCATCATATCCTACACTGTATCCTGATATTTGAAGTAATAAGAAGAACAAGGCAGCTGCGATTGTCAGCTCCCGAGGTTTTGTGCCGGCGATCTAGATTGATCAAGGGCTTTCCTTGTACATCCCGTGTCACCCTTTACCTTTCAGCTCATTGTTTGATTGTTAATACAGCTCGATATCCTGAGCCGTATCCTGAAAACTGTTTTTGTTAACAACTTAATCGGCATACGTTTTTCAAGTACTTCTAGCACACTACCTCACTTAACTAGTTTGATCACTTAATTACTTAGGTAATTTTTTACCAAAACACTACTATTTTTAAGAAATATTTATGTAATTATATATATAACCATGCGTAATCATACATACTTGTTCGTTATTATATATAAGGGTGTGTGTTACCGTAACATATATATTCATATTTTCACACGCAAACATGACTTGATACATGCATACATACATATAGATCATTTCTCTATAAATATTCACTTATAGTGGGGATTGTTCATGGTTCAGGGATTGGACCAGAAATAGACCGGACTGAGAGTCTGAGACCCATAACTTGAAATAGACAGGGATTGTTCATGGTTCATGTCACGTGTAAAGTTTCTATCCAAAGACTGAACCAAGTTTTTGACTATTTGGTTTCGGTTTGGACCAGTTTTGGTTTGTTGGTTTCTGTTTAGAATTAGACCGCCAACTGCTAGGCTAAAATTATGGGTTGGGCTGTCACATCGTTATATGTAGACATATGCAATAAGGCCCATAACTTTATTTACAAGCTAATGCAGTTTGCAGCCCATTATGATGAATACTGATAAACCGGTTGTGCTTAGAGTCAGAGATGAACATTTAGGTTTTTTCTAGGAACCGAAACCAGTTCCAAACCGATTTTTTCTTGGCAAACTTAGCAACCCTCTTCACCTCCATTAACCACCACATTCATTTAATTGGGAACTCCAACATTTACAGCCTCCTCCTCCCCCATGTCGACATTATCCGTAACCTGTAACTGCGCCAACTGCATTTGGAAGTTTTCAAAAACCTGTTGAATCCGACCCAATCCATTATGTATTCCAACCAACACTTCAATGATTTCCAAATGTAGAATCATAACCTCTAAATCTACTTGTGCATAAATCTGTACACCACCAACTGGATTGATGTCCATATTAGGAATCAGTTACCTGGCAAACGGGTCGGGCCGGGTCAGGTTGGCTCATGGGTCAAAACGGGTTTGGGTCAAAACGGGTTTGGGTCAAAACGAGTCAATTAAAAAAGGGTTGTTTTGGTTTAGGTCGGAACGGGTCCGGGTTGAAATGGGTCCGGGTCAGAACGGGTTTCGGGTCGGGTCGGGTTAGGTCGGTTTGAAAAAAATATTTTCTTATGAAAAAGAAAGATTGTTAGGGGTCAGACCTGGCCTTAAAGATAACTTAAATAAATCAACGATAACAAAAGAACAAGTAATTTGTACAGATCATTGTTATTATTATTGCTTAAAAAAATCGATAACGTACATCAAACTAGTATGAACAACCTGTACAATCATAACCACAAACATATTATATATTTTAATAATTTATAAATAAAAGCTAATAAAATAAAATGTTTCGATCAGTATAGTACATGTACATATAGTACTTTTTTTAACTTTTGTTTCTCTATCTACTTAATCATCCTTCAAACTCTCTCTCACACACTCAACCATCCTTCAAACTCTCTCTCTCTCACACATAAGAAAAAATGGTAGTAAAAAACTAAAAAAAAACAAGATGTTGATTTTGTTGATGCTTTGTTCAATAAAATTGTGGAATCCATAAGTCTTTGGTGCAATAGGCTTTGGGTCACTCCACTTTCATAATCAAAGGCGGTAGAAGAAGGCGGTGGTTGACGGTGGTAAACGTAGGCGGTTGACGACAGTGGTGGACGACGGAGACGGTCATGACAATTGAAGAAGGCTACAGTACAAGATTACTCTGGGTCTCATACTGACGGTGGTGGACGACGGCGACGGTCATGACAATTGACGACGGTGGTGGACGACGAAGATGGTCATGATGATTGAAGAAGGCTACTATTTCATAATGAAGAACACCTGTCTCACCCATTCAGACCCGTCCGACATCTCTCACCCATTTTGACCCGTCTGGTAACCTGCTCTGACCCATTCTGACCCGTGCTTCCTTGTTGAGAATTTGTTAGATATCCAGCTTGACCCATTCTCTGCATTTGACATACCCAAAGAAACCCAAAAGATAATGAAATTGACCCAAATCGACCCATTATAGGTAGCACGGGTTGTGATTTCACGTTATCATCTCCCTCAACAAACGGGTATAATTGAAGACATCTCGGTATAATTTCACGGTTTAATGAAATTGACCCAAATCAACATATAGTTAAGGTTTTTAGTAGTTAGTACTGGGTATAATTGAAGACATCTCGGTCAGTATCATTCGTTCATTCATCAGTATCTTGCGGATTCAATCGGAGGAGTAGCCTTATTAAGTAGTCTAAGCTAGTTCTGGTACTTCACATATAGTTTATGGTTTTTACTAGGGAAGCTCGGTCGGTATAACTGAAGACATTCATTCTGTATCTTGCGGATTAAATCAGAGGAATAGCCTTGGTTTTTAGTTCATAATATAGTTATGTTTTTACTACGGAAGCTCGGTCGGTATAACTTTCGTTCATTCATTCAGTAGCTTGCGGATTAAATCGGAGGAGTAGCCTTAGTTTCTAGTTCATAGTATAGTTAGGATTTTTAGTACGGAAAACTAGGTCGGTATATTGAACACGTTCACTATGTAAATCTCATCGTCCTCATTGTTCACGACCTCATCCTCATCGACCACTGGTTACACTGCAGCAAACGGATTAAAAAAACTCATCCTCATCCACCACTAGTTCCACTGCAGCAAATGGATTGAACTACTCATCCTCAAAACCAGGTACCGCAAAAGGGGCAGGAGCACCGGGTATGATTTGATCAGTCACTAGGTCATGTCCGTTTGGCGGCACTAACAACCTATGCAAGTTCTGCTTAAGAAAACCATCCATAGGAATGTTGAATGGATCTTCCACAAATGAATATCCACTTAAACCACTCGAATTCCCTTCAGAAACATCTCCAGATCCACTAAAACCACTCAAATTCCTTTCAGTAACCTCAGATGTCGAACCTCTGCCAGGTTGAGGTTGGGGTTGGAAACCAAGCATATCAATGCCTAATGGATCCTGCACAAATCCATATCCATTAAAACCACTCGAATTCCCTTCAGAAACAGCTCCAGATCCACTAAAACCACTCCAATTTGTAGCGCCCTGCTTTTTTCGTACTTTCCTTAATTAGAAAGTTTGTTCGTATTTCTATTTTTGGAAATCTTGTATTCCTTGTAATCGTATCTTCGTTGTATCGTTGTAAAATCCGAGACTTGGATCATAAATAAAAATTGTTATTTCTTACAATTCATGTTTTACATAATCATACATGTTTATACGTTTGAATTCATTACACATACGATACTTTGTTCGTAACTCTTGAAAACATGCGATAAACTTGCAAATATGTGACATACGTGAATTATACATCATTTGAGTGTATACGATACTTATTCTCGATTCATATACTGAACCATACTTGTTTGTACTTAATCTTATGTTATATTTACATGATACACCCTCATAATATGCCATTCATGCTTAAAATACATTAAAAGTTGGCTTAAACAAACATGAGGGACCTAGATTGCTAAAAACAAACTTCAAACTCGGACACAAGGCCCGTCGCGCTGCGCGATGGGTGAGTCTTCTTTCGCTCGCGGCACGCGATAACACCAATCCGGCATATTGTTGTTTGAGCTGCATCCATTGGTCAATTTTGGTTTTGTTAAGTGTGTATTCTCCATTTAATGTCACCTAAACTAACCCTAATCACCTCCTATAAAACCCAACTCATTTCCACACTTCTCCCACTTTACAAACACTTCATTTTCACTCTCAGATCACTTCAAATCAGTAGCAAACTCAGATTCGAGGCAGAAACATTCAAGTGCAAAAAGTGAGTCAAAACTCACCTTTCTTCCATCCTTTTTCACTTCTTCTTGCTTCTTAACACTTGGAACACCTCTACGAGTATTTCCATAGGTTTTCCATGGAAAACCAAAGATGGAACATCACCACATTGAGGTTAAAAGTGCAAGAACTTTCTGTTTTGAACAAAAACTTTATTAAACATTCTTAAATTCATGTTCTACTCATACAAACCTATGTCCTTATGACACTAATCATATGATTAGTGTGCTTAAAAACAAGGTTGTTACATACAAATCGGAGGTGTTTAATCCCTCCAAACTTTCTGTTTTTAAAAGGGTTTTGACCCACAAGTGTTGAACAAGACTTGAGCTTGTGTATGTGTGATTACTTGGAAAGCTTGGGCTATCCTACTTACAATCCACACCTCACTTGATGATTTCCTCTTAGTTAATATGTATGATTCATTTCCATAATTATTCATTCATGACCATCCTTGTTGTTTTTAACAACTTGTGCAATGGTGACTCTAAGAAAGAGGTTTTAAAAGGAAGGTTACCCTCCTACCTCTATGCATGACTTATATGATAATCCTTGATATTCTTGTTGGACTTAAATTATAAAATATATAAAATACATATAATACATATAAAAACTTAACCCTTGATGATAATCAAATGGTTATTCGTCAAGGTACTAAGTTACATCATCTAGGTACTTAGTTTCTCGTTACGATTCTAATGGGTACTTTAACCCATGAAAACATTCTAACCCCTATGGGTTTCATAGTGTCAAAAACGAGTATTAAGTGCTAGATGATTATTTTCTCGTATACTTACTTTCTATATACTTTAAATTCCAAATTCCTAATCCTCCGTTATCGTCCAAATACTCATACACATGCGTTTCCTCGTGTAGAAGGACTTGGTGTTCCATCCTCAAACAACTAACAACTCGTCACGGAATAACAAGTGGAAGCTTGCAAAACCGTGAGTACACTTGACCCATTTTCATTTTAACACTTTTTGGGTGCAATATGTTAACCTTATCAAAATCACAACACTTAATACTTTATGCAAATACGCGAAACAATCCAAATACATGAATACTTAATTTGTTATACTTGATGCATATTCTTGGGTGATTCTTATGTGATACTATAGTCATTAGCTTCGTACGAGCCTCCATTTAACATGTATAACGCTATAGAATTAACGCACCACCCGTGAACGAGAGGTCATGTTAAATTTCATTCTTTTTGCGTAAACAGAGGGTTGACTAGAAATATTGCATGCCATGATATGTTGATCTTGAATAACTTAGGTTGCCATGTGGATTCGTTTTAAACTTTTTATACTTATACTTATTTACTTAAACTTGTGTACTCGCCAATGCATTTTTGTGTTGAACTATACTTTGTTAACATGTTGCAGGTTGATGAGGTTGATTATGACGAAATCTAGTAGGGACGACACTAGAAACGCACTTGAATTTACTAGATTAGTTACTTTAATTATTGAACTTGTTGTATTGTCTTTTTGTTGTAATTTGACAATGTTGTTATGATATGAAATCGGTTTTGAATTAATTATTGTCGCCAATAGCGTTATCTGTGATGAGCAATCTTTTTCGTCTCACTCCGACGATTCCGCCATCGGTTGGGGTGTGGCACAATTCCCTTCAGAAACATCAGATGCCGAACCTCTGTCAGGTTGACTTTCGGGTTGGGGTTGGGGTTGGGGTGGGGGTGGGGTTGGAAACCATGCATATCAATGCTTAATGGATCCTCCACATATTCATAGCCACTCGAACTCCCTTCAGAAACATCAAATTCCGAGTGTTGAGGGAGATGAGGACGAGGGGATTAATGTGGAAGGGGTTGCTTGGGATGATCCATTTGAGGTCGTGAACAATGAGGACCATGGGATTAATATGGAAGGGGCCGATCATTGGAACCCGTTTGCTGAGGGAGATGAGGACGATGGGATTAATGTGGAAGGGGCCGGTAATTGGAACCCGTTTGCTGAGGGAGATGATAACGTGATTCCTAATATGGACATCAATCCGGCTGGTGGTGTACAGATTTATGCACAAGTAGATTTAGAGGTTATGATTCTACATTTGGAAATCAATGAAGTGTTGGTTGGAATACATAATGGATTGGGTCGGATTCAACAGGCTTTTGAAAACTTCCAAATGCGGTTGGCGTAGTTATAGGTTGTGGATAATGTCGACATGGGGGAGGAGGATGAGGAGGCTGTAAATGTTGGAGTTCCCAATTAAATGAATGTGGTGGTTAATGGAGGTGAAGAGGGTTGCTAATTTGGCATGGCAATTGGATATATTTGGTAGCTGGTAGCTGTAGCTTTTTAGATATATTTGGTGTTTGGCAAAGTAACTGGAGCTTTTAATAAAATGTATAAAATGACCAAAATGGACATAACTAAAAATTTAAAAAATTTGTGCATTAAAAAGTTCATTATCTTTTAGAGGTTAAAATAGTATTTTTTTTTTCCCCCTAAAAGCTTGTAGCTCCTTCTAAACGCTACTGGTAGGAGCGTTCAACCAAAAGCTTCAAGCTCCTAACCTAAAAGCTTCAAGCTCCTTCAACCAAACAAGGTTTTTTATTGAGTAGGAGCTTTTTCTTAAAAGCTAGAAGTTCCTAAAAGCTCGATGCCAAACATACCCATAGTGTTTAGAATTAGACCGCCAACTGTTGGGCTGAAATTATGGATTGGGCTGTCACATCGTTATATGTAGACATATGCCATAAGACCTATAACTTTATATACAAGCTTGCAGTTTGCAGCCCATTATGATGAATACGGATAAACCGGTTGTGCTTAGAGTCAGAGATGAACATTTAGGTTTTTTCTAGGAATCGAAACCAGTTCCAAACCGGTTTTTTTCTTGGGAATATCAGTTTCGGTTTGGTTCCGCTCCGGTTTGGCCGGTTTTTAAGACTGGTTTCGGTTCCAAACTGGTTCTTGTGCGTACTTTTTTAACCGTTTTTACGACAAAAAGTTAAAAAGAAAACATAATATACAATTTTTTTACAGTTTTTGAACTATCTATACTATATAATAAAAGAAAACACTTTGGAGACACATGTCGCTTTATGAGGTGTTCTCAATTAAAATTTGTTGAAGAGATTTTGATGATAAAGATAAGTAATGACCATATATTAATTATTAAAATTAAAATATTTTGATGATAAGAATAAGGATAACTGATAACCATATATTTATTAATAAAATTAAAAACTATATATTAACGTTTTTATTATTTATAAAGATAAAGATAGTTTTAATTGTTTATATAAAAGTTTATAATCTTTATCTTTATTTACTATCTAATAACCGACGGGTAATGAAGTTGATGACGAACCAGGCTCAATTAGGAATTATTTCCAAATTCCAAATAATCACAAGTAGTTCAAAAGGAGCAAAAAAATCTTTGTTGTTAATTTTTATGCTACTACTGTACTAACCTAGAGATGGGATCAAATACAAACCTCAATATGTGTAAGAACTATAAGAACCAACCACTATTAGACATGTGTCCTTCATTAAAAAAACTTGACAAGGGTATTTTAGACTTTATCACTCTATTTTTTTAATTTAATTAATTCCAAATTTTAATTATCCCCTATATTCATGCACTATTTCAAATCAAAATTTGAAAATTTCCAACAACAGGCACTTTGTAAATCAGCACAATCTTCACAAATCGCAACAACAGGCACTTTGTTAATCAACACTTTGTTAATCAGCACTTTGTTAATCAGCACAATCTCCGCCAACAACAGGCATTTTGTTAATCAGCACTTTGTTAATCAGCACAATCTCCGCCAACAACAGGCACTTTGTTAATCAGCACCATGTCCACCAACAACAGGCATTTTGTTAATCAGCACTTTGTTAATCAGCACAATCTCCGCCAACAACAGGCACTTTGTTAATCAGCACTTTCTTTACAAAATATAACTTATTGTTAGAAGAGAAATCAATAAATAACACTAAAGTTGACCAAATAAATCCGTATGTGTTCAAAAACAAAAAAACAAAAACTTACCTATCTTTGATTTATGATCTACTCATCTTTCTTTGTATCCCTCTGAACCGTTTCCTACATTTTTTAATATAGGAATATCACATATTTTAGTACTTTCAAAAGGAATGTTAATTGTATAATAATACAAGCCGTTATCACCTTTTGTAAACCTCAACATTGTTTTTGCTTTCATGCTTTTTTTAAATGGCACTTTAATTGTATCAATCTTGTATCCCTTTCCTTTGTTGAAGCGTGGTGCTTTAAGACCTGCATGAAGACAAGTCAAACCATAGGAAACAGTTTTATTTTTTAACATTTTAAAATATAGTGTCGATTTCAATGTGTATACCTTTAGGGGACTTTGATAAAACCTTGAACACCTCAACTTTGTCATCCTTTTTATGTTTGGTTCTCGGTGAGACTGAAAATGAAATTTAATCAACAAAAAAGGTAAATACCATAATCAAAATAACCATATAAATACAATGATAGCACACCTCTTCTAGTCGTTATAACATTTCTTTCTTGACTCCCGTTTCTCTTTTTTGTTGAGTCCAATGCAAAAGCATCAATAATATCATCCATTTTTGGTTCAACTGGCTTCTATGTTCAGCACCTGTTATCCGCGACACAATAAATCGAAGTCAGCACTACACCATTCAAACATGATTCCTACACTATTTTATTCAAAATAACCCCAATACAATAAACTAAAGTTAGCACACATTATTGAAGTCAGCACTACATTATTATTTTTCCCGGAATACCCGCAGTACAGGATATATATAGCACATGTAAATCATTGCCAAAAGTGACTTCAATACAGTACAACTTTTCGTTTGAAACTTTGTTGTAAAAGGGAACTTTACATTTTTTTGGTACTTCAATAAACTGAATTCAATACAATAAATTGAATTTTGCATTGTTATTCGTCTATGCTTAGGTTCAAACAAACATATACTATTTTTTTTTTCAAACATGAAGGGACAATGTCGAATTTGTATAAAGTATCAAGTGCTCAATTTGATCAAGCTTGATTAGGGATGAGCAAAATGGACCCGGTACCGGTACCGGTACCGAATTTACCGAACCGGGTACCTTTTCGGTACCGATTCGGTACCGACTTTTGACATTTTCGGTACCGAACCGGTACCGGTCCGGTTCGGTACCGGTCCGGTACGGTACCGGTTCGGTACCGGTATTTTGTGGTTTTTACCCTCAAATACCGGTACCAAACCGTACCGAACCGGGTATATTCGGTACCGGTACCGGTACCCACTTTTGAGCATTTTCGGTACCGGTTCTTTCGGTACCGGTACCGAACAGTACCGAGCTCATCCCTAAGCTTGATACTTTATACACATATCCTATGTTCAAACAAACAGGTCTCTCAAATATGATTTGATCAAGCTTGATACTTTGTTTAAAGAAAAGTGATGCATTTGATAGTTTATACACATATCCTATGTTCAAACAAACAGGTCTCTCAAACATGATTCATATACTTTTTTTTTCAAGATAACCCCAATTCAACTGAACTTAGCCCACAATAAACTGACTTCAATAAACGTAAGCATAGCACAACACCCTGCCGAACCCACCCGTCAACGCCGCCGTACACATCTCTGGCAGCAACCCCGCCGTGAACAGATCCGGCTACAACAGTCAGCAACCCCGCCGTACACATCTCCGGCAGCACCCGTCAAAACCCGCCGTGAACATCTCCCTCAACAACTTGCAGCACCCTTCAACTTCGCCCCCCAAAAAAACCCTAAAAATTAGAAAAAAGAAGATGAACAGTTGGAGATAAATGCTTACCAGATTCAAACTTTTCTGAATCTTATGGTTCTTCACAAATCGCACCTATTTGTTGTCGATCAGCACACTCTTCGTAACCTAGATCTTTCTTGGTCGATCAGCACAATGTTGAGAGTGTTTTGATTGAATAAAGTGTGTTTGATAGAAGTTGATTTATTTTTAAATTTAATTAGCACATATATCGATGGAGGAAGTAGGAAGGGGGAGTTGTACTTCTAGTTGGATACGGTTACAACGTAAAAAGGGGGAACAATCTGATAGTTCGGAGATTTGGTGGGGTCCACAAATAGCACATTTACTTTATTACCCCTGGTTGTATAATAATCTCTATTAATTAAAAGGTTTTTAATTGTAATCAACACCAACCATTGATCTAGAATTCGGATGGTTCAGATCTGTTCTTATGGTTCTCACAGTATGTGCTGTTTGTACAGGATCTCAACCCTACTAACCTAATCAAATATGAAAGTAAAACTATAACATCATACATGAAAATTAAAAAAAAAATTAACATTTTTTTCTTTTAACGTTTTCTTTTACTTTTTCCGCTTATTAATAACTATTTAATTTAAAATTTCATCGATTTAACCATGCGTAATACTTAAGTTTCTTATCTATTAATAAATATATAAAAAATAAAGTAAAATGTTAACTTGTGTAATACACACGTTTCTAACCTAATATAATAAATTAATAAAAAACAAAGTAAAATGTTATAATACATCAAAGTTCATTTTTTTCAAAAACATATCTTGACGACCATATGTGTTAAGCGATTATATTATATTTAGTCAAAACCTGGTTCGGTTCGGTTTTTGGCGTGGATAATGGGAACCGGTCCCAAACCTACGGTTTGTATACCAAACCGAACGGTTTGTTTGGAATCGGTTTGTTTCGGGCCGGTTTGTTTAACCGGTTTCTTGTTCATCTGCAGTTGAGCTCCATTCCCGGTACAAATATCATTTGGTGCTCAAGTACAAATATCAATGGTACAAGCTTGCGGTTTGGAACCGGTTTTTTTTGTGTTCGGTTTCAAACCAGTTTGACTAAAGTCGGTTTGGTTCGTGTTGAGGAATGATGAGGAGAGTCCGCTCTCGGGTAGGATATAAAACCAAATCGGTTTCAGGGTACCGGTTCGGGTTGGGTTGACCAGTTTTGGTCCCCAAACCGGTTTTTCTCCTCTACTTTGCCATCATATAGTTGAGATATACATTTCTACAGCAATCGTAAGTCCTGTAAACCAAACCGAATCCGGTCGATATCAAACTGATACCAAACCTGTCTAGTTCAGTTCTCGTATTTTCATACTTTCTGTTCTCGTTCAGCCCCATTTTGTACCGTTGTACAACCCTAACCTATGAAAACACGACAATTGACAGCTGCCCAATGTGACAATGAAACATGGTATTGACACCAGACATAGGTCCCCACAACGCTTAATCTCTACAATCACGAGTAACACATTCTAACAAATGAAACATATATCATTGACAACATGCGACAATAATCGAGTATACTAAGTTTATATCATCTTTACTTTCATACATTTGCTTCTCGTTCTAACACGACTATTACTTCGACAAAAAAAGATTAGAAACCGGGCGAGGAAGGAGAAAGCTTGTGCATTGATGCATACAAGAACTTTCCGATGAATAACTTACATAACACAAAAATATTAAGCCTAAAGAAAATGTGTTGATGGGAAGATTTTAAGGTAATGTCCAATACGTCTTTGTGGCAACCAAGATTCGGTCTCTTCCTTGAGATTCCGGTTCCTTATCATGTATGGTAGATTTCCATCTTAACGAGCTAGAAATTCGGTCTATTTTTGCTATAAATTCTGGGGAGTCACGTACCACAACGGTTCCTTCAGGTCGTAGTAATCGATCCATTTCCACCAAGACGTCCACGATATTACATCTGCAAAAAAACAAGAAACATTACTTACATATATTAATTTATAACGTTGGGATGAATAGTGTTTTTTTGTCTTTTTCTGGGTTTTTTTTTCTTTTGTGTTCTTTTAAGTTTCAACCGGTATTGGTAACGAAACAGTACCGTCGCCGCATAACGCGGTATGTAACTATTTTGTCTTTTTCTGTTTTTTTTTGTGTTTTTTTTTAAGTTTCAACTGGTATTGTACACGTAACGAAACAAAACACCAACCAAACATCGGTACCGCCGTCACGTAGCGCGGGTGTAACGTGTTTTTATTTATGTTTCAACCGGTAATGTACAGGTCACGAAACGGTACCGCCGCCATAACGGTACCGCCGCCATGTAATGTGTGTGTAATTTGTTTT
Source organism: Helianthus tuberosus (assembly GCA_030545235.1). NCBI lineage: Eukaryota > Viridiplantae > Streptophyta > Magnoliopsida > Asterales > Asteraceae > Helianthus > Helianthus tuberosus. The sequence continues at coordinate 32,847,882 of CM060447.1, read as the reverse complement.
TTTTAAGCTTTACCCGGTATGGTACAGGTTACGAAACGAAGCGGACCGATACCAACTGAACGTTCGTACCGCGGGTGTAACCCACTAGTTTTCATTAACTTTTATATGTTAAGGTTTCCAACTTTATCATATGCTAATGTTCTAGAAGAACATATATTGTAGGGAACAACCGTAAATTACCTGTTTTTGCCGGTAACCGGGTCCTTAATGAGGGATTCAATTGCAACCACATGAATAAAGTCATAAGTTCGAGGGTAACTTGAGAACGGTTCACACCTGGAGACATCACGATAAAACGATATAAAGTTACGTAAAGATTAAACATGGATCCAATATTTAAAGATTAAAAAAACAAAAAACAATAAATTACCAATCATGATAAACACCAATAAGCCCACGATCATAAATGACGCCTAAAGTTGAAGGCTTGCGGTCCGCAACAACATTCATCACCCACAATGGATCGGATGATATCGCAGCAGCAAAACCACCAAAAAACGCATTCATATCCATCACATTTCGTACTGCGGGTGTCCCTAATTTCAAACTTAACGAATTTTTATAATACGTAACCCTTCTTTCCCAACGGCGTGTGTCGGCTTCAAACACATCGTTTCCGTTTTTAATCAGTGTGGCCCGTGCTGGAGCTTGTTTTAGTCTTTGTGGCCATTTTGAAATTGCACCAACAGCAATATCTCCATTGATTGCAGACGTCTGACTCACACATTTTTTCAGTTTCACATACCTGCCATCATTAACACATACGGTTCAAGTTCATATAAGCGAATAATAAAGGGGTTACGGGTCAAACAAACCAACAGGTCAAATGGGCCGCAAATCAACCAAAAGATTCAGAATATAACTGTAAAACTATTACTGTTGTTAACATGACTAACACATTGATTATTTGCAAAACATATTTTATAAAATGACATAAACTTGTTTGTGGGTCGATATGATCCATTCTAGAAAGTGAGTTTTTTTTTCCCAAATACCCATACCTGTACCTGTACCCATACCGACTTTAGGTATTTGGTACCCAGTTTTATTGATTTCGGTATTCGGTACCCAGTTTTATTGATTTCGGTATTCAGTACTTTCGGTATCGGTATCGGTATCGAGACGGGTAAAAAGGGTATTGGTACTGAATTTTATATAGAACTTTAAAAGTTTTTTTTATATGATGTTTTATTTCGTATTATGGCATTTATGGTACTCGTACGATTTTATCTATTTGGTACCCGTATCGTGTTGGTACTCGTACCAATTTTACCTATTTGGTACTCGTATTGTATTACTCATGCCGATTTTACCTTTTTAGTACATGTACGAGTGCTCAAAAAATAAAAAATTAAAACAAAGTGGTACCAAAGCGGGTACCATACCGAAATAGCTGTACCAATACCCGTACCGTACCAATATATTCAATACAGTATTTGGTACCGAGTTTTGTTCAAATATGGTATCGGTATTTTCGGTACCGGTACGAGTACGGGTACTGTACCAATCTCATCCCTACTAGAAAGTGACGGGTTTCATCCCAGACCTGTTTAACGAGTTACTTGCAATCAACATTCTCGAAGGACAAAGATTTTAAATTACTAACCAAGCAGAACTAGGGTCATCAGTCTCATCGCACAATTCAAGCCCAAGTTCATTTTGGGTCTGTAAACATAATTCACCAACGGGCTTTTTCCAAATAACAGTGTTGCCATCGACAACGATTAACTCATAGCACAATGCTCTAGCCACTGCTTGCAGATCGGCCCATTCTTTATCTTGTTTGGCCCACTGTACTGGAGGGCCCGAGATTACCAAATACCCCCCGGGTCGAAGTAATCGATCAACTTCCATAAAATACGTTGCATCTGCAGATTTAATAATCCTCTTGTCAGAAAAATAAAGTGAGATATTTGTTATATATTTATATTATAAGTATTAAGTTGAAGTACACTTACTATACGCGGTGAACGGGATTAAACAACGGGAGCAGTGAATCAAGTCGAACGATGATGCGGGAAACGGAAGTCGGCGAGTACCAAGCATTAAAACTAAAGCGGGTATTCCTCTTTCTAAAGCGAATTGTATTTGTGATTTATGTGAATCTCGTGGAGCAAAAGATAGGGTTAAAATGTTATCTTCTAGTAGGTGACCGCCAAAACTAGCAACCTGAAAAATAATATTAACAAAACAAAAAAAAAACTTATGAGTCTAATTGAATGAGGTAATAAAACGGATCAATACATTCTATTATCATGTTCGGTTCGCTTGTAGCCTGTAGGAATGGAATGAGTTTTCATATAATATTTGAGTAAAATGCCAAAATCGTACATGAGGTTTGGTTATATTTGCTTGTTCCATCCAAAATGACTTTTTTGTGCATTTGAGCCCTTCAGGTTTGCGCTTTATTGCCATTTCCATCCAAATCACCAACGTAGTTTATTTTTTCTGTTAAGGTGAAAGGCATTTTTTGTCCTTTTGGATGGGACAAGCAAATATGAAACCTCAGGAACGATTTTGGAATATCATATTCTATCAGGAATGATCCATTGATTCCATCATACCAAATGCTACTTAATAGTTTCAACAAGGAAGAAAAGAAATAATATTACAACTCTTACCCCACAACCCATATCAAGAGCGGTCCTGAGGGCCCCACCAGAAATAGGAATATATTGTTTAAGTTTGGCAATGTATTGTGTAGCGCCGTCTGGAAACATAGTGCCACCCCCGGGAAAGATGAAATATGGACCGTCTTTTTTCATCCATCCTTGATGACCTTTCCTGTCGGCTAATTTATTATACGGCATGTTTTCGTGCCATATCTGTACACAAACAAAAAGAACGTTTATATTATAAAGTTGATACAACTTTACAAAATATAAAAACTATTGTGAGAATCTAAAGCTATCATCTGAGAGTGAAACAAATGACGCATAGTATCGATCACACCAGAAGCTATCAATAAAAATATACAAAAATAATGTAGTTTACAAGATAAATCTTCAAAAAAAAAAAAAATGTGTGGCATCTTATAACAAATGCACCTAGCTACTTAAACAACAATATAACAAATTCATCCTGTCAAATCTGCTAACTTTTAAGTTCAAATCTAGAACACTACAAACTTCAAATTACAATGCTATAGCAATCAAAATTAAGTGATTAACATCGAATGAGCATCAACTAAAGATTTCGTAAGGCAAGACAAAGCTAAAAAAAGATCAGACCATCATAAACTTGAAACTCCAAGCACGAATGAAGTTAAACAATATGCCTATCATTCCGCATTTGGAGCATATCAATATGATAGGCATTAAGATCATCATACTCCACACACATATATATAGCAATTAAAATCTTAACATGATGGATATTCAAAGAAGCTATCAGAAGCTGCGGCATCTTATAATAAACATACATACAACAATATAACAAACGTATCCTAATAAATCTTCAAACTCTCAAGTCCAAATCTAGAACACTACAAACTTCAATCACAATCAAGATCAAACAAGCATCAATTCAACATTCAGAAAAGCAACTCACTTTATGCAAACTCTCAGGCCACTGAATCGGAACATAATACCCTTAGGTGAAGGAATCAGACACAACGGCGTCTTATCGACCAGCGCTCAATATCTCTCCCTATAATAATTCATCTCCCTACTACACTAGAAAGTAACTAGCACCGACATCTAGGGAAAACGGCAAACGAAGGGTAGTACAAGCCATGCCACCAAAACAAAGCTAAAAAAGGATCATACCACCATAAGTTTAGAACTCGGAGCACGAATAAAGTTAAACGATACGCTAAAGCTCAACCAAATGCTATCATTCAACATATAAAGCATCCAACCATGTTAGCCATGAAGATAATCAAACTCCACACACATATAGATACAGCAAACCAAAACCCGAACATCAATGAACGACCCGATCGACCCTAATGCAAAGACCCCAAATCTCTACATAACAAATCCTCAAAAAAGATGTGTACCATCTTATAACAACAATATAACAAACTCATCCTATCAAATCTACCAACTCTAAGGTTCAAATCTAGAACACTACAGTAAACAAACAACTAAACACAATCAACTATCAAGATCAAACAACAACCATCAATCCAAGATTCAATAAAGCAACTCACTTTATGCAAAAAAACAACTAAACACAATCAAGATCAAACAACCACCAATCCAAGATTCAAAAAGCAACTCACTTTATGCAAACTCTCAGGCCACTGAATAGGAACATGATACCCTTTAGGCGGAGGAACCAAACATAAGGGAGTCTCATCAACAGCCGGACAATGTCTCTCCCTATAATAATTCATCTCCCTACTGAGCTGACTGTTCCGGGTCGGATCTTCACAGGGCATGTAATCGACAGCATCCCCAGAACAGGATTCGATTGTGGGGTGTTTTCCGGCTTCAATAAGTGCAACAAGAGCGTGGCGCTGCTTGGGGTCAGCCGCGTTGGAGCGGATCAAAGCTTGGGTGCCTGAAGCGGCTAAAGAGTCGCCCAGAGGGGTGAAGATTAAGAGGAAGAAGAGGAGGACGATGGCGAAGAAGATCATGGAGATGAAGTCGAGAAGCTGCCATTTTCTTGTGGGGTTTCGTTGTTTGGGGGAAGTTAGATTGATGTGCCCCATTGTTGGGTTGTGAATTGGAGATTTGGGGGTGTAGAGAGAGAATCAAGATCTGATTTGATGATAAATATACAAGTAGATTTAGTAGTGTGAAAGAGGGGGTAGAGAGAGAGGAAGGAGAAGCAAATGTCGATATCTTTGTTTTATAGATAAAGAAAGAGAGATGGTAATGACACGGTGCCTAACCAACAAACATGTTTTAATGTTTTATTATGATGAAACGACCCAACCTAAAAAAGGTTAAAGAAAGTGATCCCAAGTGTTCACACGATCTAAGACTATTAGTTCTTGATTAACGCCCCATGCCACATCTGGTTAGGGCGTTAAACAATAGACACCGTGTCTGCTGGTTATTGAGGTGCGATAATGAAGCCACCGTCCCTGTGTTAACAACGTTGTTGAGAATGGTTGTGGACTTGTGGGGCTCACATGGTCTTTAACCCTATTTGTTTAAGTTTTAGTTATTCTGCCACAACTAGTTATTGTGGTTTAGTTAATGACCCTTTGTCTATGTGACGCTAAGGTGGCAACACTTTTTGCTAGTTATTGAGTGGGATTGTTATTCCACAATACATAATCGATTGGTTGAACAAGTTTTGCATTCATACAATTAGGTTTACAATTAGAAAACCACGGTTTAAGCGTTCGACATGATGGTTTTGTACTTGGAATCATTCATGTAAATCGAACTAGTGGTTTAACATTTGTTTTTATTTATTTTGTTGTTGGTAAACATATGGTTGGTTATTTATTGTATATACACAATATATACAATTTCCTATACATACATTTCTCAAATGGAGGAATAGTGTCAGGCAGCTGTCTGGCACTCCCCCATTGGACCAACCAGTTTATTCTATTATATTCATTTTAAATTACGCTTTTGCCCCTGTTTAAAATTTCCGTTTTGCCCTCAGATCAAAATAAAATTACGCTTTCGTCCCACCTCAAAATTACGATTTTGCCCTTAATTAAAAATTACGATTTTGCCTGGCACTCCCCTATTGGATCAACCAGTTTATTATTTTATATCCATTTTAAAATTACATTTTTGCCCCTCTTTAAAATTACGGTTATGCCCCCAGCTCAAAATAAAATTACGCTTTTGTCCCCAGCTTAAAATTACGATTTTCCCCCCGATTCAAAATAAAATTTTGGTTTTGCCCTCAGCTCAGAATTACCTTTTCGCCCCCAGTTCAAAATAAAATTTTGTTTTTGCCCCCAGCTAAAAATTACGGTTTTGCCCTCTGTTCAAAAATGTGTTTTTTCCCCGTTTAAAAAATTATGATTTCGCCATCAGTTTAAAATTACGTTTTTTCCCCAATTCAAAATAAAATTATGCTTTCGCCCCCAACTCAAAATTACAATTCTGTCATCGGTTCAAAATAAAATTGTGATTTTGCCTCCAGCTTAAAATTACGATTGTGCCCTTAGTTCAAATTTATATTACGCTGTTACCCCAAGTTCAAAATTACGAAATTGCCCCTGGTTCAAATTTACAATTTTGCCCCTTGTTCAAATTTACAGTATTACCATCACTTTAGCTTTTGGCAAATTACGATCTTACTCAATAAAAAAAATACAACTTTCCTTCCGTTAAAAGTTACAATATTGCCATTGTTTTAGTTTTTTTTTTTTTATCAAAACTATAAAAGTGTTTTGTTTTAATTGGTTGACTCGATTTAATTGTTTTTCGTGTCAATGAGCTGCCTAACACTCGCTTGTTATTCGGCCATCGCTCCGCAACACGCACGGGGTATTAACTAGTTAATAACATGCTGAAAAAACTGTGTTCTTTTACCTTCTATATTGACCATGAACTTTTAATCTTCCTAAGTCAATCACAGAGATAGGGACACTTGTTCCTTTAACAGTCTATCAAATTTCATTTAAAGGTGTCTAACTTGTATTCCTATCTTCCAGTTACATTTCGTTCTAAATTTTGCGAGTTAACACGACGCAACGTGCATGTGTGGTTCAATGATTTTACGTTTCGTTTTACGCTTCGTTCTAAATTTTGCGAGTTAACACGATGCAACGTGCGTGTATGGTTTAACGTTTTTACGTCGTCTATTTTTTCCCGTTTGATAGGTGTGTCGCAACGGGCGAGTCCTAGACCGACTTAGTTATTATTTTATATGTTTTCCCTTTTAGTCTTTTTTTTTTTTTTTTTTTTTTGCATTAACATGCCGCAACTTCAGTGTTGATGGTCGCTGGCGGCGATGTCGCATTGGTGCTATTTAGCATGGTTTTAGACCCCCGCCACAACGTGGGGATTAATACTAGTTTGGAGTAAAATGCATAAAACGTCCTTTATGTTTTCTCAAACTTGCAGGTTCCAGCCTTTATGTTTAAAACTTGCAGGTTCCAGCCTTTATGTTTAAAACTTGCTAAAACATCCTTTAAGTTTACTTTTGTTGCTGGTTCAATCCTTTATGACTAACCAAGTTAATTTCATCAGTTAAATTCCCTCACATTCATAACATATATTCATAACATATGAGGGTATATCTGTCATTTTGGTTGATATTCTTATAAAACTCTCTTGATGTATTCTAGCTGTAAGCTTCACCAATCCACAAAAATCCCATACGTGTTCCCCTTCCTTTTCTTTCACATGGCACACACATCTCTATACACACAACCATTCAAGATTAGAAGAGAGAGAAAGTTCAATAGAGATAGAGGGAGAGGCATCTTAGAGAGAGAGAAACCAGGTGGAGTGAGAGGATGAGGAGGATAGAGAGAGAAACTGACTGGTCTTTTTTCGGAACGAAGACGGATGACGAAGATGATCGGCGTCCCATACACGAACACGCTAATACATGATACACGAAATCTCATACACAAACACAACACGATAAGGTTTTGTGTCCAGTTTTCCATACACGAACACGAAATATTTTTTAACAAGTATACATGATAATTACCTGTTAATACATGTTTACGAATGTTTCAATAATTACATATCTAGGAGTGAAACAAAAGTTGCCAAAAGTTAACAGTAGGCTTAAATAATGCATAAACGCATAATCCTAACAAGTTTGAAACAAAATCCATAAATGACAAATCACAAAAGGTTTAAATAATTCATAACATCCATTCAAAATAATGTAAAGTTCACATGGGTCTTTCTTTTCAAATCTTCAATTCAAAGTTCACTTGGGTCTTTCTTCTCGACGACCGGTGGTTGGGGTGGTGTCATTGGTAGTGGGGCTGGAGAAGGGGAAGAATTAGGGTTTTTTTAATACGTCAATTGGAATTGGAACGGGAAGGATTAGGGAAACGGGAAAGAGAAGTGATAAGATCAGGTTTTCAAATCACATGGTCCCACCAAATTATATTTTTTATTGTTTTAGAATTGTTAACATGTATTAACATGTAAATTTACCTGTTTAGACACGAAAATTAACATGTATTTTCGTGTCTACTTGTTTAGTACCTGTTAAGGCCGTACACGATACATGTTAACTTTGTGTATGTTCGTATCATGTATTCGTGTACGTGTCTAAAATTGCCAGCCCTAATTTTACGTGTGATTTTTGTTTTTTACTTTTTACACCCACCAACTTTTCAATGTCCATGAACCTACTTTTAACAGAAATTAAAGAAGTCCTTCCATCTGCAGCGCAGTGGTGGTGACATCCGGGTGAAGGCTCAGATCGGGATTCAACCCGGGTTCGAGTCCAACGGAGGGCGAGGGTTTACCCATTCCACGGGGTTCCCGCGCATCAGGGGTGTGCTACGCTTTCTAGCGGTGGTCGAGTAGTCGGCCTTTGGACATAGCTCCGAAAGGGTGGGTTTACACATGGAAAGCAGTTAGCCGTTAAAAAAAAAATTAAAGAAAACATGAACCAACTTTTAAAATTAAAAGAAATTAAAGAAAACAGACGAACTTTTAAAAGAAATTAAATAAAATTTTGATTTAATTTGTTAAACCCAACTAACCTAGCAAGGTTAATTTTTCAGCTTTTTTAAAACCTTGTACAGTTTAACAAGTTCGATTTTACCACTTTTCGAAACCATGATTTTTTAATTTTTGTTTGAACAACAATTCTAGATTTTCTAGGATAAATACACTATACATGTACTCTCTATGATTTAAACTCCGAACAATTTGAAACCGTAATTAACAGCTAAACTGGAAATTTTGTATAGAACCAAACTGCAAAAACCCTAATAACATAGTTATGTTGCTACGCTCATGCTTTAATTTTTAAGCATGAGACCTTAACGAATACTAGAGGTTCATTATTGGGTTCAAATCGACTGTTTTCTAAATCGGACCGTGTACCTGTTTAACATAGTGATTAAAACCAAAACTTTAACCACAACCAACCAATCACATGCCAGACCATTCTGTACTAGAAACCAGTTTTTTTTACACAAAAAGGCTGCTGTAAATCCTGTCCAAATTTATAAACATAAATCTTTGGAGTTTATATCTTCCTTGATGCCTTGAGATTATAATCATGCTTCATGAGATTTGCCCTTAGCAACATGGCCCTAACATCGCGATCAAACTCAACCCCCGTCTGCAAAACCCTTTGAAAAGTGGCTTTCCTTTGATCTGCATGTCGAGCATACAGGATCTTGTTGTGCGAGTCGATTCTTGCCTGCAAGAACACCGTTCAATAGATGACTTGTTGAACAAGGCATGATATAGTTGTAAACTTTAAATATAATACCTGAATTTGGTTGTCGGTAATTAAAGCTTCAAGTTCTTTTTGTATACCAGCTACAGTGGTTTTAAAAGCATTAGCCATCATGTTCAGATCCACCGATACGAACGGATCAGTATACTGAATCAGGGCTTTGTTACGGATTTCGGTATAAAGTGTCTCCACATGATCATGCAAGTGGATGTCAAGAAGCAGGTTTGCTTTAAGGTTCCCAAGGCGGTCTAAACACGAAGCATAATGACTGCAAAAACGCAGAAAAGTTCTATTAATACAAAAAAAGAGTAAAATGCCATTTTCGTCCCTGATGTTTGGCCAGTATTGCGACTTTCATCTAAATGTTTGTTTTTCCGCATCTGGATCCAAAAGGTTTGATATCTTGCCATATTCACCCGGTCCATTAACTCCATCCATTTTTCTCCGTTAAGTCAGGGGTATTTCCATCTTTTTTGTTAACTTAAAAGGCAATTCGGTCTTTCTCAGGGGTATTCGCTCTTTTTACATAAGTGAAAAAGACCGAATTGCCCTTTAAGTTAGCAAAAAAGACAGAAATACCCATGACTTAACAGAGAAAAACAGATGGAGTTAATGGGTCGGGTGAAGATGGCAAGATATCAAACCTTTTGGATCCAGATGGAGAAAAAAACAAACCTTTGGACGAAAGTCACAAAACTGGTCAAAACCCCAGGGACGAAAATGACATTTTACTCAAATAATAATAATAATAATCAGATAGCACAAACGCAAACATACCTTGAATAGAAATCATGAATAAGCTCCCTTACTTCAGGCACCAACTCTAAGAAGTTCCGGAAGTTAATATTGTCGATTACTTTTGCCTGCCGAGAGTTCAATAAGAATTACGCATCAGGTATATAATAACTTTTATTAAATAGTGAGACGATAGAGTAATAATAAAATATAAAAGTTAATATTGCCTTCAGCTCTGCACGGTCAAAACTTGCAAGAGCACAAAGGCCACCATACGTTGCAACATCTTGAGCTGCAATTACTTCCGAGTAGTTGTTTCCCAATTCCGGAGCTGTTTCCAAGAACTGTGTACACACCAACGAGATTAAGATTATTATATTACAAATGTGATTAAAAAAAGAAGAAAATAAGACCTTGCGGGCGGCAAGTTTGTATCTTTTAGCCTCAAGGTGAGCGAGTCCAGCAGCGCATTGTAGTTTTGCAATTGTGATGGGATCTAGGTCAGCTTTGTTTTGTTCGGCTTTGCTGACATAGCTTGTGACATGTGCAAACTGACCCATTTCGATGCTGACTAGAATTGCATTTAAACACATGTGTATGATGTGTGTTGCAGTTGTGCAATAATCACGGGTGCGTACGTAGTTCTTAAATGCATCCCCAAGTGCACCTTGAGCGTAGTAGAAGTCTCCAAAGTCATTATATCCCATTCTTATGCTCTCTTTAATCAAATTTGTCTGTAGCAATAGAAAGAAGTTAGCTAATAAATCATATTTGTAGGTATAACATATATCTCTCCAACTTAGAGAGGCACCCTCAAACAAGAAAGTATCCTAAAAAACCCTGTCATATATAATTATATATGTTTCTAGATTATTATACTTCCCTTTAAAACATGTACCTTCTTATAACTTTACTCACATTCCAGGGCCCAGGCTCCAAGTAAAATACATATCACAATCAACAGCATTCAACATTTAAATCCACAAATTTTGTTATGTATTACGGGGAATAATTTATTTTTATTTAATAATAGAGATATTCCATTATATGCAGAACTTGAGTTGCTCATCTATGATCAGGATCCTAGGAAAGAATATTCTTGCATAAATACCTTGGTTAAAAAGCTGTTTATAACCATACAAGATTTGAATTTCCTAATCATAAGTTTAAGCTGTTTGGAATACTGGGTTTGTAAGCGTTCATGTTTGTTCACATATTGTGGAAACGCGTTAACATACATTGTTCATGAATACCAAAAAAAAAAAAAAAAAAACTTGATGAATTGAAAAGAACTTTGAGATTTGTGCAAATGCCTAAGTTGTGCAGGCTGCTGCTCTGTAGGCTTACAGTAAAGGTCTCAGAGCATTACGGTGCAAGTTAACGATACCGTTACAGTAAAAAGAGGCAATGTAACCTTAAGATGCTACCACTGTTAATCTACCCTTCAACATTGAGCATTATTAATGTGTGTGGTGTATGCATTCATGTAATACCATAGTTGTTAATGGCGAATAGCGACAAATAGCTAGGGCTGGGCAAATTGCTCGCCGCTCGCCGCTCGCTCGCCACTCGCTCGGAAAATGCTCGCCCGTTTTGTCGCTCGATTATAAATGAGCCGCTCTGCTCGGTTCGGTTTGTAAACGAGCCAAGCATGAGCAAAGCTCCGCTCGGTTCGGCTCGGCTCGAATATTTTATATATATATATATATATAATATAATATATATATATAATTTATTTTGTGAGTATGATTCTAGGTATAAATATAAATATTAATTCTACTAAAAAGTAATAAGCCCAAATACCATCACAAATTCTACTAATAAGTAATAAGCCCAAATACTACTTAGCCCAATTAAAGTCAAATATAGAGAGTAAATACTAAACGAAACCCTAGTTTCATCTTTTTTATTTTTGCTCTTCACAACCGTAGCTGACGCTGAGCCGCTGAGGACGCCAACAGCCATCACAAAGGTTTAATATATCTTTGGCTTATTATGTATGTTGATCTTGAATGATAATTGACAATGGTGGCCTTTAAATTTGAAAATTTTGTATTAAATTATAATATGAATATTGAAACCAAGCGAAACTGAGCAAAACTGAGCCGCTCGGTTGCAAACCAAGCGAGTTCGAGCAACGATTATTGCTCGTTTCCTTAAATTCGAACCGAGCCGAGCCGCTCGGTTTCAATTCGAGCCGAGTTCGAGCAGAGGCTCGCTCGGTTCGGCTCGGCTCGTGAACAGCCCTACAAATAGCGATAAGGTACCTGTATGCTACATAGCGAATAACGATAAATAGCGATACACTAGAATTTTTTTTTATGTATATTATATCAAAATACCATGGTATCATAGTTATCGATAGCGAATAGCGACAAGGTACCTATATGCTACGTAGCGATAGCGCCCGCTATTTCGTGTATAGCGATAAGGTAGTTAAAAATTTAAGAAATAAAAAATAGCTATCTATAATTTTTTATATATATATCTAATGTTAATTTTATACCTTGTTATGTATAAATTTATAAACTTAAGGACCAAATGTAAAGTAGTGAAAATAAAGGGTGTTAAATGTACAAATATACAAACAAATTTTACACTTTTTTAAGTAAATTTTACAAGTTTTAGAGACTAAATGGAAACTTGTGAAAGACGGAGGGGTTAATTGTTAAAATACATAAAGTTATTTAAAACCCTAAAGCCTAAACACGCTGAAATAACCATCCACTATCTTCTTCCTGGTTTCCGGCAGAAAGCATCACCGGAGTGGTATTTTTTCGCCGGAATTCGCCGTCGGAGTCGCTATATACTTGATATGTGGTCGATATGCACCTCGTAGCGGCGATTGGCCGCCACGCTATTCGCTATAGCGTCCGCTATGGACGCTATCGATAACTATGCTTGGTATATATGCTATTTTACATGTATATTTAACAAAAACCTAAAATCCAGCTATTTTATAGCTATATTTAATTCCTATTTATCTTAAAAAAAAGTGACGCTATTCTCGCTATCCATCGCTACAACCATCATAACGACACTATACCTATACGCTACATAGCGCGCTATAGCGATCGCAACGATCGTTAATGACAACTACGCGTAATACACATCCAAAGGCATCAAGTAAAAAGTATTAAGCATTGATGTCATGATCCATTGAATTATCTTTTGCTTATATCTAGCTTCTTTTGGTTCACGCGTTTGGCAACGGCTTATATCCTGGTTTTATAAAGCCGTGTAACATTTTAAAAGATAAAAACCACCCGTTAAGTGCGGTAAAAAAACCAAACCAATTTGAGACTTCCTCTACGTTATGAAACCATTAAAGTTTAAACTATTCTACAACAAAAAATTGCTTATAAACTAAAAATGTCACACAACAGTTTCCAATTTTACTATACAAATGAACCAAAACCCTAGGATTCATTTAATGTGCTAACTGCTAAGCATACATATAACCATAGTAATTATCAATGAATCATGAAATTATAAACTAATAACAAACAATATCAATGAATCATGAAATTATAATTATAAACTAATAACAAACAATATATTACCCTATAAGCATTAAGCTCACTCTCCAGTTTCTCCTTCCTCTGGTCAGCCCTACGGACAACGGCACTCGTCCAACTCACATCCGAACCATAATCCGAACCTAATCTGCCATTAATCTTCTGAACAACTTCTCTAAACAACTGCGTGTTCTCTCCCTTCTTAATCTCGTCATAGGCCATCCGAAGCGCCTCTAACTTCATCGAAACGATGTCGCATTTGTCCGCAATGAAGATCAACCGTGAGATTTTTGTACGGCCGGTGTATAAACCGGCGTACGCCTCGATGTCGAGTTGTTCGCCGCTGATGATCGGTTTCCGTTGCTGCTGCTCCGATAAGGGTTCGTCGTCGGTATCCATGATCGCACTGGTTCATAGGGTTTTGGGTTCACGAAGGGGTTTTGATTCGAAGAAAATTGCAAAAGATTTTACGGAGCTTAAAACGACACCGTTTGAATGTTATTGAGTGAAAGCCCAAGAGGTATTGGGTTCTTTTTTAAAGGGCCGGTAATTAAGTGCGGCTTCACTATGACCAAGGACTGTATGGACTATTTAAGCTTTACCAATACGAAATTTTTGCGTTAGTGCTTTCGTAGTGGGGCGGTATGCCCTGAGATGGCGCCGTCAAAACGCCGGAAACACCAAAACTTGGGGCGCCATGAATGCAATTTGGGGGGAGGGCGCGAGATATATAGCGGCGGTATGGGGGAGGTTTTCAAAGATTGGACCAATCACAAACAAGCAAGGTTTTTATAATTAATTAATAAAATTGAAAATTAAGAATTAGGTAATGATGGGTAGGGGCTTTATGACTACGGGCTCTAGTGATATAACGCCCCATAAAGCCCCCGTGTGACGTGGCACGACACGTGTCGCATAACGCCCCACAAGGGGCGTTATGACTACGGATGGCCTTAGAAAGAGTAAATTACAAAAATCGTCTTTTATGTATGTTATTTATTGTTATTTATTGTAAATTGTGTCATTTGTCTTCAATAATTATAGACAACGTACTTGATGTTTGCAAATCGTTGCAAGTTATGTTCTTTAGCCCTAACTCAGTTAATTTTTGTGGTTAAATATGACCAAATGGACCCCACATGACGGTATTTTTCTGGTTAAATTTGACCAAATGGACCCCACATGAGAGTAATGACCAAAATACCGTCACATGGGGTCCATTTGTTCAGATTTAACCACAAAAAAATAATTTAGTTACTGCTAAAGGACATAACTTGCAAGGGTTTGCAAACATCAAGTACGTTTTTTGTAATTATTGAAGATAAAGAACACAGTTTGTAATAAGTGACATACATAAATGACGATTTTTGTAATTTACTCTCTTACAAATAATGTAATATGTGAATGGGTAAGTTCTCATAAAAAAAGTTCAAATTTTTTTTGAATGGAAAATTTGGATCGCTGACGAAATACTGGAGTATCACTGTGTTATCAGCGAAACCGTCCGCTCATCTCCACTAGATAAATCTGGAAACTCAATAAATTTGGAAAAATCCCTTTATGGGAATCAAACACAGAACCTAACAACCTAACAGTCCCTAAGCTTTATTTCATCCGCCACAGGAAAAAAAAAAACTTTAATTAGTTTTGTTTTAGAAGGAAGGAATGCTTCCGTGTGTTTCTTAGGGAAAGGTTTTAAGTGAATTTATTATAATGTAATCTATAAAAAAGAGTGTTTTTTTTTTTTCAAACTAGCTTGTTGCCATGGATTGCGTGTTGCGGCGGCGATGCATTAGTTGTTTATAGCTGACGGCCCGTTAATACGTTATGTGATGCGTTAATCATATAAAAACGCGTGTTTCGAGGTATCGGACCTAAGAACCTATATAAGCATTGAGGTTATAGTGTACGATGATGACACTAACGTGTGGTGCCCGGACGCGACATTACGTGTTTTTACTTTGTTACACACGTTACGTCTGTGACATTAACGTTATTAGACTTAGATAATAAAAAGAGTATGTCTCGGTCATTGCGGTGTAAAGTCGTAAAAGTAATTTAGACGGCGATGTAAAGTCGTAAAAGTAATTTAGGTATACTCACAGCTAATAAATTACCTTCATTCTTCCCCAGCTAAACACCTTCTCCGGCAGCCATCATTTCGGTTTATCACCCTTCATGATTTTTTTCCGGCGACCGCATTATCCACAACCACCACTAATGCAGCATCATAATCCTACAATTGTAACCATTATGCAGCTAGCTACTACACCCGCCATATTTAGAATTTTGTGATGATATAACATGCTTGTAAACATATAAACTTATAAAACGTTACTTGCATAACATATCTCATAAAACATATTTCAAACACACACATTTTTGCCAGGGACCATGTGAGAAATGCTATGACATGTAAACACAATAGTAAGGTCTAGATATTCTTACCTTGATAAGTTGATGATTCGATGTTGTCTCAAACAAACGATACTTGAATTACTTGTCAAATAAACGGATGAATCGGTAGTAGCATTTGTTCAGGGTTTCTACTATCCATTCCAACAGCTCCGTTTAATTCCAGAAACAGAATCCTAAGCAAGAAACACAAACCATAAAAAAAATTACATTAAAATTAAAATATTAAAGAAAGATTTCATGGTTCCGAGCATGGGCGGACCTAAGACAAAGCCAGGGTGGGCGGGCGCACCCCCGGGAAAAAAAAAATTTAGTGCTAAGTTCCGTCGAAAATCCCGTCCGCACCCCTTGGAATTTTTCGTCCGCACCCCTTGGAATTTCCGTCCGCACCTCTTGAAATTTTTCGTCTGCACCCCTTGGTAAAAATTGTTATCAATTTATATTTTAATTTTTTTTAGTAAACTCTTATTTTTATTTTAAATACTACCTAAATTATATAACTTTTAATACCTAAATAACTAAACCCAAATACCCAATATCTTTAACTAGCCCACTACTAAGTCTTAGCCCAATAAACAAACCCAACAAATCAACAATATTTCAAACTAAAATAAAATAAACAAGCCCAAAACCCTTACATATTCTCTCCCGCTCTCTTTATACCACCGTAACCAGCCACCATACCACCGCCGATCGAACACGGGTAAATCTCTTTGTTATTTTTTATGAATTTTGGTTGATTTTTTGGTTGATATTAGCCGCATACTAACCATGACAGTAGACATGTGCTTCGTTTTGTTTTTTCATTATGTTATATGGTGGGTTATATTTTGTTAGTGATGATATTGCCTTTTTTATAGCCGCACACACCACACGGTAGATCTGGTGGGTTATATTTGTTAGTGAAGAATGTTTGGCTTTTTCTTTTTATGGTGTATATGTTGTTTAGATGATTTTTAGGGTTATTTACATTATTATTTCTAGGACTTGAATAGTTGATATATTATGTAATATGTTATGGAGCCATGTTTTGGATAGATTTCAAAAAATGAAAATCCGCAGGGTGTCGTTTTAATTATGTTTGTAACAAGGTTTGACATATTTTTGATGATTATATAATTTAGTTCGATGTTCTTTTGTTTTACATGACCCGACCCGACCCGATACTAACCGATTTTTTACTTATATACCTTGGGGCCTAAAATTTTTAAAAATGTTCCGCACCCCCATGGAAAAATTCCTGGGTCCGCCACTGGTTCCGAGTCATGAAATACACACACACAAAAATAAACACATATCTGTTGGGTTCATCGGTTCATTTACGGATCACGGGTCAGCGGGTCACTAGTCGGGTTCAGGTCTAGCTAACGGGTCAAGAGGTGTTTGACCGAATCTTGCTGGAATAATACCCATGGTTTAAAGGATGCATATGTGAATAAATACAAATAGTACATCCATCTTTCAATTAGAATACAGAAGCTTTTCATCTTTACGTACACCTTTTATCTTCATATTTGAGAGGTATTAACCTTCACATATATTACATACTAGAAGATACATATGTTGTGGGGCCTGAACCAACAATATTTACATGGAAACAGAAGATCCTATGGAGGAAAATGATTGAAACTTGAAAGTCACCAAAAGTAGTCTATTTAATGTATACAACCTTCTAAACCATTTTATTTAAAGAGTCAAATTATTATTCAAAAATTCATTCTGTAATCATATATAAAATGTTGCTTATTTATTGAAACAGTGTGTTTGCAGGTCACCACAAACTTGCCCACAACCTTAAATCTGTGTTGATTCTTTTGTTAATCAACTCGTCACGGCAATATGCCAAATTATTAGCTATCCACAATTGTTTACGACAACATGCACACAAAGCACACAACATACTTGTTATAATACTTGGGTTTTTTATATAGATTGGATTGAATTCATACCTCAAACAAAAATGTGTGATTCGGAGAAACTTTAATTGCGTTTAGAGCCTTCAGAAGAGAAGTAGCGAGTGCTGACATGTGTGGAGCTCCACTCTTCAATTGCCCTTTGGTACTTGGATCTTCTTCCAATGTAATTGTTATCAGAAGAATCATAACTGAGTAAAACCTTTTATACTCCATCTATCGTATTCCAAACCTTTCAATGAATAAATGTTTCGTGGAAGTTGAGTTATGCCACTAGTCCGAATATCCAATAATTGTAAACATTTTAAATTTCCTAGTTCTTCAGGCAGTTTTTCAACCTTCCTACATCCTCCAAGCTTCAACTCTTTGAGACATTTCAAATTACAAATGCTATTGGGAAGGTGAGTTATGCCAGTACCCTCGACATCTAATACTTGTAAACATTTTAGATTTCCTAGTTCGTCAGGCACTTGTTCAAGCCTCGAACAATATCCAAGCTTCAACTCTTTGAGACATTTCAACTTACAGATGCTGTTGGGAATTTCTCTTAAATTAGAGCTATATCGTAGATCTAACTCCTCCAAAGATTCTAATTGGCCAACATCCTCAGGTAACTTCTCAAGAAGCTTACACGAATAAAGAAGTAGGGTTTTGAGATGTTTCAACATACAAATACTACCAGGGAGATGTTTAACTTTTGTATGAAATAAATTAAGGTATTCTAAACATTCCAGTTGGCCAAGGTCCTCTGGCAATTCCTCTATGCCAGAGAGAGAAAGGTCAAGAGTAGTCAAATGTTGTAACCTCCAAATGCTTCCTTGAAGACTCTTGAGTTTATGGCAACCACAGAGACTTAGAGAGACAAGCTTATGAAGATTTCCAATTGATGAGGGTACTTCTTCTGTGTCTTTATTAAATGAAAGATTCAGCTCTAGCAGACTATTACTGGAGTGCCCTGTGATTATATAATTCGGGAATTCCTTTAGATTTAATCCACGTAGATGAAGAACCTCAAGAGATTCCAACTGCTCGATAAAAGATATAGACTTCAAACTCTTGCAATGATCTAGGTTTAGATAGACAAGGCTTTGTAGACATCCACCGTGCACGTCAAGTTTTTCCAATTCATCACAACTTCCAAGATTTAACCACTCAAGGTTGGGCATCATCCCAATATCAAGGCTCCTCAGCTTTGTACAACTGCTTAGGTTTAAATAGACAAGGCTTTTTAGACATCCACCGTGCACGTCAAGTCTTACCAACTCATCACAATCTTCAAGATTTAACCTCTCAAGATTGGGTGTCAGCCCAAGGTCAAGGCTCATAAGCCCTGTACGACTCAAATTAAGGAATTTGAGCTTCTTCATAACCTATTATAAGATGATAAGAAAAACAAAAAAAGTAAAAATATGTTTTTACAATAACTAGCTAATAGATATACATATACCATTATAAAATTAAAGAACAACCAATCAACCATATTACCTTTCCCTCTTCCCAAAGTTGCTCGATTTTGCTATAAGATATTTCAAGTGCAACAAGATTATTAGCTTCAAATGTTTTGGGTAAACACCAATGAGGGTAATGGTACCAATTTATATATCGTAACGAATTTGGAAAGAATTCATGAGCTTCATCAATCCTCCCACAATCGTCATTATAGCACTCTCCTTCGGCTGCAATAAGGCATCTAAGGTTCTTCATGTTTCCAAGAGCTTTCAAAACAATACCAGGAGCGTTATATAGACATGTACATCTTGCTCCTTCGCTACCCTGTAATTCAAAAACAATGATCATAAACGTTGTGTTACAACGGATGAAAAATTTGTGAATTTCATCTACCCCTTACAGATAAAATGGATTCTTACCGAGTTATCAGCCAAGACATGTTCAATTTCCTCCCAAACCCATAATCGGCTACGTTTGTTAGGCTCGTCCGGGTGCTCACGGCGTACAATATTCTCGCCCATTTCTACTATACGGTCATGCATTCTTATGTATCCACCTTCAAAAAACGGTCCTACAATTTTGATTAGAGATTTTTGCTCAAGAACTCTTAAACCATTTGTAGCGTGAAATCCACAGCTTTGAAGCACTCTTATTGCACTATCTTTCGTCCAACGTCTAAGGAAACATGCAACATCTAGGAATATTTCCTTGTAATCATCCTCGAGACTTTCATAGCTTAGTTCCAATACTTTAAGAGATTCCTTCAATGGGATTGTTTTGAGTCTTGCTAGTGCATTGTTCCATTCAGACTTGTTTTTGCCACATAGATATGAACCCAAAACTTTGATTGTTAAGGGAAGACCAGCAGCATAATGTATAACTTGATCAAGTGATTGCATTTCATACTCATGAGTTGGAATATCTTCTCGAAATGCATGCCTACTGAAGAGATGAATTGCTTCCTCACCCGATAATAGATCAACATCTTTGATCATATTTATCTTGTGTGCTATAAGCACTTGCTCGTCTCTCGTTGTAATTATAATTCTACTTCCCGGACTAAACCAATTAGGCTCACCAGCTAACACCTCAAGCTGGTCTTTATGATCCACATCATCGATAACGACTAGAACTTTTTTCCCACACAACATCGTTTTTATCAACTTTGTCCCTTCATGAAGACTACTTATAGTAATACCTTTATCATTTGTTACATCTCTAAGGACTTGTTCTTGCAACTTCTTCAAACCTGACAAAGAAGATTTTGCATTTTCCCTCACATTTTCAACAAAGCTTCTACCCTCAAAATTAACGGATAGTTTATCAAAAATAGCTTGGGCCAAAGTAGTCTTTCCAGCACCCCCCATGCCCTTGATCCCTACCATGCGAACATCATTCGTACCAATCTCTAAATAAGGATCGAGAGCTTGCATCCTCTGTTCCATGCCTACTAAATTCTCATCAACCCCCGTATTAATGGATCGTAACTCGAGTGAAACCCGCTCGACAATTAATTTGATGACTTTTGCTTCATGTCTGTAGATCAAAGAAGAATATCCAATTAGCTTGCTTAAAAAACAATACAACTTATCACACAGTTTAGAATTAGAGAAAGAAAACAAAAGATTATGAGAGAAAGATGATATGATATATACCCATCAGCAGTGTTCTTCAACTCCCATCCACACAAATTGGCTGCATCTTTCAAAGCCTTTCTCCATTTTCCCAGCTTTTTATTGGTATGTCTGGCAAGTGCCTTTTTTAAGACAGTCTTGGTAAGGGGTTTCCATTCGGAATTTTTTTTGGAAATGGTATATTTTAAAAATATTTTTAGGATAACGGGGAAGTCAAAAAAAAAAAAAGGAATTTGGGGTATCCGCTATTCCTAATAGCGGATTAGGAAGGATTGGGAAGAAGAATATGGTGTGCCGTACGAGGTGTCAGATTTATTTCCTAAGCTGCTATTCTGAATAGCGGATTAGGAGGAAACCATTTAACCCAGTTAACTTTTAACAAACCAAACTAACCCCTTTAACTATCTATCTAACCTTCGTTAAATAATATTATTTTGTTAAATAATATTATAAACAATAATATAAATGGTTCAAGCCTAACTGATTAGAATATTATGATAAATATTATCTATCTAACCCCTTTAACATTTTTTTATTTTAACAGTTTGATTGAATGCCTTATCGGCACGTGCTGCAAAGACTCCCGGAAATGTGTAGAACAGGCATAAGCAGTTGGAGGTCACGATGTTTTATAATTTATTGGAACATAGTTGAATATCATCCGGTGGAAAGGATTATGAGGCAGTTTGGATTTCTTCAGGAGGTCCCCGCCCCATTCCCTTTTTCACGTCAAGTGCTTCTCAAACTCCGTAAAACAATACCGAAGGGGAGGTTGGAAACAGTCTGGTCTGTTCATCATGCAGCATACGTGGAAAACTGGAACCATAGACACGAAAATGTGGTGGAAGGTGTGCCGACCAACAAGCCTACGGCACACCCTACTTACAATGATTGGTTCCATGAGCATACTGTATTATATATAAAGGACCCGAGGCACGTCCCCGGTGTTGTCCATACTGGTTTCGATGATCACGGTGGAACTGCAAGATACTTGGTTAGTTTGATTAAAAATGTAGAATTAAAATTAATAAATTAGTAATGCGTATAGCTTTTAATTATTTTGGTTTTGCAGTTGGTTGGGTTAGGCTTCATTGGTCAGGAAGCAATCAGAATGCGAAACATCCGCCCACCTTCGCAAGTTAGATAGATAATATTTATTATAATATTCTAATCAGTTAGGTTTGAACCATTTATATTATTGTTTATAATATTATTTAACAAAATAATATTATTTAACGAAGGTTAGATAGATAGTTAAAGGGGTTAGTTTGGTTTGTTAAAAGTTAACTGGGTTAAATGGTTTCCTCCTAATCCGCTATTCAGAATAGCAGCTTAGGAAATAAATCTGACACCTCGTACGGCACACCATATTCTTCTTCCCAATCCTTCCTAATCAAATCCGCTATTAGGAATAGCGGATACCCCAAATTCCTTTTTTTTTTTTTTTGACTTCCCCGTTATCCTAAAAATATTTTTAAAATATACCATTTCCAAAAAAAATTCTTCCATTCGACCACCTTATTATTGGTATGTTTGGCAAAGGCTTCTCCAACCGACCCACTTTGTTTGCGGACTTGTGTTGGTTCCACATCATAGAAAACAGGGAATGCAGTTTGATCGGTTGTCTTGTGGCATTCCATAATCTTTACGAGCTCATCCAAACACCAAGACGAAGCTGCATACTTCTTAGAGAAAACAATAATGCAAAACCTGGAGTCATCAATAGACTTCAAGAGCTCGTCTTTGATCTCTTTGCCTTTTTGGAGTCTCTCGTCGTCTTTGAAAGTGCGAATACCGTGTCCCTGAAGAGCGTTGTTTAGATGATCGACAAAGCTCCTACGGGTATCTTCACCGCTAAAGCTTAAAAATACATCATACTGATACCGCTTGTTGTGATTCGGGGAAGTTGAAGAAGAAGAAGCCATACAAGGTATGCTTGGTAGATCCTAAGAGATCAGATCCTTTAGTTGAAGAAATTTTCACCAAATGGTTGGAAAGAAAGTAGGATGAAATAATAATGTTAAACCGAAGAAATCATGTAATATCAAGATCAGGGGCAATATATGATAAAAGTCGACAAAATGTCGACATAAAGGTATTTTCGCAAACTTTTACTATTATAGAAATACATTATTTGGAACACATTATAGATAAGAATATAGTGTATGAAAGTGACTGGTGTGCTTTTATCTAAAGAAAACGCGTATGCAATTATTTATTATTGCATAAAGCTTTGAATTTTTTTTTACCTGTAGATAGTGGTTAATTTGTTCCATGAACTCCATAAAGTCTTTTTAGCAACTAAACTAGTAAACTTGTAACAATCGGTGGAGCTCTTTGTTTTTGGAAAAATTACATGTCCATCGTGATACCATTTTTTAGATTGTGTTCTTTTCAACGAATTTTGACAATTTTTTCTTTTTACAGGGAATTTTGTTGCACGTTACGTCCTTTACCCCTAACTCAGTTATTTTTTCTTGTTAAATCTGGCCACCCAAGAGTATTATAGTCTTTTTACCCATTTAATTAAATATTTTAATAAATAAAAGAAAATCAAATTTTAGGCCCTGTGGTTTGGACGATTTTACCAATTTAGTCTAAATGTTTTATTTTTCTCCTGTGGGTCCAAAAAGGTTTCATCGTTGCCATTTTAGTCCACTGGGTTAACTTCATCCATTTTCTCTGTTAACCAGAAGGGAAATTCGGTCATTTTATATGTAATTCTGTTAACTAGAAAGGCAATTCAGCCATATAAAATGATCGAATCGCCCTTCTCGTTAACAAAAATAATAGATGAAGTTAACCCATTGTACCAAAATGATAACAGTAAAACCTTTTCGGACACATAGACAAAAAATGAAACATTTAAACTAAACTGGTAAAATGGCTCAAACCAAAGAGACTAAAATAGTATTTAACTCAAAAAAGAAAACAATTTATTTTTTAATAGCATGTATTCATGTGGCCCCCACCTTTACTCCAAGTGCACCGCACATACGCAAGGCTATCCTCTAAATTCTATGCTCCAATGGTGAACTTTTGTTTTCACATGCATGTAACCCAAATGCATCGCTAAGACCATGTGTAGTGGTTTAGCTCAATAATGCCCCCATCATTCGCGTACTGTAAGGTCGAATAGGCGTACCTAGGCATTCCAATAGCCTAATTAAGTTAATTCGTGCCTTAAACACGATTTATTATCGCCTAAACGTTTGTTATTCGCGAAATTAGGAGGCGTTAATTACCGGTTGTCGCAACAACGATCATAAAAGTTGTGTTATTACAGATGAAAAATTTATGAATTTCATCTCCACCTTACAGATAAAATGGATTCTTACCGAGTTATCAGCCAAGACATGTTCAATTTCCTTCCTAAGCCATAATCGGCTACGTTTGTTGGGCTCATCCGGGTGCTCACGGCGTACGATATTCTCGCCCATTTCTACTATACGGTCATGCATCCTTATGTATCCACCTTCCCAAAATGGGCCTACAATTTTTATTAGAGATTTTTGCTCAAGAACTCTTAAACCATTTGTAGCGTGAAATCCACAGCTAAGCACTCTTATTGCAGTATCTTTCATCCCACGTCTAAGGAAACATGCAACATCTAGGAATATTTCCTTGTAATCATCCTCGAGACTTTCATAGCTTAGTTCCAATACTTTAAGAGATTCCTTCAATGGGATTGTTTTGAGTCTTGCTAGTGCATCGTTCCATTCAGACTTGTTTTTGCCACATAGATATGAACCCAAAACTTTGATTGTTAAGGGAAGACCAGCAGCATAACATATAACCTGATCAAGTGATTGCATTTCATACTCATGAGTTGGAATATCTTCTCGAAATGCATGCCTACTGAAGAGACGAATTGCTTCCTCACCCGATAACAGATCAACATCTTTGATCATCTTTATCTTGTGTGCTATAAGCACTTGCTCGTCTCTCGTTGTAATTATAATTCTACTTCCCCGACTAAACCAATTAGGCTCACCAGCTAACACCTCGAGCTGGTCTTTATGATCCACATCATCGATAACAACTAGAACTTTTTTTCCCACACAACATCGTTTTCATCAACTTTGTCCCTTCATGAACGCTACTTATAGTAATACCTTTATCATTTGTTACATCTCTAAGGACTTGTTCTTGCAACTTCTTCAAACCTGACAAAGAAGATTTTGCATTTTCCCTCACATTTTCAACAAAGCTTCTACCCTCAAAATTAACGGATAGTTTATCAAAAATAGCTCGGGCCAAAGTAGTCTTTCCAGCACCCCCCATGCCTTTGATCCCTACCATGCGAATATCATTCAAACCAATATCTAAATAAGGATCGAGAGCTTGCATCCTCTGTTCCATGCCTACTAAATTTTCATCAACCCCCGTATTAATGGATCGTAATTCGAGTGAAACCCGCTCGACAATTAATTTGATGACCTTTGCTTCATGTCTGTAGATCAAAGAAGAATATCCAATTAGCTTGCTCAAAAAACAACACAACAGTTTAGAGTTAGAGAAAGAAAACCGAAGAATATGAGAGAAAGATGATATATACCCATTAGCAGTGTTCTTCAACTCCCATCCACACAAATTGGCTGCATCTTTCAAAGCCTTTCTCCATTTTCCCAGCTTTTTATTGGTATGTCTGGCAAGTGCCTTTTTTAAGACAGTCTTGGTAAGGGGTTTCCATACGACCACCTTATTATTGGTATGTTTGGCAAAGGCTTCTCCAACCGACCCACTTTGTTTGCGGACTTGTGTTGGTTCCACATCATAGAAAACAGGGAATGCAGTTTGATCAGTTGCCTTGTGGCATTCCATAATCTTTACGAGCTCATCCAAACACCAAGACGAAGCTGCATACTTCTTAGAGAAAACAATAATGCAAAACCTGGAGTCATCAATAGACTTCAAAAGCTCGTCTTTGATCTCTTTGCCTTTTTGGAGTCTCTCGTTGTCTTTGAAAGTGCGAATACCGTGCCCCTGAAGAGCGTTGTTTAGATGATCGACAAAGCTCCTACGGGTATCTTCACCGCTAAAGCTTAAAAATACATCATACTGATACCGCTTGTTGTGATTCAGGGAAGTTGAAGAAGAAGAAGAAGCCATACAAGGTATGCTTGGTAGATCCTAAGAGATCAGATCCTTTAGTTGAAGAAATTTTCACCAAATGGTTGGAAAGAAAGTAGGATGAAATAATAATGTTAAACCGAAAAAATCATGTATATCAAGATCAGGGGCAATATAAGTCGACAAACGGTCGACATAAAGGTATTTTCGTAAACTTTTACTATTATGTATACTATATTATAATGCATGAGGGAGGGGTATTTTAAGATACCCAAAAAATAAGAACTTTTCCCCCACTTTATTTATAGAAAGACCCCTAAAATGAGGGTGGTTTAGTCTTTTAAACACTATTTATTTTTTAGCCCCTAAACTTATTACACTTAAATCCCTAAGGTTTTAACAAAATTATAGATAATTAGTTACAATTCACCCATCTATAACAAAGTTATAATTTTTTTACGTATTCTTGACATATCTTATAAACTATACTGTTTAAAAAAATCCAAAGATAGCATGACGACCTACACATTTTTGTCAACGTTTTGGTAGTTGTCTTGTTCAATATCGACGCACGGATTAAAAGGTACAAGTCGATAATGCTTTAATGTACAAGTAATTAATACTTGTGATCTACTGTGCCTAATCTACAAAGATGGGCTCTATCTATGCAAACAAAAAGAATTAAAAGTACCGTAACATAAAATGAAGATATTACGTGTCACATTTTATTTTATTAAAACTGTCTAATATCTGTACTTAGATATATCTTATAAAAACTTAAAACTAACTACAACTAACTTCCTAAATAAAGGATTGTCAAATCTAACATTAAACCCTAATCCACTTCTATAGTTACTACTATAAATACATAGCAGGACACCCCTATATCTATTGCTAAACAAAGTTAAAAAATGGATCCATTTCTGAATTCAATTATTGCAAAAAACCAAACATGCGAGATTCAAATTTCTAAGGTCAGTTCTGTTATATCCATGGTTGTAAAAGTCCCGCAGAGTTTCCGAGTACTCCCCGAGTACTCGCTACAAGGTAGGCTGCCGAGGCACGAGTACTGGTCTCCCAGGCCAATTACTCCCCGAGTAATCTCCGCCTAAGCCGAGTATTTCCGAATCCCAAATTTCTAAGGTAAGTTCTGTTATATCCATGGTTGTAAAAGTCCCGCAGAGTTTCCGAGTACTCCCCGAGTACTCGCTACAAGGTAGGCTGCCGAGGCACGAGTACTGGTCTCCCAGGCCAATTACTCCCCGAGTAATCTCCGCCTATGCCGAGTACTTCCGAATCCGACTAGGGAGCGACTAGCGACTTTTGCAACCATGGTTATATCGCAGCAGTGAATAATTGATTTCTTTTATTTACTTTTATGTGAATGTTAACTTATTGGATTTTTCAGATTCAGTTCCATGATGAACATGCCAATTTAAACAACCCATTTCTCGAACAAGCTTCTAAGGTATTGATTTTGCTGGTTTTTAAGTATTATTTTTGCGTATATCTTTCATGTTAACATGTTCGTTATGTTATTGTATGTGTGTTTTATTGCAGAATGATGGTGATAAAAGTGTTGATATTATTTTTTATGGTGCAATGTTTAATCCATACATGGCTAATCTTTAACGTGAATTTAGTGAAGAGTTAATTTTAAGGTTTATTTAATCTTTTTTTAACTTTTGTATTTAATTTTTTGTCTTTTTTAAGGATCGAAAGTTTGAGACTCAAAGGAAGAGATCCAAGAGACTCTCTGAATGGAAATGAAGTGAGGTTATTAATTTAGACGATTCTGGGGACAATGACAAAGAAGAGGAATTAGAAGTTACTGCCGATTCAAGCACAAACCAGAAAACCCGATTAAAAATACCTCGAGTGTCAATTCAGAAGCGGAACAGATTTCATGCAGTCTAATATGAAATCTATCAAGTGTTTTTATGTTTTTTTTTTCATTTTCAACTGTTATGTTTGATCTAGACGTATGAATAAAGTTTATTTTATATTTGAACTTTGTTTTTTATGTTAATATAATGCACTTATTGACAATATTAATAAAATTCAAAATAAAGTTAGTATCCTAAATTTACAAGTCAACTAAACTTATATAAGTTAATATCCTAATGTTGCAATAAATAGATATTGGAGTTAGATATAGTCAAGCTGAAATTATAAAATATTGCAGTTATTCTTGGATATTAATCTAATAATTTGTATTTCTTAATTAAAAAATAATAAAGTAATAATCTTTAAAGCTAAAAAATGAACTTACTATGATATAAAGTTAATAAAGATATAAACTCTTAATACCCTATTTTTTACAAAAACTATTTTTAAAATTTTATAAAAATATAATTTTATATATATATATAAACGAAATTTAACAATTAAAGGTAAAGGTGTAAAACGTACTTACGAGTCAACTACTATTTTTTATTTTTTTAAAACCAAAAATTTTAAACTTAAAGTTTATTGGATGAGTACCATGTGGATATTTAAAAAAAAGTTATGAACTTTAAAGAATAAAATTATAAACTTTAACATTTAACCAAGAAAATAAACTTACTTTACGATTATAACAGCTTATCTTTTATTTTTTGTCATTTGATTATCATCTTTAAAAAAAAACAAAACTTTACATGTGTAAAACAAATTTTTTACTTTATTTATAAACAAAACATTTTGTTTTTATAAAAAAAATAATTCTTTTATAAACATTTTTTTTGTAACAAGTAATATAATTAAAATACTCCAGAAATTTTTACAATTTTTACTAGATAAATACTAAATTGTGTTGCAAATTTTTAGGAATTATAAGTTCAACTATATTGTTCTAGATAATATTAGTTAGTTTCAAAAGAATTCTTTACTAACATGACTAGTTACATAGTGGATTGTGTTGCATATTTTTAGGGATTATAAGTTAAAAATAAACTTATATAGATAAGATTAGTTAGGAACTAAAAATCTGAACTTAGTATGATATAAAGTAAATAAAGATATAAACTCTTAACATCCTATTATCTTTTATAAAAATAGTTCTTGAAATTTTATAAAAATATAATTTTTTTATATCTGTTAAAAACCGAAATTTAACAATTTAAGTTAAAGCTCTTAAACGTACTTACGAGTCAAATACTATTTTTTATTTTTATAAAAACGAAAATTTTAAACTTAAAGTTTATTGGATGAGTACTATGTGGATATTTAAAAAAAATTATGAACTTTAAAGAATAAAATTATACTTTATAATTTAACCAATAAAATAAACATACTTTACAATTATAACAACTTATCTTTTATTTTTTGTCTTTTGATTATTAATTTTTATAAAAAAACAATATTTTTTTTTGTCTTTTGATTATTACTTTTTATAAAAAAACAAAACTTTACATATGTGTAACACTGATGACATATATCCACCCCAATAATGTTACCATAAATATTATACGAATAAGAAAACTACCAGAAACGAGTGCCGCAATCCAAAGTGTCACCCCCACCGCATCACGCGAGCACCCTACTAGTAGAAATAAGAATATATGAAGGTGACTGGTGTGCTTTTATAAGAAAACGCGTATGCAATTATTTATTATTGCATAAAGCTTTGAATTTTCTTTTTTAACTATAGATAGTGGTTAATTTGTTCCATGAACTCCATAAAGTCTTTTTAGCAACTAAACTAGTAAACTTGTAACAATCGGTAGAGCTCTTTGTTTTTGGAAAAATTACATGTCCTTTATCTATCGTGATACCATCTTTTAGATATCTTTTTCAATGAATTTTGACAGGTTTTGCCCTTTACAGGGAATTTTGTTGCATGGTACGTCCTTTAACCCTCACCCAGTTATTTTTTTTCGGAAAAATTACAAGTTTTGTCCTTTATCTTTATAGTACTTTACAGGCGGTGTCCTTTTTTTCAAATGTTGACAGGCGGTGTCCTTTAGTAGGTATTTTGTTACAAGTTTTGTCCTTTAGGCCAAACTCAGTTAGAATTTTTGGTTAAATTTGGTCATGTGCCTTGCACATGAGGGCATTGTTGTCATTTCATCTCTTTAGGGACTATTGTGTAAAAAACTTATGTTTAGGGACTAGTTTGTAAAGAATTCTTATTTAGGGATAATTTGTAAAAAATAAAAACTAAAAGAAATATAAACTTTCTCTCTCTATAATCTGAACCAACCCATCTCTCTCTCTGTAATTCAAACCAACCCCAATCTTCTAGAGACCCAATCTGAACCAACTAAAGCTTCACACCAAGAACATCTGTAGTACATATGGCATGCAACTCAGTGTCTCTCATTTACACTCAATGTGAGTTCTTTAAAATCAACTTAAAAAACCCCCCAAATCATTACCTTCAAAAATTACCGGAGGCGACCACCACCTTGCACCAGCTCCATCGGACCCCTACCCAAAATTTGAACCTCACAATCAAACTAAAAAAATACCCAGAACCTTGACCTCAAAATCCAACCAAAAATACTCAAATTCACCACAACCATCACATGGCTGACATCCCTTTTTTCTCCAAATCCCATCTCTTTTTCCCCAAAACTCATGCTATTGGAGACCGGAACATGGAGGGACTGAAGAACCAAGATGGTGATGGTGGGCCCCTGTGTTCGAAACCCGAGTTGATGATGATGACGAAATTAACTGAAGATGACGCGTTTCTGACCATAGGTTGTGACGGGATTTGGGATGTGGTGGTGGCGGTTGGTTGTTTGGTGGTGGTGGTGAGGTAGTGGCATGGTGGTGGCAAGGTGTTGGTGGTCGGGTAGGGGTGGTGGTGGTGGTCCGATGGAGCTGGTGCAAGGTGGTGGTCGGGTAGGGGTCGTGCACAGTGATAGTGATGGTTGTTGTGATGGAGCTGGTGCAAGGTGGTGGTCCGTTGGAGTGACTGAAGCTATTCAATGTCTATTGAAGAAGTCGTTGGAGTGACTGAAGCTATTCAAGATTCCCCTGGTGTGAGAAAAAACTTGAATGCGATTCAAACAGGGCATAATTTCAAGTGGCTCGAACAAGTTTATTGTCTGGTTCAAGAAATATAGATTCAAACAAGTCAATGAGGCATCTAATTGCAGTTGCTCAGGCAAAAAGAAAAGAAGCTCACTCACACAACCTTGTGCATGAAAGTGAAGCATTTGGGAAAAGCTCTGGTTCTATTTCTGTTGTTCAAACGGTCACAACAAATTAGGGTTTATGGGGGTTATAAAAGAGGGGAAATGAAGGGATGGGAGAAAAGACATAATTACCCTCATGTGCTTATCACGTGCCACAAATTAATTGAGTTTTTTAACCAGGTTGGGTGGAAAGGACAAAACTTGTAACAAAATACCTACTAAAGGACACCGTCTGTCAACATTTGAAAAAAAGGACACCGCCTGTAAAGTACTATAAAGATAAAGGACAAAACTTGTAATTTTTCCTTTTTTTTCTTGTTAAATCTGGCCATCCAAGAGCATTATAGTCTTTTTACCCATTTTAAAAGTAATTTAATAAATAGAGTAAATTACAAGTTTTGTCCTTTACGTATGTCCCAAATTGCAGGCGCTGTCCTTTGTCTTTAAAATTGATGAGTTTTGTCCTTAATGTTTGCAAATCTTGCACGTTATGTCCTTTAGGCCAAACCCAGTTAAATTTTTTGGTTAAAACTGATCATGTGCAAGGCACATGAGGGTATAATAATCTTTTTATCTCTATTATTTAAAAAACATAACCACCACTATCCGCCACCAGAAACACCCACCACCACTTGTTAGACACCACCCAATCCCCCATTGCTGCTCAAATTTAATAATCCTTTCAACCCCCACAACCACCTCCACCAAATCAACAACCACAGCCACCAAAACCATCATCTCTAAATCAACAACCGCCGCCACCACCGCCACCCTTAATCATCTACAACCACCACCCTTTACCACAATCTCCAAATCAACCAACTCAACAAAAAATCCCCAAAAAACCAACTCAACAAAAAATCCCCAATCTATACGAAAATAGAATTTGCAGGTCAAAACAAGGTTACCGGAATCCTGTCGGAACTTCATCGGAACCCTAGATGGGTTCCTGTCGGAATTTCATCGGAACCCTAGATGGGTCGCAAGAATCTTTCGATCTTTCTTCGATATCCGGTCGTCTTACCTTCATCTTCAACTTTTGCAGCCGCCGCTGCAACAACACACTGCCACCATCGTCGTCCTGTTCACCGTCTCCATCATCGTCGTCCTGTTCATGACCAAGTTTGGTCAGCGGTTGGGTTTTGGAGATGGTCGCCGAAATGGGCGGTGATGGTGTGGCGGGTTAGGGTTTGCAGATAGGTAATCGGGCTAGGTTTTTAGTGGTGGAAGGTGAACAATTGTGGTGGTAGTGGTGGTGCAATTCGTAGATGGATAATCAGGTGGTGGGTAATAATAGAGGGGTCGTGGTGGTGGCAGGTGGGTGTAATCGACTAGGGGTGGCGGTGGTGGTGGTGGTGGTGTTGGTGTTGGTGTGGTGTGGTGTAGCATAACTTGTAAGAGAGATGGTAGAGAGAGATGGAGTTAGGAGAGAAAGATAATAATAATGATAATAATATTTTTTTAAATTATTTTGTTTTATTTTTTAATAATACCAAGTTAACAGGGTAAAAAGACTAAAATACCCTTGGGTGATCAGATTTAACCAAAAAATCTAACTGGGTTTGGTCTAAAGGACATAACGTGCAAGATTTGCAAACATTAAGGACAAAACTCATCAATTTTAAAGACAAATGACAGCACCTGCAATTTGGGACAAACATAAAGGACAAAACTTGTAATTTACTCTAATAAATAAAAGAAAATCAAATTTTAGGCTATGTGGTTTGGGCCATTTTGCCAGTTTAGTCCAAATGTTTTATTTTTCTCCTGTGGATCCAAAAATGTTTCATCGTTGCCATTTTAGTCCACTGGGTTAACTTCATCCATTTTCTCTGTTAACCAGAAGAGCAGTTCGGTCATTTTATATGTAATTCTGTTAACTAGAAAGGTAATTCGACTATATAAAATGACCGAATCGCCTTTCTCGTTAACAGAAATAATAGATGAAGTTAACCCAGTGGACTAAAATGGCAACAATGAAACCTTTTTGAACCCACAGACGAAAAATGAAACATTTGGACTAAATTGGCAAAATGACCCAAACTAGAGACTAAAATGACATTAAAACCTATATAAGTTTGCAAACTTTTTGTGCATTATTAGTTGTAAGTTGTGCTTTATGAGTTTTTCAAAAAAAAACTTGATTTTTTAGTTTTAACCCAAAGGTTTGTACCTTTTTCCAATTTTAACCCTACATAATTTGTTTTTTTAACTTTAACCCAAAACTTTTCATTATTTGCAATTTAACTTCACAACTTTTGTCACTTATACTTTTCATCTTTCGCAAATTTTCGTTTTACGTATAGTTCTAAATTTTTCGAGTTAATACGACGCAACGTGCATGTGTGGTTCAACGTTTTTACCTCTATTTTTCCATGTTTGACAGGTTCGTCGCAATACGCATATTATAGGTCAAGTCAGTGTTGGTTGTCGATGACGGTTGTGTGACATTAGTACTATTTGACACCGTTTTACGCCCCGCCGCAACGCGGGGTGTGCTTTGGGGGTTTTCAAAGAAAAAATTGTTATGCATATTGTTGTCGTAACGTTGGCTTTGGGGGGTTTAAAAAAAAAGTTTTTTTTTAACTTTTCACACAAAAGTATTTCATAAATTACTTTTAACCCAAAACTATTTGTTTTTTACTTTTAACCCAAAACGTTTTATCTTTTGCAATCTATCCTCATAACTTTTTTTACTTTCAACTTTGATCATTTATAGTTTCCATTTTTCGCAAATTTTTCGCTCTATGCTTGGTTCTAAATTTTGTGACTTAACACATCACAGCTGTGTCTTTGGCTTAACGTTTTTACGTTTCGTTCTAAATTTTGCGAGTTAACACGACGCAACGTGCGTGTGTGGGTGAACGTTTTTACATCGTTTATTTTTACCCCGTTTGACAGGTTTAACATAACGTGTGGGTCGTAGATCGACTTAGTTATAAATAAAGAATCCCCGCCGCATTGCGGCGGGTCGTAATCCTAGTTTAACTCGAAAAGAAAAGAATTTATTTTTTAATAGCATGTATTCATGTGTCCCCCACCTTTACTCCAAGTGCACCGCACGTACACAGGGGCTATCCTCTAAATGCAGCTATGCTCCAATGGTGAACTTTTGTTTACCCAAATGCACCGCTAAGACTCCCCCAACGCTTCTTGTTGGGGGTTGCATTTACACATGTGGCATGTGCATTTGTAAGGAAAACATTGGGGTGGGGTGTACTTAATGGGTCTTGCATGTAGTGAAGTGCATTTAAGTGCAGAGAGAGAAAGTGGGTCCAAATAGAGGAGAGAGAGGATGCATGTGGAGATGATGGGTTAGAGTTAAATAGAGGAGAGAGAGTGCATGTGGAAAAAATGGGTAAAAAGCTGATGTAGCAGTAGAGGTGCACAAAATAACCGGTTAATTAACCGTAACCGGTTATTAACCGAAACCGTAACCGGTTAATAACCGATTTAGGAATAACCGGTTAGTGGTTATTTTTAACCGTAGGTTAGTAACCGGTTATAAGTGTTTAGTATAATAACCGGTTATTAACCGGTTTTTTTTTAAACCGGTTTTTTAACCGATAGACTGGTTAACCGAAAAAATAACCGAAAAATTCAAAAAAAAGGCAAAAAAACCGGTTAATTACCGAAAATAACCGGTTAATTAACCGAACTGGTTAAAGTAATTAACCGGACCAGTTAAAAAATAACCGGTTAAAGTAATAACCGGTTAAAGCAATAACCGGTTAAAGTCAAAAAGTCAAATTAACCGGTATAACTGGTTAACCGAACCGGTTATTAAAATTAACCGGTATGTGCACCTCTATGTAGCAGTGATGACTAGGATGCATGTAGTAAATGCAGGCCGTTGCATTGGAGACAGTCTAAGTGCGATGCATTGGGTTTGGTCTCATATTGTTGTTAACATTTTAACCTCTTAAATTTCTATATTTTATTTTTGGTCTCGTATGTCTTTAAGTTAAAGTTTTTCTGTTATAAATTCAAGTTTTTCTATGTTTTACGCCAACTCAAGGCAAAAGTTCGCTTTTGTCTTTGCCCATGTTTGACGTAACATGACGGTATAAATTCACGTTTTTGTTTTACGATTTTCCCAGTTTCGGTCGTTTGCTTACTACATAGCACAGTTTTACGACCTACGCCCCGCAAGCACATACAATGTCATTTATCTAGGTACATAATGTTGTCATATGTCAACAAATCTATGTTTATATAATTGCATTATTTCATTCAATGCAGCCTTTACAACAAGAAGTTTGGCTTCATCCACATTAATTCTCTCAATTACCATTTGGTTTATGCTGGCTATCTTCTCATAAATTAAGAAAACCAAAATATGTTCAGTCCAACTCACAAATAATGACAGTTTAAAAGAATTGCATTCAACATTGCTTGATTTTGTGTTCTCCATTTTGTGTTCTTGACTCAAAAACGATTTTTGTTCTCGACTCAGTCTCCAGTTTCATCGTAATTGAGTAGAAAGAAACATGATAATGCTTTGGGGTATTTTAGTCAATTGCGTCTGCACCTGGAAATCCAGCATGGATATAATCATGTCAGTTTCCACATAATAGATCAACTTGTGAAATTGAAAAAAGAAGGCTAAAAGATCATACTAAAACTAAAGTATCAGTCTACAGACAAACAGAAATGTTATTGTCATTGTCATATGGGTACAAACATAGTTGTTAACAGCGAATAGCGGACGATAGCGACAAGCAACCTATAGGTTATGTAGTGACAACAATGAAATAGCGGGCGCTATTTTATGTTTAGTGATACACTAGAAAGAAAATTTTAGAAATTTTATATGTATAGTATATCCAAATACGGTGTTTCTCTACGTATATTTATCAGAAAATCTAAAATCCAGCTATTTATACTTTTATCACTGTTTATATAGAAAATTTAAAACCAAAATTAAAAAAAAACCCTAAAATCCCACTATTTACTCGCTATGGAGGCGCCAAAATCAGATAGTGATGAATCAGCATTTCGCTACGCTATTCGCTATAGCGCGCTATTAACAACTATGGGTACAAACATAGTTCAAGTGATTCATTCTTTCTACATATTCAATAATTTGGAACTTGATTTACCAATTAATAAAAAAAGAGAGAACTGGACAATGAAATATATGCAGTAAAGCACATATCTAGAAGACTCTCAAAGGAAAAAAGAAAAAAAAAATCACATAAACTCAATACTAATTTACTTATTTATGCCACTTAACTAGTTATCAAGAAAGTTGTGCATTTAGTCTTACTAAATTCAACTTCTCTATGATAAATGGGCTAAACAGGAAGCATGTTAAACTAGATTAACAACAAAACTATACTAGTACAATACTTCATGCAAATAAACCCCAAGAGATGCCATGTGAATTTGATTAGTACGACATGATTAACATCAGATACAGAAAAAAGAACGAATAATCAGTAAGCATGTCAATGTGATCAACCAGATATGTATATACTTTTAATTGTTTGTTTGACAAATTAAGCAAAGCAAATCTTCTATTCAATTTATACAATAAAAGGAGAGAGACCTTCATATTAACTTCATGATTGAGGGACCTTCATGTGTCGATACGGGGGATATGGGAGATGAGGGGCCAGTAACAGCCTCTTTTACTGCATTTTTCTTTCAGATTTGGGCATTCACTGATTTCTAAACTCAAAAGTGAAGGAAACAATGTTTTCGGTAGATCCATCATGTTTGGGCAATTGCGAAAACTGAGATGTTTGAGAGATGTGAGCTGCTGGGGATGGGACAAGTTATTCAGTTTAGGGCAATTGACAAAAGAGAGATGTTGAAGGGAGGTGAGGTGTTGGAGCTTTGCCAACTTATTGAGATTAGCGCAGTCGTAAAAATGAAGATGCTGGAGGGAGGTGAGGTGTTGGAGTCCCGTTGAAACAATTTCCAGTTTCTTAAATTCGTATATCTTAAGAGAAGTAAGAGACGAAGGAAGAAGATAAGAAAGTTGACTACAACTACTCACTCCATCTTCACCACCAAATAAATTTAAATCAACAAGAGACGTTGGAAATTTCTGTGGGCCCCAATCTGAGACGGGCTTCTTCAACTTCCCTAAAAATAAGGAACGCAAATTGGGAGGCCAAACACCACAAGCATCCATGCTTGGACAATTTGTGATTTCCAGTTCTTTTAGCGACGTCAAATTGGGCAACTCGTCGTTAGGAAATGACTCCAAACTTTCACAATTTATTATTTTCAATGTGGTGAGGTGATCAAAGGTTAAAACATCAACTATTGATTTCAGATTTGACCAATCGATTATCCTTACATATTCAAGCATCGGCATGCTTCTAGTGTTATTCTTGATCTTTTTTCCTCCCCACTGCCTTTCCAATAGTTTACTACAACCAATAATTTCAAGTACCTTGAGCCTCTGCCCTCCTGTTGGTAAGGAGATAGCTGTAATTGAATTACATTCCAAGACTCTCAACGTCTCAATGCTATCTGGACAAGTGCAACGCTCCATATTGTTACATCCATATACTTCCAACATCCTAAGAGATGTTAGGAGGTTGCTCCTACAATTATTCTCTTCCTCCTTCTCTCTTAAACTCACCAAATTGTCACAAAAAAATACTTTCAAGTCCCTTAACTTCACAAGAGCTGCTTCTGACTCCCACAAGTATCTTATTTCACTACACCACCATATGCTTAATTCTTCAACGACAACAAGACACTCTACAACACCTTTCCACACCACATCATTAAGCCCTAAAATCGATTTTATTTCCAACTTGGTGACTGCAGAAGCTACTTGAACCAACCTCCTCAACACACCATTATCACATCTAACTATTTGCAGAACATTCAATGAAGGTAGTGCCTCAAGTCCAACTTCGACCAAACTAGGACAATCTGCTATTTCTAGAACATTTAATGAAGGTAGTGTATCAAGTGTCACTTCAACCAAATCAGGACAACCTCCTATAAGAAGTTTTTTCAGGCATGGAAACACATCCCTAGTATTCACTGACCATTTCTTCCACCCGTGCATATGTGCAAAACTTAGAATTTCAAGTGAATGGAATGCAACGCTGTCCCCAAGTAACTCCATACCCGCAAATTTCACCTCATATAAGCTTACAAAAAACAATTCTTTAAGGGAGGGTAGTTGTGCAAGCGGTGGTAGAGATGTACATTTTCTACAGCCACTTATTGACACATGCTTCAAATGAAGAAACAAGGGGTCCCCAACCCAAGTTGGGAACTCTAATCCCCCATATGACCTAATTTTCAGTTGTATTAACTTATCATTACGAGGCTTCAGCTCATTTAGGACGTCCTTTTCAAGTACTTCATTTCTTGAACCATCCCACAAGTCGCTCCAAGCAACCTCAAACTCACTAAGCCTTTTTTGTGAAAAGTTTGCCGCCCTTGCATCTATTGCACTGTGCACTTTCTCCAAACCCGTAATGGAAACTTTCCCACATAGATTCTCGAAGTCTTTAAGTTTGGTTATTTCAAACCCGCTTTTACTTCCGATGATGATCTTAGAAAGAGTTTGTAGGCTTTTCA
This sequence comes from Helianthus tuberosus, assembly GCA_030545235.1. Lineage (NCBI taxonomy): Eukaryota > Viridiplantae > Streptophyta > Magnoliopsida > Asterales > Asteraceae > Helianthus > Helianthus tuberosus. The sequence continues at coordinate 32,809,153 of CM060447.1, read as the reverse complement.
ACTCGCTGATCCCTAATGGCATGTCATTCAATTTCCGAGTCTCCCTAACGTCAAGATGACGAAGGTTTTTAAGCTTTAAAAAGTTGTTAGGTAACTCGGTTAATTCACTACATCCGAATAGGATCAATGTATGTAAATTATATAGACTGCAAACCTTTTCTGGTAAATGTGTGATTCTAGTTCGAGATAGATTAAGATACCTCAACTGCCTTAAAGTACCAATGGAATCTGGTATCTCACTTATTTGAGAATAACTCAAACTTAAAACCCTTAACAATGGTAACTCACTTATTAAGTCAACCAAAATCTTATTTGATAAGAAGAATGACCGCCAACTTTCTACCTCCCCGGCGGAGGTTGCCAGGAATGTCCTCAAACTTTTGGCTCTTGTCAATGTCTCAAACCTGTGGTAAAATACATATTCCTCACGAACGAATGACATATGACGGTACTTCTCTAGCAAACCCTTCCTAGTCTCATTGCCTAACCTTACAAAAAACTCATTAGCAACAGATGTCGCCAAGTCATTCATTAGGTCATGCATCACAAACAATGACTCATTATTAGGTGCACATTGAAAAAATGACCTTGCCACCAACTCATCAAAGTATCCATGACCCAATCTTTCATCTGTTGAATTGCTTGTAGTTGACTGATGCAAAAACCCTTCTGCTATCCACAACAAAACCAGTTCCTCCTTGTCAAACAGGAAGTCTTTGGGGAACAAGGAACAATATGCAAACAACTGCTTTAAACGTGCAGAAAGATCATGGTAGCTTATCCTAAGGGCAGGGACAACTACATCATCTTTTGACATCCATATCTCACTTTCTACCACTTCCCTCCAAGAATCTTCATCTTTTTTCGTCCTTAGTGACGTCCCAAGTGCAATCAAAGCCAAAGGCAATCCATCACACTTTTTCACAATAGCTTCACCATGTGGTTTGAGTGACAAATGTGAATCAAAATTTTTTACGCCTAATGCATGTAAAGCAAATAAAGACAGAGCATCGTCATGTGACAGGCTAAACAATTTGTTTATATTATCATAACCTAACTTGTTGAGCAGTTGCTCCTTCCGTGTCGTCATGATGATTTTGCTTCCATGAGCACATGCATGAAACGGGCCGACCAGGGTTTTCCAATCCTCAAAACTTTCACTCCATACGTCATCTAACACCAATAGAAATCTTTTCCCCCTTAGGTGATTTTCAAGATCTACTTGAAGCAGATTTAAATCCGCAAATTCCTTATGTATCCCCGCCACCGATTGAAATATAACTTTGCTTATACCAAAGCCGTCAAACTCATCCGAAACACAAACCCACGCCTTAATCTGGAAGTGATCCTTGACTTGTTTTTCGTTATACAAAAGTCTAGCCAGAGTAGTTTTACCAACCCCGCCCATACCAACTATCGGAACAACGCTAAAGCCTTGATCACCCTGTCCATCCCCCAATAACTGTCGGACCAAAGCCTCTTTCTCGGCTTGTCGTCCAACAATACTAGACACATCAACCATAGAGGTTTGTAAACTTCTATTTAAAGATTTTAACTTAGTTTCCTCTGTGACAATCAAACCAAGAGTAGCTTTATCCTCTATTAGATGTTGTAACTTGGTGGTAATAACATTTATCTTTTCCTTTATTGTACTGGTCCATACTGAATGCTTTGAGAAAGGATTTGAGAACAACTTTCTTACCTTGCTGCTGGTGTGTGTTTCTGCTTCGTCACGGTGCATAGCTTCGGTAGCTAAATCGTCGAGTACGTCATCTATGTCGTAAGGCAAATGTTGGAGATTATGCAGCCATCGTTTGACAGAATGATTGGTTATCTCCTTGTGAGAAGCATCAAGAAGCAGATCTTGGATCTGGGTTAATGAGAGCTGCAGTTTCTGTATCTGAGAAGAATCCATTTCTTTGTAGGGAGCAAGGTTTTCCAGGCTCGCACAGGCGGCAGAGACTAGCTTGTCACAGATCACATCGAGGATGGAAGACAGCACGAGTTCAGCCATTGAGATTGTTGAATTTGGTGTTGATGAGTTTCAGCAGCTTGTTTGTTGTGTTGGTCAACCAATAAGATTATCCTTTTCGTGTGGGTTAGGGATGTGGATGGCAAAATTCTTTTATATTTTCACTAGGTTATTGCCCCGCTTGCGGTCTGCTCATATAATGTAATATATGTGTGGGCGCTCGGGGGGGCAAAAGCAAAAGTGCACTAATTTTTAACGTTATTTTACTAATTTCGTGAAAATAACGTTAAAAAGAGGGGATCGTTAATCAGGCATCATGTGGTGGCGTTGATAGCCGAAAGACAAGGGGGTACATGCACCAATTGGCGTTTGTCTCAATTGCTGAGTGTTATGTGCCTTATGTCCAAGGCTTGATGCAAAACCACAATCGAGCTGGGGGTCTCATTGGAAGCAGCCTCTCTATTTCTACGGGGTAGAGGTAAGGTTGTCTACATCCCACCCTCCTCAGACCCTACCTTAGCTTTGCTATAGGTGGGATATACTGAGTACGATGATGATGATGATGATGACTAGGTTATTGCCCCGTGTAATACACGGGGTGAATCATAATTATAATGTGAAATAAAAAAATATATGTTCATAATATGATCTAAGTATATATAATATAGAGTAATATGCAGACCAAATACGAAATAAATATTGAAGTTTGTATAGCCATTCATAATAATATGATCTGTTATTTGTTTTAAGATTTGTAATAGGAACTTAAAATTTTGTACCACTACTAATATTTATTGTGACATTTTCTTGTTTAAAGGTTTCATGTCTGATTTTATCTGATAATAGATTATTCTGATGGTTAATATTGGCATAATAATATATTTTCTACCATCCAAATATAGTTTCCTCACTTTCGCTATCATTAACATTAATATAAGGTATGCTCGTATTCAAAGCTATAAACCAATATGAATTGTACGAAATAATTACTTTTATCACAATTAGCAAGGAAACCAAAAAAAACTATTGATAATGTAATATGTCTCATACCATTTGAAAGGTCTGAAAAGGGACTTTTAGACAGATAAAAGTAATGTAAATGAATAGACAAAAATTGAATCAATAAAACCAATTTACTATAGTTGAGAAAATACTATGAATAGTGTAATACTTTACATGTACAATTGAACCAATGAAACATATATATAAGTGAAAAAATAAAAATAAAGACATGAGACATCATACGATAACTAAGTAAATCTAAATTTAAAAAAAAAAGTTATGACATTCCGAATGTGAAGAATTTAAAACACATTTTAGACTAAAGATTTACAATCAAAATAAAACTCTAATATAATATTTAAATCTTTTTAATTTAAAATTTATCAATAAATTATTGATGTCCTCATTGAATGACATGTGTCCCAAATCAGGTTTCTTTTATTATATAGTATATATATATATATATATATATATATATATATATATAGATAGATGTGATTATTAATTTAGTTATTTAGTTATGTTAATAAATTATTGGTAAGATATATATGGAACACGAATTACTTTTTTATGGAATAATTATTTTTCTTTTTAGTTGTGGTCTTTAATTTATAAATGGTTAATTTAATAAGATACGTCAATACCGATTATCTACAATATATTTCGGAACCTTCCCTAGTTTTATCATTTACAAAATAGATATATTTGAACTTTAAAAAATATATTTGAAGTTTAAATCATTTATCTAATCTGATTATAAAAAAATTCTAATATAATATTTAAATTTTTTTAATTTAAAATTTATCAATACTGATGCCCTCATTGAATGACATGTGTCCCAAATCAGGTTTCTTTTATTATATAGTATAGATTTTCTTTTACACTCTGTTCCGAGTCTTGTTTAACAGGGAGAGTGGAGGAAAAAGAGATGAAAATATGAAAAATCATGATGATCTCGAGTTTCATTTAACAGGGGGAGAGGAGGAAAAATGGAAGAAAATCTATACTATATAATAAAAGAAACCTGATTTGGAACACATGTTATTCAATGAGGGCATCAATAATTTATAGATAAATTTTAAATTAAAAATATTTAAATATTATATTAGAATTTTATTTTGATTGTAAATCTAAAGTCTAAAATGTGTTTTAAATCTAATCTATAATTTATGGATTTAATTTTGATTTGAAATATTTAAACAAAAACCCATAAAATTAATAACCATTTAATCAATTAAACGTTAATATGAAGGTAGCATATTAATTAACGGATAAACCAAATAAAATGTGTTTTTTTTTTTCAAATTTTAATATGGGGGTAATCTTTTTTTTATTTTAAAGTATCTTCCCTTTATTTTTTTTATGCAAGCTTTATATATTATATTACTTAAAAGTTTGTTCATCTTTGTTTTTTCAAACAATATTCCAACCGAATAACTTTGTATTTGAAACTATGTATAAGCTGTTTATATGTTATTAGTAATTTAAACTAAGAATTGTTGTTTTTAACTTGTGCTATTAATAGATAATATTCATGTTAATTATTTATTAAACAAATAAAGTATTAATAAAAATCATAAAGTTATTTGTTTAATGAAATTAATAAATAGGAAGAGTTACAGAATTGTTTTTGTTATTTGGTATTAATCAATCTTCATCATAAAAACAATTAGCGACGTTCTATATCATTACACTAATAATCAAACATAAAACTTTAGAGTATGTATGTAACTAAATAGCATTTCAATACGTCAATCCTATCACATTTAATTAAGATTGTATTATTAATCGTGTGATTAAAATAGGATTCCAAGACGTCTTAATCCTCTCGTATTTTAATAAATAAAATGTATATCAAAGTTTATTTTTTAAAACATATCTTAACGACTATATGTGTAATAACGTTAATCAACATGTACAATATAGCGCCCCGCTTGCGGTATGCACATATAATGTATATATGTGTGGGCGCTCGGGGGGCAAAAGCAAAAGTGCACTAATTTTTAACGTTATTTTACTAATTTCGTGAAAATAACGTTAAAAGAGGGGATGGTTAATCATGCATCATGTGGTGGCGTTGATAGCCGAAAGACAAGGGGGTACATGCACCAATTGGCGTTTGTCTCAATTGCTGAGTGTTATGTGCCTTATGTCCAAGGCTTGATGCAAAACCACAATCGAGCCGGGGGTCTCATTGGAAGCAGCCTCTCTATTCCTACGGGGTAGAGGTAAGGCTGTCTACATCCCACCCTCCTCAGACCCTACCTTAGCTTTTGCTATTGGTGGGATATACTGAGTACGATGATGATGATGATGAATCAACATGTACAATACGATACACGGGGTTTTTTAAAGATATATTTTTTTATTATTTAATATATAAAACATATATTCATTCAACCCGTGTAATACACGGGGTTCTAACCTAGTATGAGTATATGACCAAATATTCATCCTCCCAAATTGGAGAGATTAGGAGAGAACATTTTCCTTCACCACCCCTTGTTAAATGAGAATCGGGAACATAGTGTTAGATTTTGATATTTTATTTTCGGTTTCGGCGGGGACGTGATGGTTAAGGAGAGTTACTCAAGGCGTTTGCTCGAAAACTATTTTCGGTTTCGGCGGGGACGTGATGGACAGTTAAGGAGAGTTAGGTGGTGTTTGTTTTTTTCAAAAAGAGCTTCCTGCCTCTTCTGTCTGCACCGTGCAGACGCGGGAAGAGGTTTTGCCTCAAAAGAGTGTTTGTTTTTTTTTTTTTTGAGAAGTGCTTTTTACCTCTCCCCAGCCTCTTCTTGGGGAAGTGATGAGAGGTAAGCTTCTCCAAGAAGAGCTTTACCTCTTCTTGGCACCACCTCCACCTCCACCCCTGCTCCGCCCCTGCTCCGCCACCACCACCACTGCTCCGCCACCATCATCATCATCATCACCACCCCTGCTCCGCCACCACCACCTCCACTCCGCCACCACCTCCGCTGCTCCACTCCGCCACAAACAAAACCCCCAAATCTTCTCCACCTCTACTCCGCCACCACCTCTGCTCCACCTCCGACATCTGCTCCACCTCCACTCCGCCACCACCTCCGACATCATCATCAACAAACAAAACCCCCAAATCGAAAACCCTAAAATCGAAAACCCCCAAATCGAAAACCCTAAAAACGAAGAGAGAGAGAGAGAGAGAGAGATCGTAGAGAGAGAAGGGGCTGTGGTCGATCGAAGAGAGTGTAGTGGTGACGGTGGTGGCGGTGGTGAAGATGGTGGCGGTGGTGAAGTGGTGGCGGTGGTGAAGATGGCAGTGGTAGAGAGAGAGTTGAGAGATCTGTGTGTGTGTTTGTGTGAAGAGGTTTTATATAAAAAAAAAAACAAACCCTCTTCTCCTTGCAGATTGAAGACATTTGGTCCACCTCTTCTCCTGCAGATGCCTGCAGACGTGGCCTGCAGCAGAAGAGGTTTTCAAGAAGAAAAAACAAACAGCACCTTACTCAAGGCGTTTGCCCGAAAACTAATAATCTTGCCCTATGGATAACGGAATAGTGGGTCTTCATATAAAGCCCAAATCAACCTTGATGGGCTGTTTGGATGCTAAGAGAATTGGTTTGGGTCAATTTATGAAACACAACCTTGATAGGCTGTTTGGATGCTAAGAGAATTGGTTTGGGTCAATTTATGAAACTTGATTTTGACAAATAAGATCTAGATTTCATAAATCTTCTTTACTCTTTGTAATCACGGTAAAAACTATTCGCCTAGTTAGTAACAATGTTTGGTAATTATCTATGTAGTTACTGGAGGTAGCAAAACGGATGGATTTTGTAATAGGTTAAAATCGATTTGGTTTAAAACATATATTTCTTAAGAGTTAAGTCCCTATGTAACCATGTTTAACATGTTTGTTCATTCTCTAAATAAATTGATTTAAAAGTTAGAAAGCATTTTAAAATACTTTATACGACATTCTAACACTTGCCTTTATAGTTACTACCTAGTAATAGATCCCGCGTGTCACAAACCTACGATTTTCCCCAGTTTAAAATTACAGTCTTGTCATCGTTTTTTTTTTTTTTTTTTGCAAACCTATGGTAGTGTTTTGTTTTAATTGTTTGACTCGATGTAATTTTTATTCGTTAGTGTACACTCATTGGTCATGACAAATTACAGTCCCCCCCCCCCGATTTAAATTTACAGTTTTCTCATCGTTTTAGGTTTTTTCCCGATTTTCTCATTGTTTTCGTTTTTTTCTAGTAAAACTTTGATAACGGTTTGTTTTAATAGGTGAAAAAAATATAATCAACATTTAAAAAAAATATTCAGTTATAAAATAAAAAAGTTAAATAATAAAAAGTTAATACAAGAAAAGAAAATTTAAATTTGAAATATAAAATAAAAAGTTAAATATTAAAATAATTTTAGGTAGATAAGAAAGTATAAAAAAACAAACAAACATGTAAACAGTTAATGAAATGCAACCACACTCATAGTTGCAAAATCACCATAATTAGGTAGATAAGAAAGTATAAAAAAACTAACAAACATGTAAACAGTTAATGAAATGCAACCACACTCATAGTTGCAAAATCACCATAAAACCCAACATCTCTTGTTCCAAACCATGCATGGAATTTGTTTAAAAAAATATATGACCACCTTCAAAAGCTAGTGGCATGATCATAATTTACAAGATGTTTGGCTTAATATGGTATATAACACTTTGATTTCGACCTAAACAGGTAAATAAATATAGCTTAAAAAGAAATATGTCACAGGGGTTGAAAGTCGCCTAACGATTATCATACTTGATTGGTTCATCTAATTTGGGAGGGTCCCTTGTGGTGTAAGTGCACCTATAATTTTGACCAACACACTCCAATGATCCCCGCAAACAGGACACATGGCTTATAAGATCAAGTTATATATTTCTAAGTTCTAACAGCAACAATTTACAAGACTGCACCCAGCAAGTTGATCTTATATGTTGCTTGCTTGTACATTGAGGCTTGAGCTTGTGTAGTGGTAGATAGAATATATATTTTGTGTCTAATTCTTATTTTAGGGGGTATTCGGACTGAAAATATGATTAAAACACACACTTATCCATTTTTCATTTGACATTACCCCTAAAACAAAGCTTCAAACCTGTTTTCATTAAGCACTTCAATTAATTTAATTTATTTGCAAATGGTGTACATTTGAGCAGCTCAATGTCGCTAGAGAAGAGAGTGTGTTCTTTTTCTTGTGCGCTCTCTCTCACCGGATCACTCTTTTTTAAAATTCAAAACGAAGCTAGATGGAGCCAAAAAGTCGTAGAGGAGAATTAGATATAACTAGGTTTATTATGGGCGCCGCGTTGCGGCGTACTTCTTTTGTGATTTAGTCTGTGTTTATATGTATTTTGAAATCACTGTGAGAGCCTTGTGCACGGAACCACTGACAAAAATTAAAAAAATGTTAAAAAAAACACTAAAAGAGAACCTGAAGAAAACCAACCAAAAAAGTTATATGTTAATGATGTTCGTATGAAACTCATGGTCAGATATGAGCCAATGGTATTGGGTATCGGTACCGAATTTCCCGAAATATATTAAGTAACAATTCGGTACCGACTTTTGGCGTTCATGGTACCGGTTCGCCACCGGTTTTACCTTCATAAACCGGTATCGTAACCAACATTTTCGGTACAAGTACCGATTCGGATTCGGTATCGGTTGGCACCGTGCTCATCCCTACCCCTGAAACTAAAATAAATAAATCATTAAAAGTTAAAGAAAACCAACAAAAAGTTGTGCGATAGCGTTATTGTTCGTACAATCGTACGGTACTCGTGATTAACGATGAAACAACGATACCATGTAGCATTAAAACACTATTCATTAACTTTGTTTATATAGGTAATATATAGGTAATAGGTAATAGTTAATATAATAGATATAAAAAAAACGTAAAGAGTGGGACTTGAACCCATCCCCTTTGCAAACTAAAACACCACACAAACCACTTTACAAAACATACAAATATGTCATATTAAAGAAACCAAAAGTATATAAAGAATAACATCAAAGACTCACTATAAAGAAGTCAACAAAGACAACCAACCAATAAGAAAAGTTTACTATTTATTACTATTTATTATGATGTGACATATACTATTCATTAGCTTGGTTTATTAATATATAGGATAATGCTTTAAGATGCTTTCAACACATTGATGCTTTTATTATTTGTACCATATGCTTGAAATGTTTGTACATGTTGAAATGACCAATACTGCCATCCTAATATGCATTATAATAAGGTATAGATATAAATAAGAGTAAACTTCTGTTTTGCTTCCTGTGGTTTGGTCACTTTAACGGTTTTGCCCCAAACCTTTAAAAATAGCCATTTTACTCCCTGATGTTTTGGTTTTGTTGCCAGTTTGCTCCCTGCGGGGAGCAAAATGGAAAAACAAACAATTTGGATGGAGTTAGAGGCGGGGAGCAAACTGGCAAAAAAACCGAAACATCAGGGAGTAAAATGACTATTTTTAAAGGTTTGGAGTAAAACCGTTAAAGTGACCAAACCACAGGGAGCAAAACGGAAGTTTACTCTATAAATAATTTGAAAATAAATTAGAGTCCCACATTTGATATTGAGTCCCTACAGATCTCAACAAAAATACATACAATTATATATAATGATATTATATTCTTACTAAATGTGTGGTGGTGCTAACATGCACCACCACATGTTAAGATCTCATTGGTACTTTATTTCAATATTTTTTTTTTCTAATTTTGCAATCTCATATCTTTCCTATCACGGTTTCTATGCAAATCTGAGTTGTTTCCGTGGCGTTTTTTTTAAGATTTTCTCGGTTTTAGTTGTCGTTTGCTTACTACTCACGCCCACGATGCGTATTTTGTCCCCACATCTAAAAAATAAAAAGCTTAAAAGATTATTACCTTAACCCACCCGACTTTATAATACGTGTGGGTATAAGTTTGAATTTGTCTACGCTTTATGCCGGGTCGCGGCATAAGTTCCCGTACTTTGTCTGCGTCTTACGTCACGTGGCGTTATAAATTCGTGTTTTTTCTTTAAGATTTTGGACGGTTTTGATTGTTGCTTGCTTGCTACTTAGCAGAGTTTTACCACCCGCAACACGGTGTTAAATATTCAGAAGAAATATTACTTCCTAAAAAATAAATTACAGAGAGCTGCCAAAATACAATTTATGCTTCAAACTCCAAATTTGAGGGTTTTGTAAATTCAAATGAGTCTTTGAAGATGTCTATCGTCTTGCACTATAAAAATCGGGTCGGTTAACCTACACACCTACTAAAATAGCAACTGCTTGTGTTGTTGGTTTAGTTATTTTTTAACAAATAATTTTACTAATGCTCTCCGAATTAATATGTAATCAAAGTTTTTTTCTTTTGTTAATATGAAATGAATATGATAATAATGTGATATTATATTTTTCTGTTTTTTTTTTTTAGCTTTTTGAAAACCATAATAAATCATTTGTATATTACAAGTAGCCTCGAGTCTTCTGGTTATAATAACATGGTGACTAGGTGACATGTGCATAAAAGCACTTGTGGCGTAAGTGCCATCTGCTGACTCAGCTCCACGTTTGCAACATATTATATTGATCCATTTTACACACGTCACCATCATTCTGTAACGTCATTTAAATTATTATTAGCACTAACACGATGACAATTTATTTTTTCTTTTATCAAAACAAATTATATAATTATGAATATATTACGAACTTAAAAGTTTAAAAATTAGTTATTTCGTAAGTAACGACATTTATAGCTATTCGTATATTGATTATGTATAATTTATAAATAATAAATCTGTTATAAATAAGTTATATTATGGTGACTATCCACATTCTAACTCCCGTCTCTTCATATCCTTTGTATTAATGTAAGAACATTATATATAGAGTTTCTTTGTATTGCATGTACACATCTCAATGAATAATAATTCTTTATTCTATCTTTCTCTCTGTGTTCCTTTGATTATGTTCATATACTAGTCGCTAGTAGGCTGTTGTTTTACAACACGTTATCAGCACGAGTTGCTTTAGCATGAGTTGGTTTTGATGATGGATCACATTATCATGAGGTATGTCATAAACTTGTTATTGTTATCATCTTCAAAAGAATCCACATTATAATTCATACAATTTTGGATAGATTGAGATTTAGAATATAGAAACTGCTTCATATGAGTCAACCGACCAATTGATTTATATAGTGGTGTATGATATTCATTGTTTAGGTATATGCTGAAAATGTAGGTTAATTACTAATCTTTGTATAGTCTATTAATATTATGATATTTATCTGATTGTGTGTGCGTATGTTGTTTATTTTTCGATTAAAGTATGAAACGATTGTACACATTCTTATTCTTAAGTGTGATTGCTCTAAAGTATTAGTTGTGTTAAGTTGGTTATGAGTGAATTTTAGCCATTTCGATTAAAAAAAATGTTGTGATTTCTTTGTACTCTTTCTTAAAAATTAAATAATACCAAAATAATTGACAAGTGCATAACTGAATTTTGTTATATATATATAATAACATTCTGATGAAAGTGTTAAACTGTGTTTTAACGGCTATAAAATAATGTATTGTATGTTTTGTATAATGAGGTGATGAAATTAAATTGTTAATGATGGTGAACTATGTTTTGTATTATATGACAATTTGTGATCATAAAAATATTTGCTAGAATTTGGTTGTGATGCAATGATTAGAGACTTTGTGAGTAACAATTTGTTGAAGATGTTTGGAAAATGTGATAATAATCAAAATGATACTTAATAATTCATAGGTAATGTAGTTTTATTTTGTAATGATGTTGACTCATTTGTAATGTTTTAATAATTGTACTTATTAATTATGTAGTATGTGTACCAGATCAAGTATGTGTAGACAATGCTACAGGTTGTTGAAGTAAAAAAAATTGTGCAAATAAAAGTTGTCAAAGAAGGAAATAGTTTGTATATTGATGATAAACTTATAATTATATGCATACCTTTGCATTGTTTTTTGTGTTTCTAGAGTTAGATTAAGGTTAATTGCATACCTATATCACTTTGCATTATCTTTATTATTGTGTTATTTTGATCAGTGATATGATGTGGGTTTCTTTACAACCATGAATATTTATTGTTCGATCGGTTTAAAACCCACTCAAATTTCTTTTAAGTTTTCTCATTGGGAAATCTTGTGGGGCTAGGCAATCGATTTTTTGTTATCTTAGGTGGTTGTCTTTTGATCGAAAATATGGAAGATAAAAAGTTACCATTAATATTTATTAAATTGGATTTATCACAACATATAAATGAATATTCATTATCTTAGTTTTTTTATTTAGTTGTAGTATTAGTATGAAAAGTTTCGATGAAATGTTTCAATTATTGAATTTTATTATATTATTAATATAAATGAATCTTGCTTTATGTCTATATAATTAAGTTATTTATGTATGAGATATAATTCGGTATTTTGTTTTCAATATATACTTTATCTTCAACTTAATTACTTTATACTTTTAATTGTGGGATAGGAACTCGCTATCAAGCTAAGCAACGTATTTATTTATTGTATACAAAATTAAATCGGTATATTATTTTAAAGGTCTTTGCTTAGATAAACATGGAGTTGTATTCTCATACATATATTAGTTTCTATCATATGCTTAGATAAAAGATGTAATTTTAGAAAATTATCACATTTCATAGGGAACACTTAGTCATCAAGGTTTCACCATATTCTTTTCTTACGATATTATAGAATATATAATTATGAAAAGAAATAGAACCATCAGTCCTAAAGAATTGTACGTTGGAGTTATAATATTTGTTTTTTATGGTTCTCTGATTCGTTAAAAAACAATTCTATTCGTGTTAGTTTGATATGCATAAAAGGAATTAACTGAGATTTCAGTATGAAATCTATATGCATGCATATATAATTGCAATTTATGATTCATGATGCCTTTCATTTTATATCCATTATCTCCTTTATGGTAAAAACATTATATTGAAAAACATATATGACGCTGCCTAATGATGTCTAATGATTTTCATTTGGAGATTATCATTTATATAGATATTATTGAATAAGGCTAATAAAGACCAAAGTTGTGTATTATTGTCATTCCCATGAAAGTTTATAAGCATGCTTAAAAGACCCGTTTATTTAAAATAAATTGAAGTAAAGACATGCCATATGAAGTGTGGGTCACACGTAAGCTCATTATAAATTTATGGAAGCTCGTAAGATTTTCGATTGACAAATTTTGTTGTCTCAGTCATATAACTACTTCTTGATTTACATCATCTAACGAGATATACAAGAAGGTTGAAAAAAAATCCACTTGTCAAATGTCACGGCCCCCGACCCGGTTTTACCCGTTTCAGGACCCGCGGGACAGAAAACCCGTGGTATTGTTCATTTTGGCAACAGAAATTTTAACAGGATCTTTTTAAACTGAAAATGCTCAATTATTTTATTTCACAATTTGGGATAAACCCCATAATTTACAATAAAGGAAATTTCACGCGGAAATTCCCAGTTTATACAAAAACATGTTTATTTATTTTATTTACTGAGCCACGTTCTTCAAGCTGGTGTGCTACGAGACACCTTTCCTGGTTCACAGTAAATCACCTGAACCATATTTAAAAAGATTTTATCAGCGGGGAAATACTGGCGAGTCACTCAAGTTATAAAATGACACATTCGTTATAGATTACAACATAAGAGCGATTACAATGGCCCCTATCTTATAATTATCTGGCCCCGTGTCACACCCTGGTGACGATGGTCATACCACTATTGGGTCCTTTTACCCAATAGTGAGGATTATCACTGTTAAAAGTGAGAAACAATAGTAATGTGCACAATACCCCACTTGCCAGTAATTTAAGATAACCAAGACTTAATCCATGTAACATATAACTGGAAAAACATTTAGGTATTTGTAAAATACTGTTGACAAAAGAGAATGACTCACATTGCAAGTTTAATTGGATAGAACTTTGCCTACTGATTTAGCCTTATAACCTAGTTAAATAACAATGCACACGAAACTAGGTTAGTAACTTAATACAACATTTACGATAAACTCACGAAATCAAAACCCTCACGACGAATGACAAAGCATAGCCCGGATGCGGGCATCACTTAAACATCCATCGGATTGGTTTCAATCAATCGGACATTGTATCGTAGCAGTGATCGAGTTATTACCCTGTTATCGCAGCAGAGGCTCGGTACTAATACTATTTTGAACGATACAGTGTATATTTGTGCGTACGTTGTGAGATTTATCGTCGAAACAAGCAAACAGTTCAAGTCCCAGACTAGGGGCTTTATAGCCCAAATGGAACCCGCCCGCGTGTCGCGACAGGATCTTCTGCACCTGTCGCGTGTCGCGGGGCAATCCAAAGTAGGCTAGGCCTGCCTTGTTGTACGTATAGCCCTTATGAGTTATCAACTTTCGAAGATACGTGTTTTACTTCATTTTTTAACGGATAAACATTATTAGGGGATACCCGCCCTCGAATTTTAGGGGCCCTGATCCTAGTTTTGACCGTTTTTAAAAATTAAGGGTCATGCCATACCACTTGAGGGTCTCAATTAGGGTTTCCTAGTGGACAATATTAAAATAAGAATCAATGATTTTGGCAAGAGTTGTTATACCCTCCCCACCTTGTTTAAAATCTCGTCCTCGAGATTTACTGGAACAAATGAGGATATTTTCGCTTCATTTCCGATTCGAGCTCCCATGTATGCTCTGGTCCTCTTTTCAAATCCCATTTTACTTTAACTAGTACAAGTCTTTTGTGCTTGAGGAACTTGACTTTTATGTCTTCTATTTGAAGAGGTTTTTCCATGAATTTCAACTTTTCATTTACCTCTACGTCTTGAAGAGGTACTACCAGGGATTCATCAGATAAACACTTCTTGAGATTAGATACATGAAATACGTCATGTACCCCGGATAATTCTTCTGGTAGCTGTAAGCGATAGGCAACTGGTCCTATTCGCTGCATTACTGGGAATGGTCCTATGTACCTTGGACTCAGCTTTCCATTCTTACCGAATCGAACTACTCCTTTCCAAGGAGAGACTTTCAAGAGTACATTGTCTCCAACCTGAAATTCTAATGGCTTACATCGATTGTCGGCATAACTTTTCTGTCGATCTCGAGCCGTCTTCAGTCTTTCCTTGATTTGAGTTATCTTGTCGGTGGTTTCCTGTACAATCTCAGGACCTGATAATTGGCTTTCTCCTATTTCTGCCCAACAAACTAGGGTTCTACACTTTCGTCCATACAGTGCTTCGAATGGGGCAGCTTCGATACTTGCATGATAACTATTATTATAGGAGAATTCGATTAAGGGTAGGTGGTCATCCCAGTTTCACCAAAGTCTATTACACATGCCCTGAGCATGTCTTCCAGGGTTTGGATCATCCTTTCACTCTGTCCATCTGTTTGGGGATGGTATGCAGTACTTAAATTCAGTCGGGTCCCCATTGCTTCTTGGAAACTTGTCCAGAAATGTGAAGTGAAACGACTATCTCTATCTGATACTATGGAGAGTGGAACTCCATGTAAGGATACTACCTCGTCTACGTATAACTTTGCTAATCCTTCCATGCTAAAGGTTTCCTTCATTGGCAGGAAATGAGCTGATTTAGTTAATTGATCCACAATTACCCAAATCGCATTGTTACCTTTACGGTTTTTTGGTAACTTAGTAACAAAGTCCATTGTGATTAGTTCCCATTTCCATTCAGGCATTTCTAATTATTGAAGTAAACCTGAAGGTTTCTGATGTTCTGCCTTAACTTGCGAACAAGTTAGACACTTAGATATATATATCTAGCTATGTCCTTTTTTCATTCCTATCCACAAGAAGTTATTCCTTAAATCTTGGTACATCTTGTTGTTTCCAGGGTGCATGGTATATATAGATTTATGGGCTTCTTCTAAAATTTTATCTCTTAAATTTCCTTGCTTAGGTACCCAAATCCTTTTCTTACGGAATCTCCAAATTCCATCAGTCCCTTGTTCTAATTCTTTTATCCTTCCTTTCATTCCTTCAGCATCATCCTTGATTGCTGTTTCTTGAACCTTCTTCAATTGTTCCATTAAATCTAATCGGAGACTTAATCTAAGAGCACGAACTCGTCTTTGTTTTTCATGATACTTACGACTTAAGGCATCTGCTACTACATTTGCCTTTCCTTCATGATATTGAATATCACAGTCGTAGTCGCTTAGAAATTCCATCCACCTTCTTTGCCTCATATTTAATTCTTTTTGCTTAAATATTTACCTTAAGCTCTTATGATCTGTATAGACTGTAAACTTACTTCCATACAGATAGTGTCTCCAAATCTTAAGGCCAAAAATTATTGCTCCTAATTCTAAGTCGTGAGTCGTATAATTCTCCTCGTACCTTTTCAATTGTCTTGAGGCATACGCAATTACCTTTTTGCGTTGCATCAACACACATCCTAATCCTAGTTTAGAAGCGTCAAAGTAAACTTCAAAATCTTCTGTTCCTTCTGGTAAGGCTAGAATTGGAGCGTGGGTTAACCTTTGCTTTAAAATCTTAAAAGCCTCTTCTTGCCTAGGTCTCCATTCAAACTTAACTGTTTTACAGGTTAGCTTAGTTAATGGCACTGCTATCTTAGAGAAATCCTTAATGAAGCGCCTATAGCATCCAGCTAAACCTAGAAAACTTCTAACTTCCGTAGCTGATTGCGGGACTTTCCAGTTCGTGATCGCTTCTATCTTGGAGCGATCTACATGAATACCTTCGTGATTCACCATGTGTCCTAAAAATTGCACCTCCTGCAGCCAAAATTCACACTTCAAAAATTTGGCGTAAAGCTTTTCTTTTCTTAACAAAGTTAAGAGTGCTCGTATGTAACAACTCTCATCAAAAGTCATAATTATTTAATTAAATTGTCCAATAGGAAACCCTAATTGAGAAACCCAAGTGATTCTGAACAATCCCTAAAATTTTCAGAACATTTGGAATCAGGATTAGGGCCCCTAAAACTCAGGGGGGGGGGGGGGGGGTAAAACCCTAGTAACGATTATCTAAATTGTGTGCTGTAGAAACTGAATTTACGAAAACTGTCAAGTCAGCAAGGCTAGTCCCAACCGTGGAAACCCTATGCATAAAATAGGTCTTACGCGGGCCGCGTAAAGGTTAGCTTAGATCTTACGCGGGTCGCGACAATGTCAAAATTCACCTATAAATAGAGGGCCTTGGGACTTGAATTCAGGAATTAAAACGACGTAAAAATTCCTTATACACTGCGAGTTACGTTCTGAATACTACAAAAACACACACAGTTCACAAATCGACGCCGCAAAACAGGGTAATAACTCGATCGCTGCTACGATTCATTTTCCGACGACCAATATATCCAATGGATGTTTAAGTGCCGCCCACATTAGGGTTATACTTTGTCATTCGTCGTTAATTCGATGGATGTTTAAGTATTGCACTTTGTCGTTCGTTGTGAGAATTTGATCTCGTGAGTTATCGTAATTGCTGTATTGGTTACTAACCCAGTTTTGTGTGCATTATTATTTAAATTAGGTTAACAAGGCTAATCCATAAAGTAAACTCTATCCGTGTTAATTCAACAATGTGAGTCATTCTCTCTTTTTATCAAATTTGATTACAAAAGCATGTTTATTTTCAAAGTTATAATTACGGGGATTAAGTCTTTGTAATCACCAAGTTACAGCCGGTATGTGGGGTTTTGTATACAATACTTGATAATCGTCACCATTGGACAACGGGTTAGCCAAGGGGTGATATGACCATAGTCACAGACACCATTGGACAACGAGATAGCCAATGTGTGTTCGAGTGACAAATACTGTGGGTAGTTGGTTTGATATCTGAAACATTGTAATCTCTCTTAATACTGTAAATTATAACAAATAGGTCTGTTTTAATAAATAGAATGATTCACTCAGTATTTTCCGCTGACAAAACCTTTTTCAAACATGTTTCAGGTGATTTGTTGTAATTCATAGTAGTGCTATGGAGCATTTCAAGCTTAAGAAAGTGGCTTATTATAAAATAAAGAAATATGTTTTGTAAAATAAAGATTTCTCTGTAAAATCATAATATTGTAAATTACCGGGGTTTTATCCCGAATTGTGAAATAAAATAATCGGGAAAATTTTAGCTTTAAAACGATCCTGATGATAAACTTCCGCTGTTAAACTCAATTAAATAAATACCACGGGATTTCTGTCCCGCGGCTCTTGAAACGGGTCAAACCGGGACGGGGGCCGTGACAAAAATAAGGTGGTATCAGAGCCACTGAGTTAAGCTAATTAAGTATTTAGAAATACTTAATTTTCCTGATTACTATTATGTGATTATGTGTTTTATTAACTGACTATTTGCTAGTTACAGTATGGGTAAGCAAAAGCTGTCAAGCATCTATCTTAAATTAGATAAGTCATCCAACGAGAAGGGTAGTACATCCCAAACCACATCCTCAAAACTCCCTACAATTCTTGAAGAAGGAATATTTGTGCGAAAAACACAATATGAGGAACCACTATCTCCTAGAAAAAAGGAGTATGATTATTAAGAAAAGTAAAGAGAAAATCCGAGAAGAGAAGATTAAACGGGAAACCCAGGAATTAATCAATAAATCACCTTGGGAAGACAAGCTAGATGAGAAATGGGCAAATTTATATATGCTAGCTACAGTAGCCGAAAATGCAAATCTTTAAATATTTTAACTTAAGTTTTAGCATCTTATTTCCTACAATCTAGAAACCTTCTACAATAAATAAATAAATTTCCAATAAACCCTAGTATGTTTTCCAGTTATCTCTGTAATGAATTAGTACACAATATGCAATAATATTTAAAAAATTTATTTATGAAATTTATTGTAAGATTTTAACTTAGTATTTTATGCATTTTGTATATATGCTACACCAGCATGAATGAGGTATCTGAAGCCCTTCAAAACCTCAATCTTTATCCGGTGAATATAGAAGTTTCCAAAGAATTTACTGGGTATTTTCCTGATGTGGAACAACCTGTAGAATTCAATGCTCCACCTTTGAACAAGCCAAAACGAAAGAAAAGAAAGAATTACGTGTGGGGAAGTCGTATACGTAGGAAAAAGCCAGTCACAAAACTTCCTAAAATAAACAATCCTTTAGAAAAAGGAAAAGAAACTGTGACCAAGGAAAGTTCTAAACAGTAGGAGATGGAAACTGAAGTCAAGAAAAATTCTAGGCAAATGGGGATGCAGTTTGAGGAATACTCTAAGGAAATATAATTGGAGGTTGGAAAAGGTTTTAGACCAACTCAGATGGAAATTGGAGAAAGCTCCAGACAAAATCAGGGAAGAACTTTTCAGGAGGAAATAGATTTTCTATTGGCGAGTTGTGAGACGATTCAGCCTGTCAATACTAATATTTTTACCTATCCTATTGAAAATCAACTCCCTATAAATCTTGATCCAGCAATCCCAGAACCAATAGTCCACTCCCAACCTGTAGGAATGGACGAATGGTGGACAAATGATTGGCAATTTCAAAACATTGTCAACGATCCTTATTCCTTTCTTCCCCAGTTTGATCCAGAACCTCTACCCAATCCACCAATGAGTAACGAGAATATGGCTGAACTTCGCCATTTTGGTGAAGAGTTAATGGATGCGGGAAATAGAATCCGGGAGATATGGGGACAAATTGCCTGGAAATATGATGAAAGGGAACTTCGTTTTTAGGAAAACAAGTGACGAGAAAGAAGTGGGTAGTGAATCTGTATTTGTGTAATAGTAATAGTAAAATCAGTACTTATAAAATAAATAAAACGGTTGTATATAGAGGCATGATATAATCTATAAAATAAATAAAAATTTAGATTTTGTTTGTATATTCATTTACGTGATTATGTGCAAATAATTGTGACATTGGATTATTTCTTTTATACTAATTATTTATCTATACATTACTTATCAGATGGCAAACGTTGGTAATGAACCAGTAAATGAAGTAAATCAATCTGAGCAAATTGAGGAAGAACAATTGTTAAATAGACAAGATATAGAGGATATCGTTGCACAAGGAATAGCCAATGCTATTCCAGCAATCGTTGCTGCCGTTCAGAAACCCGTTAAAACTAAATCAATCATTCCTAGTAAACGTAATCAAGGCGACAACTTTAGTAACAGTATAAACGGAGGCGGAAATCATGTTAATAACAATAATGATCTACAAAACCCAAATTTCAAGAAAATGAAAGCTGCAACACCTGGTTGCACTTACAAAGAATTCCTTGCCTGTAAACCAACTGAGTTTTCAGGTAATGAAGGGGCAATTGCAGTATTACGTTGGTTAGAGAAAACTGAGGCAGTAATTGCTATAAGCAAATGTGTTGAGGAAGATCAAGTTATGTATGCTTCCAATCTTTTTAAAGAAGGGGCGTTAGAATGGTGGAACACAGTGTTACAAGCTAAAAGAAGGACTGTGGCCTATGCCATGAACTGGGAAGAATTTAAGATTCTTCTAGAAAGAAAATTCTGTCCCGAGTATGAAAAAGATCAAATGGCAAATAAGTTCCTAAACCATCGGATGGTGAATGTGGATTGTCGTGGTTATACTTCGACATTCTTCGAATATGCTAGAGTGGTACCAACACTGGCTTCGCCAGAACCGGTACTTATTTCTCGCTACATATGGGGATTAATTAGCGAAATCCGCAATATCGTTAAAGCTGCAAGACCTCGCACTATTGACGATGCTGTGGAATTAGCTAACACTCTAACTGATGAATTGGTACGCACAAGAGATGAAAACAGGAAGAAGGAACTAGCTCAGAAAATTACCCAAGGATTTCGTACGGGTAATAATACCAGTTTCAGGAAAAGAGGAACGGGACAATCCTCAATTCCACCTTTCTGCAGAAATTGCAGAAGAAAACATTTTGGAAGATGCAGTGTAACCTGCAACTTTTGTAAAGTTGTAGGGCATAGTGAAGAAAACTGCAGAAAGAAATTCACAATTTGTTACAATTGTGGAGAAACTGGACATTTTAGGCCAGATTGTCCGTAACTAGTCAAACCAACTGATAACAACAAAGCCAAAGCTGCAGAAGGAGCTACTAAGAAGAATGTCAGAGCATTTCAGCTAACTACTCAAGAAGCAGAACTCATTCCAGATGTGATAGCTGGTACGTTCCTAGTTCACAACGTGTACGCAAAAGTATTATTTGACTCTGGTGCAAACCAAAGTTTTATCAATACTTTATTCTGTCAAGCTCTTAAGTTACCTTTAACCAACATTAGGCAGATTTTTACAGTAGAAACCGCAGATGGGAATTCAGTTAAAATAGATCAGGTTTTGCAAAAAGTAGAAATAGAACTTTCAGGTCATAAATTTTCTACAAATCTGTTACCTATGAAATTAGCTGAATTCGATGTTGTGTTAGGAATGGATTGGTTAATAGCCAACCATGCTCGAATTCTTTGTGATAAGAATTCCATAGAAATTCAAGCACCAACCGGAGAGGTAATCATGATTACAGGAGATAAGCCACGTAAACCCATGAAATTCATATCAGTAATGAAAGTTGCTAGTTATGAACGAAAGCAAGGAATAGTATATATTATTTCAGTAATCATTAATACTAAGGGTAAAGAACTTAAGGAAATTACTGTAGTCTCAGAATACCCAGATATATTTCCAGAAGAACTTCCGGGATTACCACCTGATAGGGAAGTAGAATTTAGGATTCATCTAATTCCTGGAACTACACCGATAGCTAAGGCACCTTATCGGTTAGCTCCTACCGAAATGTTAGAACTAAAGAAGCAATTAGATGAATTACTAAGTAAAGGATTCATACAACCTAGCTCATCCCCGTGGGGAGCTCCAGTGTTGTTTGTAAAGAAAAAGGATGGTTCGATGAGAATGTGTATTGATTATAGAGAACTGAATAAGATTACAATTAAGAATCGATACCCATTACCTAGGATTGATGATCTATTCGATCAACTTCAGGGAGCTAGATACTTCTCTAAGATAGATTTACGTTCTGGATATCATCAATTGAAGGTACAAGAAGAAGACATACCTAAAACTGCTTTCAGGACTAGGTATGGTCATTACGAGTTTACAGTCATGCCCTTCGGGTTAACAAATGCACCTGCAGCATTCATGGACATGATGAATAGAATCTGTAAACCGTATTTGGATAAATTTGTTATTGTTTTTATAGACGATATACTTATTTATTCCAAAAGTCAAACGGAACATTGTGATCACTTGCATGCACTCTTAACTTTGTTAAGAAAAGAAAAGCTTTATGCCAAATTCTCGAAGTGTGAATTTTGGTTACAAGAAGTGCAATTCTTAGGACACATGGTGAATCATGAAGGTATTCATGTAGATCCAGCTAAGATAGAGGCAATTACCAATTGGAAGGTTCCGCAAACTGTAATGGAAATTAGAAGTTTTATAGGTTTAGCTGGGTATTATAGACGATTTATTAAGGATTTTTCCAAGATAGCTGTGCCATTAACTAAGCTAACCTGTAAAGCCGCTAAGTTTAAATGGGGACCTAAACAAGAAGAAGCCTTTAGAATCTTGAAGCAGAAATTAACCAATGCTCCAATCTTAGCCTTACCAGAAGGAACTGAAGATTTTGAAGTATATTGTGATGCTTCAAGACTAGGATTTGGATGTGTGCTTATGCAACGCAAGAAAGTAATTGCGTATGCTTCAAGACAGTTGAAAAAGCATGAAGAAAATTATACGACTCATGATTTAGAGTTAGGAGCCGTAATTTTTGCCCTTAAGATTTGGAGACATTATCTTTACGGAAGTAAATTTACTATCTACACAGACCACAAAAGTTTAAGATATATATTTGGGCAAAAAGAGTTAAACATGAGGCAAAGGAGATGGATGGAAATCCTAAGTGATTACGACTGTGATATTCAATATCACGAGGGAAAGACAAATGTAGTTGCAGATGCCTTAAGTCGTAAGTATCATGAGAAACAACGACGGGTTCGTGCTCTCAGATTAAATCTACAAATAGATTTAATGGAACAATTGAAGAATGTTCAAACTACAGCAATCAAGGATGATGCTGAAAGAATGAAAGGAAGACTAAAAGAATTAGAGCAAGGAGTTGATGGAATTTGGAGATTCCATAAGAAAAGGATTTAGGTACCAAAACAAGGAGAATTAAGAAATAAAATTTTAGAGGAAGCTCATAAATCTAGGTATACTATACATCCAGGAAACAATAAGATGTACCAAGATTTAAGAAAGAACTTTTGGTGGATAGGAATGAAAAAGGATATAGCTAAGTATGTATCAAAGTGTCTTACTTGCTCACAAGTTAAGGCAGAACATCAGAAACCATCAGGTCTATTACAACAGTTAGAAATGCCAGTATGGAAATGGGAACTCCTAACAATGGATTTTGTTACTAAGTTACCCAAAACCAGAAAAGGTAATGACGCGATTTGGGTAATTGTGGATCGATTAACCAAATCTGCTCACTTTCTACCTATGAAAGAAACCTTTAGCATGGAAAGATTGGCAAAGTTGTATGTAAACGAAGTTGTATCTTTACATGGAGTTCCACTCTCCATTGTGTCGGATAGGGATAGTCGTTTTACTTCTCATTTTTGGAAAAGTTTCCAAGAAGCAATGGGAACTCGACTAAACCTAAGCACGGCATATCATCCACAAACGGACGGACAAAGTGAAAGGACGATCCAAACTCTAGAAGACATGCTTCGAGCATGTGTGATAGATTTTGGTGGAAATTGGGACGATCACTTACCTTTAATTGAATTCTCCCATAACAATAGTTATCATTCAAGCATTGAAACTGCCCCATTTGAAGCACTGTATGGAAGAAAATGCAGAACTCCAGTTTGTTGGGCAGAAATAGGAGAAAGTCAATTATCAGGTCCGGAGATTGTACAAGAAACGACTGATAAGATTACACAAATCAAGGAAAGGCTGAAGACGGCTCGAGATCGCCAGAAGAGTTATGCAGACAATAGATGCAAGCCATTAGAATTCCAAGTTGGAGACAAAGTACTATTGAAAGTTTCTCCTTGGAAAGGAGTAGTTAGATTCGGAAAGAAAGGAAAGCTAAGTCCAAGATACGTAGGACCATTTCCAGTGATCCAACGTATAGGACCAGTTGCTTATCGTTTACAACTACCAGAAGAGTTAACTGGAGTACATGATGTATTTCATGTATCCAATCTCAAGAAATGTCTATCAGACGAATCACTGGTAGTACCTCTTCGAGATATAGAGGTAAACGAAAAACTAAAGTTTGTGGAAAAGCCAATACAAATAGAAGATCGAAAGATCAAATTTCTCAAACACAAACGACTAGTTTTAGTCAAAGTCAAATGGGATTCAAAGAGAGGAGCTGAATACACTTGGGAATTGGAATCAGAAATGAAGCGAAAGTATCCTCACTTATTCCAGTAAATCTCGAGGACGAGATTTTTATTAAGGTGGGGAGAATGTAACAACTCTCATCAAAAGTCATAATTATTTAATTAAATTGTCCAATAGGAAACCCTAATTGAGAAACCCAAGTGATTCTGAACAATCCCTAAAATTTTCAGAACATTTGGAATCAGGATTAGGGCCCCTAAAACTCAGGGGGGGGGGGTAAAACCCTAGTAACGATTATCTAAATTGTGTGCTGTAGAAACTGAATTTACGAAAACTGTCAAGTCAGCAAGGCTAGTCCCAACCGTGGCAACCCTATGCATAAAATAGGTCTTACGCGGGCCGCGTAAAGGTTAGCTTAGATCTTACGCGGGCCGCGACAATGTCAAAATTCACCTATAAATAGAGGGCCTTGGGACTTGAATTCAGGAATTAAAACGACGTAAAAATTCCTTACACACTGCGAGTTACGTTCTGAATACTACAAAAACACACACAGTTCACAAATCGACGCCGCAAAACAGGGTAATAACTCGATCGCTGCTACGATTCATTTTCCGACGATCAATATATCCAATGGATGTTTAAGTGCCGCCCACATTAGGGTTATACTTTGTCATTCGTCGTTAATTCGATGGATGTTTAAGTATTGCACTTTGTCGTTCGTTGTGAGAATTTGATCTCGTGAGTTATCGTAATTGCTGTATTGGTTACTAACCCAGTTTTGTGTGCATTATTATTTAAATTAGGTTAACAAGGCTAATCCATAAAGTAAACTCTATCCGTGTTAATTCAACAATGTGAGTCATTCTCTCTTTTTATCAAATTTGATTACAAAAGCATGTTTATTTTCAAAGTTATAATTACGGGGATTAAGTCTTTGTAATCACCAAGTTACAGCCGGTATGTGGGGTTTTGTATACAATACTTGATAATCGTCACCATTGGACAACGGGTTAGCCAAGGGGTGATATGACCATAGTCACAGACACCATTGGACAACGAGATAGCCAATGTGTGTTCGAGTGACAAATACTGTGGGTAGTTGGTTTGATATCTGAAACATTGTAATCTCTCTTAATACTGTAAATTATAACAAATAGGTCTGTTTTAATAAATAGAATGATTCACTCAGTATTTTCCGCTGACAAAACCTTTTTCAAACATGTTTCAGGTGATCTGTTGTAATTCATAGTAGTGCTATGGAGCATTTCAAGCTTAAGAAAGTGGCTTATTATAAAATAAAGAAATATGTTTTGTAAAATAAAGATTTCTCTGTAAAATCATAATATTGTAAATTACCGGGGTTTTATCCCGAATTGTGAAATAAAATAATCGGGAAAATTTTAGCTTTAAAACGATCCTGATGATAAACTTCCGCTGTTAAACTCAATTAAATAAATACCACGGGATTTCTGTCCCGCGGCTCTTGAAACGGGTCAAACCGGGACGGGGGCCATGACATCGTAGATGCTCACAATGCTCATCCTGACTTTTGGAATAAATAAGTATATCGTCGATGAAGACAATCACAAATTTATCCAAGTACGACTTACAGATTCTATTCATCATGTCCATGAATGCTGCAGGAGCATTTGTTAATACAAAGGGCATAACTGTAAACTCCTAATGACCATACCTAGTTCTGAAAGCAGTTTTAGGTATGTCTTCCTCCTGTACCTTCAATTGATGGTATCTGGAGCGCATGTCTATCTTAGAAAAATATCTAGCTCCCTGAAGTTGGTCAAAAAGATCGTCAATCCTAGGTAATGGGTATCGATTTTTAATTGTAACCTTATTTAATTCCCTATAATCGATACACATTCGCATTGACCCATCCTTCTTTTTCACAAACAACACTGGTGCTCCCCAAGGGGATGAACTAGGTTGTATAAATCCTTTACTGAGCAATTCATCTAACTGCTTTTCAGTTCTAACATTTCGGTGGGTGCTAGCCGATAGGGTGCCTTGGCTATTGGTATTGTTCCAGGAATTAGATGAATTCTAAACTCTACTTCTCTATCTGGTGGTAATCCTGGTAGCTCTTCTGGGAATACATCCGGGTATTCTGATACTACAGGACTTTCCTTAAGTTCCTTACTTTTAGTGTTAATGATGACCGAAATCATATACACTATTCCTTGTTTTCGCTCATAACTAGCAACTTTTATTACCGAAATGAACTTTAATGGTTTGCGCGGCTTATCACCTTTAATCATAATTACTTCTCCTGCGGGTGTATGAATTTCTATGGAATTTTTATCACAGAGGATTCGAGCATGGTTGGCTACTAACCAATCCATTCCTAACACGACATCGAATCCTGTTGGATCTGAGTTTGTTTCTGATTGTATTTTGTGTTTGTAATTAAATGAAAATGGATGAGTGTGCAGCGGAATTATGATGAAAACAAACTTTGCATACAATCAAACGAGAGTAATACTTTAATCAAACATCTTTTCACAATGAATCGGAAGATTGAATTTATTTCAATAACGATTACAATGATTGATTAATGAATGCAAACTCCCCCTCAGCCGGAGCTCAGTTGTTTGTTCGTGCAAAGAAGACGATGATGCAAAAGAGCTAATAGAATAGTACAAAGTACTGAACTATTTATAGGCACTTGCAAACCACTGAGCATCTTAGCTGACGTCACCATGAAAGTGACATCTAACCTCCTAACAAACTCTAACCTCTGATCTATACAAGCACTGCTATGTTAACTACTGCTATTACATTATATTACAAAACAGACTATAGATCAGCTGCTGCAACTTTCCACTGCTGTGAACCCAGCAGTACTTGTCCGGATCAGCAGTGCTTGACTCAAGGCAGTAGATAGAATCAACAGGGCTTTAGTCTTTCATTAGGTCTTTACTTGAGCAGCAGTTGTAGGTCAGCACTTTGCAAGATCAGCAGATAGGAGGTCAGCAGATGTTGAAATCACTTTCAAGGGAAGAGACTTGCATGTAAACATCTGCTTATTCTGGATCCACTGCTCTGATCCAGTTTTGGCTTTAATTATCTGTTCCTCTGATAGGGTTCGATCCCAACAATCTCCCCCTGGAACAGATAATGCCAAAACTCTTCATTATTGTGGAAATTTATTGCCTCATCAACAGTTCCCTTATCTGACCTTTAAATTGTAGTTCAAAGTCTAGGGCATCTGTGTCTTCATCATCCCTGCTAAGTGGAAGATCAAGGAGATCCTGCAAATCTTCAAGACTCAGGCCAAGAGCTTGTTCCCTTGATATTTTTTCCACTTCTCCACCAGACCTGAGCAAAGTCAATACGCAGGTCTGTTTGTCAGTTTCCCACTTTAGTATTTTTAAGCCTGGTGGGTTTCTTGGGAGATGTTTATTTGCAGAGGTATTTGGTGAGGCTGGCCTATTCATAACTGGCTGAGCAGTATTTGCAGTTTGATCCAAACCAAGAGTTTCTATGATCATTTTCTTTATGCCTTCTTTTACAAGGTCATCTCCTTTTATCATCTCTTGGATGGTTTCACCTCTCAACTGTTTGTGTGACCTTCTTTTATAGAAGGCAGCACCAGTTGGAGCAGTGGCTCTCCTGATTTGCAGCTTTGTTGGTCTTTTTGAAACCTCTGCTTCAGGATAGTCAGGCTTTTGAGGAACATTTGGATCTTTCTTTCTTAGTTCCTCCAACCTTTTGTAGGTGGCCCTGACCACATCTGCTTTCCATCTAGCAACTTGTCTTTTGTTTCCATATTCAGCAGCAACCAGTTCCTCTTTCATTCTTTTCAGTTCTACCTGTTTGTCAGGTACATTCTTTCTAAACTTTGCCCAGTCAGGAGGAGTGTGAGTGACCTTCCTTTTTATCATGTCTTGAATTCTTGCAGCTTCATCTTCAAGTTCAGGAACAGTCCACTCTTTGTACATGTATCTCTCTCCTTTGTACTTCTTGTGAGCCATGATGCTTTCAATGTAGTCTTTCTTCAAAGTTTCAGCTGCTCTTTCTGAAATTTGTTGACTGACATTTTTTGCAAATTGTTCTAGGGATCTGACCTGTGTGAGCAGATATTGATAGTTTCTTGAAATTTCTTTGTCATATTTCCCTTGTGTGTTTCTTTTTTAGATATCCTCTGCTTGCTTGGCCTTGATTTTCAAATATTCATCAACATTTCTAGGCCAGGGATATCCTTTTATTGATGGCAAACTCCTTTTGGCAGGGTCATCCTCATAGTAAAAAGACTTTATTTCTTCTCTAAAAGCAGCTAGTTCAAGAGGAAATTGAACACCTGCAGGAGGTAAGGGCTTGTACATTGGAACTGAAGAGATAGGAACATGTTTTGGAATTGTGACAAGAGCTAAAGATTTTGAAGATGTTTGTGGTGGTGAAGTGTCATCATCTTTGAGAATTAGCCTTCTCCTCTTTGTTTGAGGAGGGGCTGATGATGTTTTGGATGGAACAGTGGTGGTGGATGTAGTGGCAGTGGTTTGTGATTGACTAACAGTTGTTGAAACAACTGGTGTTCCAACCACTGTTGTCTTTACAGCAGATGTTGTAACAACTGCTGTCTTCTGCCTTTTGGCAGGAGGTGATTTTGTTTTTGGTGGTGATGGTGGTAAGGCAGTGGTTGTGGTGTGTGTTGAAGTGGGAGCAGATGTTGAAACCACTGAGTACCAACAGTAGTGGGTACAACAGGAGTTACAACAGCTGTTTTAGGTGGTGGTTTTGGAACAGACTTTGAACGTCTGGTTGGAATGGATTTGGGTAGCCTTACTCTTCTTGTAGGCTTCTTCTTTTCATCAACAAGATTTTCATCATCTTTTGACCCTGAAGTACCCTGATCCGGATAATCCACCCTGGCTTTCCTTTTGGCCTCTCTATCCCTTTTTACACTTGCAACTGCTTCTCCCAGTGCATTTGTGGTCACATCAATTTTCTTGCTTCCATCTGGCAAAGGGATCTGTTTGGTCATGTTTGCATTTTCTGGTTCAATGTAGAGACCATCCTCTATTCCCTTCTTTTTCCACTCCTGAATTTTCTCCCCCTTTTTGGCATTATCTGGGGGAAGTTGATAAATGAAGCGAACTTTTGGAGGAGCAGTGCCAGTGGTGTGCAGGATCTGAGTTTTGAGAGCCTTTAGATCAGCCTGAGTGTTCTTGAACCTTGACTCCATTGCATTTCTCAGCTGTTGGACATGTTTTTCATGTTGCTGATCTACTAATTTTGCTTGTTGATGGAGAAAAGGTTGAAACAAATTCCAGAGCTCATTTGTAGCAGGTGCTTTTGATGGAGCAGGTGCTTGAGATGGAACAGCAGTTGATTGTACCTTTTGTACTTGTAACAACTGTTGGAGCATATCTTTGAGTTCTGCAACAGAGTTATCAAGCTTTTCAATACGATCCGTCAATTTCTGGTACTTTAAACCATCACCCAATTTAATGGGATCATCTGATTTCCCACTAGCAGTGGTTTTATCAATGGTAGAGGTAGGGAGTATATTCCAAACATTAACCACTGATGCCCCTTTTTCTTGGTACTGGGGTCTTCTCCCTTCAACACTTGACAACCTTTTGATGTTGCCAGTAGGATAAATAAATCCACTGGTGGTTGGCAGAGGTGCTATAAAAGGAATTGCCTCCAAGGAAGTCTTATTAATGTAACCACTGTCCAACTGTAAACCAGTGGGTTCAACAGTTGTAGTGGCTGCTTCACTTGGATTACCACCAAGAGTTACTTGTAACTCAAGGGTTGTAACCTCCTCAGGTTGTGTTGGTGGGTTAGCAAGGATTGATACATCAGACCCAGTCAGTTGTTGAGGTATAGTCTCATTGATAGGTGATTGAGAAGGACTGGTTAGTGCCTGGTTCAAATCAATTGCATCCAACAACAGTTTAGTTGGTGGGGGAATGGTGGATGTGATGGTTGGTGAAGAAAGAGGATTTGCTCCGGGAATTGAGCTGTGGATGATGGAAACGAGTGTTTCCAGAGCATCATGATGTGGTGTCCCAATGTGTACAACCTGATCTTTTTGTGAAGAAGCAGGAGAAGTTTCGGTTATGGGTTGAGATATTTGTACCAACTGCTGTGAGGAAGTAGCAGCAGTGGTTCCTTGTGACATTTGTGCTGTCACAGGCAGTAGCTCTGGTATCTCATCCTCCAGAGTTGCCTTTTTGATTGGTTTGGGGGGTTTTTGATTTTTCTTTTTGTTTGGCTTTTTGGGATTTGTAGGTGTGGGTTTCAAAGCAGTTGGTCTGCTGCTTTGATCACCTTGAGCAGTGGGCTCAGCAGCAGATACCTGAGGAGCAGTGGTAGCTGCTAAATTCTGCTCAGGCACCTCTGCTTGTGTTTTGCAAGGTGCTAACATTCTTGAAAATGTTTTAGTTGTTAAACTGTTTATTTGAGTAGAATCACCTTGATTTATTGCTGCTAGATCATTCTTACTGAATTTCTTTTCAAAATAGTAACTTAAAAACCTTGGAAACAGTAAGAATGATTTTGTTTCAACATTATTAACCAAATCTTTAAAAATTTCCCGAGAATAGTTAAAATTTTCTTCTTGAAGAATTGCATATCCCAGATTTTGAATCTTTAAAGGGATTTCATTGAAAGAAGTGGTTTTATTTGAAACACATAGTAGGAGGGTATGAAATAAAAATCTGGTTGCAGAAGGAAAATAACCTTTTTGTAAGGTAAGTTTCTTCATCATTGTGGCTTCATACCCTCTTTCAATGAAGTCAGTTTGTAACTCGTTTTTAGTGAAAGAAATTTTACCTTCCTGATCATCGAGTTGAAAGACCTCTGAAATGGACAGTGGCGTGATTTGGACAGTTTTACCCTTTATAGAAGAGTGTATGGTGGTTGCAATGTCTCCTTGTTTTTCAAGGGTTGCATTCTTCCAGAACTCCCTTTGGGTCTCCAAATAGATTGGTGCATTGACGGTGAACAAAGTTTTGTACTTTGATTTTGCCATGGTGTCAATGATGGAATCGAAAACATTGGTGGTTCCTGGTTTTGTGAGAAGACCCAGGAGATTGTGAGATGATTTATATGGGATTTCTGTGGAGATTGCCTTTTGAGAGGCTGTTTTCGATGATGATTTAGATGTGGCTTTTGCAGATGACTTTGATTTTGTCATTTTTGAAGAGAATGATCGAAGAAATTTGTGAAGGATGAGATGAAAAACTGCTTTGAGAAGAGAATTTTTAAGAATTCAATTCGACAGTAAAACCCTGTTTTGGTGGTGAGTGGGGGATTTTATAGGGAAGAAAGTGAATGCTGATGTGGCAGCCGTTACAAATGGTCTGACCACTATGTACTGCCCACGTGACAACCCCTGAGGAAAGTGAAGGACAGTACTTTGATGAAAGTGACTGATGAAGGCAGTGGTAAGAAAGCAGTGGATGATTTTCACTATCAGTGGATAAGGCACTGCTTTTGAACAACAGAGTTTATCAAAGGAATGAGAGAACAGGGGTTGACTTTCAGCAGTGGACAGACTTTTGAAGTAGAGCAGACTTTTGAACAATCAGTGGTTAATGGCAGACTTTTAAGGATTTTAATGAAAAATTTCATTTTTAGCTATTTTTAAGGATGGATTTTTGATTTTCTGAAAACATTTTAGTGCTTTTATACATAGAAAAACAAGATATTCCTTGTTATTCCATGTTTAGCATCCCAATTCTAGAGACCAAGCTTTCAAAGGTGGCTGTATCAAGTGCTTTTGTGAGCACATCTGCCAACTGGTCTTTAGTTGGGACATGATGCAGAGAAATCAAACCTTTTTCATAGCAATCCCTCACAAAGTGATGTCTGATGTCGATGTGTTTGGTGGTTGAATGGGAAACTGGATTTTTGATGATATTTTCTGCTGCCTGGCTATCCAACATGAGTGGTGTCTTTAAGGCAGTGATACCAAAATCCAGTAACTGATTTTGAAGCCACATGAGTTGGGCTGTACAGCTTGCAGCAGCAATGTATTCAGCTTCAGCAGTGGATGTTGAAACTGCTGCTTGCTTTTTGCTTTGCCAAGAAACCAAGCAATCACGTAGAAACTGGCACCCTCCTGAAGTGGACTTCCTTGTGGTGTGACATCCAGCAAAGTCACTGTCTGAAAAACCTGAAAGCTTGATGTTCCCATTAGCTGGATACCAGATACCAAGTGTGGGAGCACCTTTTATGTATCTGAAGATCCTTTTTACAGCAATGAGATTTGATTTTCTGGGAGCTGATTGACTTCTTGCACAGACACATGTTGCAAACATGATGTCTGGTCTAGATGCAGTTAGGTACAATAAAGACCCAATCATGCTTCTATAAAGTGTTTGGTCAATCAACTCATCTTTTTCATCAGACATGACCAGCTTATTTGTTGCCATGGGTGTGCTGCATGTAGGGCTGTAAACGAACCGAACGAACACGAACAAGGCCTTGTTCGTGTTCGTTCGTTAAGGAAATAAATGTGTTCACGAACGGTTCATGAACACTTACCGAACGAGATTTTATGTTCGTGTTCGTTCGTTAAGGAAATGAGCGTGTTCGCGAACGGTTCACGAACACAAACGAACACAAATAAATTTGGCGAACGCGACGAAGGATAAAGATAGATACAAATAAAATATAAGAAAGTACAAAGATCTTCAATTAAAACACAAACATACGAACATAAACGAACGTAAATCAACGAATGTTCATGAACACGTTCACGAACACCTTACCGAACGTTCACGAACACAATCGAACGAACGGGACCTCTGTTCATGTTCGTTCATTTAACTAATCGAACCAAATTTTTTGTTCATGTTCGTTCGTTTATTAAACGAACGAACGTAAACGAACTTCCCGCCGAACGGTTCATGAACTGTTCGCTGAACGTTCGGTTCGTTTACAGCCCTAGCTGCATGGTTTACAATCATTCATATCAAATTTGGTCAAAAGTTCTTTAGCATATTTGCTTTGATTAATGAAAGTTCCATTTTGCATTTGCTGTACTTGGAGACCAAGAAAGCATTGCAGCTCACCCATTGCACTCATTTCAAACTCAGCTGTCATGAGTTCTCTAAACTCTTCACACATTTTGTTACATGTGCTTCCAAAAATAATGTCATCCACATAAATTTGGACAATCATTAAATCCTTCCCTCTCCATTTAAGAAACAGTGTTTTATCAATGGTACCTCTTTTGAAACCATTTGAGAGTAAGAAGTTGGAAAGAGTTTCATACCAGGCCCTTGGTGCTTGTTTCAGTCCATACAGAGCTTTGTTCAGCCTGTAGACATGATCTGGATAGAATGGATCCTCAAAACCTGGAGGTTGACAAACATACACCTCTTCTTGAATTGTACCATAGAGGAAAGCACTTTTGATATCCATTTGAAACACCTTCATGTTGTGGTTGACAGCAAAGGCCAGGAACAGTCTAATGGCTTCCAATCTTGCAACAGGGGCGAATGTTTCATCATAATCAATCCCCTCTTCCTGTCTGTAACCTTGAACCACAAGCCTGGCTTTATTCTTGACAACAATACCCCTTTCATCAGTTTTGTTCTTGAAGACCCACTTTGTGCCAATGGGACTAACCTCTTCTGGCAGTGGTACAAGCTCCCATACTTGTTGTCTTTTAAACTGTTGGAGCTCCTCTTGCATGGCTTCTACCCAGCTGTTGCCTTTCAGTGCCTCTTGGTACTTGACTGGCTGATGGAGTGATAGAAAACCAGCAAAAAGACAAATGTTTTGGGTTTGGCTTCTTGTGAGCACCCCTTCATTTATGTTGCCAATGATTTGATCAGGTGGATGAGATCTCAAGAAGATTAAATCTCCTTGGTATGGTATGATGGCATTTGCTGGTGAAGGCTGCAAATGTGTATCATCTGAGCTAACCACTACTGGTGACTTTGATGACCCAGCAGTGGCTTCAAAAGGTGGTGGAATAGGAGGTAATGAAGTGGACAACTGCTGACTTTTATCCACTGTTTGAGGACTTTTGTCAGCAGTGTTTGAGGATGTGGAAGCAGTGGTGGATGGGCTACTTTGGTCAACAACTGTTGAGGTAGCAGTGGTTGAGCTTTGACAACTGTTTTGAACAGCTGGTGCTTTTCCCTTTGTGGCAGACCTTTGAGGGATGATGATTTCATACCCATAGTCTGGTGTTGTATCCTCTGATGGACCTGCACTGTTAGTCTTGACAGCAGTATTTTCAAAAGTAAATTTTTCAAGATCAAACAGATCTGCAGGGTTTGCTGGGATTTTCATTGATGAAAGTTCATTGAACTTAACATTCAAAGTCTCCTCCACTGCCTTGGTCCGTGTATTGAACAGTTTGTAGGCCTTGGCAGTGGTTGAGTATCCCAAATGATAACCACAATCAATTTTGGCTGCAAATTTTGAAATGGAATCTTTTAAGTTCAAAATAAAGCATGGGCAGCCAAACACCTTGAAATATGAGATCAGTGGTTTGATTTTATACAGAATTTCATAAGCAGTCTTTTTGTGCCTGGGGTTTATTAAAACTCTGTTCTGGACATAGCAGGCAGTGTTTACTGCCTCTGCCCAGAAAGTTAATGGCAAACCTGAATCTGCAAGCATAGTTCTGGCAGCCTCAATCAAAGTTCTGTTCTTTCTTTCAACAACCCCATTTTGCTCTGGTGTTCTAGGGATGCTGTACTGCCTTACAATCCCTTTCTTCCCACAGAAGGCATCCAACTCCTTATTTTTAAATTCTGTGCCATTGTCACTCCTGAAGCTTTTCACTGGAAGGTCAAATTGCTTTTCAACTTGTGTCACAAAGTCTTGCAAAATGCCTGCAGTCTCATCTTTTGAGTGTAAAAAGAAAGTCCATGTAAACCTAGAAAAGTCATCAACAATAACCAAACAATATCTTTTCTTCTTGAGGCTCATGACTTGAACTGTGCCAAACAAATCCATGTGTAGCATTTGCAAACACTGGGTTGTTTTGGACTCTTCAATGGACTTGTAAGAACTTTTATGCTGTTTTCCTTTTAAACAGGAAATGCAATATTCAGAACATGAAAACAATTTTTGTGGTAGGCCTCTCACCAAACCATTTTTTGAAATTTCAGTGATTGTCTTAAGATTTGTGTGCCCCAGCCTTCTGTGCCAAAGTTCTGTCTCTTTGTTAGAGGCAGCTGAGAACAGACAGGCATCAGCTCTGGGACACTCTTTTGACATATCAACAACATAAACATTGCCACTTCTTTGAGCAACAAGTTTAGTTTGACCAGTTTTTATTATTGCTTCAATCTTTTTGACCATTTCTGGTCCAACAATCCTACAACAATCTTTTGTGAAAAATGACCCAAACCCTTTGTCACTCATTTGTGATACACTCAGAAGGTTGAATTTTAGATTGTCTATTAGATTGACATTTTCAAATTTTACATTTCCAGATTGCACTGTACCAGACCCCAGAACTTTCCCTTTACTATTATTCCCAAAGGATATATCACCCCCACCATGGATTTTAAAGTCTTTGAGGGCTTTACATCCTGTCATGTGCCTGGAGCCTCCACTATCTACATACCAAAGACTATCAAAGAATGCAGAAGCTCCCTGCACATGAAGTAAAAAAGATTAGTTCATTAGGGTCTCCAAAGCCAGCAGGGCTTTGGATGGGGTCTCAACAGTGTCTGGGATGGATGCAGAATGATGGACAGTGGTTAGGTCAGGGGTTTGAACTGTTTTAGGACAGTTCTTCTCTAACCACTGTTGTGGGTCCTGACCAATCACCTGCTGGTAACCAAAAGGATTCCTGTTCACTCTGGGTTTAGAGGGCCTTT
This sequence comes from Helianthus tuberosus, assembly GCA_030545235.1. Classification (NCBI taxonomy): domain Eukaryota; kingdom Viridiplantae; phylum Streptophyta; class Magnoliopsida; order Asterales; family Asteraceae; genus Helianthus; species Helianthus tuberosus. The sequence continues at coordinate 32,772,900 of CM060447.1, read as the reverse complement.
TGTAGGCCTCATAAACGTGTGGAATCCTTTGGTAAGACTGTTTTTCCTTGCCTTTTCTGAACTGATTGGCAGGGGGTGCATCAGTAACCTGAACATCTCTTTTGACAGATGTTTGGTTCAGCTGTTTTGTGACAGCTGTTTGAACTGGCACAAACAGTGGTTGTTTCTTGGTGAATTTGACAGATGATGATGATGATGATGATGATGATGAACTCAAGGATGCTTTAGCAATGTACTCATTCTTTTTCACATCAAAGTTTTTGAGATACACACAAGCTTGAGTTTTGTGGTTTGTTTTACCACAAACAATGCAACTTTCAGCTGAAACAATGACACTTGTTCTGTTTAAATCATAAGCCTTTAAGTGGAAACAATCTTTTGTTAGATGATTCCTTTTCTCACAGAATTCACAAAACAAGTTATCAATTTTTTCTTTCTTCTTTCTCTTTTCAGACTCCTTTGCAGCAGAGGTTTTAACCACTGCTGGGATGTCCTTGAGAGGTATGACTTTAGCTTTTGGAGCCTTGACATCATCAGTTGATGTAAAGTCCATTGGCTTGAAATTTTCAAGAATATCACACTCATCAGACCATTTTGGTTTAAACTGATAATCTTCAAGCTCCTCAAAAGTAGAGGATCCCATTGGTCTGTCAAGTGTGATTTTGTTACCAAGTCTGTCAGTGATTTTCACTTCTTGGCCATTCTTGTTTGTGGGGATGAACTCAGTGGTTACATCAGTGGTTTGAACAGATTTTCCAAAAGCAGTGTTTTCATCATCTTGTTTTCTATAACCAACCCCAAATTTCACATTGCTTTTTATCTGTTTTTCAAGCATAACCTCATACCTTTGCATGATTCCACCCATCTCTCACATGTGATCTGGGTGGACTCTAACTCCTTTTTGCAAACTTGGTATTTTTCTACCATAGTTTGGAGTTGAGTTTTGGTTATGCTCTGCTCTTCTTTCATGCTGCTAATCTCTTTCTCTTTTTCAGCCAATTTGTTTTTAAGTTCTTTTAGAGATCTTTCAAATTTGACTTCATCAGTTAAGATTTTATCCCTAAGGTTTTCGTTCACCTCTTTGATGTTAGCAAAAGCAATAATGCAATTGTCAGAACACAATTTTTCAAGAACTTGAGGAGATACCTTGGCAACAGCCATCATTGCACAATCACATTGATGATTCTCTTCATCATCAGTTCTCACCTTCTTTTCACCAGCCTTTTCTTCCTTCTCTTCTTCTTTGTCCTCTTCGGACCATGGATCTGTCATTGCTTCAATCAGGGTACCTGAACTTTCTCCCAACAGTAGTTCACCAGCCACAGCAGTAACCACTGCTTCAGTCACCTCATCCACTGTTTCAATACTCAGCTGTTCATCCTCAGTTTCAACCCCCTCCTGTATTGACTCTAATGCCATCAAACAAAATTCATTATGAGAAGAATCATTAGAAGCATGGAGTGCAAAATTTTCATCACTAAGGTCTTCAGGTATACTGCTCCAGTCAACAAACCCCTGAGTGAAAAAACTTTGTTGATCTGGTTGTACTGCTGCTGGAGCAGTAGTTTGAGGTGCAGGCTGCACTTGTGCCTGGGGGACAGGGGTTTGAACATATTGGATCTGTGGAACAGTAGTTTGGACATAGTGCACTGGCACAGGGGCAGCAGCATAGTGAGCAGTGTTCACTTGAGCTGCTGGGGCATACTGGGCATAGTGCACAGTGCCTTGATTTTGAGGTCTAGGATTTGAGCTAGGGTGAGTGATTATGGGACCATTAGTTTGACTCCTGCATTCCCTAGCGAAATGTCCCAACCTATTACACTTGTAGCACTTGATTTTCGATTTATCCAACCCAACCCTTAGATTCCCATGCAAACCTGGGAATTTTCGCCCTGTTCTTTTGTAGAATTTGCTAGTTCTAAAACTTAGCAAAGCCAGTTGGTGCAGGATGTCCATTTCCTCTAAGTCAGTGTAACAACTCTCATCAAAAGTCATAATTATTTAATTAAATTGTCCAATAGGAAACCCTAATTGAGAAACCCAAGTGATTCTGAACAATCCCTAAAATTTTCAGAACATTTGGAATCAGGATTAGGGCCCCTAAACTCAGGGGGGGGGGTAAAACCCTAGTAACGATTATCTAAATTGTGTGCTGTAGAAACTGAATTTACGAAAACTGTCAAGTCAGCAAGGCTAGTCCCAACCGTGGCAACCCTATGCATAAAATAGGTCTTACGCGGGCCGCGTAAAGGTTAGCATAGATCTTACGCGGGCCGCGACAATGTCAAAATTCACCTATAAATAGAGGGCCTTGGGACTTGAATTCAGGAATTAAAACGACGTAAAAATTCCTTATACACTGCGAGTTACGTTCTGAATACTACAAAAACACACACAGTTCACAATTCGACGCCGCAAAACAGGGTAATAACTCGATCGCTGCTACGATTCATTTTCCGACGATTAATATATCCAATGGATGTTTAAGTGCCGCCCACATTAGGGTTATACTTTGTCATTCGTCGTTAATTCGATGGATGTTTAAGTATTGCACTTTGTCGTTCGTTGTGAGAATTTGATCTCGTGAGTTATCGTAATTGCTGTATTGGTTACTAACCCAGTTTTGTGTGCATTATTATTTAAATTAGGTTAACAAGGCTAATCCATAAAGTAAACTCTATCCGTGTTAATTCAACAATGTGAGTCATTCTCTCTTTTTATCAAATTTAATTACAAAAGCATGTTTATTTTCAAAGTTATAATTACGGGGATTAAGTCTTTGTAATCACCAAGTTACAGCCGGTATGTGGGGTTTTGTATACAATACTTGATAATCGTCACCATTGGACAACGGGTTAGCCAAGGGGTGATATGACCATAGTCACAGACACCATTGGACAACGAGATAGCCAATGTGTGTTCCAGTGACAAATACTGTGGGTAGTTGGTTTGATATCTGAAACATTGTAATCTCTTTTAATACTGTAAATTATAACAAATAGGTCTGTTTTAATAAATAGAATGATTCACTCAGTATTTTCCGCTGACAAAACCTTTTTCAAACATGTTTCAGGTGATCTGTTGTAATTTAGGAAAAGTGCTATGGAGCATTTCAAGCTTAAGAAAGTGGCTTATTATAAAATATAGAAATATGTTTTGTAAAATAAAGATTTCTCTGTAAAATCATAATATTGTAAATTACCGGGGTTTTATCCCGAATTGTGAAATAAAATAATCGGGAAAATTTTAGCTTTAAAACGATCCTGATGATAAACTTCCGCTGTTAAACTCAATTAAATAAATACCACGGGATTTCTGTCCCGCGGCTCTTGAAACGGGTCAAACCGGGACGGGGGCCGTGACAGAAATAAGGTGGTATCAGAGCCACTGAGTTAAGCTAATTAAGTATTTAGAAATACTTAATTTTCCTGATTACTATTATGTGATTATGTGTTTTATTAACTGACTATTTGCTAGTTACAGTATGGGTAAGCAAAAGCTGTCAAGCATCTATCTTAAATTAGACAAGTCATCCAACGAGAAGGGTAGTACATCCCAAACCAAATCCTCAAAACTCCCTACAATTCTTGAAGAAGGAATATTTGTGCGAAAAACACAATATGAGGAACCACTATCTCCTAGAAAAAGGAGTATGATTATTAAGAAAAGTAAAGAGAAAATCCGAGAAGAGAAGATTAAACGGGAAACCCAGGAATTAATCAATAAATCACCTTGGGAAGACAAGCTAGATGAGAAATGGGCAAATTTATATATGCTAGCTACAGTAGCCGAAAATGCAAATCTTTAAATATTTTAACTTAAGTTTTAGCATCTTATTTCCTACAATCTAGAAACCTTCTACAATAAATAAATAAATTTCCAATAAACCCTAGTATGTTTTCCAGTTATCTCTGTAATGAATTAGTACACAATATGCAATAATATTTAAAAAATTTATTTATGAAATTTATTGTAAGATTTTAACTTAGTATTTTATGCATTTTGTATATATGCTACACCAGCATGAATGAGGTATCTGAAGCCCTTCAAAACCTCAATCTTTATCCGGTGAATATAGAAGTTTCCAAAGAATTTACTGGGTATTTTCCTGATGTGGAACAACCTGTAGAATTCAATGCTCCACCTTTGAACAAGCCAAAACGAAAGAAAAGAAAGAATTACGTGTGGGGAAGTCGTATACGTAGGAAAAAGCCAGTCATAAAACTTCCTAAAATAAACAATCCTTTAGAAAAAGGAAAAGAAACTGTGGCCAAGGAAAGTTCTAAACAGCAGGAGATGGAAACTGAAGTCAAGAAAAATTCTAGGCAAATGGGGATGCAGTTTGAGGAATACTCTAAGGAAATAGAATTGGAGGTTGGAAAAGGTTTTAGACCAACTCAGATGGAAATTGGAGAAAGCTCCAGACAAAATCAGGGAAGAACTTTTCAGGAGGAAATAGATTTTGTATTGGCGAGTTGTGAGACGATTCAGCCTGTCAATACTAATATTTTTACCTATCCTATTGAAAATCAACTCCCTATAAATCTTGATCCAGCAATCCCAGAACCAATAGTCCACTCCCAACCTGTAGGAATGGACGAATGGTGGACAAATGATTGGCAATTTCAAAACATTGTCAACGATCCTTATTCCTTTCTTCCCCAGTTTGATCCAGAACCTCTACCCAATCCACCAATGAGCAACGAGAATATGGCTGAACTTCACCATTTTGGTGAAGAGTTAATGGATGCGGGAAATAGAATCCGGGAGTTAGGGGGACAAATTGCCTGGAAATATGATGAAAGGGAACTTCGTTTTTAGGAAAACAAGTGACGAGAAAGAAGTGGGTAGTGAATCTGTATTTGTGTAATAGTAATAGTAAAATCAGTACTTATAAAATAAATAAAACGGTTGTATATAGAGGCATGATATAATCTATAAAATAAATAAAAATTTAGGTTTTGTTTGTATATTCATTTACGTGATTATGTGCAAATAATTGTGACATTGGATTATTTCTTTTATACTAATTATTTATCTATACATTACTTATCAGATGGCAAACGTTGGTAATGAACCAGTAAATGAAGTAAATCAATCTGAGCAAATTGAGGAAGAACAATCGTTAAATAGACAAGATATAGAGGATATCGTTGCACAAGGAATAGCCAATGCTATTCCAGCAATCGTTGCTGCCGTTCAGAAACCCGTTAAAACTAAATCAATCATTCCTAGCAAACGTAATCAAGGCGACAACTTTAGTAACAGTATAAACGGAGGCGGAAATCATGTTAATAACAATAATGATCTGCAAAACCCAAATTTCAAGAAAATGAAAGCTGCAACACCTGGTTGCACTTACAAAGAATTCCTTGCCTGTAAACCAACTGAGTTTTCAGGTAATGAAGGGTCAATTGCAGTATTACGTTGGTTAGAGAAAACTGAGGCAGTAATTGCTATAAGCAAATGTGTTGAGGAAGATCAAGTTATGTATGCTTCCAATCTTTTTAAAGAAGGGGCGTTAGAATGGTGGAACACAGTGTTACAAGCTAAAAGAAGGACTGTGGCCTATGCCATGAACTGGGAAGAATTTAAGATTCTTGTAGAAAGAAAATTCTGTCCCGAGTATGAAAAAGATCAAATGGCAAATAAGTTCCTAAACCATCGGATGGTGAATGTGGATTGTCGTGGTTATACTTCGACATTCTTCGAATATGCTAGAGTGGTACCAACACTGGCTTCGCCAGAACCGGTACTTATTTCTCGCTACATTTGGGGATTAATTAGCGAAATCCGCAATATCGTTAAAGCTGCGAGACCTCGCACTATTGACGATGCTGTGGAATTAGCTAACACTCTAACTGATGAATTGGTACGCACAAGAGATGAAAACAGGAAGAAGGAACTAGCTCAGAAAATTACCCAAGGATTTCGTACGGGTAATAATACCAGTTTCAGGAAAAGAGGAATGGGACAATCCTCAATTCCACCTTTCTGCAGAAATTGCAGAAGAAAACATTTTGGAAGATGCAGTGTTACCTGCAACTTTTGTAAAGTTGTAGGGCATAATGAAGAAAACTGCAGAAAGAAATCCACAATTTGTTACAATTGTGGAGAAACTGGACATTTTAGGCCAGATTGTCCGAAACTAGTCAATCCAACTTATAACAACAAAGGCAAAGCTGCAGAAGGAGCTACTAAGAAGAATGTCAGAGCATTTCAGCTAACTACTCAAGAAGCAGAACTCATTCCAGATGTGATAGCTGGTACGTTCCTAGTTCACAACGTGTACGCAAAAGTATTATTTGACTCTGGTGCAAACCAAAGTTTTATCAATACTTTATTCTGTCAAGCTCTTAAGTTACCTTTAACCAACATTAGGCAGATTTTTACAGTAGAAACCGCAGATGGGAATTCAGTTAAAATAGATCATGTTTTGCAAAAAGTAGAAATAGAACTTTCAGGTCATAAATTTTCTACAAATCTGTTACCTATGAAATTAGCTGAATTCGATGTTGTGTTAGGAATGGATTGGTTAATAGCCAACCATGCTCGAATTCTTTGTGATAAGAATTCCATAGAAATTCAAGCACCAACCGGAGAGGTAATCATGATTACAGGAGATAAGCCACGTAAACCCATGAAATTCATATCAGTAATGAAAGTTGCTAGTTATGAACGAAAGCAAGGAATAGTATATATGATTTCAGTAATCATTAATACTAAGGGTAAAGAACTTAAGGAAATTACTGTAGTCTTAGAATACCCAGATATATTTCCAGAAGAACTTCCGGGATTACCACCTGATAGGGAAGTAGAATTTAGGATTCATCTAATTCCTGGAACTACACCGATAGCTAAGGCACCTTATCGGTTAGCTCCTACCGAAATGTTAGAACTAAAGAAGCAATTAGATGAATTACTAAATAAAGGATTCATACAACCTAGCTCATCCCCGTGGGGAGCTCCAGTGTTGTTTGTAAAGAAAAAGGATGGTTCGATGAGAATGTGTATTGATTATAGAGAACTGAATAAGATTACAATTAAGAATCGATACCCATTACCTAGGATTGATGATCTATTCGATCAACTTCAGGGAGCTAGATACTTCTCTAAGATAGATTTACGTTCTGGATATCATCAATTGAAGGTACAAGAAGAAGACATACCTAAAACTGCTTTCAGGACTAGGTATGGTCATTACGAGTTTACAGTCATGCCCTTCGGGTTAACAAATGCACCTGCAGCATTCATGGACATGATGAATAGAATCTGTAAACCGTATTTGGATAAATTTGTTATTGTTTTTATAGACGATATACTTATTTATTCCAAAAGTCAAACGGAACATTGTGAGCACTTGCATGCACTCTTAACTTTGTTAAGAAAAGAAAAGCTTTATGCCAAATTCTCGAAGTGTGAATTTTGGTTACAAGAAGTGCAATTCTTAGGACACATGGTGAATCATGAAGGTATTCATGTAGATCCAGCTAAGATAGAGGCAATTACCAATTGGAAGGTTCCGCAAACTGCAATGGAAATTAGAAGTTTTATAGGTTTAGCTGGGTATTATAGACGATTTATTAAGGATTTTTCCAAGATAGCTGTGCCATTAACTAAGCTAACCTGTAAAGCCGTTAAGTTTAAATGGGGACCTAAACAAGAAGAAGCCTTTAGAATCTTGAAGCAGAAATTAACCAATGCTCCAATCTTAGCCTTACCAGAAGGAACTGAAGATTTTGAAGTATATTGTGATGCTTCAAGACTAGGATTTGGATGTGTGCTTATGCAACGCAAGAAAGTAATTGCGTATGCTTCAAGACAGTTGAAAAAGCATGAAGAAAATTATACGACTCATGATTTAGAGTTAGGAGCCGTAATTTTTGCCCTTAAGATTTGGAGACATTATCTTTACGGAAGTAAATTTACTGTCTACACAGACCACAAAAGTTTAAGATATATATTTGGGCAAAAAGAGTTAAACATGAGGCAAAGGAGATGGATGGAAATCCTAAGTGATTACGACTGTGATATTCAATATCACGAGGGAAAGGCAAATGTAGTTGCAGATGCCTTAAGTCGTAAGTATCATGAGAAACAACGACGGGTTCGTGCTCTCAGATTAAATCTACAAATAGATTTAATGGAACAATTGAAGAATGTTCAAACTACAGCAATCAAGGATGATGCTGAAAGAATGAAAGGAAGACTAAAAGAATTAGAGCAAGGAGTTGATGGAATTTGGAGATTCCATAAGAAAAGGATTTGGGTACCAAAACAAGGAGAATTAAGAAATAAAATTTTAGAGGAAGCTCATAAATCTAGGTATACTTATACATCTAGGAAACAATAAGATGTACCAAGATTTAAGAAAGAACTTTTGGTGGATAGGAATGAAAAAGGATATAGCTAAGTATGTATCAAAGTGTCTTACTTGCTCACAAGTTAAGGCAGAACATCAGAAACCATCAGGTCTATTACAACAGTTAGAAATGCCAGTATGGAAATGGGAACTCATAACAATGGATTTTGTTACTAAGTTACCCAAAACCAGAAAAGGTAATGACGCGATTTGGGTAATTGTGGATCGATTAACCAAATCTGCTCACTTTCTACCTATGAAAGAAACCTTTAGCATGGAAAGATTGGCAAAGTTGTATGTAAACGAAGTTGTATCTTTACATGGAGTTCCATTCTCCATTGTGTCGGATAGGGATAGTCGTTTTACTTCTCATTTTTGGAAAAGTTTCCAAGAAGCAATGGGAACTCGACTAAACCTAAGCACGGCATATCATCCACAAACGGACGGACAAAGTGAAAGGACGATCCAAACTCTAGAAGACATGCTTCGAGCATGTGTGATAGATTTTGGTGGAAATTGGGACGATCACTTACCTTTAATTGAATTCTCCTATAACAATAGTTATCATTCAAGCATTGAAACTGCCCCATTTGAAGCACTGTATGGAAGAAAATGCAGAACTCCAGTTTGTTGGGCAGAAATAGGAGAAAGTCAATTATCAGGTCCGGAGATTGTACAAGAAACGACTGATAAGATTACACAAATCAAGGAAAGGCTGAAGACGGCTCAAGATCGCCAGAAGAGTTATGCAGACAATAGATGCAAGCCATTAGAATTCCAAGTTGGAGACAAAGTACTATTGAAAGTTTCTCCTTGGAAAGGAGTAGTTAGATTCGGAAAGAAAGGAAAGCTAAGTCCAAGATACGTAGGACCATTTCCAGTGATCCAACGTATAGGACCAGTTGCTTATCGTTTACAACTACCAGAAGAGTTAACTGGAGTACATGATGTATTTCATGTATCCAATCTCAAGAAATGTCTATCAGACGAATCACTGGTAGTACCTCTTCGAGATATAGAGGTAAACGAAAAACTAAAGTTTGTGGAAAAGCCAATACAAATAGAAGATCGAAAGATCAAATTTCTCAAACACAAACGACTAGTTTTAGTCAAAGTCAAATGGGATTCAAAGAGAGGAGCTGAATACACTTGGGAATTGGAATCAGAAATGAAGCGAAAGTATCCTCACTTATTCCAGTAAATCTCGAGGACGAGATTTTTATTAAGGTGGGGAGAATGTAACAACTCTCATCAAAAGTCATAATTATTTAATTAAATTGTCCAATAGGAAACCCTAATTGAGAAACCCAAGTGATTCTGAACAATCCCTAAAATTTTCAGAACATTTGGAATCAGGATTAGGGCCCCTAAAACTCAGGGGGGGGGGGGTAAAACCCTAGTAACGATTATCTAAATTGTGTGCTGTAGAAACTGAATTTTCGAAAACTGTCAAGTCAGCAAGGCTAGTCCCAACCGTGGCAACCCTATGCATAAAATAGGTCTTACGCGGGCCGCGTAAAGGTTAGCTTAGATCTTACGCGGGCCGCGACAATGTCAAAATTCACCTATAAATAGAGGGCCTTGGGACTTGAATTCAGGAATTAAAACGACGTAAAAATTCCTTACACACTGCGAGTTACGTTCTGAATACTACAAAAACACACACAGTTCACAAATCGACGCCGCAAAACAGGGTAATAACTCGATCGCTGCTACGATTCATTTTCCGACGATCAATATATCCAATGGATGTTTAAGTGCCGCCCACATTAGGGTTATACTTTGTCATTCGTCGTTAATTCGATGGATGTTTAAGTATTGCACTTTGTCGTTCGTTGTGAGAATTTGATCTCGTGAGTTATCGTAATTGCTGTATTGGTTACTAACCCAGTTTTGTGTGCATTATTATTTAAATTAGGTTAACAAGGCTAATCCATAAAGTAAACTCTATCCGTGTTAATTCAACAATGTGAGTCATTCTCTCTTTTTATCAAATTTGATTACAAAAGCATGTTTATTTTCAAAGTTATAATTACGGGGATTAAGTCTTTGTAATCACCAAGTTACAGCCGGTATGTGGGGTTTTGTATACAATACTTGATAATCGTCACCATTGGACAACGGGTTAGCCAAGGGGTGATATGACCATAGTCACAGACACCATTGGACAACGAGATAGCCAATGTGTGTTCGAGTGACAAATACTGTGGGTAGTTGGTTTGATATCTGAAACATTGTAATCTCTCTTAATACTGTAAATTATAACAAATAGGTCTGTTTTAATAAATAGAATGATTCACTCAGTATTTTCCGCTGACAAAACCTTTTTCAAACATGTTTCAGGTGATCTGTTGTAATTCAGGAAAAGTGCTATGGAGCATTTCAAGCTTAAGAAAGTGGCTTATTATAAAATAAAGAAATATGTTTTGTAAAATAAAGATTTCTCTGTAAAATCATAATATTGTAAATTACCGGGGTTTTATCCCGAATTGTGAAATAAAATAATCGGGAAAATTTTAGCTTTAAAACGATCCTGATGATAAACTTCCGCTGTTAAACTCAATTAAATAAATACCACCGGATTTCTGTCCCGCGGCTCTTGAAACGGGTCAAACCGGGATGGGGGCCGTGACAGTCAGTGGGATCAAAATGCTGTAAGTCATTGAGTTCAAAGCTTAGATTGTCTGACATCTGGTTTTCGTTTGCAGTGAATGCATAACTTGCAGAGTGAGGATCAGGGTTGTTAAAATTTGCACCAGCAGTTATGTCAATGAAGTGATCATAACCCTGATCCTTACCACTCCTCCCAGATTCTTCTTGACCCAGAAGAGCAGTGTTACCGAAAGTGTAATCATCAGTAACTTTTCCTGACTCTTGCAACCTCCTTTTCTGGTTCAACTCCCTTTCGTAGGTCAGGAGTCGACCATGGAGTTGGGTCAAGGTCAGATCCTTGAATTCAGGTGAGTTTCGGGTGACAAAAGCTATGGTGTCCCATTTTTCTGGCAGTGACCTGAGAAACCTGCTATTTTGAGTTGAGTTTGTAAAAGTGGTGTTAACAAGCCTCAGTTCACTGATGAGACAACTGAAACGCTCAAATTGTTGCGTTAGTGATTCACCTTTAACGTAACAAAATGTTTCATACTGTTGGTTCAGGATTTCCCTATTGTTTTCTATGACTTCTTCGGTTCCCCCAAACTGTTCCTTAAGCGCGTCCCATAACTCTTTGGCACTGTTACAGTGTAACAGTCCAGCATATATCTCATTGGGCAACGCTGATGCTATGATGCTAAACGCTTTAGCATCTAGTTCGAACTTTTGATAGTCGGTTTCGGTATAATTTTCAACTGGTTTTGGAACGAACTTTTAAGCATCTTCAGCGCTTGGCACTGTGGGAACGTGGGGACCATAGATGACAGACCTCCAACAACCTGTGCTTTGTTGAGCGAGGATGTGACCCATCCTCCTCTGCCAGATGTTGTACTCATTTCTTTTTAGCATAGGTGGTTTAAAAAGCGAACCGATGTTGTTTTTATCATCCTGAGATTGTGACGTCATTCTTGTTGTTTTACAGACACTGAGAAATCAACTTTAATGGTGATTAATCCTTGCTCTGTTTTTCAACAAACGAACAAACGATCAGTATCAACTTGTTATGAGCTGAACTATTTACGTCAAAATGATTGTTAAATCAAATTTGACTGTCCAAGCTCTGATACCAATTGTTGGATCTGAGTTTGTTTCTGATTGTATTTTGTGTTTGTAATTAAATGAAAATGGATGAGTGTGCAGCGGAATTATGATGAAAACAAACTTTGCATACAATCAAACGAGAGTAATACTTTAATCAAACATCTTTTCACAATGAATCGGAAGATTGAATTTATTTCAATAACGATTACAATGATTGATGAATGAATGCAAACTCCCCCTCAACCAGAGCTCAGTTGTTTGTTCGTGCAAAGAAGACGATGATGCAAAAGAGCTAATAGAACAGTACAAAGTACTGAACTATTTATAGGCACTTGCAAACCACTGAGCATCTTAGCTGACGTCACCATGAAAGTGACATCTAACCTCCTAACAAACTCTAACCTCTGATCTATACAAGCACTGCTATGTTAACTACTGCTATTACATTATATTACAAAACAGACTATAGATCAGCTGCTGCAACTTTCCACTGCTGTGAACCCAGCAGTACTTGTCCGGATCAGCAGTGCTTGACTCAAGGCAGTAGATAGAATCAGCAGGGCTTTAGTCTTTCATCAGGTCTTTACTTGAGCAGCAGTTGTAGGTCAGCACTTTGCAATATCAACAGATAGGAGGTCAGCAGATGTTGAAATCACTTTCAAGGGAAGAGACTTGCATGTAAACATCTGCTTATTCTGGATCCACTGCTCTGATCCAGTTTTGGCTTTAATTATCTGTTCCTCTGATAGGGTTCGATCCCAACAAATCCAGCTAAATTCATAGGTAAAAGATTGGCGGAAAATTTATGACCTGAAAGTTCTATCTTTCCTTCTTGAAGAACCTTATTTATGTTAACAGAATTTTCATCTGCTGTTTCTACCGTATAAATCTGCCTAAGTTTGGTTAAGGGTAGCTTATGAGCTTGACATAATGAAGTATTTATAAAACTTTAGTTTGCACCAGAGTCAAATAATACTTTCGCATAAACTTTGTGAACTAGGAACGTACCAGCTATCACGTCCGGAATCAGATCTGCTTCCTGGGTTGTCAGCTGAAAGGCTCTTGCGTTCGTCTTGTTAGTTCCTTCAGCAGGTTTGGTCTTGTTGTCAGCTGGTTTGACCAGTTTAGGGCAGTCTAGTCTAAAATGTCCAGCTTCTCCACAGTTGAAGCAAATTGTTGATTTCTTTCTCCTGCATTCTTCTTCTTGGTGCCCCGGAATTTTGCAGAAATTGCAGTACCCCTTACATTTTCCAAAGTGCTTTCTTTTACAGGTACTGCAAAATGGAGCAGTGGAGGATTGCCCAGTTCCTCTTTTCTTGAAGTTGCTACTAGTATTACCCCCACGAAATCCTTGGGTAATCTTTTGAGCCAATTCCTTTTTCCTGTTTTCTTCCCGCGTATGTATCAGCCCGTCGGTCAGGGTGTTGGCTAATTCCACCGCATCGTCAATTGTGCGGGGTCTCGCAGCTTTAACGATATCACGAATCTCGCTAATCAAACCCCAAATATAGCAAGAAATAAGTACCGGTTCTGGCTAAGCCAGAGTTGGTACAATTCTAGCATACTCGAAGAATTTCGAAGTATACCCTCGACAGCAAACATCCACCATTCGGTGGTTCAGGAACTTATTTGCCATTTGTTCCTTTTCATACTCGGGACAGAATTTCCTTTCCACCAATTGATTAAATTCTTCCCAATTCATAGCATAAGCCATGTCACTTTCTTTGGCTTATAATACCGTATTCCACCATTCTAATGCCTCTTCCTTGGAAATGTGAGAAGCATACATGACCTTATCCGCTTCGGCACATTTACTTATTTTAATTACTACTTCAGCTTTCTCTAACCAACGTAGTGCAGCAGTCGCCCCTTCATTGCCTGCAAATTCAACAGGTTTACAGGCAAGAAATTCTTTATAAGTGCAACCAGGTGTTGCAACTTTCATTTTCTTAAGTATTGGGGCTTGAATCACGTTGTTGTCATTATTTCCGCCTCTGTAAAGACTGTTACTGAAATTATCGTCGCGCGTGCGTTTACTGGGGTTGGCTTGCGAAGGCTCAACAGGGCTTTTAACAACAGCGACGATTGCCGGGATAGCATTGGCTATTACCTGGGCAACGATATTTTCTATATCTTGCCTATTAAGAAAGTGATCCTCATTGTTTTGCTCAGATTGGTTAACTTCATTAACTGGCTCATTAACAGCGTGTTCCATCTGATAATTAACAATATATATATATATATATAAATTATTGGCACAAAATAAATAACAACCAAACATAATAAAGCAATCACACATAATCATGTCAACACGTATAGCCAAAATTGTCGACTTTGCGACTTTTATATTTTTATATATATTAGTATGCATCGATACACACCAGTTATATTACAAAAGTTTTATTTGAGTTATTTTACATGATTATATTTTTTATTATTTATTATTATATTATTATTATTATTATTATACACACAACCACAGATAACCGGCCCCTCAGAAACGACGCTCCCTCTCGTCGTATTTCCATGTGATTTTCTCCCCCACATCCCTAATTCTATTTCCTACCTCCACCAGCTCCTCGCCATAATGACGGAGTTCAGCCAAGTTTTCTGTGCTCATAGGTGGGTTTGGTGCAGGCTCAGGGCCAAATTGGGGAAAATAGACGTTGGGGTTATTCATGTAATTCTGAAACTGCCAGTCATTTGTCCATCATTCCTCCAATTCTCCGGGTAGAAGTCGGGGGTTGACTATAGGATCTGGGATAGCAGGTTCCAAATTAATTGGGAGTTGTGATTCAGCGGGGTAATTGAAGAGGTTTTCATCGGCAGGTCCGATGAGGTCACAATTTGCCAGTTTGCGATCCAGCTACTCCCATGGTGGCATTTCCTGGGCTTGCCCAGAACTTTCCCCGATCTCTTTTCCTTTCCCTTTATCCTTTGGATCCTCAGTCTTTTTAACCTTCTGTGCAGCTGGTTTCTTCCTACGCCCACGTTTCCAGTCCAAGATTCTCCTTCTCTTTTTCGGCTTTGGTTTCTCCTGGGCCTGGGCCTGGAATGTTAGTGGTTCCTCCGAATCTGCCAGATGGGTTTCCTGTGGTATCCATATCAGTGGTATGGATAGTAAAGTTTCGGAGTGCCTCCGACAGTTCATTCATGCTGTTAGCACACATGAAGAAATACACACAAATTTAAGTTAAATTTTTATTTATTGTAAATTAAATTTTCACAAAATCACAGAATGGCAATCAGAAAAATTAAGTATTTCTAAATACTTAATTGGCTTGAATCAGTGGCTCTGATACCACTTTTTTCTGTCACAGCCCCCGACCCGGTTTTACCCGTTCCAGGAGCCGCGGGACAGAAAACCCGTGGTATTGTTCATTTTGGCAGCGGAAATTTTAACAGGATCTTTTTAAACTGAAAATGCCCAAATATTTTATTTCACAATTTGGGACAAACCTCATAATTTACAATAAAGGAAATTTCACGCGGAAATTCCCAGTTTATACAAAAACATGTTTATTTATTTTATTTTCTGAGCCACGTTCTTCAAGCTGGTGTGCTACGAGACACCTTTCCTGGTTCACAGTAAATCACCTGAAACATGTTTAAAAAGATTTTATCAGCGGGGAAATACTGGCGAGTCACTCAAGTTATAAAATGACACATTAGTTATAGATTACAGCATAAGAGCGATTACAATGGCCCCTATCTTATAATTATCTGGCCCCGTGTCACACCCTGGTGACGATGGTCATACCACTATTGGGTCCTTTTACCCAATAGTGAGGATTATCACAGTTAAAAGTGAGAAACAATAGTAATGTGCACAATACCCCACTTGCCAGTAATTTAAGATAACCAAGACTTAATCCCTGTAACATATAACTGGAAAACATTTAGGTATTTGTAAAATACTTTTGACAAAAGAGAATGACTCACATTGCAAGTTTAATTGGACATAACTTTTCCTACTGATTTAGCCTTGTAACCTAGTTAAATAACAATGCACACGAAACTAGGTTAGTAACTTAATACAACATTTACAATAAACTCACGAAATCAAAACCCTCACAACGAATGACAAAGCATAGCCCGGATGCGGGTAGCACTTAAACATCCATCGGATCGATTTCAATCAATCGGACATTATATCGTAGCAGTGATCGAGTTATTACCCTGTTATCGCAGCTGAGGCTCGGTACTAATACTATTTTGAACGATACAGTATATATTTGTGCGTACGTTGTGAGATTTATCGTCGAAACAAGCAAACAGTTCAAGTCCCAGACTAGGGGCTTTATAGCCCAAATGGAACCCGCCCGCGTGTCGCGACAGGATCCTCCGCACCTGCCGCGTGTCGCGGGGTAATCCAAAGTAGGCTAGGCCTGCCTTGTTGAACGTATAGCCCTGATGAGTTATCAACTTTCGAAGATACGTGTTTTGCTTCGTTTTTGAACGGATAAACATTATTAGGGGATACCCCCCCTCGAGTTTTAGGGGCCCTGATCCTAGTTTTGACCGTTTTTAAAAATTAAGGGTCATGCCATACCACTTGAGGGTCTCAATTGGGGTTTCCTAGTGGAAAATATTAAAATAAGAATCAATGATTTTGGCAAGAGTTGTTACATCAAACCTCAAATGCGCTCTAGATATATAAGGTTTGAAACAGTCACCATGAAAGTTTTGTGACTCTAATCCATTCCTTGAAGTGAATGTGATGATATATTGATTAGTATAATGGTCGTGATTATGTACATAGTGAAGAAATTGTAATGATGCCCATGTTGATAATGAGATTAAGCATGCTAATAATGAAATTGATAGCAAGAAATAGCGCACTGTGAGATTGAATATACGAGAATAAATGAAATGGGAAAAGATGTAAAACATAATAATGCATTATCCTCTCGTATTTAGTATCGTGTATTAAACAAACATGAGTGCAAGTAAAGTATATATGATCATAATTATTTAATGATTGGTGTAACAACTCTCATCAAAAGTCATAATTATTTAATTAAATTGTCCAATAGGAAACCCTAATTGAGAAACCCAAGTGATTCTGAACAATCCCTAAAATTTTCAGAACATTTGGAATCAGGATTACGGCCCCTAAAACTCAGGGGGGGGGGGGTAAAACCCTAGTAACGATTATCTAAATTGTGTGCTGTAGAAACTGAATTTACGAAAACTGTCAAGTCAGCAAGGCTAGTCCCAACCGTGGCAACCCTATGCATAAAATAGGTCTTACGCGGGCCGCGTAAAGGTTAGCTTAGATCTTACGCGGGCCGCGACAATGTCAAAATTCACCTATAAATAGAGGGCCTTGGGACTTGAATTCAGGAATTAAAACGACGTAAAAATTCCTTATACACTGCGAGTTACGTTCTGAATACTACAAAAACACACACAGTTCACAAATCGACGCCGCAAAACAGGGTAATAACTCGATCGCTGCTACGATTCATTTTCCGACGATCAATATATCCAATGGATGTTTAAGTGCCGCCCACATTAGGGTTATACTTTGTCATTCGTCGTTAATTCGATGGATGTTTAAGTATTGCACTTTGTCGTTCGTTGTGAGAATTTGATCTCGTGAGTTATCATAATTGCTGTATTGGTTACTAACCCAGTTTTGTGTGCATTATTATTTAAATTAGGTTAACAAGGCTAATCCATAAAGTAAACTCTATCCGTGTTAATTCAACATTGTGAGTCATTCTCTCTTTTTATCAAATTTGATTTCAAAAGCATGTTTATTTTCAAAGTTATAATTACGGGGATTAAGTCTTTGTAATCACCAAGTTACAGCCGGTATGTGGGGTTTTGTATACAATACTTGATAATCGTCACCATTGGACAACGGGTTAGCCAAGGGGTGATATGACCATAGTCACAGACA
This sequence comes from Helianthus tuberosus, assembly GCA_030545235.1. Classification (NCBI taxonomy): domain Eukaryota; kingdom Viridiplantae; phylum Streptophyta; class Magnoliopsida; order Asterales; family Asteraceae; genus Helianthus; species Helianthus tuberosus. Next base: position 32,754,940 of record CM060447.1, on the reverse strand, counting down.
CCATTGGACAACGAGATAGCCAATGTGTGTTCCAGCGACAAATACTGTGGGTAGTTGGTTTGATATCTGAAACATTGTAATCTCTTTTAATACTGTAAATTATAACAAATAGGTCTGTTTTAATAAATAGAATGATTCACTCAGTATTTTCCGCTGACAAAACCTTTTTCAAACATGTTTCAGGTGATCTGTTGTAATTTAGGAAAAGTGCTATGGAGCATTTCAAGCTTAAGAAAGTGGCTTATTATAAAATATAGAAATATGTTTTGTAAAATAAAGATTTCTCTGTAAAATCATAATATTGTAAATTACCGGGGTTTTATCCCGAATTGTGAAATAAAATAATCGGGAAAATTTTAGCTTTAAAACGATCCTGATGATAAACTTCCGCTGTTAAACTCAATTAAATAAATACCACCGGATTTCTGTCCCGCGGCTCTTGAAACGGGTCAAACCGGGACGGGGGCCGTGACAGAAATAAGGTGGTATCAGAGCCACTGAGTTAAGCTAATTAAGTATTTAGAAATACTTAATTTTCCTGATTACTATTATGTGATTATGTGTTTTATTAACTGACTATTTGCTAGTTACAGTATGGGTAAGCAAAAGCTGTCAAGCATCTATCTTAAATTAGACAAGTCATCCAACGAGAAGGGTAGTACATCCCAAACCAAATCCTCAAAACTCCCTACAATTCTTGAAGAAGGAATATTTGTGCGAAAAACACAATATGAGGAACCACTATCTCCTAGAAAAAGGAGTATGATTATTAAGAAAAGTAAAGAGAAAATCCGAGAAGAGAAGATTAAACGGGAAACCCAGGAATTAATCAATAAATCACCTTGGGAAGACAAGCTAGATGAGAAATGGGCAAATTTATACATGCTAGCTACAGTAGCCGAAAATGCAAATCTTTAAATATTTTAACTTAAGTTTTAGCATCTTATTTCCTACAATCTAGAAACCTTCTACAATAAATAAATAAATTTCCAATAAACCCTAGTATGTTTTCCAGTTATCTCTGTAATGAATTAGTACACAATATGCAATAATATTTAAAAAATTTATTTATGAAATTTATTGTAAGATTTTAACTTAGTATTTTATGCATTTTGTATATATGCTACACCAGCATGAATGAGGTATCTGAAGCCCTTCAAAACCTCAATCTTTATCCGGTGAATATAGAAGTTTCCAAAGAATTTACTGGGTATTTTCCTGATGTGGAACAACCTGTAGAATTCAATGCTCCACCTTTCCAAAGAATTTACTGGGTATTTTCCTGATGTGGAACAACCTGTAGAATTACGTGTGGGGAAGTCGTATACGTAGGAAAAAGCCAGTCACAAAACTTCCTAAAATAAACAATCCTTTAGAAAAAGGAAAAGAAACTGTGGCCAAGGAAAGTTCTAAACAGCAGGAGATGGAAACTGAAGTCAAGAAAAATTCTAGGCAAATGGGGATGCAGTTTGAGGAATACTCTAAGGAAATAGAATTGGAGGTTGGAAAAGGTTTTAGACCAACTCAGATGGAAATTGGAGAAAGCTCCAGACAAAATCAGGGAAGAACTTTTCAGGAGGAAATAGATTTTCTATTGGCGAGTTGTGAGACGATTCAGCCTGTCAATACTAATATTTTTACCTATCCTATTGAAAATCAACTCCCTATAAATCTTGATCCAGCAATCCCAGAACCAATAGTCCACTCCCAACCTGTAGGAATGGACGAATGGTGGACAAATGATTGGCAATTTCAAAACATTGTCAACGATCCTTATTCCTTTCTTCCCCAGTTTGATCCAGAACCTCTACCCAATCCACCAATGAGCAACGAGAATATGGCTGAACTTCACCATTTTGGTGAAGAGTTAATGGATGCGGGAAATAGAATCCGGGAGTTAGGGGGACAAATTGCCTGGAAATATGATGAAAGGGAACTTCGTTTTTAGGAAAACAAGTGACGAGAAAGAAGTGGGTAGTGAATCTGTATTTGTGTAATAGTAATAGTAAAATCAGTACTTATAAAATAAATAAAACGGTTGTATATAGAGGCATGATATAATCTATAAAATAAATAAAAATTTAGATTTTGTTTGTATATTCATTTACGTGATTATGTGCAAATAATTGTGACATTGGATTATTTCTTTTATACTAATTATTTATCTATACATTACTTATCAGATGGAAAACGTTGGTAATGAACCAGTAAATGAAGTAAATCAATCTGAGCAAATTGAGGAAGAACAATTGTTAAATAGACAAGATATAGAGGATATCGTTGCACAAGGAATAGCCAATGCTATTCCAGCAATCGTTGCTGCCGTTCAGAAACCCGTTAAAACTAAATCAATCATTCCTAGCAAACGTAATCAAGGCGACAACTTTAGTAACAGTATAAACGGAGGCGGAAATCATGTTAATAACAATAATGATCTGCAAAACCCAAATTTCAAGAAAATGAAAGCTGCAACACCTGGTTGCACTTACAAAGAATTCCTTGCCTGTAAACCAATTGAGTTTTCAGGTAATGAAGGGGCAATTGCAGTATTACGTTGGTTAGAGAAAACTGAGGCAGTAATTGCTATAAGCAAATGTGTTGAGGAAGATCAAGTTATGTATGCTTCCAATCTTTTTAAAGAAGGGGCGTTAGAATGGTGGAACACAGTGTTACAAGCTAAAAGAAGCACTGTGGCCTATGCCATGAACTGGGAAGAATTTAAGATTCTTGTAGAAAGAAAATTCTGTCCCGAGTATGAAAAAGATCAAATGGCAAATAAGTTCCTAAACCATCGGATGGTGAATGTGGATTGTCGTGGTTATACTTCGACATTCTTCGAATATGCTAGAGTGGTACCAACACTGGCTTCGCCAGAACCGGTACTTATTTCTCGCTACATTTGGGGATTAATTAGCGAAATCCGCAATATCGTTAAAGCTGCGAGACCTCGCACTATTGACGATGCTGTGGAATTAGCTAACACTCTAACTGATGAATTGGTACGCACAAGAGATGAAAACAGGAAGAAGGAACTAGCTCAGAAAATTACCCAAGGATTTCGTACGGATAACCTGCAACTCTTGTAAAGTTGTAGGGCATAGTGAAGAAAACTGCAGAAAGAAATCCACAATTTGTTACAATTGTGGAGAAACTGGACATTTTAGGCCAGGTTGTCCGAAACTAGTCAAACCAACTGATAACAACAAAGCCAAAGCTGCAGAAGGAGCTACTAAGAAGAATGTCAGAGCATTTCAGCTAACTACTCAAGAAGCAGAACTCATTCCAGATGTGATAGCTGGTACGTTCCTAGTTCACAACGTGTACGCAAAAGTATTATTTGACTCTGGTGCAAACCAAAGTTTTATCAATACTTTATTATGTCAAGCTCTTAAGTTACCTTTAACCAACATTAGGCAGATTTTTACAGTAGAAACCGCAGATGGGAATTCAGTTAAAATAGATCAGGTTTTGCAAAAAGTAGAAATAGAACTTTCAGGTCATAAATTTTCTACAAATCTGTTACCTATGAAATTAGCTGAATTCGATGTTGTGTTAGGAATGGATTGGTTAATAGCCAACCATGCTCGAATTCTTTGTGATAAGAATTCCATAGAAATTCAAGCACCAACCGGAGATGTAATCATGATTACAGGAGGTCCATGAAATTCATATCAGTAATGAAAGTTGCTAGTTATGAACGAAAGCAAGGAATAGTATATATGATTTCAGTAATCATTAATACTAAGGGTAAAGAACTTAAGGAAATTACTGTAGTCTCAGAATACCCAGATATATTTCCAGAAGAACTTCCGGGATTACCACCTGATAGGGAAGTAGAATTTAGGATTCATCTAATTCCTGGAACTACACCGATAGCTAAGGCACCTTATCGGTTAGCTCCTACCGAAATGTTAGTACTAAAGAAGCAATTAGATGAATTACTAAGTAAAGGATTCATACAACCTAGCTCATCCCTGTGGGGAGCTCCAGTGTTGTTTGTAAAGAAAAAGAATGGTTCGATGAGAATGTGTATTGATTATAGAGAACTGAATAAGATTACAATTAAGAATCGATACCCATTACCTAGGATTGATGATCTATTCGATCAACTTCAGGGAGCTAGATACTTCTCTAAGATAGATTTACGTTCTGGATATCATCAATTGAAGGTACAAGAAGAAGACATACCTAAAACTGCTTTCAGGACTAGGTATGGTCATTACGAGTTTACAGTCATGCCCTTCGGGTTAACAAATGCACCTGCAGCATTCATGGACATGATGAATAGAATCTGTAAACCGTATTTGGATAAATTTGTTATTGTTTTTATAGACGATATACTTATTTATTCCAAAAGTCAAACGGAACATTGTGATCACTTGCATGCACTCTTAACTTTGTTAAGAAAAGAAAAGCTTTATGCCAAATTCTCGAAGTGTGAATTTTGGTTACAAGAAGTGCAATTCTTAGGACACATGGTGAATCATGAAGGTATTCATGTAGATCCAGCTAAGATAGAGGCAATTACCAATTGGAAGGTTCCGCAAACTGCAATGGAAATTAGAAGTTTTATAGGTTTAGCTGGGTATTATAGACGATTTATTAAGGATTTTTCCAAGATAGCTGTGCCATTAACTAAGCTAACCTGTAAAGCCGTTAAGTTTAAATGGGGACCTAAACAAGAAGAAGCCTTTAGAATCTTGAAGCAGAAATTAACCAATGCTCCAATTTTAGCCTTACCAGAAGGAACTGAAGATTTTGAAGTATATTGTGATGCTTCAAGACTAGGATTTGGATGTGTGCTTATGCAACGCAAGAAAGTAATTGCGTATGCTTCAAGACAGTTGAAAAAGCATGAAGAAAATTATACGACTCATGATTTAGAGTTAGGAGCCGTAATTTTTGCCCTTAAGATTTGGAGACATTATCTTTACGGAAGTAAAGTTACTGTCTACACAGACCACAAAAGTTTAAGATATATATTTGGGCAAAAAGAGTTAAACATGAGGCAAAGGAGATGGATGGAAATCCTAAGTGATTACGACTGTGATATTCAATATCACGAGGGAAAGGCAAATGTAGTTGCAGATGCCTTAAGTCGTAAGTATCATGAGAAACAACGACGGGTTCGTGCTCTCAGATTAAATCTACAAATAGATTTAATGGAACAATTGAAGAATGTTCAAACTACAGCAATCAAGGATGATGCTGAAAGAATGAAAGGAAGACTAAAAGAATTAGAGCAAGGAGTTGATGGAATTTGGAGATTCCATAAGAAAAGGATTTGGGTACCAAAACAAGGAGAATTAAGAAATAAAATTTTAGAGGAAGCTCATAAATCTAGGTATACTATACATCCAGGAAACAATAAGATGTACCAAGATTTAAGAAAGAACTTTTGGTGGATAGGAATGAAAAAGGATATAGCTAAGTATGTATCAAAGTGTCTTACTTGCTCACAAGTTAAGGCAGAACATCAGAAACCATCAGGTCTATTACAACAGTTAGAAATGCCAGTATGGAAATGGGAACTCATAACAATGGATTTTGTTACTAAGTTACCCAAAACCAGAAAAGGTAATGACGCGATTTGGGTAATTGTGGATCGATTAACCAAATCTGCTCACTTTCTACCTATGAAAGAAACCTTTAGCATGGAAAGATTGGCAAAGTTGTATGTAAACGAAGTTGTATCTTTACATGGAGTTCCACTCTCCATTGTGTCGGATAGGGATAGTCGTTTTACTTCTCATTTTTGGAAAAGTTTCCAAGAAGCAATGGGAACTCGACTAAACCTAAGCACGGCATATCATCCACAAACGGACGGACAAAGTGAAAGGACGATCCAAACTCTAGAAGACATGCTTCGAGCATGTGTGATAGATTTTGGTGGAAATTGGGACGATCACTTACCTTTAATTGAATTCTCCTATAACAATAGTTATCATTCAAGCATTGAAACTGCCCCATTTGAAGCACTGTATGGAAGAAAATGCAGAACTCCAGTTTGTTGGGCAGAAATAGGAGAAAGTCAATTATCAGGTCCGGAGATTGTACAAGAAACGACTGATAAGATTACACAAATCAAGGAAAGGCTGAAGACGGCTCAAGATCGCCAGAAGAGTTATGCAGACAATAGATGCAAGCCATTAGAATTCCAAGTTGGAGACAAAGTACTATTGAAAGTTTCTCCTTGGAAAGGAGTAGTTAGATTCGGAAAGAAAGGAAAGCTAAGTCCAAGATACGTAGGACCATTTCCAGTGATCCAACGTATAGGACCAGTTGCTTATCGTTTACAACTACCAGAAGAGTTAACTGGAGTACATGATGTATTTCATGTATCCAATCTCAAGAAATGTCTATCAGACGAATCACTGGTAGTACCTCTTCGAGATATAGAGGTAAACGAAAAACTAAAGTTTGTGGAAAAGCCAATACAAATAGAAGATCGAAAGATCAAATTTCTCAAACACAAACGACTAGTTTTAGTCAAAGTCAAATGGGATTCAAAGAGAGGAGCTGAATACACTTGGGAATTGGAATCAGAAATGAAGCGAAAGTATCCTCACTTATTCCAGTAAATCTCGAGGACGAGATTTTTATTAAGGTGGGGAGAATGTAACAACTCTCATCAAAAGTCATAATTATTTAATTAAATTGTCCAATAGGAAACCCTAATTGAGAAACCCAAGTGATTCTGAACAATCCCTAAAATTTTCAGAACATTTGATAATCGTCACCATTGGACAACGGGTTAGCCAAGGGGTGATATGACCATAGTCACAGACACCATTGGACAACGAGATAGCCAATGTGTGTTCCAGTGACAAATACTGTGGGTAGTTGGTTTGATATCTGAAACATTGTAATCTCTCTTAATACTGTAAATTATAACAAATAGGTCTGGTTTAATAAATAGAATGATTCACTCAGTATTTTCCGCTGACAAAACCTTTTTCAAACATGTTTCAGGTGATCTGTTGTAATTCAGGAAAAGTGCTATGGAGCATTTCAAGCTTAAGAAAGTGGCTTATTATAAAATAAAGAAATATGTTTTGTAAAATAAAGATTTCTCTGTAAAATCATAATATTGTAAATTACCGGGGTTTTATCCCGAATTGTGAAATAAAATAATCGGGAAAATTTTAGCTTTAAAACGATCCTGATGATAAACTTCCGCTGTTAAACTCAATTAAATAAATACCACGGGATTTCTGTCCCGCGGCTCTTGAAACGGGTCAAACCGGGACGGGGGCCGTGACAATTGGCATGACCGGCCAGACCATACCGAGTCATTAATGATGATGTGAAAAGTAATGAAGAACAAGAAGATTCGTTTTGATAATTATACATGTCATATTTGCTCTCAAGTGAAGTTAAGTATTGATCAACAAAAGTAGGGTGTGAATCCCCAAATATTCTAGAAATGATAATGAAAATAATTATACAAACATGATACCATTTAGTGTTTTAAAATCGATGCATCGTCTAAATGGTTATCAAATCCACAACCTGAAGCTTGTGTGATTGTGGCTTAGCTAATGTGATAGCAGGCATATTAATCCAGATTACTATTAGTTACAAAGCCAATGATCATGAGAGGAGCAAAAGTTCATTTAGGTACATGTAATTTTATATGTAGTACCATCAATTCACGTCAAGCCAATATGTTATAGTTCTCCCCATACAGTTGGTTTTTTGGTCAGAAACCAAAGATGTCTCATCAAAGATTTTGGTTGTGCGACATATATTGAAACTCATCCACCACACCGCACAGAGATGGGACTTCAAAAAAGTTTGAGAGTATGTTGGGTATAAATAATAGTCTATGATTAAATACTTAAAGCCATTAGTAAGAAATTCGTTTATGGCTCACTGGTTTTCACTTTCGTGAATGAATGTTCCCAACATTAGGGGGAGATAACTAGCAGTTGGAAAGTGAAAAGTGAAATGAATTATCATGTCATCTTGATCCTCAGACTATAAACTAGAAGTTTAAAATATAATTCATTTACCAATATTAAAGAACAAATTACCAGACAAGTTCACTGACCTAAATAGAGTGACTAAGTAAGTCACATAATTAACTGCTCATGCTCCAGTCATATTTGTATCCCAATAGGACAACCACATATTTTGTAATGAGTTTATTGCACGCCTGAAGCATGGTAGACTAGTCAATTCCAATAATAAAATTCCTCGAAAATTGGAGCAAATAATTAAGATGGTCAAGTCGAGGTTATAGTAATAAGATCTCCTGAAGAGACAATAGACATGATGGTTCAAGAAGAACCTCAGGTACCTGAAAATAAAGAGATCTCGATAAGTTGTATCATGTCTAAGATATGTATGGAATCGAAATAAAAATCGACGTCGTTATACTTTTGTATATAATGTAACGCTTAAAATGATTAAATGGTGAGGATCAAGATTTAAGATCTGCCTATGAATGAATATTAAAAATGTTTGGCCAAAATAGAAAGACGCAAATAAGGCAGAGTTTAGTTCTCTAATGAAATGGAAAGTTTCTGAACCAACAGTCCATACAACTGAAGTTGTAAAATATGATGAATACAAGTGTGTCTTTTATGTAAATCATGTGAAAATCAAATTAAGTGATATAAGTCAAAATTGGTGGCACAAGAATTTTCACAAAGACCTATGATTGATTATGAGGAAAAATATTCTCCAATTGTGGATGCATTGACTTTCCAATATTTTATTAGTCTGGTAATATGGAGAGAGAATTGATGCGCGTCTATGAATGTTATATGTCACTTGATACTAAAAGTGTACATGAAGGCCCCTAAAGGATTTGAATGATCAAAATCATGTAAGTTAAGTTCTGGAGAACAATATGATCGTTGTATATAGATTCATTTTTGTTTACGATTGAACTCCTAATGAGTTTTCTAAAGCAATTGAGTTCCCTAAAGGTAAATCAAAACATCTTAATGATGTAATTCTTGTGCACCAATAAACATACATAGAAACTTGTACCCAGTGATTGTGATATCTCAATACATATTGTACACACATGGTACAATATGGATTTTGAAGATAAAAGCAAGTGTTCTTGACATTTTTGCATATGATATAGATATCTATGTGTTATATGGGTAAGTTTATGTAGCAAAACTCATGAAGAGTGAATGCACATGCATATTTGGATAAGATGGAAAGAATTCCCTCATGGATTGATAATGCTAGAAGCATTAATGATGTCAAAACCTCAAGAACGTACTATATCAAATTCATAGAATATGTATGGACTAAAATAGTTAGATCGAGTGTTATACAACTCGAGATATTTGCATAAAGAGGGATATAAGTTTGATTAAATTAGCCATGTTTTATCGATATTCTACTTTTAAAAGTTCATTATAATTGCAGTTTACAGTGATGATGTCTAGGCATCATCGAGAGAAGTTGTCGAACTTTTAGAGGGATAATTTTTGAATGACCTTGGCACGATCTAACTATTACTCGAACTGCAGTTCGAGTATATATGTAATTATATTTTACCAATCCCCCGAGTACATCTAGAAGATGATGTTTGGATATTTTAGTATGGGCATAGTTGAACCTTAATGTATGTTAAAGGTTGTTAAATCATTTGTTATAAGAAATGCCTATTATCATCTCCTATCAAAGTAGAGATTCTCATTCTAGAAGTACCATCGTTAAATGCATAAATGCATTAATATGTTTTGCTAGCTATGTATATAACAATCCTCAATTAAACCGACACCTTCGATTATTTTTCCGACACCCTAATATATTTTAAAATATCCCAAAAATGTCCCAAAATATATCCCATAAGCGAATACAGGCCTCAAATATATTAAATAGTATTAAAAATAAATAAAAATTGAAAACTTAAGCTGATGCGGGCCACGTTGGACCCCACCCCAACCTTATGCGGGCGGTATAAAGGTTAGAACCTGATTCGCTGACTTCTTTAAGTTCAGGCGGGCCGCATAAGATCCCCATTAGTTTACGCGGGCCACGATAGTACCAAAATGTGGCGCAGCCCGGTGATGACACGTGTCATCATCGTGTTGAGCCTAGTAGATGACCTGGACAAGCTACCCTGTTGACCAGGGTTGACGCGGGCCGCGTAAGCCCAGCCCATGTATTAGGCGGGCCGCGTGAGGACCAGTTTCAGCACCTATATAAGAAGGCCATCGGGTTCAACCAGAATTCGCTAACAATTCGTTTCTCAATCTCAAAATCTGAATATTAGGCTTTATAAGCGGGCATTATACCCCCTAATTAGCGAAGTTCTACTCCGTTGTAAGTATTATAACCCCTGGATACGTATTAGATACGCTGCCCGATTGATCTAGGGTTCCGTAGTGGCTGTCGTGGTTCTGCCCACGTAGTCATTGGAATGCCGTCTCGGGGAGGGTATTACTAATGTTAAAATGGGTTATTAATACTAACGCGTGTACATTTGTGTAAATTATAGATTATCAACGGGAAACCTTTACGGAAAATTCTAAGACAGCAATGTGAGTTGATCCACTTTTTGTAAATCTTTGTTAAATGTTTTTACAAAACCTTAAATACTTTTCCAGGCGAATAACAGTTATTGAGTATTTGTAAGCATACAATTATGATGAGTATGTTGGGGTTTTGTATACAAAATTTGTTACCACCTGGTCAAGGAGTAACATGTCCACAAGTCGGGTTCGACAGTACCATGTATGTTAATTGTGATGTCTTGTAAACAAATATAATTGCGGGATCGCCCTTAATACTGTACACTGTGACTTTTTATTTAAACTTGATTAAACAGGGATTCACTCACCAGTATTTCCCACTGACAAATGTTTTTAAAACGCGTTTCAGGTAACAAAATGTGAAAGCCAAATAGAAGCCAGCTGGACAGCACTGAAGGCTTGGAAAAGTGGCAATAAAGTTACCTAAAAATAAAATAGATGTTTTTATTAAATAAATAGGATTTATTCCTATGAAAAAGTATGTAATATGAACTTGGGTTTTAACCCATTTGTTTAATATTATGGAAATGTGGTATTTTACTCTGATCAATATTTCCTAACTACGGTCCTGATGAAAAAAAATTCCGCTGCCAAATTAGACAATACATGATACCACCGAATCTGGCTCGCGGCCGCCCGTTTCCCGGGGAACCTAGGGATCGGGGGTTGCAATAGGAGGTGGTATCAGAGCTAAGCCACTGATTCAGCCACAGAGGTGTTCTGCTGACATCAAAATGTGAAGTGTTAGGAAATAAATTACGGAAATACGTGCATATCTGTATTTATTGTTATGTGTTATTTGACTATCTGTTAGTTTACAGTATGAGCGACCAAGGACCATCTGACGCGTACCGTCAATTGTCTGGTTCGCCTAGAAGCGAAGGCACATCCTCTTCTCAGCCTGCCCTCTCAGGGTACTCTGCTGATACGGAAGATGGAATCTTTGTGTTTAAGGCTCAGTCAGAGGAGCCATTTCCTCAGAAAAAGAGGGGATGGTTCAGTCGAGGGGCACACGAGCGTAGGAAGCGTATGAAAAAGTTACAAGACCAGAGAGCACTAGCAGCAGCCAAGAGAGAAACAGATGCCTATGCCCAGGAGATGATAAATAGGGGTATAGCCAATATTCACATCCTAGCCACTACTGCAGCTGACCCTAATCTTGAGCAAATAATAGCACCCCAACCACAGCCACCAATCCCTGACCAACCCATAGAGATAGAAAACCCTGAAAACCAAGTGGAGATGCATGATTTCAATACGGAAGAAATCCCTAGGGTACCAGCACCAAACCCTCTAGACCCAAATTACGATCCCTAGTGGGATGACGTTAGGGACTTTGTGCAACTTTACCCGATACATGAAGACACGCCCATGCAGAACATAGGAGCCTACCCAGGTATGGACAATTTAGATCCCTATTACCATGATAACTACATTAGGGAGATCTTAGAAGATCCTTACCGATTTCAGGCACTTTCACCCCCATATCAGGAACCCGTACCCCAGATTCCAAACCCGGTCCTAGAACCTGCACCCCTAATGAGTGCAGAAAACGTACAAGAACTTAGGACATTTGGTGAGGAAATTTTAGAAAGCAGTGAGAGAATGCGACAGGTGGGAGAGCGACTCGTATGGAAATACGATGAGCGCAATATGGATTTCTGGATGAATCCATATCCGTGAATGTGATGGTGGAAACGGTAATAGTAATAATAATATAATAATAATAAAATAAACTATGTGTGTACGGATGCCTATTACTATTAGTGTAATTCTATTTCAGTTGGTATTGTAATTTTTATTTCAGTACTGGTATGTAATAGATGCATAATAGTATATGAATAGAGTATAGTCGCAATGATCGACGCTTTTGGCAAAAATGCGTGTCATGTGATTGACTATGTGAAATATTATTTTGTGATATTAATACGGGGTAAATGTTTAAAATTCAGATGGCCGATGAAGGAAATCAAGGAAATCTGAATAATGATAACCAGAGTAACATTAACGTGATTAATGAGAATCCGAGCATCAATAACAATGGAAACCAAATGGATAATAGTGTCGTTCAACACATAGTGGCACAAGGGATTATAGATGCAATGCCATTTATTATTCAAACTGTTCAAGAAGCGAATAATAAAAGTAAACATAGCAGTAAGCGACCAGTTGAACCAGAAAACAGCGTAAACAATGGACCCGTACTTCAAGTGCCCATTCCCAAAAGAAGAAGAACCATGCCTTATGGTTGTTCTTACAAGGAATTCTGGTCCTGCAAACCAATAGAATTCTCGGGCAATGAAGGACCCATTGCAGCCCTACGCTGGATAGAGAAAACTGAGGCTGTTTTAAAAATAAGCAAGTGTGCTGAAGAAGACAAAATAATGTTTGCTTCTAATCTGTTTAAGAACTCGGCCTTAGAATGGTGGAACACTATCCTCCAGTCAAGAGGAAGTGATAAGGTATACAATCTGGAATGGGAGGAATTTAAGAATATGGTAGAAAGAAAATTCTGCCCTCCCAATAAAAAGGAACAAATAGCTAATAAGTTCCTAAACTTAAGGATGACCAGGGTAGATAGTAAGGGTTATACTACTACATTCTTTAAATATGCTAGAATAGTACCAACCCTTGCATCACCTGAACCAGTGTTAATCTACCGTTACATCTGGGGATTAATTGGAGAAATTAGACATGTAGTCAAGGCAGCTAGACCTCAAACTATAGAAGAAGCTGTAGAACTAGCAAATACCTTGACAGATGAATTAATTCGTACTAGAGAAGAAGAACAGAGGAGAAACCTAACCCAAAGGCTTACTCAAGAATTCCGTTCTAGGAATTACAACCGTAGGAATATGGGTTCTACCTCTGCACCTTTCTGCAAGGTCTGCAAGAAAAAGCATTCGGGAAAATGCTCCACTCTTTGCAATTTCTGTAAGATGCCAGGACACAAGGAAGAAGATTGCAGGAGAAAATCCAGTAATGGATTATGCTACAATTGTGGAGAAAAAGGTCATATTAAGCCAAACTGTCCGAAATTGGCTCCAGCTGTAAACAACAGGAACACTAAAAATGCTAGAGCATTTGTTCTAACTGCAGATGAAGCCAAGATGATTCCAGACGTGATAGCTGGTACGTTTTTAGTTAATGTTGTTTTTGCTAAAGTATTATTTGACTCTGGTGCAAACCAAAGTTTTATTAATACTTCGTTTTGCAAACTGCTAAACCAGTCATTAACTAAACTACCACAAGAATGTCTAGTAGAGGCAACTAATGGAGAAACTGTTAGGATTTCTGAAATCTTACAAGGAGCAAGAATAGAAATTTTAAATCAAAAGTTTAGGGCAAACCTTTACCCAATGAATTTGACAGGATTTGATATTGTATTAGGAATGGATTGGTTAATAGCCAATAAAGCCAGTATTTTATGTGATCAAAAGTCAATCCAAGTAAATTCACCTAAAGGTAAAACGATCACAATTAAAGGAGATAAGCCCTCTAGATCCACAAAATTCATCTCTGTGATGAAAACTGCAAGTTATATAAGAAAAGGTTCTATAGTGTATTTGATTTCCATAATCACTAACACTAAAGGAAAAGAACTAAAAGACATTCCAGTAGTATCCCAGTTTTCAGATGTCTTTCCGGAAGAATTACCAAGACTACCACCAGACAGAGAAGTTGAATTCAGAATTCACCTGCTACCAGGAACAGCACCGATTGCCAAAGCACCTTATCGTTTGGCACCGGCCGAAATGCAGGAACTAAAGAAACAATTAGATGAATTGCTGGAAAAAGGATTCATACAGCCAAGTTCGTCGCCATGGGGAGCGTCGATACTGTTCGTTAAAAAGAAGGACGGATCAATGCGTATGTGCATTGATTACCGTGAATTGAACAAAGTCATGATTAAGAATCGGTACCCATTACCGAGAATCGATGATCTGTTCGATCAACTGCAAGGAGCTCGATTTTTCTCTAAAATCGATTTAAGGTCAGGATATCATCAATTAAAGGTACAGGAAGAAGACATTCCTAAGACCACTTTTAGAACAAGGTATGGTCATTATGAATTTACTGTCATGCCATTTGGTTTAACCAATGCCCCAGCTGCATTTATGGACATGATGAACCGAATATGTAAGCCATATTTGTATAAATTCATAATCGTCTTCATAGATGATATTCTAATTTACTCTAAGAGTAAAGAGGATCATGCAAAGCATTTGCACGCACTTTAAGTTTATTAAGAAAGGAAAAGCTTTATGCTAAATTTTCAAAGTGCGAGTTTTGGATAGAACAGGTACAATTTCTTGGACATTTAGTGAATCATGAAGGAATTCATGTGGATCCCACAAAGATCGAGGCGATTACTAAATGGAAAACCCCTGAGTCACCAACCGAGATTAGAAGTTTCCTAGGATTGGCCGGTTATTATAGAAGATTTATTCGAAATTTTTCTAGAATAGTCATTCCTTTGACGAAGTTAACCTGTAAATCTATAAAGTTTGAATGGGGACCAAAACAAGAAGAAGCTTTCAGAATTCTTAAGCAAAGATTAACTAATACACCCATACTAGCGTTACCAGAAGGAACTGAAGATTTTGTAGTCTATTGTGACGCTTCTAAGTTAGGTTATGGATGTGTATTAATGCAACGCCAAAAGGTTATAGCATATGCATCTAGACAACTTAAGAATCATGAAGAGAATTATTCAACCCATGATCTAGAGTTAGGAGCTATAATTTTTGCCATTAAGATTTGGAGACATTACCTTTATGGTAGTAAGTTTACCATATTCACCGATCATAAGAGTTTAAGGTATGTTTTCGGGCAAAAGGAGTTGAATGTGAGACAAAGACGCTGGATGGAGGTGCTTAGTGACTATGATTGTGATATCCAGTATCATGAAGGAAAAGCAAATATAGTGGCAGATGCTTTAAGTCGAAAGTATCATGAAAATCCAAAAAGGGTTGTTGGTCCCCTTTGGCGCCCCTGTTCGAACGGTGCGGAAATGTTCTCTCGTTGAGACGGGTGTTTGTGAAGTGTATAAATATATAAAGAGTAAAAAATATAGACAGTGAGAGCGATATATCTTCAATGGTTAATCTTTATTAAACAAAGAAGAATGGGTCGATCCGAGAATAAACTCGAATCTAAATGTCACCCCCTGGGCCAAACCAAGGGGTAAACTCTCATGAAAACTCTATCTATAAATATTACAATACAAAAGCACACATAATTCCTACGAAGGAATTATGTATATATAGAGAATTTTCATATCCTATCTCAAATGAGATTGGTTGATGGAAGTTGGTATGTGTGCCCATCAGTGGCTTATCTTCTTTTTGTCACCAACTTGCTTCTTTCTTTTCTGATGAAGCTTATCCACATATTAATATATTCTTTTTCTTTTATGTGAAAGCTCTTCAAATATTGAGATAATATCTTTCTGATGAAAAAGAATCAAAGGAAAAGATTCCTTTTCAACAGAATTCTTTTCTAGCTTTTTCCAAAAAGAAAAGATTCCTTTTTCTTCTTTTACTTTCTGATGATTGTTTTTCCAAAAGGAAAATTCCTTTTGTTTTTCTTATGAAAGCTTTTTCCTAGAAAAGTTTTGATGTGTTAATAAGATATATTATCTTATTAACACAATTCTTTGACTTTGTATCTTGCATACTCCATAATGTCCTGTTAACATTTTTGAAGTCTTGAAACCTTGTCGTGATCTTTCATCAAAGAATTAGAAGCTCCAATATTTAGTGCTTCTGGGACGGTTAGTCGGTTGCTTCGTGTTGACGGAATTATTTCTAAGTAACTTAAACTATTTTTAACAACAAATACAATAAAGTTTCCTAACAGTCACCCCCTATTTGTTGTAAAAAAATACAAACAATGCACTTATACTTAGAAATAATAAATAAACTTTCTGAAGATGTATCTTTCTTTTCCTCCTGGCACGTTATCATGTAGGCATCTTTTTAGTGATATTCGTTGACTGTATCTTCATTGGCATGAAAGTTTATTTGGCAAACGTCCGACTTTTTATGGATGATCATCTGATTATACTTCATTTGTCGTTATAATTCTTCACCTCGATTTATACTTCCACCTAAATGTAAGCATTATATCTTGTATCCCCAAGTCATAGGATATAAGTGTCTTCTATCCAATATAGGATAAGTGTTTAGGTTGTCGATTGATGAGGCTTCAAAAAATAACGAATCATGCACGGCTATAAAAAATGATCTTGAACCGGCGAGTTTTTTTTTTCGGATCAGAATATCTGATGAATCTGATGAAATTTCTGATAAAACCGAAAAAAATCTTTTTTTTTTTTTTGAACATAATTTCTGATATTTTCTGATCAATCTGATGACTTTTCTGATAAAATAAACAGAAAATCTGTTTTTTTTTTAACAGAATTTTCTGATGGAATCTGATGGTTTCTGATGAAAATCTGATAAAAAAAATATGAAAATCTGATTTTTTTTTTAAAGAAAAAAATGATGACAACATCAGAACCTTCTGATGACATCATCAGAAATTCTGAGAAACTCAGCAAAAATCTGAGATTTTTACCAGAAATTTGACGAATGCATCAGAAAATCTGATTTTTTTTTATGAGATGAGAGGGAATAAGTGGAGAAAAGAGATATTAATTACACATATTTTTCTGGTGAAAGTCTAAGTACTTTTACTTTTCTTCAAGGAATATTTTGTGAAAACTTTATAAAAAATAATAGTCATGAGAATGTTTTCTAAAGTTATACACAGTTTTTTTTTAAATCTCTTTTTATCATTCCTTTACTAACCAGAATTTGGAGTTATTTCAACAGATAAGATACGAATAAACTTTCTTTTATCAGAAACTTTCTTTTTATATGTCAAAAATTTTCTTTCTGATAAACTAAAGTTCATTTATCTTTGTTTAACTCCCTTTTTTTTGTGTTATTATATCCTTTTTCTACACCTTTTTTTTACTAGAAAAAAAATACTAATAAAGATAGTAATAATAATAATAATAATAATAGCAATAAAAGCAATAATAAAGAAAATAACAAAAAAAAATAACTCTACTACAAACTTTATTATTTTTTGATCTGCAAAAAAAAAAAAAATCTTTTTACCTTTAACAGATCAAGAATATACGTCTCTCTTACAGGAGCAAGGGATCTTGGAAATAATTTATCCATTCTGCTCTGATACCACTTGTTGGGCCCCTTTGGCGCCCCTGTTCGAACGGTGCGGAAATGTTCTCTCGTTGAGACGGGTGTTTGTGAAGTGTATAAATATATAAAGAGTAAAAAATATAGACAGTGAGAGCGATATATCTTCAATGGTTAATCTTTATTAAACAAAGAAGAATGGGTCGATCCGAGAATAAACTCGAATCTAAATGTCACCCCCTGGGCCAAACCAGGGGGTAAACTCTCATGAAAACTCTATCTATAAATATTACAATACAAAAGCACACATAATTCCTACGAAGGAATTATGTATATATAGAGAATTTTCATATCCTATCTCAAATGTGATTGGTTGATGGAAGTTGGTATGTGTGCCCATCAGTGGCTTATCTTCTTTTTGTCACCAACTTGCTTCTTTCTTTTCTGATGAAGCTTATCCACATATTAATATATTCTTTTTCTTTTATGTGAAAGCTCTTCAAATATTGAGATAATATCTTTCTGATGAAAAAGAATCAAAGGAAAAGATTCGTTTTCAACATAATTCTTTTCTAGCTTTTTCCAAAAAGAAAAGATTCTTTTTTCTTCTTTTACTTTCTGATGATTGTTTTTCTAAAAGGAAAATTCCTTTTGTTTTTCTTATGAAAGCTTTTTCCTAGAAAAGTTTTGATGTGTTAATAAGATATATTATCTTATTAACACAATTCTTTGACTTTGTATCTTGCATACTCCATAATGTCCCGTTAACATTTTTGAAGTCTTGAAACCTTGTCGTGATCTTTCATCAAAGAATTAGAAGCTCCAATATTTAGTGCTTCTGGGACGGTTAGTCGGTTGCTTCGTGTTGACGGAATTATTTCTAAGTAACTTAAACTATTTTTAACAACAAATACAATAAAGTTTCCTAACAAGGGTACATTCTCTTAAATTAAATCTGCAAGTTGATTTAAATGATCAGATAAGAGAATCACAGGAATCAGTAATCAAGGATGAAACTGAAAAACTAAAAGGTATGATTAAGGATTTAGAACAAGGAACAAATGGAATTTGGAGATTCCATAAAAAGAGAATGTGGATACCTAAATTAGGAAACCTACGTCATCGTATATTAGAAGAAGCCAATAAGTTTAAGTATACGATGCATCCAGGGAATGATAAAATGTACCAGGATTTAAGGAAAAATTTCTGGTGGATAGGAATGAAGAAAGACATAGCAGCCTATGTTTCTAAATGTTTAACTTGTTCACAAGTTAAAGCTGAACACCAGAAACCCTCAAACAATGGATTTTGTTACCAAATTACCCAAAACAAGGAAAGGTAATGATACAATCTGGGTGATTGTAGACAGCCTAACCAAGTCAGCTCATTTCCTACCAATGAAGGAAACTTTCAGTATGGAACAAAATTGCTAAATTATATGTAAATGAAATTGTTTCATTACATGGAATTCCTTTATCAATTGTTTCTGATAGAGATAGTCGATTTACCTCTCATTTTTGGTCAAGTTTCCAAAAAGCTATGGGAACCAAGTTAAATCTAAGCACAACTTATCATCCTCAAATGGACGGACAAAGCGAAAGGACAATTCAGACAATGGAGGACATGCTTAGAGCTTGTGTAATTGATTTTGGAGGGTATTGGGACGATCACTTACCTTTAATAGAATTTTCTTATAATAATAGTTATCACACAAATATCAATGCTGCACCATTCGAAGCACTTTATGGACGAAAGTGCCGAACCCCAGTCTATTGGGCAGAAATTGGGGAAAAGCAACTATCTGGACCTGAGATAGTGCAAGAAACAACCGACAAGATCATTCAAGTCAAGGAACGACTGAAAGCAGCACGTGATCGACAGAAGAGCTATGCCGATAACCGCCGCAAACCATTGGAATTTCAAGTAGGAGATAAAGTATTGTTGAAAGTCTCTCCTTGGAAAGGAGGGGTAAGATTCATCAAACGAGGAAAGCTAAGTCCCAGGTATATTGGACCTTTTGAGATTATTAGAATAATAGGACCTGTAGCCTATCAGCTACAACTGCCAGAGGAAATGGCAGGAATACATGATGTGTTCCATGTATCTAATCTCAAGAAATGCTTAGCTGATGAATCGCTAATAGTACCTCTTAAGGATATAGAGGTAAATGAACAACTCAAGTTTGTAGAGAGGCCTCTACAGATTGAAGATAAGAAAATCAAGAACCTCAAGCATAAGAGATTAGTTCTGGTCAAAGTGAAATGGCACTCCAAAAGAGGACCTGAGTACACATGGGAGCTTGAATCTGAAATGCAAAGGAAATATCCACACTTGTTCCAGTAGATCTCGAGGACGAGCTCTAAAACAAGGTAGGGAGGATATAACAATCCTCAATTAAACCGACACCTTCGATTATTTTTCCAACACCCTAATATATTTTAAAATATCCCAAAAATGTCCAAAAATATATCCCATACGCGAATACGGGCCTCAAATATATTAAATAGTATTAAAAATAAATAAAAATTGAAAACTTAAGCTGAGGCGGGCCGCGTTGGACCCCACCCCAACCTTACGCGGGCGGTATGAAGGTTAGAACCTGATTCGCTGACTTCTTTAAGTTCAGGCGGGCCACGTAAGATCCCCATTAGTTTACGCGGGCCGCGATAGTACCAAAATGTGGCGCAGCCCGGTGATGACACGTGTCATCATCGTGTCGAGCCTAGTAGATGACCCGGACAAGCTACCCTGTTGACCAGGGTTGACGCCGGCCGCGTAAGCCCAGCCCATGTGTTACGCGGGCCGGGTGAGGACCAGTTTCAGCACCTATATAAGAAGGCCATCAGGTTCAACCAGAATTCGCTCACAATTCGTTTCTCAATCTCAAAATCTGAATATTAGGCTTTATAAGCGGGCATTATACCCCCCCTAATTAGCGAAGTTCTGCTCCGCTGTAAGTATTATAACCCCTGGATACGTATCAGATACGCTGTGTCACACCCCGAATTCCACGTGTCACCGGTAGGCCCGGTGGGGAGTATCGTGACGTGGTTGGCAACATAATAGTCAAACAACACAATATTTAAATGCACAGCGGAAGCAATTGAAAGATATATTTCAACCGAATAAAATATTGTAATATCGTGTATCACAAACAGTTGAAAGTTTATCCACAGACGGATCGAAATAAATAGGAAACAGTAGTTCAACAGACGATAGGCATCTTAAGCTTGCGAGACTCTTTATTGATGCTAAGGAGAGATATCCAGCCAATTACGAGCAGTACCTGCACTTAATCTTTTTGGGAAAATACGTCAGTTTACACTGGTAAATACAATCAACTGACTCATTTTAAAAATGATTAAAAATTGATTTGGATGCACATGGCATAAACATTTTATAACTTGGGATATTTATTTAAATATATCATCTCGTAAAAGAATTACATGTTCCTTATGCGTTCAGTAGCCCGGATCGTGCCGGGTTAAAGATCAATAGACACACCACATAATCTATTTATGCACTGACGAGTGTACGCCTACACTCCGCGCTTAGGTCGTGGCCATTTCGTAAAATGATGCCAAGGATATCCGGGACATGGTCATTAACCCCCCAAAGGCTTTAAGTAAACAAAACGATTTAAACAGGCCGATCAAATTATTCAATTAACCACCAAACGATGGAAGATTTAATGCCCGACCAAGCGGTATTTTATATATCGTACCCCAAGCCCGTATAAGGAAAATAAGTTAAAAGTATTTACCTGAGCAAAGTAATAATCACAATAAGCAAATGCAAGTAGCTTTTACTGGTCCTCCTAATCTGGAACGAAGGTTTATAATAACCTATTAGAATCCTAACGGGTTTTTAGTTAAGCTTAAGCTTAGACCGGTTAGTTTCAAAGATACGGTTCGTACGCACGATTAAGCGAAGACCGGATAGAATGTGATTTAGACCTGAAAAGTTTGAAGACTTGCTTAATATGGGTATTTCATACACATTCTGGATTTTGAGATAAAACCGATAAGGTTTGACCCGTTTCGGCTAATTTATGCAAACTAGTTACATCAACCGAACCGAACGCGCAAGAGGCGTAACGGGTAATTATAAGTGTCCTAAATAGGTTTCCTAAGTTAACATGCCTTAAATATGTTGTGATATCAGTAGGATACCTTCCATTATGCCCAAAACGAGTTTAACCTATAATTAAGCCCCGTAGGGGTATTTTGGTCATTTTAAAGATTATAAAAGGGATTAATTAAGCTTCTGTGATTCAGGTCTGAATTAATCAGTAAAATGACTTATTTTAACAGGTCATATTAGTTGGCGTTAAGTCCTTTGTGACAAAATGGTTTTAAACCCTTACTATGCGTTTAATACGCTTATAAAGTCGTTTTAAGCGATTTACGGGTTAAAATAGGAAATTTGAGTTTCCAGGCCAGTTCATAAGGTTCAAAACACTTCATTTATTATTTAAAATCAGTAGCAATTGGATTGGTAGCAAAAGGACTTGTAAAACTCATTTTATGGCCGAAAAGGGTATAATCGGTATTTACCGAATCAAGGCACTAATCCTAGCTTATGATCAGTTTAAAAATAATTAAAAATATTCAAAAATCCAAAAATATTATATTACATCAGTGGGTAAAAGGTTTGGTGTCAAAAATTGGGTTTAGATAGGCTTTATGCTAATGACGCCTTTTAATTAATAAAAAGCTTTCTAATTACGTCATGAGCATAACTCTTAATCTAGACCTCCAATTGACGTGAAAATTTACGGACATGCATATTAATCAGTAACAAAGACTATTGTTCTTTCACATTTCCATAATTCTCGTTTTATGGTCATAAGGGAATTATGGTCCATATTTTAAGCAATTAACGGAAACGTCGGACAATTAAGGATTCAAGTGGTATAAACGCAGAGGGTTATACAATCATGTAACTAGGTCTTAATGGAACTTTAAGGCATGTCTAAACCTATCAAAATCGGGTCAGAACCGAAGTCAAGGCAAAAGTCAAACTATGCGGTTTTCGGTTCCGAATCGATCCTAAACTGAAAATTGTCGGATCAAACATGTTTAGACATGTTCTTACATTGATTACCAAGTTATATTAATGATAAAACAGGTTACACGCCTCTCACATTGCTAATTGTGTATTAAATCGCAAATTACATTTATGTTGACTTTTTATCATCATCTTTGACCCGACAAACGACCTAGTTAGGACGGGAATCAGAGGGTGCCCTTTTAAGGGTTTAATGCCCACATAATTACCAACTTATAACTACCTTAAGTTTGACTAATCGCTAGACCATTAGTGATTAATCAATAAGTCAACCGCTAATTACGACGGTTTGACTTTAAGGCTATAAACTAAGCAAAACTTAAATAAGGAAAGTTGGGAATACTTACAAGAGTCCTATGAACGATTAGGAATGTCTTGGGTCTGCACTTGAGCTCCAGAAATGGTCCAAAGTTGCAATGGGAGTGAATGATCAATGTTTGCCAACATGTGGGTCTTATATAGTGCCTTTAATCTCATAGATTGTTGACAAACAAGTCTACTAAATGATCATGGATGCTTACAAGTGCCCTCTAGTGTCTAAAAACCAGTATAGGAAGCCCATGGTATCATGGAAAGGCAATTGGAGTCGGTTAAGAGCTGAACATGTTGGATCGTTGTTTGACCCGATTGAGTCGATCAGAAGAGTTTTAAGTCCAGTTCAAAGGCGGAATCAGAGAACTAGACACAGAAACATCTTGATAATCTAATATATGTCACTTATATTGCGTTTAACATTGATTACAACCTGACAGAAATCCGGCAGCACTTCGTTACAATTCTGGAAGATGTCTACCAAATGAAACAACATGTGCACCTATTTATAGTAGAGATGATTCCACTTATATGGACATGCCATATAAGCGAAATCACTTGTTTATGATTCCACTTATATGTCATGTTCACATAAGCGAAATCACTTGTTTCTGATTCCACTTATATGTCATGTTCACATAAGCGAAATCACTCCCTTAACCTCTAACAAACGTTTCTCAAACCTTGTGCACTGGATATCCTATCTAATCTTATCCTATTACATGATACAAGACAAAGTCAATAGACGTAATGCACTAACAGACTCCCCCTCGGATATTGACGAAGTCTTCAGTGACTATTCTTCAATATGACACATCTTCAGTCTTGATCATTCTGCCTTCTCTTTCACGTTGTAACAATGTAAGCATCCAACAATCTTTCTCTTCTCCTATCAGCTTCAGGCTCCCCCTTTCGTCAAGCTTCCGTGCTTTGGGATCGACACCTAGCTTTCCATCTACAAGCTTCTATTTGCTTCAAGCTTGTCTTCAGACTCCCCCTTAAACTCTGCTCTCGGGATCGTAGTCTGGTACATCTGCAATCACTTAAACATTCATAAATACAATGTTTTCATATTATCAATCAACTTCTCTAATCCACTCCCCCTATCAACAAACTTTACAGATTTTGGCAGCGTTAAAGAATCCAACTCCCTCACAGTTTATCATCCAAGTCCAAATTAATGACCTTGGAGATATCACAAACTGTTTTTGAAATTTTTGATGTTAAATCAAGTATCAAATTAATGAACTTGTTTTATTTTCAGAAACACAATCAGCTTACTTAGATTTTGAAACTCAGCATTTCAGATATCGGTTGTCGAAAATAAAGCAGAAATCAAAATCTTTTTGTATTTTCTGAAAATATAAAGCAGTAAAGAAATATGTACAAACATATTTACAGACGATATTTTTGTTTGAGTATGCGTCAGAGGATCATATCAGTTTCCGACAAGTCACAAGTACCGTTGAGCTTAGTAACACGGTAAGTATTAAACAATTCACTTAGATTGTCGATATACTGATCCACTTAAATTTTCACACAAAGTTCAACTGATTCAGGATACGAATTAGGTATTTTAAGAACTTAAACTCATTCATGTGTCCCACCTCTTGAATATACTCCCGTATCTAGATCCCAATATTCAGTCTTACAGGTAATTATAACACAAATGATATCTGTAAGGGGTTAATAATTTATGAAGAATCATGAGAGCTCAGGTCAGAACTACCGTTCAGCAGAGAGATCATGACTCAACTTGGGTGTGTCCCCTTTAGAGGATCTTTTTTACAACAGCATTGCTAAGCAATTTTATTGTCTTATCATTTATGCTGAGGGTGATGCTATGTTTCAAGCATTTGCGAAAAGTATTATTCGAGGACTAGGTCAGAACTTCCATTCAGCAGAAGTCCCGGAATAATACCCCAGACATCATTGAGTATAAAAACCAAGTATATCAGAAAGAGGAACCTTTCAAACGAGATTTCAGGGGTTACCTGTATATCCAAGTAGTGTTCCCCACGAAATAAGTAAGTAAAGATTTAGATTTATATCCCGAACAAACCTACTAAATGTGCAAAAACCTATCGGCACATCATCAGTGAGACTGTTTAACGCTATATAATCATTACAATTCTTTAGCATACTGTAACTGTCTACTGATGTACTATCATTTCCTCTTTTTACGCAAAAACTCAAATGTTTGAATTTTATCATGTTTTTTACTTTTTCAAAATTTTCAAATGTTTTTGTATTTTCTGACAATTTTTCTCCCCCTAAAATGCAAAACCATTTAAAGAAAATTTAACAACCAATACTGATAGCTTTGTCTCGCCATCCATTTTCTGCATCTCATGCTCTGTTTTGCAGAAAATATAACACTTTAAGCAGAAAATATAACATACCCCCATGATTTACAACCCATTGATTTTTACAGTTTGAAAACCGTTTTTCAATATGATGAAAGTAATCATGTTTGTTCAGCCGTGAGGGTTTCGGCGTATTCAATAAACACATATTTTTGTATTTTTCTATTTTTGACAGAAATTAAAAACAACCATATTTTTGGTTTTTCAAGTTTTTCAATTTTTAGGGTTTTTGAAAATATAGTTTATTTATTTACAGAAAACATATAAACTTCCTGTTTCAACCAACACAGGATCCAACAGCCTCCTTTCCTTGTTGTGCCAGGCTGCTCCAAGTTCCAATTTTTCAATCTTCAGAATTGTTGAGCACCTGTACATTCAACTAACTGAATTACTTGAACAATTTAGCCCATGTTTGTTGAACCTTAGGCATTTCAACACAATAATTTTCATTCAATGCTGGAAATTCTTTGTCATCTTTAACAAAAATCTTTTCAACTTTTACTTCAACTTTCTCATCTTTTACCAAATCAACATGTTTCTTAGCACTCCATGTTTGACATTTTGGTGTTCCTCGTTTGTAAAAATGTGAATCTTTCTGAACACTTTGATTTTGAACAACATTCTTTGGTTTCCAAAACTCTTGGGGTTTTGTCATATCAACAGTTGTTTTCCAACTTTGTGTTGTTCTGAATCTGGGTGTGTGAGAACTCCATGTTTGTCTTGAATCGAACCTGTTCAGGTTTGATTTCCAGTTTTGGTTCGAAACAAACTTGTTTGTGTTGTACCTCCAAGTTTGTTTTGAATCAAATCTGGTTGACCTTTGTCTCACATTCTCAGATTTTTGTTTCTCAGCATCAATCTTCTTTTTGTCAACATCCACAGATTTTTTATTAGGACACTTGCGTGCAAGATGTCCTTTTTGATCACATTTGAAACATGTTCTCATGGACACATCTTTGACCTGTGGTTGTTGCTTTTGCTTTCTAGCAAAGAACTCATCATTAGACTGTTTCATTTTGAGTTCTTTTTCTTCTGCTAAACTGTTTCCTTGAACAAAACTCATTTTTGCCTGATAATTTTGCGTCTCATTTTTGTTCCGATTCTGTTTCTTCTTATAACCCAACCCAGCCTTCATGTTTTTCTTCTTTTAACCAGGTTTATTATATGAACCTCTATGACTCTTACCAGCAAACTTTGAAATCTCAGACTTTTCAATCTCAACCATTTTGAAAACTTTATCAACCTTTTCTGAAATCACATTCTGAATCGGGAAAACAACATCTAAGAACAATTTGTCCGATCCAATCATGGTATAGACCAATCCTTTTGAATCATCATTCAAACTTTCTTCAGATTTTGTATTTTTCAGATAACCATCATGAAGATTTCCTTCGTCTTCATCCTGTGATTCAGATTTACCTGTAACAACTGACTCTTCTTTCAACACACTTTTAACGACTTTACCTACCACCTCTGAATCATGAGAATCATCAGATTTGGAATAGGTTATGTCAATGTTGTCTGGCAATTGATCTACCATGTTGAAAGCTTTTTCGACCTTTTCCTCATCATAAAATGCAAATTTTCCCGGTGGTGGAACTTGATGAAACTCTGAGCCAATGCCTTTCTTGTTCTGCTCAGACTCACCATCACCCGGTTTTATATTGAAAATTCGTTCAAGCAAATATGACGACACGTGGTAACTCTTTAACTTGTTGTTATCCTGTTCTAAATCAGCAATCTGTCGCTTTAACTTAGCAACATCCTCAATATAGGAATTAACAACATCTTGTTTTATAGCATACATTCGTTTAAGCTCTTTGGTTGTTTCAGAAAGATAATTCATTCTTGATTGAGCTTATTTCATTTCGTCTTTCACTTTATCATATGACTCTTTTGTAATGTGATATGATAATTTCATTGAGTCATATTCCTTTTTCATTTCTTGACAAGCAATTTCTTTTTGTTCACATTCATTTGTCATTTTTAAAACATTTTCTTTCAAAACTTCATTTTCTTTCTCTAATTTGTTACATTTTTCTGAAAGTTTTTCATCATTTTCTTTAAACACCTTTTCTTTTTCTAACATCTCTTTGCATTTTTCTTTGAAAATGTTTTCTATTTTTGTGAATTCAATATCTCTTGTTCTGAATTGCTCATCTTTTTCAGTACAAGCTCTGCACGGTTCCATGCATTTCTTGCACTGATCAATCAGTTTCAAGTTTTCAGAATCAGAATTTACCTCAGTGATTGGCACTTCAGTGTTTTCAGCAACCTCTGTCTGCTCAGCAACATTCTGCTTTTCTTCAACACCGACTTCATCACCAACATTATCAGCTTCCTCATTCTCATTCTTTTCTTCTTTTTCTTCTTTCTTCACCTCTTCTTCAATCTGCTGTTCTTCAGTAACAGCTTTCTCAACCTCTTCATTCACAACAACTTCTTCACTTTTGATTTCCTTCACAGCTTCAACTTCAACAGTTTCTGTATTAACCTCTTCAGCAACTTTCTTCAGATTGTTCACCATTTCTTCAACATTCTTTTTCATTCTCTCTTCATCTCTCTTTCTCAGACACGATAGCATGGCATATCTGATCTCCTTTTCAAATCTCTTAGCGTATGTGTCATCTTTCAATACATTTCTATAGTATTCAGCTCTCAACGGGACTTTAAGAAGAACATCATCGAAGATTATGTCTTTCTTGGGAACAACCGGTTCTCCTTCTCTGTTATAATAGCATTCTCTCTTTTTATCCCATCTTTTGCTACCGACAGCCATCTCATACTCCTCCTGCATGTCATCCATTCTGTTGTAGACCACGTTTCTTTCTCTGTAGGTCTTCTCACTCAAGATCTCTTCTCGAGTTTTCTCTTTGATCTCAACTTTTTCTTCATGGATTTCAGCAGTGTCTTTGTCTTTGTTTTCATCTTGAATCTCAGCAACAAAAACAAACTTTCTTTCTTCTGTCATAGCTCTCCCATTAGTTGTTTTACGAACATTCTCTAAACGATCTTCTTCTGGACAAACTGTGCTCCAGTCAAATCCTTCATCAGGATAGATTACTGCATATGCTCTTGACTTTTCTTTTGGTTTATCTTCAATCAACTTTGGCTCTTCTTTGCTTTGATGGTAGATTGCCTTTCGGTAGTAATCATCATTGAACGGATGTTCATTTCCACCAACTGCAGAATTAGTGCATTCTCTCTTGAAATGACCTTTCTGCTTACATTTGAAACAGGTCACTTTGGATTTGTCGAATCCAAGCTTTGTTGAAGCACCTCCAAGCGATTGTTTCCCGGTAATCTCCATGTACCTCTGAGCTCTGCGAATACAACTAGCTAAACACCAACGGATGTCAATGAGCTCCATCTCTTCCGGATCAATTTGGTCGTAATCTTCTTTGGTCAATTCGGAGTTTCCAATTTTGCCAGCTACAAGACCTTCATATGACTCCAGAACAGATGCAAGGAAACTCATTTGCTGCTTAGCTGCATTTATGCTCATTGCAGGAGAATTCTTCAGTTTAAGAGCTATGTTGCACAGAATCTCTTCAGATTCATCAGAATTTGTCTTTAAAGATGAATGATATCCAGAATGATGACTTGTTGACGTTGTTGGTGGTTCTTTCATTTTTTCACCACTAAATGCTGTTTTTGGTGAACCAACGCCTTTATCAGAAGGCACACTGCCTTTGTAGTACAAGCCAACGTTCTGTTGATGTGAAGAATCAGTCATCTTGTTTTGCTTCTGCAACTCCAAATCATGACTTTCAATCTTTTCAAACAAAGCATCAAGAGCAATATTGTCATATGAAGCATCATTTTTTAAGATAAAAACAAATGTTTGCCACTGATCAGCTTGTGGTAACGCTTCAATGACTTTATCAATAAGTTCCTCTCTTGATTTATTTATCTCTAATCTCTCCAATTCAATTTTAAGATGACAAAATCTCTCAATCATTTGTCTCACTGTCTCTCCTTTAATATTATCAAACAGATCAAATTCTTTCTTTAATAAAGCGATTTTGTTCTTTTTAATCTGTTTACCCCCCTCAGCTTTTATTCGTAAAGCTTCCCAAACAGATTTAGATGACCCGTCATGTTTTAATAATGCAAAAATATCATTTCTGATTGCTGACTGGATCAATGCTATCATTCTCTGTTCAGCTTCGTATTCAGCTTTATCTTCTCTGGAAAACTTCTTGAATACAAGATCTTCGCCTTTCTCATCTTTTGGTTTTTCATATCCATACTCCAAGCAGAACCAGCTTTCATGAGCATACGCTTTCGCCCAGTTGATAAACCGTTCCTTCCACCAGGTATAATCTTCAATGCTTTCCAGAGTTGGTGGCTTTGAGTGAGTTCCGTAAAAATTATCGTGCTTGATGTTCTCATTGAGCACCTTAGTGATGGTTTTTGGTGTAACATTTGCAACCTCGGACGATTCGGATGTGAATGCGTTGAAAAACGTGTTGTAGAATTCCTCAGCCATGATGTAAACCTGAACAAATTTCAAACAAACACAATTAGTACAGTCAAATATCAAATAAACTGAAACTGACTGACACTCGATCGACGTGAAATGATCCCTGACACGAAAAAGTTCACTTTCGAGCGAAATAAGACACTTGAGCGAAATCAGATTATAACCAACTATCCCCTTATGATCGAAATCAAGGAATGCACTATGAGCGAAACAATCTTTGATACTTTGACTTCAAGTGAATTGTCTAACCGGATTACACGTTGACCTTTTGACCACAATTAATGAAAGCCAATCTCACTTGCAACCTTGCACTAACCCTTCACATGAGAATCTGATTTTAATCAAATAAAGTGGCCGACAACCTTATCAACTACATATGCAATCCTTGAATCAAATCACATGCACACTTGATCGAAATGGCCGACAATTATTGAGAGTTCACGTGATGACTTGTTCCCAGATTCAAACAACCTGACAACTTTGTAAAATGTTTTACACTAATCACATAATATGCATCAACTTGATTGGGCCGATTATGTGTGTTGGGTTGACAACAATATTGTTTTAAACTAAGATTGGACCGCTCAAATTTTGATTTTTTTTAAATGTTCAACAAAAAACGATTGGGCCTTCACTTGCACTATACTGACAACTCTTAAATGTATATCAAACTGATTGGGCCTCTTGTTAAGACTTGTCACCTATATCCGACACAATTAATACCCAACACAAACTATTTGGCCAAAAGTTTGAAGTCACATGGGCTGCCAATACGATTAATGTGTTCACGTGAATTGTCTTTTTAAATCTCGTGGCCGACACATGCAAACTGAAACGATAATAATCACTTTCATCAAACTGACACAAAAGCGAAATCCCAAGATATGCGTGACACAAGAGCGAAATCAGGTTATGTGACACAAGAACGAAATCAGCCTGACACAAAAGCGAAATCCCTTAGAATGTTATGCCACAAAAGCGAAATCAGGTTATGTGACACAAGAACGAAATCAGCCTGACACAAAAGCGAAATCACTTATTCTGTTGCACCTATGAGCGAAATCTGATGGTCATATGAGCGAAATCAGAGTGACAAATAAGCGAAATCACTGAATGTTCGTATGAGCAAAATCAAGTCCGAAGTCAATTTGGTCTATTTTTAAGTCGAATTTTGATGTGAAACTTTCAAGGCTTTATCTATATCCAATTTTCAACAATCTGTGAAATTTTGATCTGGTTTTGACCGATAAATTTCTCTGAAATGATGAAAGAAGGTGTAGAAGTCAGAATATGAGCGAAATCAAGCTAAACTCTTCTTCCTGAGCTCTGATACCACTTGTTGGATCGTTGTTTGACCCGATTGAGTCGATCAGAAGAGTTTTAAGTCCAGTTCAAAGGCGGAATCAGAGAACTAGACACAGAAACAGCTTGATAATCTAATATGTGTCACTTATATTGCGTTTAACATTGATTACAACCTGACAGAAATCCGGCAGCACTTCGTTACAATTCTGGAAGATGTCTACCAAATGAAACAACATGTGCACCTATTTATAGTAGAGATGATTCCACTTATATGGACATGCCATATAAGCGAAATCACTTGTTTATGATTCCACTTATATGTCATGTTCACATAAGCGAAATCACTTGTTTCTGATTCCACTTATATGTCATGTTCACATAAGCGAAATCACTCCCTTAACCTCTAACAAACGTTTCTCAAACCTTGTGCACTGGATATCCTATCTAATCTTATCCTATTACATGATACAAGACAAAGTCAATAGACGTAATGCACTAACAGAACAGACAGCTGTCTGTTGTATTCTGCATCTGGGCGTCGCACGCGGCCCGCGTAAGATACTAACAAGTCTTACGCGGCCCGCCTAAGACCTGCTGTCAGGTTTTCCATTTTTCATTTATTGCACTTTCAGTCCCCGGTCCTCCTAAACGTCGCTTTCACTTTAATTCTTGCATTATAAGCCTTTTAAATTGACCATATAAGGGCTCCAAGACTTATACCCACTTTGTGAAGTCCTTGGTCACTTTGTTGTTACCCGAAAAGTCATAACTTTCAACGTTGACGCTTTAA
Organism: Helianthus tuberosus; assembly: GCA_030545235.1. Lineage (NCBI taxonomy): Eukaryota > Viridiplantae > Streptophyta > Magnoliopsida > Asterales > Asteraceae > Helianthus > Helianthus tuberosus. The sequence continues at coordinate 32,722,937 of CM060447.1, read as the reverse complement.
CCCCTTGTATACGAATTTGATCATAACTTTCTCATACGATAACGAAACTTTATGAAATTTATATCGTGCATTCTATTGAGCATAATTAACCGTTACAAAACTTCGGGTTTGTTAAAAGGTCACTCAGAGGTATAACTTAAACATGTTGACACATTTAACCCCTGTAGTTTGTAATCTCTCACTTTTAGCTTCGTATGATCCATGATTTATTCGTTTGATGATATAAACATCATGTAGGGTTATTTTAAAGTATATTTATTCACTGTTGACATTTTGAACTCGTATATTCACATACATTCCATGTTTGTCAACTTTAGTCCCTCAAGAACATTCTTTCACACGTTCAAACTTATGACACGTGTCAACACATTATAGGACGTGAATTTTCGAGGTGTTACATCCTCACCCCCTTAAAAGAAATCTCGACCTCGAGATTTACTGAAACAAATGAGGGTATTTTTCTTTCATTGTGGACTCAACCTCCCACGTGTATTCGGGACCTCTACGGGCATCCCATTTTACCTTTACAATAGGCACATGCTTCCTTCGAAGCTTCTTGACCTGTCGATCCTCGATCGACACAGGTTTTTCAAAAAATTTCAAGCTCTCTTCTATGTGCACATTTGTATGTGGTATGACCAGTGATTCATCAGCGAAACACTTCTACAGATTGCAGATGTGGAATACATTGTGAATACCACTGAGCTCTGCCGGTAAGTTTAACTTATAGGCAACTGATCCGACTCGTTCGATAACCTCGAAAGGTCCTATGTATCTCGGGCTCAACTTGCCTTTCTTACCAAATCGCATCACTCCCTTCCAGGGTGATACTTTAAGCAACACCTTGTCACCTACCTCGAAGTGAAAAGATTTACGCTTTAAATCAGCGTAGCTTTTCTGCCTATCCCTGGCAGCTTTCAGTCGGTCCCGAATCTGGACAATCTTGTCCGTCGTTTCAAAGACTATTTCCGGACCTGACAGTTGGACATCTCCAACTTCCGCCCAACAAACGGGCGTTCTACACTTTCTACCGTATAAAGCCTCGAAAGGCGCAGCCTTGATGCTGGTATGGTAGCTATTGTTGTATGAGAACTCAATCAATGGTAGGTGGTTATCCCAACTACCACCTAAATCACTCACACATGCACGTAGCATGTCTTCCAATGTTTGGATTGTACGCCCACTCTGTCCGTCAGTCTGAGGGTGGTAATCCGTACTGAAATTTAAGCGCGTGCCCAAAGCTTGTTGGAAACTCTTCCAAAAATGCGACGTGTATCTAGTATCTCTGTCAGTGATAATAGCCACAGGTACGCCAAGAAGAGCTACAATCTTGTCCACGTATAATTGGGCTAACATGTCGGAGCTGTAGGTCTCCTTTATGGGTAGGAAATGTGCTGACTTAGTCAGTCTGTCTACGATCACCCATATGGTATCGTTTCCTTTCCTTGTCTTAGGTAACTTGGTGATAAAATCCATAGTTACCATTTCCCACTTCCAAGTGGGAAGTTCAGGCTGTTGTAGCAAACCTGACGGTTTCTGATGTTCTGCCTTGACTTGCGCATACGTCAAGCATTTAGCTACATATGTGGCTACAGACTTCTTCAAGCCTATCCACCAATAATTTGCCTTCAAATCCTGGTACATCTTATCAGCTCCAGGATGAACGGAATATTTAGAGCTATGGGCTTCCTGGAGGATAACATCTCGAAGTCCCCCATAAACTGGAACCCATATTCTTCCATTTAACCTCAGGATTCCGTCCTTGCCCTGAGATAATTGCTCTTCCGTGACTCCCAGCTTTTCGTTAGGATAGTTAGCTTCCAGCACAGCTTCCTTCGGTGCAGCTAACAACCTTTCATTCAAACTGTTCTTTATTTCAATGCTCTTGGCATTGATTCTGATGGGTTTCACCCTTTCCTTCCTGCTTAAGGCATCAGCAACCACGTTTGCTTTGCCTGGATGGTATCTGATTTCACAATCATAATCATTTAAAGTCTCCATCCAGCGGCGTTGCCTCATGTTCAAATCCTTCTGGTTAAACAGGTGCTGTAGGCTCTTGTGATCAGAATAGATCACACACTTGATGCCATACAAATAATGCCTCCACAGTTTTAGTGCGAATACAACGGCACCCAACTCCAAGTCATGGGTGGTGTAATTCTTTTCATGCACCTTTAACTGTCGTGATGCATAGGCAATAACTTTGCCTTTCTGCATAAGCACACATCCCATGCCAGTGTGTGATGCGTCGCAGTACACCACGAATTCTTCGGTACCTTCAGGCAATGTCAGTACAGGAGCGTTGCTCAACTTTTGCTTAAGGATATCAAAGGACTCTTGCTGCTTAGGGCCCCAAACGAACTTTACTTTCTTCTTAGTCAAGGAAGTTAGGGGTGCAGCAATCCTTGAAAAATTTTCAATGAAACGCCTGTAATATCCTGCCAATCCCAGGAAGCTATGAATCTCTGTAGGCGTCTTTGGCTCCTGCCAATTCATGACAGCTTCAACTTTAGCGGGATCTACTTGGATTCCACGTTCGCTAACCACATGTCCAAGAAATTGGACTTCACGAAGCTAAAATTCACACTTGGAAAATTTGGCGTAGAGTTTCTCATGATGTAGAAGTTTAAGAATACAGCGAAGGTGTTTCTCATGGTCAGCTTGGTTCTTTGAGTAGATGAGAATGTCGTCGATGAAAACGATGACGAATTTATCTAAGTATGGCTTGCAAACGCGATTCATGAGATCCATGAACACGACAGGTGCATTAGTGAGCCCAAAAGGCATCACTAGGAACTCGTAATGACCATAACGAGTCCTAAATGCAGTTTTGTGTACGTCTTCATCTCTAACCTTCAGTTGGTGGTAGCCTGACCTCAAGTCAATCTTCGAGAAATAACTTGCCCCCTGCAGTTGATCGAATAGATCGTCGATCCTGGGCAAAGGATACCTATTCTTTATTGTGACCTTATTAAGTTCACGGTAATCGATGCACAGACGCATCGATCCATCCTTCTTCTTGACAAACAAAACTGGTGCTCCCCAAGGAGACGAACTAGGTTTAATGAAATCTTTGGCCAGCAATTCATCCAGTTGCGTTCTCAATTCCTTCATTTCCGTTGGTGCCAACCTATAAGGTGCTCTAGCAACTGGTGCTGCCCCAGGGATGATGTCAATTCTGAATTCGACTTGTCTATCTGGTGGTAAACCAGGTAGTTCTTCAGGAAAAACATCAGGGTATTCAGAAATGACGGGGATATCTTCCATCTTCGGTTTCGGTTCATCAATGATCACTTGTGCCATGTAGATGACACAACCCTTCTTTAAGCACTTAGAGGCCTTGAGCATAGTCACATGCTCAGGCAGTCCATACTGGGTATCTCCCCGAATGGTAAGTGGTTCACCAGATGGAGTCTTTATCACCACCTGCTTCTTGTTGCAGACAATTTGGGCCTGGTTATGAGATAACCAGTCCATACCCAAAACTATGTCGAAACCGGCTAACTTGAAGGGAGGTAGGGACAAAGGAAAAGAGTGGTTCTTAATGGATATCACACACCCATCTAACATAGTTGAGACGGTTTCTAAGGTTCCATCTGCTAACTCCACCTCATAATTTACACTTAAGGTTTTAACAGGTGAGTTCAGCAGATTGCAAAACTTATTATCTACGAAAGACTTATCAGCGCCCGAATCAAAAAGTACTCTTGCATAGACATCATTTACAAGGAAAGTACCTGTAATCACATTGTCGTCTAGAACCGCTTCCTTTGCATCCATTCTGAACACTCTAGCATTTGTCTTATTTCCTTCGTCGTCTTTCTTTGCATATTTTGGGCAGTTGGTCTTAATGTGCCCCTTTTCATTACAACGGTAGCACGTTGCGTCCTTCAGCTTCTTGCAATCCAATGTCTTGTGCTCCTTGGACTTGCATATTCCACATGCAAACGTTCTTGACTGAGTCTGCGAGTTTGATTCGAGTCTGCACTTTCCAAAGTGCTGTTTCTTGCAAATCTTGCACTTGGGCTTATCACCAGACTGATGCCCATCCTTTCTAGACTCAGACCCTTTCTTGTGGTCATTATTTCCTCAGTGTTTCTTGTTTGACCTTCGTGAATTGTCATCTTCACGTTTCCTCTTCTCGGCATCCAAGTTCCTCAGCGATCTCTGTCGGACCGCGTCCAGAGTGAGGGACAGGGATATGTCAGTTACCGATCGGAAAGTAGTCGGCCGAGATGCCTTCACGCTTGCCTTTATTTCTGGGGCTAAACCCCCGATGAAACGAGCTATTCTTTTTGGTTCCGGGGTCACCAGATACGGAACCAATCGGGACATTGTGTTGAAGCTCGTGAGGTAAGCTTGGCAGTCGCGGTTCTTCATAACCAACGATAGAAAATCAGACTCTATCTTCTCAACCTCATGCTGAGGGCAGTAATTTTCCCTGATAAGGGCAACAAATTGCTCCCATGTCATGTTGTACAATGGGATCTTCCCGGTGGCTTGAATCAATGATCTCCACCAGGCTAAGGCCTCACCCTTAAATGATTGCGACACAAACTTGACCACATCCCTCTCAGCGCATCCGCTGATATCCACAACTGTATCCATCTCATCTAACCATGTTATACAATCTACAGCTCCTTTCTCCCCAGTGAAATCCCTGGGTTTACATGAGACAAAATATTTGTAGGAGCAACCCTTGTCACGGGGTCCTTGATTCAAACCAATCTTTTGAGACGGATCACTATGATGGTTTGAGGAGTGACGATCGTTATCTCCTTTCTTGGGTTCATCCTTCTTGGGAGGTGGCTTGCTGTGAGCCTCAGAGTGTGTTTTAGGCTTTGAATGCGGCGTAGATAGGGTCCTGCTTCGAGTCCCACTATATTCTTCATAGTGCCGCTCTAAGGCCTTTGTAACAGCGTCGTCTACTAACGCTTTCAGTTCAGCACCCGTTATATTAATTCGGGCATTATCATTGTTCTCCCTTGGGTGACTATTAATTTCATCCGAGTCTGCCATTTTAATTTAAACTGTTACATAAGACAATAACAATAGTTTATTTGGGAGTTTATCATAGAATTGTCTTTTATGGCAATTCATTAACCATGGTATACATAAACCATATTTGGTTAATTTATAAATCACATTTATTTAGGATTTTTATTACAATTTATCCTAATTATAAAAACAATAACAGTTTTATTAGTAGCACAAAAGGCCTAGTCACAGGGACATTTATAAATTATAAGCTATGATTTCAGAGAATCAAAGCTTTTAAGGCTTGAACATAGTTCATTACCTTTTTCGGACAGGGAGTCATAGCCACCACTGTCTTTTGGCTCATGTAGAAATGAGCGAGGCCCGTAGGCACTATATTACCAATGTATGGTCAAAATATGATCATCTTAATTGATGATTCAAACCCATGATTCAGAGATCATTAAGTCGGGTTAGGAATCTTTTGAAGAATCCTTATATAAGAACGACGTGTGTGATTTTAACGAATCACGTCTGCCAGGAGTGTTAACATATTTTTAGATGTTAACAGGGGTACGAATCTTTTAAACAGGTCTTACCATTTTGGCCAGGTCTTTACAATGACACTCGGGCTAGGTTTCACTCTTAAGATTCTTATTCAATATTTAACAGGCAGATTATTATCAAAAAGGAATGATTTTGATTTATTTATTTCATATATAATACTTATGCATATAATAGCAAAATGAAATATATAACTAAACATTCTATTAATTATTAAAAGATTACATACTGCCCTAAACGGGACTTTTTAGACAAACAAGTTACCCACGCAGGGGTCAAGCAACATACTAGTCCACGTAGGGACTTAAACAAACATCATACCCTCGTAGGGGTTAACAGAAAGATAGACCCACGCAGGGGTCAAAACAAACAAACAAACATACCCACACAGGGGCTAATACAGCAAGACAGGCCCACGCAGGAGCTCAAATGATACAAGGAAAATTACAACAACAGTGGAAGGATTCAATGGTCCTTCTTGCTCTTCCCTTTTATTAGGCTTGTCAATCCTTGGAAGAAGGTCTGTCGCTCCCTGCGATCTCGGTGAAAGTCTCGCTCGACCTGGTCCAGTCTCTGGAGAATTTTCTCCCGTTCTGGGGGAGAAAACCGTGGCGGCTGCAATTGTGTCCGTATTATAGGTCTGGTAGGTATCTGGTACCCATGGGTTGGGTATTCTGCTCCCCAAGGAGCTCCATACGGTCCTTCAGGGTTAAAGGCGTTGTAATTGGACACTACCAAGTATGGGTCGGCTTCATCGTAACCATAGTTGGTGTGAGCCGGTTGCTCAAACGGGTTGTACGCCATCGAACCCGTGTATGCTGGAATCGGGTTATCAAAACCCATCGGTGGTGGTTGCGGTGCAACTGGGTTCGAAGGTCCACCCATTTGTGGATCTTCTTGAAGTGGCGGATAATGACTGCCACTTGATTGTCGAGGAGAGCTAAAATGAAAGTCCCCTCCTCGTGTGGACATACGTGCTCCAGTTCTCCTACGCCTCGGCGGTTGCGGAGGTGCCGGTTAAACTGGTGGCGGTGGAGGCGGTGGCGTGACTGCCACGAATCATGAATCCTCAGAGGGATCCTGCTGCTGCTGGTGAGGCGACGAATGATGCGAGGGTGTAAAATACCACTCGTGTTGATTAAATCATGCCTGATAAGTGTCCGGACCATGGTAGGGTGATCCATGAAAGGACGAACCATCCGAGACCTCGATGGGATGGTTGGGAGTTCTGGTTGCGGGCTCGACGGGATCGGTGTCCTCGTCCATATCCTCTGCATGATCGCCGGAGTAATGATCCTCCGGCCCAATGGGTTAAAACCCACTGGTTCTTGTATGTAATTTGTCGGGTTAAACCGGCCCCTAAAAACAGGTGTGGGGTTACCAAAGGAATTATGCGATAGGGATCGCTGAAGATGTATGTAAGAAGGTTGAGGGTTGTCGGGCTCATTTTTCGACTGTGGCCCATATGAGTTGTGAATGGGAGGCGTCGAACTGTGCGATACAGATCGTCTAGCCGGTTCAAAAAGGTTCCTCCGGTTTTCTCTAGGGTCGGCACTCGCAGTGGTGGTAGGAGGTCGCGTGTGCGTAGGTCCTGCCTCGTCGTCATTGGGGGCGGTGATTGGCCCCTTGCCTCGTCCTCTTCGTCGAAAGAATCTTGGCGGCATAATTAATCCTGTCAATACAACATGAGATAACGACAAGAATATATAAAATAAAGGACAAAACAAAACAAAACAAAGTAGAATTTGTCCTAGGTTATTTGTCTAGACTCGAAAGTTTTTGAAATGTGAAATGTGCAATTGCGCAACTATCTGGACCTGAGATAGTGCAAGAAACAACCGACAAGATCATTCAAGTCAAGGAACGACTGAAAGCAGCACGTGATCGACAGAAGAGCTATGCCGATAACCGACGCAAACCATTGGAATTTCAAGTAGGAGATAAAGTATTGTTGAAAGTCTCTCCTTGGAAAGGAATGGTAAGATTCATCAAATGAGGAAAGCTAAGTCCCAGGTATATTGGACCTTTTGAGATTATTAGAATAATAGGACCTGTAGCCTATCAGCTACAACTGCCAGAGGAAATGGCAGGAATACATGATGTGTTCCATGTATCTAATCTCAAGAAATGCTTAGCTGATGAATCGCTAATAGTACCTCTTAAGGATATAGAGGTAAATGAACAACTCAAGTTTATAGAGAGGCCTCTACAGATTGAAGATAAGAAAATCAAGAACCTCAAGCATAAGAGATTAGTTCTGGTCAAAGTGAAATGGCACTCCAAAAGAGGACCTGAGTACACATGGGAGCTTAAATCTGAAATGCAAAGGAAATATCCACACTTGTTCCAGTAGATCTCGAGGACGAGCTCTAAAACAAGGTGGGGAGGATATAACTATCCTCATTTAAACCGACACCTTCGATTATTTTTCCGACAACCTAATATATTTTAAAATATCCCAAAAATGTCCCAAAATATATCCCATACGCGAATACGGGCCTCAAATATATTAAATAGTATTAAAAATAAATAAAAATTGAAAACTTAAGCTGAGGCGGGCCGCGTTGGACCCCACCCCAACCTTACGCGGGCGGTATGAAGGTTAGAACCTGATTCGATGACTTCTTTAAGTTCAGGCGGGCCACGTAAGATCCCCATTAGTTTACGCGGGCCGCGATAGTACCAAAATGTGGCGCAGCCCGGTGATGACACGTGTCATCATCGTGTCGAGCCTAGTAGATGACCCGGACAAGCTACCCTGTTGACCAGGGTTGACGCGGGCCGCGTAAGCCCAGCCCATGTGTTACGCGGGCCGCGTGAGGACCAGTTTCAGCACCTATATAAGAAGGCCATCGGGTTCAACCAGAATTCGCTCACAATTCGTTTCTCAATCTCAAAATCTGAATATTAGGCTTTATAAGCGGGCATTATACCCCCCTAATTAGCGAAGTTCTGCTCCGTTGTAAGTATTATAACCCCTGGATACGTATTAGATACGCTGTGTCACACCCCGAATTCCACGTGTCACCGGTGGGCCCGGTGGGGAGTATCGTGACGTAGTTGGCAACATAATAGTCAAACAACACAATATTTAAATGCACAGCGGAAGCAATTGAAAGATATATTTCAACCGAATAAAATATTGTAATATCGTGTATCACAAACAGTTGAAAGTTTATCCACAGACGGATCGAAATAAATAGGAAATAGTAGTTCAACAGACGATAGGCATCTTAAGCTTGCGAGACTCTTTATTGATGCTAAGGAGAGATATCCAGCCAATTACGAGTAGTACCTGCACTTAATCTTTTTGGGAAAATACGTCAGTTTACACTGGTAAATACAATCAACTGACTCATTTTAAAAATGATTAAAAATTGATTTGGATGCACATGGCATAAACATTTTATAACTTGGGATATTTATTTAAATATATCATCTCATAAAAGAATTACATTTTCCTTATGCGTTCAGTAGCCCGGATCGTGCCGGGTTAAAGATCAATAGACACACCACATAATCTATTTATGCACTGACGAGTGTACGCCTACACTCCGCGCTTAGGTCGTGGCCATTTCGTAAAATGATGCCAAGGATATCCGGGACATGGTCATTAACCCCCCAAAGGCTTTAAGTAAACAAAACGATTTAAACGGGCCGATCAAATTATTCAATTAACCATCAAACGATGGAAGATTTAATGCCCGACCAAGCGGTATTTTATATACCGTACCCCAAGCCCGTATAGGGAAAATAAGTTAAAAGTATTTACCTGAGCAAAGTAATAATCACAATAAGCAAATGCAAGTATCTTTTACTGGTCCTCCTAATCTGGAACGAAGGTTTATAATAACCTATTAGAATCCTAACGGGTTTTTAGTTAAGCTTAAGCTTAGACCAGTTAGTTTCAAAGATACGGTTCGTACGCACGATTAAGCAAAGACCGGATAGAATGTGATTTAGACCTGACAAGTTTGAAGACTTGCTTAATATGGGTATTTCATACACATTCTGAATTTTGAGATAAAACCGATAAGGTTTGACCCGTTTCGGCTAATTTATGCAAAGTAGTTACATCAACCGAACCGAACGCGCAAGAGGCGTAACGGGTAATTATAAGTGTCCTAAACAGGTTTCCTAAGTTAACATGCCTTAAATATGTTGTGATATCAGTAGGATACCTTCCATTATGCCCAAAACGAGTTTAACCTATAATTAAGCCCCGTAGGGGTATTTTGGTCATTTTAAAGATTATAAAAGGGATTAATTAAGCTTCTGTGATTCAGGTCTGAATTAATCAGTAAAATGACTTATTTTAACAGGTCATATTAGTTGGTGTTAAGTCCTTTGTGACAAAATGGTTTTAAACCCTTACTATGCGTTTAATACGCTTATAAAGTCGTTTTAAGCGATTTACGGGTTAAAATAGGAAATCTGAGTTTCCAAGCCAGTTCATAAGGTTCAAAACACTTCATTTATTATTTAAAATCAGTAGCAAATGGATTGGTAGCAAAAGGACTTGTAAAACTCATTTTATGGCCGAAAAGGGTATAATCGGTATTTACCGAATCAAGGCACTAATCCTAGCTTATGATCAGTTTAAAAATAATTAAAAATCTTCAAAAATCCCAAAATATTATATTTCATCAGTGGGTAAAATGTTTGGTGTCAAAAATTGGGTTTAGATAGGCTTTACGCTAATGACGCCTTTTAATTAATAAAAAGCTTTCTAATTACGTCATGAGCATAACTCCTAATCTAGACCTCCAATTGACGTGAAAATTTACGAACATGCATATTAATCAGTAACAAAGACTATTGTTCTTTCATATTTCCATAATTCTCGTTTTATGGTCATAAGGGCATTATGGTCCATATTTTAAGCAATTAACGGAAACGTCGGACAATTAAGGATTCAAGTGGTATAAACGCAGAGGGTTATACAATCATGTAACTAGATCTTAATGGAACTTTAAGGCATGCCTAAACCTATCAAAATCGGGTCAGAACCGAAGTCAAGGCAAAAGTCAAACTATGCGCCTTTCGGTTCCGAATCGATCCTAAACTGAAAATTGTCGGATCAAACATATTTAGACATGTTCTTACATTGATTACCAAGTTATATTAATGATAAAACAGGTTACACGCCTCTCACATTGCTAATTTTGTATTAAATCGCAAATTACATTTCTGTTGACTTTTTATCATCATCTTTGACCCGACAAACGACCTAGTTAGGACGGGAATCACAGGGTGCCCTTTTAAGGGTTTAATGCCCACATAATTACCAACTTATAACTACCTTAAGTTTGACTAATCGCTGGACCATTAGTGATTAATCAATAAGTCAACCGCTAATTACGATGGTTTGACTTTAAGGCTATAAACTAAGCAAAACTTAAATAAGGAAAGTTGGGAATACTTACAAGAGTCCTATGAACGATTAGGAATGTCTTGGGTCTGCACTTGAGCTCCAGAAATGGTCCATAGTTGCAATGGGAGTGAATGATCAATGTTTGCCAACATGTGGGTCTTATATAGTGCCTTTAATCTCATAGATTGTTGACAAACAAGTCTACTAAATGATCATGGATGCTTACAAGTGCCCTCTAGTGTCTAAAAACCAGTATAGGAAGCCCATGGTATCATGGAAAGGCAATTGGAGTCGGTTAAGAGCTGAACAGACAGCTGTCTGTTGTATTCTGCATCTGGGCGTCGCACGCGGCCCGCCTAAGATACTAACAAGTCTTACGCGGCCCGCCTAAGACCTGCTGTCAGGTTTTCCATTTTTCATTTATTGCACTTTCAGTCCCCGGTCCTCCTAAACGTCGCTTTCACTTTAATTCTTGCATTATAAGCCTTTTAAATTGACATATAAGGGCTCCAAGACTTATACCCACTTTGTGAAGTCCTTGGTCACTTTGTTGTTACCCGAAAAGTCATAACTTTCAACGTTGACGCTTTAACCCCTTGTATACGAATTTGATCATAACTTTCTCATACGATAACGAAACTTTATGAAATTTATATCGTGCATTCTAGTGAGCATAATTAACCGTTACAAAGCTTCGGGTTTGTTAAAAGGTCACTCAGAGGTATAACTTAAACATGTTGACACATTTAACCCATGTAGTTTGTAATCTCTCACTTTTAGCTTCGTATGATCCATGATTTATTCGTTTGATGATATAAACATCATGTAGGGTTATTTTAAAGTATATTTATTCACTGTTGACATTTTGAACTCGTATATTCACATACATTCCATGTTTGTCAACTTTAGTCCCTCAAGAACATTCTTTCACACGTTCAAACTTATGACACGTGTCAACACATTATAGGACGTGAATTTTCGAGGTGTTACATGCTGCCTGATTGATCTAGGGTTCCGTAATGGCTGTCGTGGTTCTGCCCGACGTAGTCATTGGAATGCCGTCTCGGGGAGGGTATTACTAATGTTAAAATGGGTTATTAATACTAACGCGTGTACATTTGTGTAAATTATAGATTATCACCGGGAAACCTTTACGGAAAATTCTAAGACAGCAATGTGAGTTGATCCACTTTTTGTAAATCTTTGTTAAATGTTTTTACAAAACCTTAAATACTTTTCCATGCGAATAACAGTTATTGAGTATTTGTAAGCATACAATTATGATGAGTATGTTGGGGTTTTGTATACAAAATTTGTTACCACCTGGTCAAGGAGTAACATGTCCAAAAGTCGGGTTCGACAGTACCATGGATGTTAATTGTGATGTCTTGTAAACAAATATAATTGCGGGATCGCCCTCAATACTGTACACTGTGACTTTTTATTTAAACTTGATTAAACCGGGATTCACTCACCAGTATTTCCCACTGACAAATGTTTTTAAAACGCGTTTCAGGTAATAAAATGTGAAAGCGAAATAGAAGCCAGCTGGACAGCACTGAAGGCTTGGAAAAGTGGCAATAAAGTTACCTAAAAATAAAATAGATGTTTTTATTAAATAAATAGGATTTATTCCTATGAAAAAGTATGTAATATGAACTTGGGTTTTAACCCATTTGTTTAATATTATGGAAATGTGGTATTTTATTCTGATCAATATTTCCTAACTACGGTCCTGATGAAAAAAATTCCGCTGCCAAATTAGACAATACACGATACCACCGAATCTGGCTCGCGGCCGCCCGTTTCCCGGGGAACCTAGGGATCAGGGGTTGCGACAATGTATGGTTATAATATCTTTCACTTGAGCTTATTGTCATAACCTTTGTCAAGCGAAGAGACATTGGAATGAGTTCAAAGAAACATTTCAGGTATAAACGATATTTGATTATATTTTATTAACCCATCAAAACAAGTTTGGTTAGTCTTGTAGATGCATGAATATAACGAAACATAGTCATGGACATATGATAATTTTTGGAAAAGACACCTAAAGTCTCATTAGAAGATTATACAACATTGCTCAACATAAAAGATTGCACATTATGAGATCAAGCGATAAATCATTCGCTACAAAGACTTTATTCGACTTTCAAGTAAGATGGACACATGTCACTTAAATGATACGTGTTAAAATGAGGGGGAGACTTATTCAAGTTGCACTCTTTTCCCCTTGACTAAGTTTTGTTCCACTGGGTTTTCTTAGTAAGGTTTTTAATGAGGCAACATACCTGATCCAAAAGTATCAGGGGGAGAAAATGCGCGTTGCACTCTTTTTCCCTTAGCTGAGGTTTTGTCCCACTAGGTTTTCCTAGCAAGGTTTTTAGCGAGGCAGCATCACCAAGCGTATAATACATTGTTTTCTTTTATCACGTGGATAGTCAAGGGGGAGTGTTATAAATAAGTTATATTATGGTGACTATCCACATTCTAACTTCCGTTTCTTCATGTCCTTTGTATTAATGTAAGAACATTATATATAGAGTTTCTTTCTATTGCATGTACACATCTCAATGAATAATAATTCTTTATTCTATCTCTCTCTGTGTTCCTTTGATTATGTTTATATACTAGTCGCTAGTAGGCCGTTGTTTTACAACAAAATCAAAGTAATTGACAGGGTAATCATAAATATATATATATTAGTTGGAGATTGTTATGTTACATCGATTCTTTTTTTTCTTTTTTTAGTAACACGTATCAAGCATGGGTCGAGAACCCATTGGTTGGAAAAATTGATTAATCACTCACTTGAATTTAGTCGACTAGAGTCAGTCATATCAAATAAACAAAGTGAAGTCAACTTTGATCGATTAAATTGGCCAACTAATTAACTATACTCGTTTGTGTGATGCAATGAACACATCGAGCATATAAAACACTCATATGGACAATCGTTAATTTTAGAATGTTATGTAAAATCTTTGATTCTAGCCTTTAATAACATCCTCTAGCTCTTTCGTGTCGCAAATCTGCTAGCCTTTAATAACATCCTCTTGCCTGTTGCAACCCAACATACTTGCGTAACATTAATGATTCTTGCATATAGCATATCTGATAGCCTTTAGTTACATCCTCTCGTCTATTGGCAACCCAACGAGCTTTTAGCAATGCAAGTTTTAAACATATTTATTGTGGGTTTTTACTTTTAAATAATATTGTTTGATATAAGGTGGAAGTTGAACGAGAACCATATATATATGAACGTTGTAAACCTTAAAAGTTCAATAACATTACCCATTGTCAATCTCCCTTTGAATGGTTAACCTTTATAAGTTTGTTGTGGGGTGAATTGTAACTAATTATCTATAATTTTATTAAAATCTAAGGAATTTAAATGTAATAAGTTTAGGGGCTAAAAAATAAAGTGTTTAAAAGACCAAACTACCCTTATTTTAGGGGTCTATCTATAAATAATGAAGGGAAAAATTCTTATTTTTTAGGTATCTTAAAATATCTCTCCCTAATGCATTATAATATAATATAAATAATTAAAATAAAACGACAAATAACTCAAGTGTAATTTTATTACTATTTATGTACATGTAACAATATGACCATGTTACATGTAAACTTAACTGAAGTTAATTATTAAGGTAACTAGTGATGAAATTAAAAAGTCACAGTGAATGTTGTTTTCTTCTCAAAAACAACTTGAGAGTCTAACTAGTAATGAAATAAAAAAAAGTCACAATCAGTGTTGTTTTCTTCTCAAAAACAACTAGAGAGTACAACTCATTTTTTCTTAAAACAGTCAAACCTTATTAAAAAGTCCGATAAACTTCATTGACCGAGGTCCGAGGGCCAAAGAACTCCTTTAAGGCTTTAACCCTGCGGGCTGCCGTTCCTTATAGTGGTGGATTCAGGAATTTTTCCCATCAGGTTCCTTTTGATAGATTTTTATTAATTCTTACTATTTTTTTTAAATCATACAAAATTTCCACTATTTTTTTCATTTTCTTTCCAAACTAATGGGGTTCCCAGAAACCTCCAAAACACCTTTGAATCCGCCACTGGTTCCTTGGTTAAGTAACCGTTTACATTTGATTATTTATGTTACCACATTTATAAGAATAACTTGAAAATTGCAAGTATTTTACATATATCATGCATAATTAATAATAAGGCAACAAACGTCATGATGTAAAAAACTCTCTTATAAAAATGAGGATGCTTATAGTCTATGTTGTAATTAGATAACTGATTAAGACACTTTGGGGGAAAAGAAATGAATCTTGATTAAATAAGTATCGCTTTTATACATTGATTAAGCATAGAATATATTCAAAAGGCAAAATGTGGGTCCATTATTAAGGCATACTTTGTCAAATAAAAATTAAAATAAATTGTGTCTAACTTTAGTTGTGGATAAGACCATGCGTAACCGGGCGTTATTCAACAAAAATAATGCCAAAACACGCCCAAAAATGCCGAGACACCGCCCCCCTTGGGCGTGTTCGGGCGTTTTCTTCGGAAAAATCAGATGCAGCGTTTTTTGAATAACGCTAGAAGGGGCAAATGATGGACCAATGGGAGCCACTTAGCTTTCGTCATCAACCTTTTGTTGCCGGAATGTTGGAGTTTGGCCGGAATTTTTGGATTTTCGCCGGAATTTTTGCAGGTCGAAGAAGAAGAAGAAGAAGAAGAAGAAGAAGAAGGGGAGGCGGCTGTGGTTTTATTTTAAGAAGAAGAAGCAGGTCAAAATATTAGATAGAGTTTTTAAGTTTAAAAGTGGCAAACTAGGCCCTTGTGGTTTTATTTTAAGTTTAAAAATGACAAACTAGGCCCTTGTGGTTTTATTCCAGTTTTTTTTTTATTTCCGTTTTTTTTTGTAAGTTTAGTCGGTTTTTGTTTTTGGTTTTTTTTTTCTAGTATTGTAATTTTTTTTAATTTAATGAAGTATTTTAAGTTTTTAATTTAAAAATAAATAAATAATTGTGTAATGATTGGATGGGGCGTTATTGGGCATTATTCCACTACGCCACTTTTGCAAAAACGCGCAATAATGCCCCCATGTTGACTGGATTGCCACATGACAGAAAACGCCCCAGGGTGAGGGCATTATTCATCAAACCACTACGCATGGTCTAAGATTGAAAACATATTTGTTTTTCGGTATCTATCAATGATGTTGAAGCAAGTTGATGTTGATTTTAAACTATTTATAAATTAAGTAATTGCTTTAGTAGCAAAATTATCCGAAGACATCTAAATAGCATTAAGGGCTTGTTTGGCTAAGCTTTTCAAAACTACTTATTTGCTTATTTGCTTTTCTGAAAAGCAAATAAGCAAATAAGTAGTTTTGAAAAGCTTAGCCAAACAGCCCCTAAGTACAATTTTTTTTCTACAGGAGATTTGTCGGTAAAAAAAAGAGAGAAAAAGGTATTATTTATTTCTAAGGAGAAAAGATCTAGTTGGTATAAAAAATATATAACCGTAGTTTGTTAAGTTATTTTTGAATATATCACAATGGTAGAGATACAATATGAAGTTTATTTGACTAAGAAGGCTAGGAAGTAATCTTAACCATCCATTTAGTTAATCAAGTGTTAAGATTAAATAAGGGAAATTGAAGGCAAGAAAAGAGGCGTCTGAGTTTGTTTAGGGGCATTCTAGTCAACCCAAGGCAATAGTTTCTCTCTTCTCCAATCCCCCCCCCCCATTTTTTAAACGTTAATAACTCTTTCATACGACATTATTTTTTTTATAAAAATTGCACCAAAAAAACGAGCGTTTTTTATCTTTAAAACGAGTATACTATTGCTATATTTTCGAAAAAAAAAATTAGAACCCAGTTGCGTAAAACGCAATGGAAAAAACTCAGTTGCGTAAAACGCAATGAAAAAAAAAACCTAAAAAATGACATTTTTCTAAAACACAATGCACTAAAAACACAAAGAAATGTCTTATTTGTAAAACGCAATGGCCAGAAAACACAAAGGAATGTCTTATTTCTAAAACGCAATAGCCTAAAAACACAAAAGAAAGTGTACTTTGTAAAACGCAATGGACTGAAAACACATAAAAATGTGTTTTACGTAAAACGCAATGCACAAAAAACACAAAGAAATGTCTTATTTCTAAAACGCAATGGCCAGAAACCACTTAAAATGTCTGTTTTCTAAAACGCAATGGACTGAAAAAACATAAAAATGTGTTTTACCTAAAACGCAATGCACCAAAAAACACAAAGAAATGTCTTATTTTTAAAACGCAATGGCCAGAAAACACTTAAAAATGTCTCATTTCTAAAACGCAATGGCTTAAAAAAACAAAAGAAAGTGTTCTCTCTAAAACGCAATGGACTGAAAACACCTAAAAATGTGTTTTACCTAAATCGCAATGGCCAGAAAATATATAAAAATGTCTTAGTTCTAAAACGCAATGGCCTAAAAACACCAAAGAAAGTGTTTTCTCTCTAAAACGCATTGAACCAGAACAATAGTTTTGTCTGTGAATTGTCTGAACCAGGAAGTAGGAGATCAAAAGACTCTCTACGAATGCAGTTTTCCAGATCGTAAAATGCAATGAAATCAAAAACCCAGATAATAAAAATGAAATTAAAGAATTTCTTACATGGATCGAAGTCAGTTTCTTCAACGATTTACGAAATTTGAATGATTGAAACACTTATCAGAGATCGAATCGAACGTATCGAGTGATTATCTTCAAAATCGCCGGAAAAAACGAGATTTTGAATGAAATTAAACTGGGTCTTCTTCAAAAAAAGCTGAAGAACACGTTTATCGGGTGTTTGAATTATTGATTGGTGACGAAAATCGCACTATAATGTAGTGATTATTGAGATAGAAAGTGAAGAAATGGTTGAAGATGGTGGGTTTTGAAAATGGTGGGTTTTGATGTTACTGGGAAGAAGGAAGAAGAAGAAAAGGATAAAGATTGACTAAAATACCCTTCCTCTTTATTTTAAATTTTGCCACATGTCCTAATCCTATTGCTTTCTATACTTCCTAGCCAAATTAAACTTTCTATATGATCCCCACCCTATATTTTCTTATTTATATAATAAACATGTTCTTCATGATCTACAAAAGTAATCAATCTAAGGATTAGATTAAGAAGTGGATTACGTCTTTGAACATTAATAAACATATTCTTCATGATATACAAAAATAATCAAGTGGATTACGTCTTTGAACATTAATATCTGGTCTCTAAATTATCATTATGTTTTAGAAATAGTGTTTAACTTGACGTGTACTTGGTATATATGATTATAATAGATATCAAATACAAGTCTAATTTTCCTACTAAACTTAGGAAGGAATTTAGATTGTTGGCAAAACTATTTATAGCAGTAAAATTGAACTTTTCACAAAGCTGTAATTAATAAAAAAATATATATATGAAGGTAGAGAATCATTCGTCTTCTTTTAGTTATAAACACAAATAACATTTATTTACTTTTTTCAAAAATTATACCTTAAAAAAATTTATATTTAATTTGAGTAAAATTTCATACATACATATAAGATGTCACCTTGCACGCAACGAGAAAGTGTTCAATGTAAAAAATCTGCAGTTCGTTCAAGGTTGCCGAGGAGATAAAAGAAACTACGATTGACTGGGTACTGAATAGATCAAAATTCACAGGCATCACAAGGAGCGAGTGGAGAAGTTATAATTTTAATTTGTAAGTCATTTAATCTATGTAGCCTTCGTGATCGTAGTTGAAATTTGTAACAGGTCCATGTAGTGTCTTGCTGCATTGGATGTTTCAGTGTTTTTAGAAGATGTGTTTCATTTAACTGTAAAATAACTCATATAAGATGTCACCTCTATATCAAGACACTACGATTATAACTAGTAGGTCTAAAATAACAACGGTGCACTTAAATTGTTTAACATATCAATGAACTTTTCCGTTACAATGGTACTTCTAAATCACCACCACTACAAGGATACTTTAAAAATCACATGTAATTCACAAGACATAGATACTTTACCAAAAAGTTATCTCAAGAACTGGCATATTTGTTGAACAATCTTTATTTGCCATACAAACCACATATCAATTTACACAAGTATTTGAACTCGCAATATTTGGTAATGAACGTTCTCTCTGAAGATATAATAATGAAAGATTATTAGGCCATGTGTAGTCATAAAACCTCTTTGGGGACGTTATGTGACACATGACATGTCACGTTATACAGGGGCTTTATGGGGCGTTATATCACTAAAGCGCGTAGTCGTCAAGCCCCTACCTCATCATTACTCAATTAATAACTCCTTCAATTATACATGTGTGTGTGTGTGGGGGGGGGGGGGGGGTTGCAGATCCTTCACGCTGCTATGTAAATAACGACTTCATCCAAAATCACCCCCATAGCGCCGGCAGTATTGGTGTTGCCGGGCGCTATGGGGCGCCATGCCTCAAAAATCACGACCATCACGCCTCATTAAGCTTATTACACATGCACTTAGGCTGGAGGGTGTGGGGGCGCCACCCAAGGCGCTATCGGACCACACCATGGGCGCTATGGCGGGGCGCCATTGATGGCTCGCCAAGATGATAACGGGCATTATTCGCGTGGACCGAGGAGCATTTAACATATAATTTTAAAAAAAAAATTACTTTTCATTTATTTTTACAAATTAACACTATAAATACCCACAATTCTTTAACATTTTCATCTCATTCCTCTCACTTACTCCCTCACTTTTTATACCATTCCCTTCATATATGTAGTTTTTTATTTCTAGTATGTTGTCTTTTTTTCTAGTATCTTATTTTTTTATGACTTTGTAGTGTTTTTTTTAATGAAATTATGTTTTTTTTTAATTTTCTAGTTATTAAAATTGCCATTTAATTTAAAAAAATAAATATTTAAATAAATAAATAATTAGTTAATTATGACGGGGGGCTCCATCCACACCCTTCAAATTAAAGGGAAGCATGATAAAGCCTCAATGCTGATATGGCGCTGATGTAGATCCTACTTGGCCTGATAAAACCCAAGGCTATGAATAAATAGACAAGTCTCGTAACTGAAAGTGTCTGTATTTAAATCACTAAATTCATAAATCCACGTCATTACCCTGGTGGAATGGATAAAGCCCACCTCACCAGCTTCTCGTTCTGCATCATACACACTCACTGAGTCTCTCTCTCTCTCTCTCTCTAAAATCCACCACACAACCACCACTTCCACTACCCCAGACCACCTACTTTCTCTCTCTAGAACCAAACCATGGGCGCTAACACGTCATTCTTAACCACAGAAACCTCAAACATATCCGAAACTTCACCAAGCCTAAACCTCGGAGACATACCAGAAAATTGTATAGCTTTGGTTTTATCCTACTTAAAACCACCGGAGATCTGCAAACTAGCTGGAGTTAACCGAACATTTCGTGCAGCTTCCTCTGCTGATTTCATCTGGGTCCCTAAACTGCCCTGTAATTATCATCATTTGGCGGGAAAACTGTTGGTTGATGATAAGAAAAGACCGGGTGAAAAGGAGATATTTGCAAAGTTGAGTAGACCTGTGTTGTTCGATGGTGGCAATAAGGTAGGGTTTCTGTTTTTGTTTTGAGTTGATCGATCACACTATGAGTTACGTTTGGAGTGAGATTTTAGTGTTTTGTTTCAGGAATTTTGGGTGGATAAGATCACCGGTGGTGTTTGTGTATCGGTTTCTTCGAAGAGTTTAACGATCACTGGGATTGATGATCGGAGATATTGGAATCATATTCCTTCTGATGAATCAAGGTGGGTTTATTTTCTTTTGCTTTTTGTATAAGGGTGGTGGTGGGTGTGGCATCAAGCCTCTAGGCTTTATCGCGCAACATTAGCTCAGGCCCCACCTCATAGGGGGCTTTAACCCCGTTCTTTAAAATCCTTGTAATGATGATTTAAAGCCTTTTTTAAATAATATAAAAAAGAATAAGAAAAAAGAAATAAAAAAAGGGAAATGTGATTGGTGAAAAAGAAATGGGTCCCACATGCATACTTAATAACGCTTGTTACTGGGTTGGCGGAGGATCGATAGCGCCCCCATTGGCGAGCAGGGGATAGGTAGGGGGCGCTAAAAGTGATTATGTGGCCAGAGGCAGTATACCAGACCCCTGGCCTAAGGGTGTAAACGAGCTAAACAGTTGGTCAGCTACTCGACTCTTTAAAAGCTCGAATCAAGCGAAACTTGACAAATTCAGAGCTCGAGTCTAAAAGTGAACCTCTCTATTATTGAACTTGAGGTTGCTCGCGTGTGTATTACTTTTATAATTCTATAATTTTTGTTTAGTATATTTAATACATACTTAATTATATAACAACAATAATTATTACACTTAAGATTATGATAAAATTTATTAAATAATATATATTATGTTATATATGATTTAAATTTTAAAAGTGTATATATACATATGGATGGGTTGAAACGAGAACCATTACGAGTTGTGAGAACTTTCTGATCCCGTGCGAGTTGGGCCAAATTTTTTTTTGCACAAACGTAGATAAAAACATTATAAACACACCTGTAAAAAAAGTAAAAAAAATTGTCGAGACGTTAGTTTTGACTGATGCAAGTTTTTTTTACGCGATGGCGTAAAATTTTATTTCAGATAACTATTTTTTTGTGAGGGCGTAAAAATAATTTGCATCAGTCAAAACTAACGACTCGAAATTTTTTTTCTATTTTTTTTATAGATGTGTTTATAATGTATTCATCTACTTTTGTGCAAAAAATTTTTGGACCAACTCGCGCGTGATCAAAAAGTTCTCACGGTTCTTACAAGTCGCAGTGGTTCTCATTTTAACTCATCCCTGTATACATAATTCATGTATAACAATTGAATCAAGTCGAGCTTAATTAATAACGCTTGAAAACAAGCAGTGCTAGCAAGCTCTCATAATTTAAACTAGTCAACTCGAGGTTACACAAGCTCAAGCTCAAGCTCGGATCGTTCACATCCCTACTTTTGCATGTGTCCTCCAATTCCTCATAAATACAAGTATCCGTGTTTTAACATCATTCGTTTAACTACCAGGTTCCCTACGGTCGCATACCTTAAACAAATTTGGTGGGTGGAAGTACACGGCGACGTCGAGTTTTGCCTTCCGGCCGGAACTTACACCTTGGCGTTCAAGCTCCGGCTAGGAAAAGTGACAAAACGAAATGGACGATGGGTGTGTAGCACTGAGGACGTCCATGGATGGGGCGTAAAACCCGTGGAGTTGAAGGTCATGACGGGCAGTGGTCAACATATAGTTTCCAAGCAATTCTTGGAGACAACAGGAAGCTGGGAATACCACCGTGTCGGGGAGTTCATTGTCGATGATTCAAACAAACCGACGAAGGTGAAGTTTTCGTTGATGCAGATCGATTGCACACATACGAAAGGTGGTCTTTCTATAGATTCGGTTCTTATATGCCCTACCAACTTGGCACACGATTTCAAAACTCTACCACATAATGTGTGTGTAGTTTAAAGGATGTCTTCTTTCGCTAAAAACTAGTTAGAATCTGGGTTCGATTTTTGAATTTTTTGAATTATTTTTGTATAATTAAGCATTCATTGGTAGAATTGTAATATATGATATACAAGAGTGAGAGATTTCAAGTATGTTTTTTTAAAGAAAAATCATGGAAATAGGCATATTTGGGTTCGATATTTGAATTTTTTTTTTTTATTTTTTTGTAATTAAGCATTCATTGGTAGAATTGTAATATATGATATACAAGAGAGAGATTTCAAGTATGTTTTTTAAAGAAAAATCTAAGGCTGACAAATCGTGTCTTAACAGGTTTAACAGGTTTCTGACGGCGCGCACAACATAAGTTTCAAACATGATTACGACTCGTTTAACTACTTTCTACCTCATGTTTATAAAACAGTTTTATGTTTTATGTAGAAAGATGAATAAATGATAGATCCTAACATTGTAATTTTAATCATTATAAAAATTAAAAAAATCAAAGGGTGTATTTTTCAGTCAAACAGGTCTAATCGTGTCTTAACAGGTACTCAATTGCCAGCCCTAGAAAAATCATGGAAATAGGCATATTTGGGTTCGATATTTGAATTTTTTTTATATATATATTTTTTGTAATTAAGCATTCATTGGTAGAATTGTAATATATGATATACAAGAGTGAGAGATTTGAAGTATGTTTTTTAAAGAAAAATATCCAAATAGCATGTTATCTGTGAAATGTTTATCAGCATTGACTTTTGATATTTTTAAAATAAGCGAACTAATAAGAGAATGACAAGTAAGCAGAGACACGACACTTTTTCTGTCTGGACTCTCACTTTCATGTACCTTTTTATCCCACAAAAATAATTTTTGGGTTCACATCTCATCCAAAAAATTAGTAAAAAAATTACCAGTGTAAGTGTAGATGGGGCATTAGCCAAAAAATTAAGGGCTAATCCGTGCACTAAAAATAGTACTTTCACTTTTACACTTGCAATTTTTTATTTACCCCCCCCCCCCCCCCCCCCCACAAACACCGGCTTTTACACTTGTAATTTTTTATTGGTGGACCCCCTTTTTTCCGTGTAAATCGTGCGTTAGCCGAAAAATTAAAGGGCTAAATGTTTTTTTTCCATTTCTAATTTTCGTGATTACTGTCATAAGGATGATCATTGCAGATTAGGGCTGTCCAAACTGCTCGACGATTGAGGATTGCTCGAAAAATGCTCGTTCGATTTCCGTTCAGTTTGTAAATGAGCCGCTCGCGGTTCGATTCAAATTCAATCCAAGCATGAGCAAAGGTCCGCTCGCTCGTTGATCGCTCGATTTCGCTCGAATTATTTTTATTAATAATATATATATATATATATATATATATATATATATATATATATATATATATATATATATATTATAGATTTTAAAGATTAAAAGCCCAAAATATATACTAGCCCAACTTAATATATACTAGCCCAAAATCTAACCCTAAATCCCTAATTCCTAAAACAATCACATAGACTCATAAACTAATTGTCGAAGATCTGCATATCGCCGCTGCCAGTTGCCACACACCAAAATCTAACCCTAAATTCCGAATTCCCAAAACAATGTCATAATCTAATTATTCGATCAAGCGATAACTCGAAGAGCACAACATCTATTGTTAAGAACATTTTTAGAATCATGATTTTAGTTATGTATTGCTTTTGTTAGTAAGGTGTTGGATATATTTTAATTAAGTTAGGATTTGTTTTGTTGAACGCAGCCTTATAATTCAATCGAGCGAAAACGATCCGCTCGATTTTAGTTAGGATTTGAGAAAAACCGAGCGAAAACGATCCGCTTGATTCAAATTCAATCCGAGCATGAGCATCACTTTTGTGCTCGGTTTTGCAAATTCGATACGGTCGGATGTAATTCAATCCGAGCACGAGCAGACCCTCGATCGGATCGGACCGGCTCATGAACACCCCTATTGCAGATGGTGTTCGAAAAACATTTCAAATTTAGGGGAGTTCCCACATTGAGAGTTTATACATCACAAAATGCCTCCTCAGTTTCTCGATAAACACTTGCTAACCGAGTAACCGGTTGTTTTTACACAACTGTTCGTTATTGAGTTCGGTCTCACATCTTATGATGGTAGAGTAATAATCTTTATTCAACATGAAAATGTGTCCTTATATCTTTCTTGACCTTGTGTAATTGGTAATACCGTTTATAGGTATCTAAAAAGGTTATTGGATCTATCGGGCCGAATTTCTATGGCCATTTCCGAAAGTGAACTGCTTCGTTTGGCGGACGATTGATGGCAAGACCCCCTATGACGGATGCGTCTGCTGGAAAAGTGTTTTAAATGGAGAAGGAAATGCCGACGTGTAGTACTCAAGCGGAGTCAACAAATCATTTATTAGCAACATATATCATAGCCATATCTGTATGGTGGCGAGTCTACGTCTGGCTTAAAGTCCCTTTTCCAGCCTCCTTCTCTTCTGATATCTTCGGTCATCTGTTGAAGTATTGTATGGGTTTAAATATGCCTTGGGGGCGGTTGGAGGTAGTCTATGCTATTTTCTTGATGACATCCTCAACAAAAAGGTGTTTAGAGGTATCTAGACATCCTCATTCAAGATGATTGGAGATTTAAAGAAAATGACTTTTTGGTGGGCTTTAAAACGGTTAATGTTTTCGGTGGTTTCTTTGGCAAACTAGAGCAGCTTTAGAGGCATAGACTTTGGGTAGAGGTTCGGGCTATTTTGTTTGGGCTGGGTGTTTATGCTTTGTTTGTGTGTGTAGTTTGGTTTTGGTCTTTCGTGTTCTATTTTTGTGTTTGGGTGTTGTTACTTGGTTTTGCTTAGCCTTTGGCTAGCCTTGATTTGCTGGAATAATATTTCTTTAGCTATTAGGCTAGTCGGCATGGGGTTCTTCCCCGGATCGTCCTGGGTCGGCGACGGTCCCAACACCGTGCCCCCCCCCCCCCCGCGTCCCGTCCTCCCCGTCCGATCTTAGACGTTTGCGACGATCCATAAGTGGTGGGGCCCAATCAAAAAGTTACCGTTAAATAAAAAAAAAAAAATCAATTTTTTTTCAAAAACTAACGGTAATATTATTATTATTTATAAATTTCCATTCCATTTTCACTCTCATTCATCAATTTAACCCCCACGCGAGAAGGTGCGGTTGTCGAATGAGAAAATCCGAATTTCCGATGAAAAAATTCGGCTCAAGGAATGGGAAATAATGATGATGAATGTCGAGGACGAACCCGAGCCGAAACGTTCGATGTTGAAAAAACTTCAAAACGACATCATGAAGAAGCATAATATTATTTAAGTCTATGTTTTTTTTTAAGTCTTTGGTTTTTTTTATTAACTTTATGTTTTTTTTTATTAACTTTATGTTTTTTTTTTATGTTTATGTAATGTGGTTTTAATATTAATGAAAATATTTTGTTAGTATATTTGTTAAATGTTAAAAAAAATAGAAGACTAAAAAAAATAAAAAAAAACATAAAAAGTGGTGGAGGATGATGACTAGGACCATCTTAACCATGCCCTCTAGTTTTGGAGGATGGACCATCCTTGGGAGGATGATGACG
Organism: Helianthus tuberosus; assembly: GCA_030545235.1. Taxonomy (NCBI): domain Eukaryota; kingdom Viridiplantae; phylum Streptophyta; class Magnoliopsida; order Asterales; family Asteraceae; genus Helianthus; species Helianthus tuberosus. The sequence goes on along the minus strand of CM060447.1, from coordinate 32,696,918 downwards.
TGGAGCCTACGTGGCGGATCATCCTCCAAGGATGATCCATCACCATACCGAGTAGCCTTAGGGGAGTGGGGGTGGTATCACTTGCAAAAATTTCATCACTCACAAACATCAAATCAAGTTCCGTCATGTCATCAACCACTATTCTATCACTCACAAGCATTTTTTAGTGGCGGTGGTCATCACTAGTGATGGAATTCCATCAGTCACACTTTTTTTTAAATTATAAATTAACAATAAAACACTAAAATTATAAATTTCATTAAAATTAAAACATACTAGTTCAATTTAACACACTAGAAATATTTTAGGCTACAATTTAAAAAAAAATACTAAAAAAACTCTACTCCTCGTCCGACTCATGAAACTCCAAACCTAAAGAACCTACTAGTTCGATTAAATCGTATCTCAACCGAAAGTGATTTTCTTCATCACGCAGGTCTCGTTGGATATTTTCTGGAACTTGAACTTGTGTAGGAGGATCCGGCACCCAATCCGGAGATATCGCATGTCCGTCTTGTTTGATTAGCATATTGTGCAATATGATACATGCATATACTATGCTATGTATTGATTTCTTGTTCATCGCACGAACCAGTCGGCGTAGTATGCCCCATCTACCTTTTAAAACACCAAAAGCCCCCTCAACATCTTTTCTTGCCGATTCTTGCAATTTTTTAACACGATTTCTTTAGCCTCGACAGGAAAGGAAGGAGCTTTCACAAAAACAAACCATGATGGGTAGATACCATCCACAAGAAAAAAGACTCGTCTGTAATATCGTCCGTTAACATAGAATGGACAAAATGGTGTGGTACCATCCGTTACGGTTTGAAACAACGGCGACGTGCGCAACACATTGATGTCGTTGTTTGAATCTGGAACACCGAAATATGAATGCCAAATCCATAAATCATTCGACGCCACCGCTTCTAGTATGATGGTTGGTCTTTTGATGTCACCCCTATCATACGCCACTCGCAACTCTCTTGGACAATTTTTCCACTCGATATGTGTACAATCGATGCTACCGAGCATCCCTGGAAAATGCCATCTAGCCTCATGTGCGGCGTAAATACGTGAGATGTCGTGGCTCGTCGGTTTACGTAAAAACTCTTTACCATACAACTTAATGACCGCGTTGCAAAAAAATTACAGACATTCACGGGAAGTTCTGGACGCCATAGCTAGGTATTCATCATATTGATCGGGAGGGTTACCTGTCGCTAGTTGGCGAATGGCGGACGTGCATTTTTGTATCGCCGTGAAACTTGGTTTGCCCCTCGCATTGTAACCTTCTTGAAACCATTCCTCGCTTGCTTTGATGTCTCCAACAATCTTTAAAATAATTCTTTTGGTAAACAAAACCGATCTCTAAACGTTTCGGCATTGTAGAGCGGATTCTCCACAAAATAATCGTTCATTAACACTTCGTTGGCATGTATACGATCACGATCTACCATCTTCTTCTTTGGGCGGGACGAACTAGTATCAAGTTCGTTATACACCGACACAAAATATTTAAGCGTCTCATTGTCGGAAGACGACTCGGTATCGCTATCGCTATCCATCGGAAACGTCGAATCCGTAGGAAACTCATTTGAGAAAGATGTAGATTGTGTGAAATGTGTTTGTGTTTTGGTGTGGGTGAAATGTTTAAAAATGGGGAAGCATAAAAGGTTTAAAAGTTATTTTTTTTATTAAGTTTACCGTTTAAAAACGGTCAAAAAATAGAGCCCAACGTTCAAATTTCTCAATGTTCAACGCGTGATATTCTCCACGCGTTTTAAATTCCACGCGTGGTAGATGTTGGTGGTGGCAGTGTGCAAGTTGTGGCCACGCGTAATGGAGTGTCCATCACGAACCACCTCCAGTCCTCTTAGAAAACAAAAACAAAAATTAAGACTATGTCAATTACTCATGTTCTTGTGATTTTGTGAAGAATCTATATATAATAATGTCTACATGTAGCAGCTTCCTATCTTGTCATTGATTGTTTTAGTTCAACTCAACAATACCAATTTAAATTATTAGATTAATGTGAAATATGTATGATCGAGTAGAAATTAGTAAAAGAAGGAAATCAATAATAAATACCAAGCATGTGGTTAATTTAAAGTGATGATCGTGTTGGATTGAATTGAAGAACACGGACGCAATCCATAATTTATTTGTGCCAACACTTCAATCCTAAGCCATACGCGCCTAAATCATACAACATAAACATGACTTGTTTAGCCTATATATTCAAATGAGTCAAAAGGGTTAGTGGGTTGAACTAAATGGGTTAAACAAGTTGACGGGTCATAAATGGGTTGGCGGGTAATTAATTAAATGGGTTAGACTAGACCATTCGAAGACAAACTGGTTTAAATTTAAAGGGTTAAATAAGGTCAAGCCTAACGTAGGATGTTTTATTGAACATGATAGATAAGATAAAACAAATCCTTAATATTTTCATTTACGTCAAGGATAGCCACCCCTACCTTATAAAATACAAAAAATACATAATGGGTGTTTATCTTATGATAATATATTTGTAGTTTAAATTGCGAGATTACGTTAAAATATGGGCATATGTGTTATGGTTATGATAACGTATGTGTGTCCAAACCTTTTTACAAGTCGGATAATTTCTCAACCAAACATACATGAGTTGCGTAGAATACATGGGAGATTCATAATGTCCAGACCAACTTTATACTTGAATGTAACTCACATAATGACTTAGTATTTGTTGGATCAATGTGATTAAAGCCTGATCCTTGGGACATCCTTTGTGGACATTCGTATCTATATGATAAGGCCTTTGAACCATTAGGCGATGACAAAGAAACAAAGTAGTGTGAACCAGTGGCGGATCTTGCCCGCTGAACGTGCCAGGGCCGAAAGACACGGGCACTAAAAAAAGCCCGGGCCAAACATAGTACATATAAAAAATTTCGATCGAAATGCGGAAAATTAGCACTACGACTGAAGGGGTATGGTCCCAAATATCGCGTCAGCACGACCGCGAATGACCATTACCCTCATCAAAAACCTCCAACAGCAATAAACTCTCCAGTGTCCGCGTGGGCACACGCGAACACTGCGGTCCAATCTGTCCATTGATGAGAAGACTTACCTTAAGGACAGAAACTAATGTTACGCATAGCGATGCGGCCTCGCACCGCATCCTATGAACATTTTCGTCACGACAAGGGATCTGGACAACAGTAACAGTCACTAGCAGCGATGCGGCCTGGCACCGCATCCCGCGTAAATCATGGATGGAACAACCAATGCGGGAACATCATCAAATGACCGCAAGCAGCGATGCGGCCTGGCACCGCATCCTGCCTTCAAAGCAAGTAGGCCTGACACCACAGTGCAAGTGGCACTGGGAACAGTCGCCTACTGGCCCACGTATGTACAACAGTCTGACACCACAGCAGGACGTGGCATCACCACAGTATCCGACAGGTCTGACACACCTGCAAATAGCTGTGCGATGTCAGGCTAGCTACTCAACTACCCTCCTTCACTCCTCGGCTATAAATACTCACCCCAAACCAGGTTTGAGGTATCACTTCTCAACTCTCTCAATACTACTACTATCATACTTTGCTTCCCAAGCAAATTACTGATTCTCACGCCGGAGAGTGGTAACAAGGAGCACCCCCCACCCTATCCTCCTTGTTACGAGTCACGGTTTGTTTCCTTGTGCAGGAAACCCACCACCAGACGATCCAGCCAGCGATCCTCGGAAAGAAGGGATTAACCCTCTTGACGAGACCAGTGAGTTAACCCTACCCGGTTAACCATTGTTTCATCATTGGCGCCCACCGCTACTCTTAGCACTTTTTTCCAATCATCCTTTTCTTTCCAAAGATGTCTGATCGTCAAAACAACACTACCGGGGATAACCTAAACCCCGCAAACCAAGGGCCTGCGGGAACCATTCCCCTAGCCCCAAATGCCCAACACATTGGCACATCAACGCAAGGGGGCGCATCCCATACGTTTGGACACGATCTGTCACAATACGCTGCTGTCATACCTCCAGGCATGAACCCTCATACCTGGTATGACCAACAAGCGGCCCTTCTGGCCGCAACGTACAACAGAGCTTGTGCAGACGAACAAGGAGGTATCGGACCTACCCCGATACCGCGTACACCTGCCGGTCGTATTTTACGATACGACGACAGGGCCCCCACACATCCAGCCTCCAGAAGCAGGCAGGAGGACCGCGGCTCCTCTTATTGTGATGTCCGCACACTCAATGAGGACGATTCCTCGTACGGGTCCCGCCGCAGGGACTCCGTACATAGCCGTTTAGGCCCCCACGAAGAAAGAAGGCGGCAATCTACAACTCGCCGCGACACAAACATTCACAGTCGTTTGGGACCACAGTCCCACCGTGAAGGGTATGGCCATACCGATCCAGATGATAGTACATACCGCGGGGAGTCCCATTCCACTAACAGCAGACCGGGAGGACGCAACTATGTTCCTCCCACTCAACCACGCACTACATACCTCCGCGCTGCAAAGCGCCACCAGGGCAAACCTTATAGGCCGAAATCTGCGGCCGAAAACTCTAAGTTGGTCCCAGAGATCGCCAACGCCGATGTCACCACCACAAAATTCCCATTGAACATTGGGAAATACAACGGCTCGACCGACCCAGATGATCACAACAACATCTTCGTCGGCGCTGGGTGCAACGGTAAGTGGGACGAACCTACCTGATGCCATTTTTTCCCACAGACCCTAACAGGTCTGGCCAGGGCATGGTTCGATTCTCTGCCACCAGGGTCACTGACCTCATTCGAGGACTTACAACAAAAGTTCCTCGCGCACTTTAGCCAGCAACGACGCCATGAACGTGATTCAATGGACGTCATGAACATCTGGCGCAGAGACAACGAATCGCTTGACGCATTCGTTGTCCGTTACAATAAAGAGATCCTAGAGATAGGCGACGTTGACAACCAGATGGCACGTAACCATTTCATTGTTGCAGTCAAAGACGAACAAATGGTTATGAATATTTCCGGCGGTAACGGCTTGCCTAAGAAGTGGGAAGATGTCATGGCTAAGGTCAAAACATATGCCCAAACTCAGCGGTCTCTCAGACCGCACTTGTCAAAGGCACAACCCCTAGCGGAAGGCCAGTCTTCCCGCCAAGAGCCCAAGCGCAGCAATAAGCGCAACAGGGACACATGGAATCGCGGCAGCGATCCCAGGCCATATGTCCCCCGGAACAACCAGCCCGACGCAAGGGCTACAATCAACGCCCAACGAGAAACCGGGCGTCAAAGAAAGAGTCTCGGGACCGCAGCTGGACCGAGATCAACCAGTCGCCATGCGACGTTCTCCTCACGGATGCGCAATTCCTGAGACCGGCCCAACCAATGAAGTCCAAAAAGAATCAAGATCCCGCACTCTACTACGAGTATCACAAGGACTCGGGCCACACCACGAACAACTGCATCAGTCTCCGACTGGAGATTGAGCGAGCCCTAAAAGAGGGGAAACTGCAACACCTGTTGACAGGCGCACAAAAAGCTACCAAGCGCATCACTCCCCACAACGAGGGCACCTCCACAGGTAAGAGGGCCATGTACGTGGCCTCTACCCACATGATCAATGGAGGAAAAGGAAGACCGCGTAAGGCGGGGAGAAGACCGGACAATGACTGGAAGGACGAGCAAGTCGTCTTTCCAAAAGTCCGAGGCGGACCGCGCGATAGGCGCGCCGTTGTTATCACAGGGCACCTAGCTCACTACTGCACCGAGCGATTGTTCATCGACCCGGGCAGTACGTCCGATATCATATACGAGCAATGCTTCAACCAGTTCGATCAAGAAGACAAAGATCGACTGCAGCCAGCGGACTACCCGTTGGCCGGGTTTTCATGGGAAACCGTATTCCCCCTGGGACAAATTACATTCCCTGTGCGCCTCACCAACGGAAGGCACACAAGGACGGAGGAGGTGAACTTCATGGTTTTACCTCACACCTCAAAGTATGACGTAATTCTCGGGAGGGAGTCACAAGGCGACTTCAACATGATAACATCCGTCCCCCACTCTGCCATCGGTTTTCCAACCGAAATGGGGATCGCGATAATATACGCCCAAAGAGAAGTCATGTCTACGGACGAACTGCGTCCGACGAAGGTAGCAAGGCCCACCCCTAAAACGCAACCAGAAAAATGGGTGCTTAATGCAAGGCACCCAGAACAAACGGTTACGTTAGGCCACGCCTTAACACCTACCATCAGAGCGCGCCTGAAGCAACTACTCTTCAGGAACCAAGATATTTTCGCGTGGACACCCGCAGATATGACAGGGGTACCACGCGAAATTGCGCAACACTTCTTGAATACCATGCCGGGTATCAAGCCCGTGATCCAAGGCCAACGCCACCTTGGATCAGCAAAAAACGCGGCGATGGAAGAGCAGGTACAGGAACTGCTCTCCGCAGGCATCCTGCGGGAAGTGAAATACCAGACTTGGCTGTCCAACCCAGTCATGGTAGAAAAACCAAGCGGGGGCTGGCGCATGTGTGTCGATTACAAAGACCTCAATAAGGCCTGCCCCAAGGATTGTTACGCACTTCCAGAGATCGACGAGAAGGTCGATAACCTCGCACCATTTCGATGGAAGTGCTTCCTCGATTGTTACAAAGGCTATCACCAAGTACAACTGGCAATCGACGATGAAGATAAAACGGCATTCCGCACTCCTATCGGGAATTACTGCTACACCAAAATGCCGTTCGGGCTGCGCAACGCGGGCGCAACCTATCAAAAGTTGATGAACGACACCTTTCGTGGTCAAATCAGCAAGAGTGTCAAAATCTATATGGACGACCTGGTCGTCATGAGCATGGAGGAAAACACCATGCTCGACGATATAGAAAGAACATTCCAAACTCTGAGAAGCGTCAACATGAAGCTCAACCCAGGGAAATGCTCGTTTGGAATGGAAGAAGGCAAATTCCTTGGATTCATTGTAACCAAAGATGGATTCAAGGTGAACCCGGAGAAAGTTCAGGCGATCGAGCGCATGCCATCGCCTTCTACGATGAAGGAAATGCAACGACTAGCCGGCAGGCTAGCTGCACTGAATAGATTCTTAGCCAACCATGCAGCTAAGTCTTACCCTTTCATCAAGACCCTGCGGAGCTGTATAAAAAAGGAACAATTCCAATGGACCGCAGAGGCCGAAAAAGCTTTCCAGGAAATGAAAGAGTGTTTGATCCAACTCCCAACTTTAACCGCACCACGAAAAGATGAGCCACTTATCTTATACCTGTCTGCCGCAGACAACGCGGTAGGCGCGGTACTTATAGTGGAGCGAGAAGGAGTCCAAACACCCATCTACTACATCAGCAAAATGCTCAACGTCCCAGAGACAAGGTACTCTATCATGGAAAAATTGGTACTGGCACTAGTGCACGCATCGAGACGTTTACGACGTTACTTTGCAAACCACGTCATCACAGTGTTAACCAACTATAGGATCGGCCCGATCCTATCCAAACCCGACATCTCTGGGAGGTTAGCAAAATGGGCAATTGAACTAGGCGCGCTTTCACTGAACTATAAGCCGCGCCCCGCAATCAAAGGCCAGGTCTTGGCTGACTTCGTTGCTAAAGTACCAGCAAACCACATTCAAGAATGCGAAGAAGAACAAAACCATGTATCACAACCATCCTCCGCAGAAACCTGGACACTATTTACAGATGGTGCATCCAATGAAGATGGCTCTGGCGCAGGTTTGCGACTTGTTAGCCCCGACGGCCAAGAGCTAACCTACGCAATAGCCTCGATTTCAAAAGCACGAATAACGAAGCGGAGTATGAGGCTCTACTGGCAGGGTTGCGTTTAGCAATTAAACTCGACGTCAAACATTTGGAAGCACACGTCGATTCACTACTAGTTGCAGGGCAGATACGCGGTGACTATGCCGCAAGAGGGGATATCATGATCCTCTACCTCGAACAAGCCTTGCAACTGAAGTCAAAGTTTACCTCCTTCAATATTCGTCACATCAACAGGAGTGATAATAAACCTGCGGATGCACTATCAAAACTCGCATCCACCAGCTTCCAACACTTGGCAAAAGAGGTACGCATCAAAATTCTGCAAAATCCCTTGGTACCCCTGCGCCAAGTCAATGTCATCCAGTACGGTACAACATCCTGGATGACACCGCTCATTGCATACTTACAATCAGGTGTTACTCCCGAAAACAAAGCAGAGGCACGCAAATTGCAATACAAAGCGTGTCATTACCAAATGGGAGACGGTATCTTATACCGTAAATCATACCTGGGGCCACTTCTACGATGCTTCAACCCCCAAGATGCCACATACCTTATCAAAGAAATTCACGAAGGGATATGTGGCATACACGCAGGACCACGCATGGTGGTGGCCAAAATCATGAACGCCGGATACTATTGGCCGGGCATGCACCTGGACGCAGTCAAAGTCTTGCGCAAGTGTTTCAATTGTCAGCAACATGCTCCCAAGACCTTGCGTCCCAAGAACAACCTGATCCCCGTCACCACCGCATGGCCATTCCAAAAAATGGGCAATTGATGTGGTGGGACCATTTCCAGACGCACCAGGAGCAGTGAAATTTATCATAGTAGCTGTTGATTACTTTACAAAATGGGTAGAGGCAAAGCCACTTGCATCAACCACCGCTATGGTAACAAGGAAATTCGTGTGGGAACACATCATCTGCCGTTTCGGTCTACCAATGTGCATTGTCACCGATAACGGTACCAACTTCGCTGCCGATGACTTTCAAAAATGGCTAAAAGAGCTAAACATTGAACACATATTCTCCTCAGTGGCGCATCCGCAAGGGAACGGCCAAGTCGAGAGTATCAATAAAAGCTTAGTCGAAGGCATCAAAGCACGGTTGGGAACAGCCAGACGCGGCTGGGTTGATGAACTCCCAAGTATTTTATGGGCTCACAGGACAAGCCCAAAAACAAGCAACGGCGAGACCCCCTTCAGCCTGGTCTATGACACTGAAGCGGTGATCCCCGCGGAAGTAGGCCTCCCCTCACCTAGAATGTTGGCCATCAACAAGATAGACAACAATGAGGAACGCAGGGTTGACTTGGACCTCTTGGAAGAAAGGCGCGAAAACGCTGCCATCAACGAGGCCAGGTACAAAACCAAACTGGAAAAGTACTACAATGCACGCGTTCGCATTTGTACTTTCAACCCGGGAGACTACGTCCTTCGTGACAACGAAGCATCCAACGCAGAACGCCCAGGGAAACTTGCCCCCAAGTGGGAAGGACCGTACCTCATCCAAGAGGTCCTGGGCAAAGGCGCGTATAAACTACAAACATTAGAAGGCGAAACTATCGCACGCACATGGAACGCACAGCAACTTCGACGCTGTTATATGTAAGCCATGTTTTCTGCATGTAATCTATTGGGCCGCAGGCCATTTGCAAATAAATAAATAGACGATTCAATGCAATATTGTTTATTTATTCCTATTACAAATGCGTGTTCCACTCTGAGGTATACACAAAAACAGATTAGCAAAATCTTCATTCGTGATACCCACACAGAGTGGTAACCACACGCAACTATTGTAATAGGCCAGCAATGGCAATACTGTTTGTCTAACCAGAGACAAATCTTCATACTTGCATATCACCTAGATATGCAAAAGGCAATACAGATTTAGTATTACTCACAGTAACACTAGACGTGTACAAATTCAAACATGCAAGTAGTAAAAACACTTGTAAAAATTGAAACAAAACAATTCTTTATATTCAAAATATTTCCTACACCTGCGCGGTGCACAAGGAATTTACATAAAGTTTTGTAACAGTTGCATAAGAAAAAAAATAAAAAGGCACGCAGGCCAATCTAATCTTCCTTTGTGCCACTGGGGCCCGCACCATCCTTTCCCTCAACAAATGGTTTTTCTTCGTCGTCTTCATCAGCGTATAAGACTCGCAAGCGGTCCACATAATCCTCCGCTTCTAGACACTTTTCAAGTTCTTCAAGATCTGTGAGGGTTGTATCATTAAACTCCTCAACCGCAGCAGCAAGAAGCGCTTCAGTGTCCACGCCATGAAACCCGGACCGCTCATCAGTAAGCCCACCACGCGCTGCAACGTTCAAATGACTAATACAGCGGTTGTAGCCAGCTTTGAAACCAGCATCCCGGGCACGCTCCTTGATCTCGTTAACACCTGCTACGGTCTCGGGTGCATCAAGAATGGCAGTAACAATCTGCGAAACATGAATACAATGGTTATCAAAGGCAAACCTACAACAAAAATAACAAGGCAACGGATACTTACATGCCCGATCCCGTGCATACGCATCCATTCATGATCAGCCTTGAGCAACTCAAGTGAAGAAGCGTGGCTATCCCTAGCCTCTTCAGCCTCTCTTGCCCGCACTTCAGCTTCAGCAGCACGGGCAGAGGTTTCCTCAATAGCGACCCCCCGGGTCCGCACTTCAGCCTTTTAAACAAGAAATCAAAAGTATACAAAAATAATCAACAAACTTGTGCGACACAATTTCAAAGTTAGGATAAACTTATACCTGAAGGTCCAAGATAGTTTTGCTCAACTTGGTGCGGTTAACATTTGCCCCTTCAAGAGCCTTTGCAGCACGAGCCTCCGCCTCCTTGGCCTCTTCCAGAGCCTTGGTAAGACGAACCTCTGCTTCCTTGGCCTCTCGGGCAGCCGCAACGGCCTCAGCTTTCTCTTTAGCCAACGCAGAAATTGCTGCCTTGGCATTTATAAGCTCCTGACGAACATGAAAGAGAGTTTCATTCTGTTTACCCCAAGATTCTTTCCAAGTCTTGCGCTCATCAGATAGCGTCTTGCGCTCATTAGAAAGGGTTTCTTTCCAACGGTTACGCTCAACAGAGAGCAGTTTTGCAAGGGTACGAACCTGTTTAAGCTCAGCAGTTGCAGCCCACTCTTCAGTCTGCTTATGCTTCTCAAACGCAGCTCTATCCCTCTCAAGCTGCTCTGCACCCTCAAGTGCCGCCTTCACCAACTCCTCGGCCTCGGCCCGTAAACGCGCATTCTCCTCCTCCTTGCGCCCCAGCACCTTGTACTTTTCCATAATGGCATTTGCCATTATGGAGCTCCCCACAAGCATGGAGGAGAGTTGGTTCATCTGGACCTCAGTCGGTAAAGAACGGGCCCGGTTTACCTCAAAAGGAGTGCTCAAACCACTCAAAACCTCCCTACAAGCGGAGGGGTCAACGGTAATGTCATCCCCTTGCAATACAGTCCACGGGGGGCGGTGATAGGCCGTAGCCCGATCTTGAGTATAGGTGCGGTAATAATACTCCAATTCAGACTCTTCAGGCTGAATGGGAGTCTCTACAAAACCCGCACCACCAGAAACGGAACCGGAAGCCTTCTCGGCAGCCGGAGACTTTGGCTTTCCAGTATAACCAAACTTCAAGTCAAGATCACCAGTATCCTCTTGGGTGATAACATTATCACCCGAATCAACTGTGTCATAAATTTGAGCCGCGGGACCCTTCCCAGTGTCCACCTCCCGCACAGAGGCTTCAGGAGTAACAACCTTATGAACCCCCACACCCGCAGCAGTGTTACGTGGAGGAGGGGGAGGAGGAGCATCAAAGATGGAGAACCCTTCATCTTGCGGTTCTGAAATCAACACAGAAATACTTTAAAGTACAAGTATAAGCACAAAATACTTGTTAAAGTCATGCATCACGTACCAGAAACAACCGCAGGCTTCCTTGGTCCGACAAAAGCCTTGCGCCTGGTCTGAATTTTCGGCTTCTTTCCCCCACCAGCATCACCAGCTTCCTCCGCTTTCCTCTTCTTCTCATCACCAGGTTTGGAACCCGCAGTAGTTCCACCTGTGGCCGCACCAGCACCTGGAACACCCAAGCCCTCAAGGGTGTCAGATACTACCACGTAATCGGTATATCTGCGAAAATGAGAACGAGAGATACCTGCTGCATGCGGCACCAAAGGCGGAACAACATGAGCCTCAGGGTTTTTCTTACCGCGACCCCGCACGGCTTTATCTACGTGCTTCTTCTCAGCATGTTTTTTGGGAGCACCCCTTGACTCAAATTTGCCAAGGTTCCCAAGTGTACCTGCGTATAGAATATCAGCAACAAACCTTGTAAAGCAATAAAGAAGGTTATGGATAATACCTTTGCCCTGCGGCAGGGGTGCAGTCATTACATCGCGTGAAGCAACGCGGAAGTAATTGACAATCGCCAAATTAAAGCCTTTACCCTCCGCAGTTTTAACAATATCAACCTTTCCAGTAAAGGTTGGATCAAATATCTTCCACACTTCCGCAATTATTGATAATACATCTACAAATCAGTAACGAACACGGGGATAAAGAAATGGAACAAGAGCGATAACACTTACCACCAGTTTTGTCCCGCACAACAGGCATGAAATTCCTATTAGGCCGGGTCAACATCATCCGCAGCACCCACAACTCATCGTTGGTCAGCTGCCTATGCTCAATGGTTTTCAGCCTCGAGAACCACTCCGCATTCTCCGCGGTAGGTATAGCAAGGTCCTCCGCAGCGATAGGCTCATTGACGTTCCGCATAGTCATATTGACAACAACTGCGGCAGCTTTAACGTAGAAGAACTTGCACTTCCACTTGGTAATACCCTTCGGAGGGGTCATCAACTTGGTACTTCCGTACCGTTCCCTGAAAGAAAAGAAACCGGTGTTCACCGTCAACTGATAAAATCCCCGGAAATTATCAACGGTAACCGGCAGACCCAGAGCACGAAAAGTCGATTCAAAATGCCTAATACGGATCATCCCAAAAGGACTCATCTGGGAGATGTGGACCCTGTAGTACTCTAAGACCTCAGCAGCAAAAACGGTCAATGGTAAATGAAGGTTACCATCGGTAAAAGAATCAGCCCACATGGTGATATAACCGGCCGGAGCACAGGCACCGGTGTCACCAGTTTGGGGATAAAAAGCCCCAAACTCATGGGGCATCTGGATATGGACCTTCAGTTGGTCGAATGAAGCTCTCGTCCACTTCAATGATGGTAGGCCACCACCAGGAACACTGCCACCATCATCTTCTTCTTCCCCGGCCACCGGAGAAGAAGCTTCAGGGTTTTCACCCTCCACATTATGTGGGTTAGATGGATCAGCCATCAGAAATATGAAGAAGAGAAGTTTCGAGTTACACAAAAACTCAAGAAACTCAGAAGATCACCGGAATAAAGGACAGATTGATCGGAGAAGATGAAGGGAATGCTCTCTCTCTCACCAGAAATTTTTCGAAGAATCTGAATAGTAGGGAAAACCACAAAAAACGGTTGCCCTTTATATACTCATCGCAATAAATGCGATACAGTAAACCGCCTCAACACGTTCAAAATAGGCGAGTTACAAGGCGACACGTGTTCAGCGACTTTTCCGCTGACGGTTATCACGCGCGCGTGGCCGCCCACGCGCTTGACAGAGAAGACCTTTTCACTCCCTGCTACAGTGCAGTTATGACCTCGGTCAGTGCAAACGTCTTTTCAAATCAGCACATGTCAGAGTCCTACCAACTTCAACAACCAACACGTGCAATCGTGACGTAGGCAACAGAAAGCGACAACCTTATCCAAACACAAGCGGCATGCGGTTTCCCTGGTTTACCGCACCATAACCCATACCGCATGTCGTTTTTTACATACCCCTCAAAAAAGGCAAAAATATATATCTTTAAATTTTATAAAGGGGTATAAGTCATAAACCGCACATATCCACGAGCACACGTGGAATATGCGGAGATGACGCACACCAACCCGCACAGGTGTGTCAGATACTCAGAACCAGCACGGTTCTTTGGACTGCGAAAACCGCTTCTCAGGATGCGGTAAACCGCACTCCATGAAAGCTTCTTCAAGCTTCAAAACCCTCGTTTCCGGTTCACAACCACAGAGGGAACGCAAACAGCTTCTCCTTAAGGAAAAGGACAAGTATGCTGAGCGACCGCACATCAGCAACCCTGTTCCCTGAACCTTCAAGAGCTACATCTAGGCTACAAGGCTTCTAGAAGCGAGTTCTTTGCTGCAAACCGCAACCATTCGTGCGTAGTTACTGCAAACCGCAACTATGCGAACGGTAGCTACGGAAGAGCCACAACTAAGCCACCACGCAGAGGAGCAAAGCTACTTTAAGGAAAACCGCTTTCCAACTAACCGTGAAGGAAAGTGGCTACAAAACGAATGCGGAAGAGTTTCAACCAACTTCCCAAGTATCTAAGGAGATCTCTTCCGGCAACACTACTTACAGGAAAACTACTTTCCAACAAAGCGTGAAGGAAAGTAGCTCCAGAACAGCGGTAACAAGTCTGCCTATGACTTGTTATCCACTTATGGACCGCATAGAATAAACAATGGTGGGCACAACCCTGCCTATGACCATGTTTATCTGCCCATAGTCCAGATTCACATTGTTCGACCAAACACGGCCAACAATAACGCAACTACCCCACGATCCTCAAAGAAACATGGCAAACAAGGTTCGGCAATGAGGTAACCGCAAAGAACGCGCGGTTACTAGTGAGCTAAACCTCTGAGGACGTGCGGTTACTTGAGAGATAAACCGCAGAGGACGTGCGGTTACTAAAAAGCTAACTGGAGAACACGAACGCCCCACAAAACAGGGATCATCATTACATGTCCAGTTCCTGAACATAGAGCTTGAGCAAAGTACTTATAACTTTGCACTAGCTGACGCAGAAGTTCGAACTAGACTGAAGAAGACATCTTCAGTCACGATCTCAAAGGTTGGTTCGAACCCTGCTAACACCTTCAGTCACCGTCTCAAAGGTTGGTTCGGAACACCAACAGGTGGCTGATGACATCAACAAAAGGTAGACTAAGAGTCAAGTCCTCGGCTGAGAATTCCGCATCAGACGGAACTTACTCAACATACACCCTTCTCAAAGGAAGAAACAATCCACTAGAAAGGACTACTTAAAGAAGGTGCCATCTGCATGGCCCATACTTACCCTTTTAGACAACATAGTCCAGTATCCCTCCCACATGCAACTCGCATACGGAAGGAACACTAGACTGGGGGGACTTGAAGGGGTATGGTCCCAAATATCGCGTCAGCACGACCGCGAATGACCATTACCCTCATCAAAAACCTCCAACAGCAATAAACTCTCCAGTGTCCGCGTGGGCACACGCGAACACTGCGGTCCAATCTGTCCATTGATGAGAAGACTTACCTTAAGGACAGAAACTAATGTTACGCATAGCGATGCGGCCTCGCACCGCATCCTATGAACATTTTCGTCACGACAAGGGATCTGGACAACAGTAACAGTCACTAGCAGCGATGCGGCCTGGCACCGCATCCCGCGTAAATCATGGATGGAACAACCAATGCGGGAACATCATCAAATGACCCCAAGCAGCGATGCGGCCTGGCACCGCATCCTGCCTTCAAAGCAAGTAGGCCTGACACCACAGTGCAAGTGGCACTGGGAACAGTCGCCTACTGGCCCACGTATGTACAACAGTTTGACACCACAGCAGGACGTGGCAACACCACAGCAGGACGTGGCATCACCACAGTATCCGACAGGTCTGACACACCTGCAAATAGCTGTGCGATGTCAGGCTAGCTACTCAACTACCCTCCTTCACTCCTCGGCTATAAATACTCACCCCAAACCAGGTTTGAGGTATCACTTCTCAACTCTCTCAATACTACTACTATCATACTTTGCTTCCCAAGCAAATTACTGATTCTCACGCCGGAGAGTGGTAACAAGGAGCACCCCCCACCCTATCCTCCTTGTTACGAGTCACGGTTTGTTTCCTTGTGCAGGAAACCCACCACCAGACGATCCAGCCAGCGATCCTCGGAAAGAAGGGATTAACCCTCTTGACGAGACCAGTGAGTTAACCCTACCCGGTTAACCATTGTTTCATCAACGACCGAAAAACTTGCCCGGGCCGTGGCCCTGCCACAGCCCTATTAAGATCCGCCCATGGTGTGAACGTAGTATATATATATTCAAAGTTCTGACATAAAGAGTATAAAAAAGCTACATGATGTTCACAAGTACGAACACTAACGCCTTAAGACAATCCAACAACTACTACTCGCGTCTAATAACAGTTATGTTTGTATAAGCATTCTCCGAGCCCACTTGGTTGTGGTTTAACAACTTGTTCACCCAGAGTCTAGATAGTTATGAGGAACTGCAAAAAAAATTTATCGTGACTTATACAACAAAAGAGGTACACTAATAAGTAAGTATCATGTTGGACTTCACAATAGTAAGCGACTAGAAGGCGAAATCCTACGAGTTCTCTTCATGGTGCATCACAAGTTGGATTCCTTGCACATAAGTGGAGCCGAGGAAGGATGAAAATGTTTGGTTCCATGCACAAATTCGTTTTC
Source organism: Helianthus tuberosus (assembly GCA_030545235.1). Lineage (NCBI taxonomy): Eukaryota > Viridiplantae > Streptophyta > Magnoliopsida > Asterales > Asteraceae > Helianthus > Helianthus tuberosus. Next base: position 32,680,471 of record CM060447.1, on the reverse strand, counting down.
GAGTAATAAAAACCAAACAATGGTGAGTAGTCATTCTAATTTCTAGGTGGGAGTTGAGTTATATTTTCGTTTTCTATTTGATGTGTGAAATTTCTAGGTGGTGAGCAGTCATTTGAAATTTCAGTTCCCATGAGTTTATTACGTTTACATAAAGTAAATTATTGTCTTTATATTCGTTAAAATATTATTTAGTTTTTCATCCTTTACTTTTTGCTTTATATTCGTTAAAATATTATTTAGTTTTTCGTCCTTTACTTTTTGTAAGTAAATCAAATTCATTATTGACCCAACAAGCAAGTGGATACTAAGTTTTCTCCAAAGGATAATGACATGAGTGCATAACTTCATTGGTGTTATTCTAAATTTTGTTAATATTAAAAACCATCCTCTATGAAAAGTAACGTTGGTCATAACTTTCTTTTTAAATAATACTTAATTTAATTTTTCTATAATAACTTGAATTCAATAACTTTTTTAAAAGTCTAAATACATGGATATGTTTGATACTTTTTTAATATTCCAATATAATTTTATTGAAAATGAAGTCGATAGCATGATACCGTACTGAACCGATACTTGTATCGATATTCGTTCATGTGGTTTACAGGATTAAAACACGTGTCGATAGACAACTTTTGTGTAGTAATACCTAACTAGTAATGAGGACCCCGCACATTGCGGTGGTTTGTAATCTTATACGTAATTTATGTAAACCACATGGACTATCCAAATGCAATGTGTTTTTAGAAATCTCGAAAATGAAGTTACCTATACTTAAAATTTAGTATGTAAAACTAGAAAAGTGACCCGCGCGCTTTGCGCCGCGGGCTACGAAATTGATGTGCAATTCAGTTGTGTTTAAGCTTATCATACTTCATTTATAATGTATTTGTAAGGATAAACCCTAATTGCTAAAAACATAATTTCCTTCTTTTATTCAGGTAACTATAGCCACTTTATTTAAGCCTTCAGTGCTCCAGAGCTGACTTCTAATAGCTTCACATCAAGTTACCTACCTGAAACGCGTTTTAAAATAAATTTATCAGCAAGAAATACTGGCGAGTTCATTCCATTTTATAAAAAGACACATTGTTATAACTTTACAGCATCAAGGGTTTTTACATTTGTTTATATCTAACAATTTCTCAACAGTATTGCTATTGGGGCGCAATTCCCCTGTGCTTGTGGTCATGCTACTATTGGCTAACTCTTTGTCCAATAGTAACGAGTGGCAAGTAATGTATACAAAACCCCACATACCGATAGTAATTGCAGAATACAAAAACTTAATCACTGTAAGTATAACTGATAAACATTTAGGGTTTTGTAAAGCATTTTAAATAAAATGTATCACAAAAAATGTGATAAAAAGAAGAATGACTCACATTGTAAACTTAGGTTTTACTATAAGCTTCCTGATAATATTTTCTGGTGATTTTCCTGAGTTCCTAATAAAAATATACAATACACGCGTGTTAGTATAATAATAACCTAATTCAACTTTATCAATGCATCACAGGATGAGAACCCCAACGTAGTTTACAAAGCATAGCCTTTATCAGGCAGGGCCTTGACATCCGTTGGTGGGTTCAAGATCAATCGGACAGGGTATCGAATCAGTGATCAGGGGTTAAAATACTTACAACGGGGCAAAGCTTTGTGAATTTAGGGGTATTATTTCGAGCTATATGTTGAGAGAAAGAAAAGAAAGTTGAACGGATTGAACTGCAGCTGAAACGCTCTATTTATATGAATTTTTAGACCCTGTCGCGACCCGCGAAGCACAAGGCTAATCGTGCCGCGGCCCGCAAAACCCTCTAGCTAGGGTTTAGGTTTGACCAGTCATCAATGTAGGTGCGACACGTGGACGACACGTGTCCCAAGACGTGACCATAAAGTTATGGGCCTTCCGCGACCCGCCGAATGTTTCTTTTAGTCTGTCGCGGCCCATGACAGACACATAATTATTATATTTTCATTTTTCAAGTTAACTAACGTTACACAAGTTCGGTTTTTCGATTACGGAGTGTTTTTAGGAAATTTTTGGGGATTGTTATATCCTCTCTACCTTGTTTTAAATCTCGTCCCCGAGTTCACTGAAATAGGTAAGGATACTTCCTTTTCATTTCAGATTCTAGTTACCATGTGTATTCTGGTCCTCTCTTCAAATCCCACTTTACTTTGACCAGAACTAATCTCTTGTGCTTGAGATTCTTGATCTTTCTATCTTCAATTTGTATTGGCTTTTCCACAAACTTAAGCTTTTCATTTACCTCTATGTCTTGAAGAGGTATTATCAATGATTCATCAGCTAAGCATTTCTTTAGGTTACATACATGAAATACATCATGTATTCCTGCCATTTCTTCTGGTAGTTGTAACTGATAAGCTACTGGCCCTATTCGTTTGATATTTCAAAAGGTCCAACATACCTTGGGCTTAGCTTTCCTTTCTTACCAAATCTGACAACTCCTTTCCATGGTGAGACTTTTAACCGTACCATGTCTCCAACTTGAAACTCTAGTGGTTTGCGTCTGTTATCTGATAATTCTTTTGACGGTCTCATGTTGTTTTCAGTCTTTCCTTGACTCGAATTATTTTGTCAGTTGTTTCTTGTACAATTTCAGGACCTGAAAGTTGCTTTTCTCCAATTTCTACCCAACATACAGGTGTTCGGCATTTCCGTCCATTGAGTGCTTCAAATGGTGCAACATTGATGCTTGTATGATAGCTATTGTTGTAAGAAAATTCTATTAAAGGTAAGTGTTCGTCCCAACTTCCTCCGAAATCTATCACACAGGCTCTAAGCATATCTTCCATAGTTTGGATTGTCCTTTCACTTTGTCCATCTATTTGAGGATGATAAGTTGTACTTAAATTTAATCTGGTTCCCATTGCCTTTTGGAAACTTGTCCAGAAATGAGAAGTAAAATGACTATCTCTGTCAGACACAATAGATAAAGGGATTTCATATAGTGAAACTATTTCATTCACATATAGCTTAGCTAATTGTTCCATACTTAAAGTTTCATTCATTGGTAAGAAATGTGCCGATTTAGTCAATCTATCCATAATTACCCAAATTGTGTTGTTACCTTTTCGTGTCTTGGGTAATTTGGTAACAAAGTCAATTGTTATCAATTCCCATTTTCAAATTGGCATTTCCAACTGTTGAAGTAACCCTGAAGGTTTCTGATGTTCAGCTTTAACATGTGAATATGTTAAACATCTAGCAACATAATTTGATATATCCTTTTTCAATCCTATCCACCAAAAGTTCTTTCTTAAGTCTTGATACATCTTGTCACTTCCAGGATGCATCGTATACTTGGATTTATGAGCTTCTTCTAGAATTCGGTTTCGTAGGTTTCCTTGAATAGGTACACAAATCCTTTTCTTATGAAATTTCCAAATTCCATATGATCCTTTTTCTAATTCTTTAATCATTCTTTTCAAACTTTCAGCATCATCCTTGATTGTTGTTTCCTGTACCTTTTTTAGTTGTTCATTTAAATCTATCTGCAGGTTTAATCTGAGAGCACGTACCTTTTTGGCTTCTCATGATATTTTCGACTTAAAGCACCAGCTACTACGTTAGATTTTCGTGCATGATATCGGATATCACAATCATGGGCTAAAAACCCATATTTCATTTATAATGTATTTATAGGGATAAACCCTAATTGCTGAACACATAATTTCCTTCTTTTATTCGGGTAACTATAGCCACTTTACTTAAGCCTTCAGTGCTCAATAGCTGGCTTCTAATAGCTTCATATCAAGTTACCTGAAACGCGTTTTAAAAATATTTTATCAACAAGAAATACTGGCGAGTTCAATTCATTTTATAAAAAGACACATTGTTATAACTTTACAGCATCAAGGGTTTTTACATTTGTTTATATCTAACAATTTCTCAACAATATTGCTACTGGGGCACAATTCCCCCGTGCTTGTGGTCATGCTACTATTGGCTAACTCTTTGTTCAATAGTAACGAGTGTCAAGTAATGTATACAAAACCCCACATACCGATAGTAATTGCAGAATACAAAAACTTAATCACTGTAAGTATAACTGATAAACATTTAGGGTTTTGTAAATCATTTTAAATAAAATGTATCACAAAAATGTGATAAAAAGAAGAATGACTCACATTGTAAACTTAGGTTTTACTATAAGCTTCGTGATAATATTTTCTAGAGATTTTCCTGAGTTCCTAATAAAAATATACAATGCACGCGTGTTAGTATAATAACCCAATTCAACTTTATCAATACATCACGAGATCAGAACCCCAACGTAGTTTACAAAGCATAGCCTTTATCAGGCAGCACCTTGACATCCGTTGTTGGGTTTAAGATCAATCGGATAGTGTATCGAATCAGTGATTAGGGGTTAAAACACTTACAACGGGGCAGAGCTTTGTGAATTTAGGGGTATTATTTCGAGCTATATGTTGAGAGAAAGAAAAGAAAGTTGAATGGATTGAACTGCAGCTGAAACACTCTATTTATAAGAATTTTTAGACCCCGTCGCGGCCCGCGGAGCACACGGCTAATCCCTCCGCGGCCAGCGAAACCCTCTAGCTAGGGTTTAGGTTTGACCAATCATCAATGTAGGTGCGACACGTGGATGACACGTGTCCCAAGACGTGACCGTAAAGTTATGGGCTTTTCGCGACCCGCGGAAGGTTTCCTTTAGTCTGTCGCAGCCCGCGACAGACACATAATTATTATTTTTTTCATTTTTCAAGTAAACTAACGTTACGCGAGTTCGGTTTTTCGATTACGGAGTGTTTCTAGGACATTTTGGGGGGTTGTTATATTTTTTCCCCTACAAGCTGGCCGATACACGCCTCTCATCGTGTGCTCTGTTTGGTCAACAATCATCTTCAGGTCTTCAGGTTCTGCTAGCTGTGATGTTCCAAGAATAACAGTGAAGGGGTAAGGTCCCAAAAGCCTCGTAATAAATACGTGGGGATCATACCACAACCTCATCTTTTTGACCTTGCGCGGCCGCGCACTGGTCCTACAAAGAAGGCTTAAGAAACAGATAAGCAGACAAACACTTGCGCGCCGGAAGGAAATCATAAATCCTTGCGCTTCCACCCCTAAACAAAGGATGAAAATCCTAAGTTAAGCAGCACTTCCGCTTAATAATACCCAGACTTGGGTATTATTTACTCGAGTGATGCCACACGATAAAAAATCACATCAGATTATGGCAATAAACTTCTAGAAGGACTCAATCATGCACCTCTAGACGGTTATAACCGTCTGGACACGTGTCCTCATCTCAGGCCTCCCTGAAAACACAAAGATGCCATGGAATTGGAGGAAAACCTCCACTTGCCCACTTTTCACGTGGTAATTCCCTAACCATAGATCCAGACAGCGATCCGTGTGCACTCACGACGGATCGAGGAGATTAACGGAAGGAAATGTAACCGCTTACGGGGTTAGCATCTTCCGTCGACATTTCACCAACGAGTTTTCCCGCCCAAACTCTCGGCTATAAATACGAGAATAATTTAGGTATGAAACTCCAAGTTACACACACTTCTTCAAATACTTCTTCTTCTTCATAAACACCTACTTATTCTCACGCCGGAGTCGGGTCAAGGAGAGAACCCCCTTCTCCCCTTGACGAGGCTAACGGTGTTCTGTTTTGCAGTGTTCACCGGAGAGGAAGATCAGTTACATCGAATCAAATGAGAGAGAACAAACCCCCTTGTGCAGATCCAAACCCCCTAGATAATTTGATTCCGGTCATTTATCTAGTGTTTCTTCATTGGCGCCCACCGTGGGGCTCGAACCCACCGTGAGGAAAAGTCACCCGCTGTTTTGTGGCGGGGACTTAAAACCATATCAATTAGCATCAACGTCACATAACCACAAATGACCATAGACACCGGAAAATGTTACTGAATTGGTAAGTACATATTTATGGACACTAACACCACCACATATATTAACACCAACGACAACACCATAATCGAATTTAACCACTTCACCCAACGCAACCGTCTCAACCTATACATTTCAGGCTCAGGTCGTATTTTCATGGCTGCAGTTCTGGTTGCTTGCTTTCAAGCATCACAATTGTCACACCAAAAATACATCATCATCGCCTCACGATACACTTGCTTAGTGATACGTGGTCGAAAACCGGTGATCGTTTGTGCTTAAGTTGATGTTTTTACGTAGCTTTTAATCTTGAATAGCCTACTTTTAATGGGATTTGTGTTTTACAGGTCTAAAAGAGTTTAAGGTGAATGGACGTGATCACCGGATGACGAGCACGAACATGGCGCCATGACCTTAAGTCTTGGAGGAATGATGGAGGGTAGGTGTTAGGGTTTGGTGGAGAATCGATTGGGGATGATGGTAGAGGGTTTGATGATGATGGTGAATGTGATTCGTTTAGGGTTAGAGGTGAAGGAGAGTAGTGGTGGTGTTAGAGATGGGTTAGGGATGAAAAAGATGATCAAGACTGGTTCCAACATGGTGTTTCCAGCTTCCCCAACTCGTAACCCCTGAAAATTGGTCAAACGAAACCTTGCAACCCGTCCCTAAACATTAAAACACAAATTTCGCGACACGGTAATCGGGAGGGCGTCACCGACGGCCATTTAGGGCGTCCCCGACGCCCCCTGTAAATGCGGATTTGCTGATTTCTTGTTTTCTTCATAACTTCTTCGTTATAGCTCCGTTTTACTCACTGTTTTCGCCCACGTACTTGTAATTCAGCCCTCTATCATGCCATCTTCCAATATATTCATTTTAAATCCATTAACATCCCCAAAAACACATCCAATCTTCGTGATTAACCCGATTTTGTTCATTTCACATCCCCGGTTAATCCGATTCGCGTTGGGTGCTCCGTTTAGCTCCCGATTAGCTCCTTAAACTCTTTTAGACCTGTAAAACACAAATCCCATTAAAAGTAGGCTATTCAAGATTAAAAGCTATGTAAAAACATCAACTTAAGCACAAACGATCACCGGTTTTCGACCACGTATCACTTAGCATGAGGTACAACAACATAAATCACACATAGGTTAACAAACACCTATAACCAAAGCTCGGGTAACCATAATAGCAAGTTAACCATCAAATCATTTCATCAAACAACTGGCATGCACACCTCGTTTTAACATACTTGAACTTCATACCCACAACCAAGGCTCAGGAAACCATCATAGCCACTTGAGCATCAAGATTCTCGAAGCCATAGAAAGGGTATCACTATTTTACATTGTTTTCCACCGAATCACAAAAACAGAAACCATAAAAAACATTTTCGATGAACATTAAGTCATCTTCATTGATTTTTAACGCCTCACCGTTTTTCACCATAGCCTGAAAAACAAAAAGCATCAACGGTATCTATGGCTGTGACTCCCAAAAAGTAGAAAATTAGGTACAACCAATAAATGCAATAGTACAAACATAACATCCAAAAGCAACCAACAAAGCATGAAGTACAACACCACAAAGCCAACCCATGTTAACTAGCCGCATCCTCAACAGTCACCGGACTCACGACAAACACCACACGGCTTCACCGGACGTCGCTGTAACTCCGTCAACGATGTCATCTGGCGGCGGAGACCAAAGGTCATGGTGGTGGCGGAGACCAACAGTGGCTATGGTGGTGTTTCCCAAAAAATTAAAGAGATGTAAAAGAGTTAGATCTGGGATAGAAAAAAGGGGTTTTATACCAAGATTAGGTACAACCACTAAATGCAAGGGTACAAACATAACATGCATAAACCACCAGCAAAGCATGAGGGACAAGACCACACGGCTTCACCGGACGTCTCTGTAACTCCGACAACGACGTCATCCGGCGGCGGAGACCAAAGGTCATGGTGGTGGCGGAGACCAACAGTGGTTGTGGTGGTGTCTCCTAAAAAAAGAGAAGTAAGAGAGTGAGATCTAAGATAGGAAAAAAAAGGTTTTTATACCCAAGATTTGGTACAACCATTAAATGCAAGAGTACAAACATAACATGCATAAACCATGATCAAAGCATGAGGGACAACACCACAAAGCCTAACCTTGTTACAAATTATACTATTATATAATGTGGGACCATATCAAACAAAGAAGAAACACTTGAAACTACCTACACATGTAGATAATGTTTGTAGGTCATTTTTCATTAGAGTAAATTACACTTTGTGTCCTTTAAGTATATTAGGAATTATGAAGCGTGCCCTTTAAAATTTTTAATTTCAGTTTATGTCCAAAATCACCATGTTATGTAACAGCTTATGTCCTTTGAATTTAACTGAGTTAAGTATAACAGTTATGTTAAATTCTCTTAGGGGCAAAACGGGTATTACCTTTCAAAATCACTTCATCAATCATCACTACTTCATTAACCGGTAACCTTCCGGTCAATTAACCTGTCCATACCAAACAACTATTTTCAACCTAAACTCATCACATACCTTCTCTCACAATCCCCCATGAAACCTGCAACTAACCCTTTCATCTCCAAATTCATCCTTAAAAACGACTCACAACAGGTCCTCCAAATCCCACAAAGTTTTCAAACAAGCTTCACACAACCTGCACCAAAACCCTAATCCCTCACAAACTGATAATAAAACACCTGTTTCAACCACATCCGCCATTAATACACTTCTCGAGCTCGAACACAAATCATCAATCATTTGCAAGGATCTGCACCTTATTACATTGTCTACTCACCTAATCGCTCCTAAAACTCTCATCCAGAGCTCGTGCAACACTCAACAATGTAAACACGGACTCATGGGACTCCGGTTGAATCTGAAACGAAATAGGAACTTATTTTAATCAATTTGATTGAAGAGTATAAGGAACGAATCGGTAGAGGATTCGATCGGAAACTGCAGGATTTGATTCTCAGATCTAAAGTTTTTAATAACCTCGAGTCGAGTTCTGGTTAGGATGTTGATGAAACAGTTATGATAAATGGTGTCAGTGGAGGTGGGGGAGGTAGGGAAGTTTGTGGTTGTGGTGGTGAGGGTGGAAATGGATGTGGGGCAGGTGGTGGCGATGGTTGGTGGAGATGGATGATGGGTGGGTGCTGGTAGGTAGTGACAGTGGTGGTAGTAACCGGTAAACGAAGATGGATGTGGGTCTTACGCATTTATATGTGTATTACCAATAATGCCCCTGCCATAAATAACCCTAACTGAGGAAATTAACTCAGTTTGGTGAAAATGATGTAAAGTGTTATATAACATGCGATTTTTGGACATAAACTGAATTAAATCTTTTAAAGGGCACATTTCATAATTCTTAATATACTTAAAGGACACGAAGTGTAATTTACTCTTTTTCATTATTAAAAACTAATTGTTTTAAAACATGTTACATTTAAAACTTATAATAACTATTTATATTTTTATAAAATTTAGTAACAAATATAGCAAAATACATACATAACATGTAAGAAATATTTAGAATATAACCCTCCTCTAAAAACCAACAAATACCCCCAAATAAATAATTAATTAAATATTTATTATGCCAACGTGCATTCCTACAAACAAAACTACTTCCAACCCACCGACTCTTAAGAATTCAAATTGATCTTATAGGTCTCATGAGTGCTTCCCTCACTTGTAAACTAAGCTAAACTATGCATTATCAACGTGTAAAAAATGAATAGTAAAAATACCTCATAAAATAAACTTATAAATTAATATAGGGGAAATACTCATGTAAAGGGTAGGTGTCACACCCTGGCTTTTGCGGAAGCGTGAGTTTATTTGGTTTGACTTCTTAATACCATAGCAACAATCACAACAATGCTATATGATAAAAATACGAGATGTACATCCATTAATAAAAGTGAGAAAATACCTCCATAACATTGTTTAGAAACATCGACACTTGAAATAAGTTACAAACCATAAATTATTTAAAACGTGTTCATAAGACACACAAAAGACTTTAGATAAGACGAGGTTTAGAGACATGTAACCCATCCAGGAATAGGTTACACCTCTCAAACTTCACAACTCTGGATGACATCTATTATCCAACGCAGCTAGACACATGCATACCCTGCCAGATCCTGCTAGTTCCTTGAAATACATGTAGTTTGAAAAATCAACAAAAAGGTTGAGCGAGTTCATGTGTAAGTCTGTGTGTATAAGCCTTTAAAATATGTCTTGTGTGTATAAATGTCCCTGGTATGTAGCAATTAAGGAAAAAGAGATCACCAATGGGTTGCAAAGCCAATGGTAAGTGTGATAAGGTGCAGGAAGTACTCAAACCTAGAATATTTGAATCGGGCTTCCGGCTGGAAGACATAGTCACCTCTATGGGCCGCCCCGGCCTCATGGGTGTGGGCTCGCTACACCCAAATAGATCTAATCTATCACTCATGTCCCTCGGTCCTACGACGAGGATTAATGGCCTTAAGTGTTTTATAAAAATGTCTGTAATAGTTGTAACATATATTCCACCCCCGAAGTATAAAACTGAAAATAGTTAAGAGAAAAGGGGGACATGAACTCACCTTGATTACGAGTAAGTCCAAACAAGTATGCAAATGTGAGAGTTCTTGGAAATAAGATTCCACGTCACTCTAATTGATTGAACATGCAACAATATGGGATATGTACTATCAACAATAATGTTTAATTGGATAATTGGAAATCCTAAATCTATAGGATTCGGTAGTGTTTTGTTTAAATGGTAATTATGGGATTTGGATAACCTAGCAAGAGGACTTGGAAAATGAATATGGTGTAACGGAATTATTTATGAAAAATATTTATCTATCATAAATAATAAAATTGCAAAATTGTACAAATGATTTAATATAAACATTTGTAATAATAAATCAAATATATTTAACTAGTGTAATTAAATAACATAATTAAATATAATGATTATTGGCAAAATATTGTACAAGTGATATAATTAATTTATAAAAATTAATTTAGACGGTTTAAAATAATTATTATGGCCTTGGAATTATTTTAAATAAATAAATTGAATTAAAATGATTAAGATAACAATAAATAAGTTTATATAAGTTTAATTATCTAAATAATTAAACATAATAAAAATTCAGATTCTAAATTTATATAAACTCAGAATAATGCATCTTTTGCCATAAAAATAATCTTGGATAAAATTTATATAGTTATATAATTTAATTGCATTAAATTAAATTATATTTATAAGTATAAATACTGATTTATTTATATAAATATCAAATTTATATAAAATATGAGTAACAATATTATTTTTGTAAGGATCAGTATTTAAAATAATAAATCTGAAAATTTTAGCATTTATTTCTCAAAAATCGATTTATTATTAATTATTTAATAATAAACTGTTTTAATATCATAAAAATTAGTTTTATAAATAAATTGACTAATTTTATATTTTTAATAAAAGTAACAGTGTCTAACAATGTTATAAAAATTATTGAAATGTTACAGATATTAAAAATAAAACGTTTAAAAAGAAATGCAAACCCCTGGGTTCGAACCCGGGTCTGTATTGAAACCAAACAGAGTCTTAACCACTGGGCTAAGCTTCTGTTTGTGTTTGGTTTAGGACTACTAAACTTATAACCAAACAGGAACTGGTCATCTTCTCCAAATGGTAGTCAAAGTCAGAAGACCCGGTCAAACTAAAAGTCAAACTCGTTATTTCTATGGGCAAACCTATGTTATATCTAAATTAAATCCTAGGAATCGTTCTATAGGCATAAACTAACTAATTTACACAAGAAAAACTAACCGGTATTGAACGGATGATCGGATTGAAAAATTCCGGCGAAAAAGTGAGTATTCCGGCTAAAAAGTGAGTATTCCGACGAATTCGGGTGTTTGAGTAATTGTGAAATGGTGTGGAGTGTCGTTAGGAATGCAAGGAACTTAAATACACGGAGATTGGATCTCAGATTCGACACAAAACAGTGGATTAGATCCACTTTTTATTTTTATAAAAATTCTTTTTTTTAGTGTTTTTGCACTAAAATGTCTCGTTTGAATGATTGGAACGAGTTGAGATGGGTTGGGGATCATGTGGGTAAGCTTTACAGGTCAAAAGAATGGATTAAAAATCGGTTTTGGTGATGATTTGGTTGAAAACCGTGACCTGCAGATCTGAATTTATATATTCAGATCTGTTTTAGTTAGTTTATAAATATAATACAAATCATAATCTAACACATGTGGCTGGTAGTCCAGCAGGTTGGTGCTTGAGCTTGTGTGCGAACCGACGCGGGTTCGAGTCTTGGCTACGGCCGGTTCGTTTGGGTTTAAACCCTTTTTATTCAGAATTAAAATAAATTAAATATTATTAATTTCTAGATAGTGTATAAAAGGAATTAAAATCTAAAACATATCAGTTCCTAGTAGGAGGATAAACTGGTTAAGGCGTTGCGGTTATAACCGAGAGGTCACAGGTTCGAATCTCACAAGGGCCGGTTCTCACCCAGGAGACCCCCTTTTATCCGGAATTTTGATAATTTACACTTTGTCCCCTCAAGTTTCATTTTTTTTTTTACAAAAATGGTCCCTCAACTTTCAAAAAGTTACAAAAACAGTCCCTCAACTTTCATATAAAATACATGTTTGGTCTCTGAAGTTTCGGGAATTGACATAAATGGTCCCTGTACTGTTCAGTTAAATAGGCTAACTGAGTTAGTGTTTAAAGAAGGAATTCTTTATATGAAAGTTAACCTGGTTAGGATATTCAGTTAAAATAAGTTTCTAAAAGTCAGTTTTAGTCCCTGAAGTCTAAGTTTCAGAAAATGACCAAATGAACCCTAGATTTTTTAAAACAAATTATATATATTTGTTTCTTTTATAAAATAAGTTTCAAAAATTACAAAAAGAACCCTAAACTTGTAGTTTGAAATAATTGCACTTTAACCTTTGTATTTATATAGTTTAAAAAATGACAACTTAGTCCTTGGACTTAAAAAGTAATAGATTCCTAGCAGGTTTCAAAGAATGTCAAATAGGTCCCTCAACCTATTGTTTGTCTATGTGTTGGCATTGTCAGCATGTTTCTGAGTTATCCGTTCACTGTGCTAACTGTGTTTTGTACATCAAGTTTATCACTATAGTTTGTGTGTAATAAATGGAGTGACGGTATGAATGTGATGCATATGTATGTATGATGCAGAACTCATAAAGCAGTTTAATTTGTCAGTTATAATTCTAGCACAGTCATTACGCACAAAGTTAATATTAATTAATTGTACGGATACCTGTAATTGTGAGCGTTGTCACATTCTCCCCCTGTTAAGAAATTTTCGTCCCGAAATTTTAGTTCTACTACTAGATGCAGGGGTCTTGGGGAATAAATGTGGGTATTTTTCTTTCATATGGTCCTCACGCTCCCACGTGAATTCCGGGCAGTGTCGTGCATTCCATCGAACTTTAACGAGTTTGACACTACTCCTGCGCGTCTTGTTAATCTTCCAATCAGTAACCTCAACGGGTTCTTCAGTAAAGTGGAGTGTGTCATCAATATGAACTTCGTCGGCAGGAATGACTACTGTCTCTTGAGTTGGACTCTTTTTTAGATTGGATACATGAAATGTATCATGTACGCCATTTAGTTCAGCAGGTAAATCCAACTTGTATGCTACAAGACCAATCCTTTTCAGGATTTTAAATGGACCAATGTATCTGGGATTCAACTTCCCATGCTTCCCAAAGCGTGCTACACCCTTCCAGGGTGAAGCCTTCAACAAAACCATATCTCCCCCTCAAATTCCAGAGGTTTCCTTCTTCGGTCCGCATAACACTTTTGTCGATCACGAGCCGCTTTAATGCGCTCTCGGATATGTAAAATCTTGTCGGTCGTTTCCTGGACCAATTCCGGGCCAACAAGTTGTCTATCACCCGCGTTAGCCCAGCATAATGGTGATCGACACTTGCGTCCATAGAGAGCTTCGAACGGTGCGGCCTGAATGCTTGTATGATAACTGTTATTGTATGAGAATTCAACCAATGGTAGGTGAGTGTCCCAACTTCCACCTAAATCCATTACGCAAGCTCGCAACATATCTTCTAATGTTTGAATCGTTCGTTCGTTCGCTCTGTCCGTCTGTCTGCGGATGAAAGGCAGTACTCAGATTCAACTGAGAACCAAAAGCTTCTTGGAAGGATTGCCAAATCCTTGATACGAATCTTCCATCTCTATCAGAGATAATTGAGAGAGGCACTCCATGCCGTGCAACAATCTCTCTCAAGTATATCTCAGCAATATTACTCGTTTTATCTTTCTCCTTGATTGGCAAAAAGTGTGCAGATTTCGTTAAACGGTCTACTATTACCCAAATCGTATCATGGCCCTTGGGCGTCCTTGGCAATTTCGTTATGAAGTCCATAGAAATCTGTTCCCATTTCCATTGGGGTATTTTAGGTTGTTGCAAGAGACCTGAAGGCCTCTGGTATTCAACCTTCACTTTGGCGCAAGTTAAACATCTGCCAACATATACCGCAACATCGCCTTTCATTCTTGGCCACCAATAGAAATCCTTAAGATCTTGGTACATCTTATCCGCTCCTGGATGAATCGAGTACCGAGATTTGTGAGCTTCGTCAAAAATAACATTTCTTAGACCACCAAACAAGGGAACCCAAATTCGTTTAATGAAGCGCAAAGTCCCTTCCCCGTTTGGTACCAACTGTTTCTCCATCCCACGGAGATACTCATTCTCAATATTCTTTTCCTTTAGTGCTTCTCTCTGCGCGGCACGAATGCGTAATGAGAGGTCCGTTTGTATGATCATTTCCAAAGCCCTAACCCTTATGGGCTTGATCCTTTCCTTCCGACTTAGAGCATCAGCGACCACATTCGCCTTCCCTGGGTGATACTTGATTTCACAGTCATAATCATTTAACAGCTCCACCCAACGTCTTTGCCTCATGTTAAGCTCTTTCTGATCGAATATGTGCTGCAGGCTCTTGTGATCAGTGTAGATGGTGCATCGAGTGCCATATAAATAATGTCGCCATATCTTCAAAGCAAACACCACCGCGCCTAATTCCAAATCATGCGTGGTGTAATTTTTCTCGTGGATCTTCAATTGGCGAGAAGCATATGCTATAACCTTCTGACGTTGCATTAGCACACACCCCAAACCTTGACGCGAAGCATCGCAATATACCACGAAGTCGTCAGTGCCTTCGGGTAGAGATAAGATCGGCGCGTCACAAAGCTTGTTTTTCAACAACTGAAAGGCCTCTTCTTGCTTGTCTCCCCAATCAAACTTCTTGTCTTTCTGAGTGAGAGAGGCCAAAGGTTAAGCGATTTTTGAGAAATCCTCAATGAACCTACGATAATAACCAGCCAAACCTAGGAACTGTCGAATTTCGGTTGGCGTCTTCGGAGTCTCCCAATTCTTGATTGCTTCAATCTTTGTAGGATCCACATGGATTCCATTTCCATTAACTACATGACCAAGAAACTGGACTTCGCGTAACCAGAACTCGCACTTCGAGAACTTCGCATACAACTTCTCCTTTTTAAGCAACTCTAGAATAGCTCTTAAATGTTGCTCATGCTCTCCTTTCGTCTTCGAGTAGATCAAAATGTCGTCAATGAACACAATCACAAACTTATCGAGGTACGACTTACAAACTCTGTTCATCAAATCCATGAATACTGCTGGCACGTTCGTCAAACCAAACGGCATAACCAGGAACTCGTAATGTCCTTATCGAGTTCTAAAGGCTGTCTTTGGAACACTTTCCTCTTGTATCCTTAACTGGTGATAACCTGATCGTAGATCGTTCTTTGAGTAAAAACTTGAACCTTGTAATTGATGGAACAGGTCATCGATTCTTGGCAAAGGATATATGTTCTTGATTATCAACTTATTCAGCTCTCGGTAGTCTATACACATGTGAAAACTACCATCCTTCTTTTTCACGAACAAAACTGGAGCTCCCCAAGGCGAGAAGCTTGGTCTGATAAATCCCTTGTCTAACAACTCCTGGAGTTGCGTTGACAGCTCCTGCATCTCTGAAGGTGCAAGTCGATAAGGTGCCTTAGCTACAGGCGCGGCGCCTGGAACTAAGTCAATATGAAACTCGACTTGCCTTTGTGGTGGCAATCCTGGCAAGTCTTCTGGAAAGACTTCAGGATACTCCTTAATGACTGGGATATCTTCAAGTTTTGGCTCAGCGGCTTCCTTATCCACGATGTGTGCCAGGAAGGCAACACATCCCTTCTTCAAACATTTTCGAGCCTTCAAGCAACTAATGATCCTTAAGAGCGTATCGCGCTTCTCTCCGTGTACTACGGTCGTTTCTCCATCCGCCATTGGGATGCGAATGGTCTTCTCGTGACATACAATCTCGGCTCTGTTGCTTGACAACCAATCCATCCCTACTACCTCATCGAAGCTTCCTAACTCGACTGGCAGTAGGTCTAATGTAAACTCGTGTTCTCCCAGCTCTATCACGCATCCTCTGATGACTTCATTCGTTTCTATTAGCTCTCCATTAGCCAGTTCAATTGAGTACGGAACGTCTAACTTACTAGCAGTTAACCTAAGTATTTTCTTAAATTTTAGAGATACAAAACTATAGTCGGCACCAGTGTCAAATAGTACAGATGCAAAGCGTTGATTTATAGGGAATGTACCAGTAACAACATTAGGATCTTGGTGAGCTTCCCTCGCTCCAATATTGAAAACTCTTCCTTGAGCCTGGTTAAGCTTTGGGCATTCTCGCTTGAAGTGCCCGATGTCCCCACAGTTAAAGCATCCCGGTCCTCGACCGTTTCCGTTCCCATTACCATTACCAGCTCGATTATTGCCTGCTCCCTGGTTACCAGCTTGATTCCCATGGTTTCCTCGATTTCCATTCCCGCCATTTCCTCCCTGTTGGCGGTTTCCATTCCCATTTCCATATCCTTGCTGACCACCACTACCAGCACCATTACTACCCCAGCAGGTTTCTTTTGTGTGGTCATTCTTCCCACATGACTCACATTTCCTGAATCAGCATGGTCGGGGTGATGATATTGGCATACATCACACTTGGGCAAAGTGCCCATGTATCCCTTCCCTCTTGCTTCAGCACCAGTTTTAGCTTCCTCTGGTGGGTTCACATTTTTCTTACTTGCGCTGCCAGTACTCTTTTTAAAATTGGAGAATTTCCTTTTGTTTTCTCCTGATGACTCCTCGTGAGTTTCTTTCTTCTTGAGGTCAGATTTTGAAAACTTGTTTAGTCGGATAGCTTCCTCAGTAAGTGACACGCTCAGGTCGATGGCTTCAGTAATGGTTGGAGGCTTGGACGTCGTCACCATGCTCATAATCTGGGGTGCCAATCCCCAGATGAAACGCTCAATGCGTTTAAATTCAGGATCAACCATATACGGCACAACGCGTGACAAGTCGTGGAGGCATATTCTAAAAGAAGATCTTATTGGTCCGGTCATAGTAAGTATAGTAAGTAAGTAATATGCTTATGTAATAACACAATAACTCCTAACATCCCATGTCATAATGCAAAATAAATAATCCAACAACGCATGTAAGTCACAATCAATGTAAGCAAGTAATCATCCTAGTCTTCCTCAGACTATCCCACCCAGTCTCTTAGACTGAACTCCCTAGTTTCTCAGACTAACTCCCTGGTCTCTAAGACCAAACCTTCCCAGTCTTTAAGACTAACTCCCTGGTCTCTAAGACCAAAACCTCCCCAATCTCTAAGATTGAACCCCTCAGTCTCTAAGACTTGATGTGTAGGAAGCGGTATGTGAAAAACTTGTAAAAATGGTTAAATAAAGACTGACTCAAAAAAAAACTAAACTTTTTGACATGCTTTGGCCTAATAGGTATCGGTATTCTCATTGATAGTCCCCAGGTAGGCAACGGGTCCTTTTATTTGGATTTGTACGAATGCCAGCCTAGACAGGAGTTCTCAACTACCGGTACTTAACCCTTCCAGTTACTACATGTCCGACACGAAAAACACATGTTTTTAAAGAAACGTTTGTACCCTGGATCTGGAACTTGTATATGCAATGTAAAAAAAAATTCGTGAGAGCCCTGATGATCATAGTCTAGACTCGAGAAAGAATCCTAGTTCGCTATGATCGAGGCTCTGATACCAAGCTGTCACACCCTGGCTTTTGCTTAAGCGTGGGTTTATTTGGTGTGACTTCTTAATACCATAGCAACAATCACAACAATGCTATATGATAAAAATACGAGATGTTCATCCATTAATAAAAGTGAGAAAATACCTCCATAACATTGTTTAGAAACATCGACACTTGAAATAAGTTACAAACCATAAATTATTTAAAACGTGTTCATAAGACACACAAAAGACTTTAGATAAGACGAGGTTTAGAGACATGTAACCCATCCAGGAATAGGTTACACCTCTCAAACTTCACAACTCTGGATGACATCTATTATCCAACGCAGCTAGACACATGCATACCCTGCCAGATCCTGCTAGTTCCTTGAAATACATGTAGTTTGAAAAATCAACAAAAAGGTTGAGCGAGTTCATGTGTAAGTCTGTGTGTATAAGCCTTTAAAATATGTCTTGTGTGTATAAATGTCCCTGGTATGTAGCAATTAAGGAAAAAGAGATCACCAATGGGTTGCAAAGCCAATGGTAAGTGTGATAAGGTGCAGGAAGTACTCAAACCTAGCATATTTGTACCGGGCTTCCGGTTGGAAGACATAGTCACCTCTATGGGCCGCCCCGGCCTCATGGGTGTGGGCTCGCTACACCCAAATAGATCTAATCTATCACTCATGTCCCTCGGTCCTACGACGAGGATTAATGGCCTTAAGTGTTTTATAAAAATGTCTGTAATAGTTGTAACATATATTCCACCCCCGAAGTATAAAACTGAAAATAGTTAAGAGAAAAGGGGGACATGAACTCACCTTGATTACGAGTAAGTCCAAACAAGTATGCAAATGTGAGAGTTCTTGGAAATAAGATTCCACGTCACTCTAATTGATTGAACATGCAACAATATGGGATATGTACTATCAACAATAATGTTTAATTGGATAATTGGAAATCCTAAATCTATAGGATTCGGTAGTGTTTTGTTTAAATGGTAATTATGGGATTTGGATAACCTAGCAAGAGGACTTGGAAAATGAATATGGTGTAACGGAATTATTTATGAAAAATATTTATCTATCATAAATAATAAAATTGCAAAATTGTACAAATGATTTAATATAAACATTTGTAATAATAAATCAAATATATTTAACTAGTATAATTAAATATAATGATTATTGGCAAAATATTGTACAAGTGATATAATTAATTTATAAAAATTAATTTAGACGGTTTAAAATAATTATTATGGCCTTGGAATTATTTTAAATAAATAAATTGAATTAAAATGATTAAGATAAGAATAAATAAGTTTATATAAGTTTAATTATCTAAATAATTAAACATAATAAAAATTCAGATTCTAAATTTATATAAACTCAGAATAATGCATCTTTTGCCATAAAAATAATATTGGATAAAATTTATATAGTTATATAATTTAATTACATTAAGTTAAACTATATTTATAAGTATAAATACTGATTTATTTATATAAATATCAAATTTATATAAAATATGAGTAACAATATTATTTTTGTAATGATCAGTATTTAAAATAATAAATCTGAAAATTTCAGCATTTATTTCTCAAAAATCGATTTTTTATTAATTATTTAATAATAAACTGTTTTAATATCATAAAAATTAGTTTTATAAATAAATTGATTAATTTTATATTTTTAATAAAAGTAACAATGTCTAACAATGTTATAAAAATTATTGAAATGTTAAAGATATTAAAAATAAAAAGTTTAAAAAGAAATGCAGACCCCTGGGTTCGAACCCGTGTCTGTATTGAAACCAAACATAGTCTTAACCTAGGAATCTTTCTATAGGCATAAACTAACTAATTTACACAAGAAAAACTAACCGGTATTGAATGGATGATCAGATTGAAAAATTCCGGCGAAAAAGTGAGTATTCCGACGAATTCGGGTGTTTGAGTGATTGTGAAATGGTGTGGAGTGTCGTTAGGAATGCAAGGAACTTAAATACACGGAGATTGGATCTCAGATTCGACACAAAACAGTGGATTAGATCCACTTTTTATTTTTATAAAAATTCCTTTTTTTTAGTGTTTTAGCACTAAAATGTGTCATTTGAATGATTGGAACGAGTTGAGATGGGTTGGGGATCATGTGGGTAAGCTTTACAGGTCAAAAGAATGGATTAAAAATCGGTTTTGGTGATAACCGGAGGCGGAAAAGTCAAGGGCATCACGAAACAGGCAGAATGCAATTGAGCACATGGAGATTATATTAAGTTGAAATATAGTTTAAGTTCAATTCAATAGATTGCATTCACATCTGAAAATATAAGAGTACATAAACAAATACAACATAAATTGTTTCTCAAATGATAAATTCGGATTTAATCTAAAGCGTAAGTCTTGATCAATCCTATCTAAAATATTCTTGCAAATCATGTCATCAAACATTGTCACCTGAAACATATGTTAGGGAAAATATTGGGTCAACAAACGGTTGAGTGAATTCATAGGTTTTGTTAGGCAAAAATAACAATGTGATATGAAAATGAGTTAACACTGTGGCATGCGATATGTCTTTAAGCAAAAGAGTAATACAAGTAGTTATTTGGTGGTACATTCAAACCTACGTTATGACGTAATACGGGTCTATCACCTCACTTCTAAGTTTCACATGAGTACCAACAACAACAACAATTGCAACAAAATGAGAAGTGAGATGGGGCGTCACACCTATAGCGCTATAATATAACCGCTGGGCTTTTGCAAGTTAATGAACGTAAACGCGTTAAAGCAACAACAACAAGTATTAAACAAATGCAAGGACAATCGGGGGAACCACAAATAGCAAATAAGTTTGTATCATATCGTATCATATGTTTCATCCCAAAAATAATTGTAAAAGGGGACTATGAACTCACCTTGATTTCGGGTAAGTCCAAACAAGTAAGCAAAGTGTGAGATTTCTTGGAAATAAGATTCCACGTCACTCTAATTGATTGAACATGCAACAATATGGAATATGTATCAACAATAATGTTTAATGGAATAAGTGGGAATCCTAAATCTATAGGATTCGGTAGTGTTTTGTTTAAATGGTAATTATGTGGTTTGGATAACCTAACAAGAGGACTCGGAAAATGAATATGATGTAAAGGAATTATTTATGAAAAATATTAATTTAACATAAATAATAAAATTGCAAAAATATGTAATTGATTTAATATAAACATTTGTAATAATAAATCTAATATAGTTAACTAGTGTAATTAAATAACAAAATTAAACATAATGATTATTGGCAAAATATTGTACAAGTGATATAATTAATTTATAAAAATTATAAATTAATTTAGATGGTTTAAAATATTTATTATTTGATAAATGATAAATATTTTATTTAAAAGGATTAATATGATAATTATATAATTAATTATAAAAATAATTATAT
Source organism: Helianthus tuberosus (assembly GCA_030545235.1). Classification (NCBI taxonomy): domain Eukaryota; kingdom Viridiplantae; phylum Streptophyta; class Magnoliopsida; order Asterales; family Asteraceae; genus Helianthus; species Helianthus tuberosus. The sequence continues at coordinate 32,658,935 of CM060447.1, read as the reverse complement.
TAAATCTGAATAATTAAAAATAACATTTTTAATTATTGAACTTGAATATTACTGATTTAAAATAATTATTATGGCCTTGGAATCATTTTAAATAAATAAAGTGAATTAAAATGATTAAAATAACAATAAATAAGTTTATATAAGTTTAATTATCTAAATAATTAAATTTAATAAAATTTTAGATTCTAAATTTATATAAACTCAGAATAATGTATATTTTGTCATAAAAATAATTTTGGATAAAAATTATATAGTTATATAATTTAATTACATTAAATTAAACTATATTTATAAGTAACAATACTGATTTAATTATATAAATATCAAAATTATATAAAATATTAGTAAAAATATTATTTTTGTAAAGTTTAGCATTTAAAATAATTAATCTGAAAATTTCAGTATTTATTTCATAAAAATGGATTTATTATGATTTATTAAATAATAAACTGTTTTAATATTATAAAAATTAGTTTTAAAAATAATTTGACAGTTTTTTATATTTTTAATAAAAGCAACAGTATATAATAAAGTAATAAAAATTACAAAAAGGTTAAAAATGTCGAAAAATAAAAAGTTAAAAAGATTTGATTGTGCCTGGGTTCGAACCCGGGTCAATCAAGTAAACAAACACACACACAACCACTGGGCTAGGCCTGGTGGTTGTTTAAAGTTCCGATTATTTAAAACAAATATTGAATTAAATTCTGTCATCTTCCCCAAATAGAGTCAACAGAAAAGTCAACCTTCGCAATACATGATCAAATCCAGTTTATATTCAAATTAACTTTGGCGAAACATTGTATAAGCATAAACAAACTAATTGAACGGATAAAAACGAACCGGTATCGGCTGAAACGGCGTATCGACTAAATTTCGGTGAGTGACTGTTCCGACAAGGTTGCAGGTTCGAATTCCGACGTATTTCGATATGTTTGAGATGTGTGAAGGGTGTACAAGCTTAGTGGTGATCTAAGGAACTTATATGCAGGTCAAATTCGATCTCAGATTCGACAAACTATAGTGTTCTTGATCCACTTTTAAATTTTTTTATTAAAAAACCGAATTTACAGAAGTTTGGCACGAAAATGTGTCGAAATAAGTGCTCAATTGGTTGGCAATGGGGTTGGGGACTCGTGGGTAATGATTAAAGTGGAAAAAATTCGATTGTGGTCGGATTTGGTGGCTTTTGGTTGATGTTCGCGACTGTAGATCTGAATTTAAATAATTCAGATCTGTTTTAAAGAGTACATAAATATTATACAATCTAAGTTATAACACATCCCAACTGGTAGACCAGTTGGTTGTGCTCGTGCTTTGTTTGCGGAGAGGCGCGGGTTCGAGTCCCGTCCTCGTCCGGTTCGAAGGAAATTAAACCTTTTTAAATTTCAGAATTAATTTAATTAAAATATTAAAATTATAAAATGTATATAAATGAATTTAAGTTTCATATTCTAACAGCTCCTAGTAGGAGGATAAATCGGTTAAGGTGTTGCGGTTGTAACCGAGAGGTCACGGGTTCGAATCTCACAAGGGCTGGTTCTTACCCAGGAGACCCCCTTTTAACCGGTTTTTTTGATAATTTACACTTTGGCCCCTCTAGTTTCATTTTTTACAAAAATGGTCCCTCAACTTTCAAAAAGTTACAAAAACAGTCCCTCAACTTTCGTATAAAATACATGTTTGGTCCCTGAAGTTTCGGGAATTGACATAAATGGTCCATGTACTGTTCAGTTAAATAGGTTAACTGAGTTAATGTTTAAAGAAGGAATTCTTATATAAAAGTTAACCAGGTTAGGATTTTCAGTTAAAATGAGTTTCTAAAAGTCAGTTTTAGTCCCTGAAGTCTAAGTTTCAGAAAATGACCAAATGAACCTTGGACTTTTATTTTAAAAATATCTATTTATTTCTTTTATAAAATAAGTTTCAAAAATTACCAAAAGAACCCTAAACTTGTAGTTTTCAATAATTGTACTTTTAACCCTTGTATTTCTAAAGTTTCAAAGAATGACAAATAGGCCCCTCAAATTGTAGTTTAACAAAATGTCACAATAGGCCCTTATAGTTTACGAGGTATTGTTTAATAGCATAAATCACAACAAATTATGAAATTATCCATATGTTAGTGTCGGTATAAGTACTTGTGAGTATAAGGCAAGTATATTCTAATGTATTCCATTCATAATGTGGTAGTAGTTATAATGCAAGTCTAATAAATACAAGTGTGAAAATCAGGGTGGTTACAGTCTCCCCTACTTTAGAAAATTTCGTCCCGAAATTTATTCGAAAGAAACCGTAAAGTGCATTTGTAATGATTGAAAGGGTGAGCAAGGTGTTAGATCCTATGTCATCTCAAGGTATTCAAACCTTTTAGAACTTATGAATCTAATAGCATTATTGAGTGTATAGAAATTTGTTTATACTAAACTTGTAATGTAAATCTTAAGCAAACAAAAGGGCGTAATAATAAACAAATAATAGATAATCACATAATGTTCTTACATGCCACCGTACTTAACAAGGTTTACTATGATTCTCATGCGTCGAACCTCGTAATTAAGTGTGCACCCATAATTATTCGTTTCGTTGCATGGTCCACATAGCTCTTCTAATTAAGTGTGGGAACAAATAAGGTCGAAGTAACATCTAAATCAAATAAGTATTGTCACAACATTAATTGAATCAAAACGTGTTTCACACTAGCAATGATAGCATCGTTTGTTTTGCATACAACAAAAGCAGGCATTTTGTTCAAGTACAATGTCAATATATGATTCATTTCCGTAATGGATATTCTTCAGAAGCGAAAATGAATGGATAATTCATTTTTCCTCAATGGATTCTTCGTCAGAAGTGGAAATGAAGGATTATGTATGGATTATTCATTTCCCAGTGGATATTTCTTCAGAAGCGAAAATGAATATAGATGGCTTTCGTTTCTTGTTTAAGTTAACACAAATGGGTCTGGGATAACATAAAATCCTCAAGTGATTTGGATAACGCTACGAAAAATAATACAATAAGAACATTTATATATAGGAAGTACCAGCGGCGTATCCACCATGTTCTTATGATATTACAATCGCCTCGTTATCCAATCACTCTAGATTTTATGCCATCACACTTAACGGGACTCACTATGGTTTCCATGCATCGAATCTCATAATTACTTAACTCGTTGCATAGTCTGCATAGCTTATCTTGCCAAGTGATAAATTATGGACATGATCAAAGAAAGATGATTTGTTTCAACAATGGAAAATAATGCGTGCGTCTCACGTGGTTTACGCTAGCCAACAAGACTATACATGTTCCATGGATAGACGGGTTTATAGGTTTGGTAAAGAATGTGCAATCAAATTTGAGATATATTGTATTACGAGAGTTGTTCAATGAGAACTCCGCGTTTTGGTATATAGTCGCACAATACACGTATTTGCATAAACATATCAGTTTGTAAACGAAATATCCTTTTATCATAACTGGAAAGTGTACATAAGTCTTGGATAGCAAAAGAAATCGAAATGTAAAACCTTAGTTGTTTATAACTGCATCATTGTTGGTACGAGTCTCATTGACGTTCAGATTGAATACACGACCTCTAGCGGGTTGAATAATTGCAAGCTTGGGACATTCCTGTTTGAAGTGATTCGGATCACCGCAATTGAAGCAAGTTCCAATGGGATAACGAGGTGGTGCAGCAGCTTGAACAGCAGGAGGAGCAACAGCTTGAGGTGTACGACATGTGGCTGCAAGATGACCAAAGTGCCCACAACTTGTGCACTGTTTACAAAGAAAACGGGCTTGATGATGGTAGTTGCAACGGTTGCATAACGGTGCTTCACCAACATATGGCTTCTTGGTAGGAGGAGCCTGGTTGGCGGGAGCAGGAGTTGTAACAGCAAAGTTTCTGACTGCTTTGCGTTTGTTGGCATTCCTGTTTTTCCCTGAAGATTGGGCTCCATCATTTGCAGCTTTGATAGAGTCGGATGCAGCCTTGGATGATGTTTTCTTGTCGCCCTTTCGAGACAAGTTCCCTTCCTTGACTTGGGCATCCGTCAAGGTAGCAGAGAGTTCGTATGCGTCTCGAAGAGTGGCTGGTCTGCTTCCAGTCACTATATGTTTAATGCAGCTAGGCAGTCCGCTGATGAATTTCTCAATCAGGCGATCGGTAGTTAGGTTTGGGGAACAAAGGATGCATAATTCTTCGAACCGGTTTATGTAAGCGTGGTTCTCTCCACTATCTTATTTAAGATAGTGGAGCTCATCTTCAAGTGCTTTCATTTCATTACGTGGGCAGAATTCTTTTAGCACGAGAGCTTTTAATTCTTCCCAGGTCAGGGCCATTGCAACTTTGGCTGAACGGTCTTTCATGATTTCGTTCCACCATGTCAACGCCCTCTTTTGGAAGACGCTTGTAGCGAATTCGACTTTGCGTTCGTTAGTACATTGACTATGGCGAAACGTGTTCTCCATGCTCTCAGTCCATTGAAGGAGCCCAGTAGCACCTTCATTTCCTGCAAACTTGGTGGGATGGCAAGAGTTGAACTGCTTGAAGTTGCATGGAGATTCGTGATGGTTTCTGCTACTTTGCCCATTATTAGCTTGGGAAAGTTGTGTGACAAGGTTAGGAAGTACTGCGGCTAACTGTTGAACAATAATAACTGCCATTTCTGCGTCACACCTAGGACACTTTCCATTAGTAACTCTTCCGTTATCTTTGCCTTTGACTTCATCACTATCCTTACCTTTTGTAACCAAAGCCTCGTCACTACGGATTTCATCTTTAGACTCTTTAAGTTATTCAAATGCTCATCACCTATCCTTAGGTGATTATTTTCAAAATTTCCTTTGATTTTCAAATTCTCATCAAAGTCTTGGGCCTTAATAACGAACTCGTGCAATCTGGAAGGGTGGATGCCTGTATTCTGAGTTTTCTGTCTAGGCAAGCACTTCGTATATATCCTAACTCGAAGGACCAGTTGTGCTTTCCTGGGAATTCTTGGGATGAGTGTTCACTTATAGGCTAAAGCATGACTTCATTAAGTTATAAGGACCCAAATACTTTGACTTGTCACCGATATTGTTTATTCGAAGAATGAATGATGTCAATCCCGTTATGTGTTTATCCTCGTTGATTTTGCAAAGTTATTTTTTCCAAAAGCATTCTAATTCCAAGGATCTTATATTTTCTTTACCTTTTATAGATGCCTCCTCATCGTGCACCACAAAATGAAATCCCAAACGCAGAATTGGCAGCCCTCATTGCTCAACAATTTGCTGCGGTTCTTCCTAACTTGGTTACTCAAATCGCACAAGCTACAAATGGAAACGGAATCAATGGAAACGGTCACAACAATCACGATGTCCCTTGTAACTTCAAGCATTTCAACTCATGCCATCCCTCCAAATTTGCAGGCATTGAAGGTGCAACCGGATTGTTGTAATGGTTCGAGAGTATGGAGAACACGTTTCGCCATAGTCAATGTACCGAGGCTCGAAAAGTGGAGTTTGCCACGAGTGTCTTCCAAAAGAGGGCATTAACGTGGTGGAATGGCATCATGAGAGATCGTGGTGCAAACGTTGCAATGGCTCTTATGTGGGAAGAACTACGAACCCTTACGCTAAAAGAATTTTGCCCACGTAATGAAATGCGAACTTTGGAGGAAGAATTTCATGACCTCAAGCAAGACAGTGGTGAAAACCGCACGTATATCGATTGCTTTGAGGAATTATACATCCTCTGTGACAGCGCCAAGTTATTACCTCTCGACCGCTTGATTGAGAAGTTCATCGTTGGTCTCCCACCAATCATCAAACACATAGTGACCGGAAGCAAACCGGCCACACTTCATGACGCTAGTGAACTTTCCGCAGTTCTCACCGACGCTCAAGTTAAGGAGGGTAACTTGACTCGTAAGGGTAAAACTCCCTCGAAGGGTTCAAGTGACAAAGGCAAGACTGAGAACTCCGGGGCACAAACGCCTAGGAACACGAGGAACTCCTCGAAGGGTAACTTGACCCGTAAGGGTAAAAATTATAAATTAATTTAGATCACTTGTATAATATTTTGCCAATAATCATTATGTTTAATTATGTTATTTAATTACACTAGTTAACTATATTAGATTTATTATTACAAATGTTTATATTAAACCAATTACATATTTTTGCAATTTTATTATTTATGTTAAATTAATATTTTTCATAAATAATTCCTTTACATCATATTCATTTTCCGAGTCCTCTTGTTAGGTTATCCAAACCACATAATTACCATTTAAACAAAACACTACCGAATCCTATAGATTTAGGATTCCTACTTATTCCATTAAACATTATTGTTGATACATATTCCATATTGTTGCATGTTCAATCATTTAGAGTGACGTGGAATCTTATTTCCAAGAACTCTCACACTTTGCATACTTGTTTGGACTTACCCGAAATCAAGGTGAGTTCATAGTCCCTTTTTACATTATTTTTGGGATGAAACATACGATACGATGTGATACAAACATACTTGCTATTTGTGGTTCCCCGATTGTCCTTGCATTTTCTTAATACTTGTTGTTGTTGCTTTAACGCGTTTACGTTCATTAACTTGCAAAAGCCCAACGGTTATATTATAGCGCTATAGGTATGACGCCCCATCTCACTTCTCATTTTGTTGCAATTGTTGTTGTTGGTACTCATGTGAAACTTAGAAGTGAGGTGATAGACCCGTGTTACGTCATAACGTAGGTTTGAATGTACCACCAAGTAACTACTTGTATTACTCTTTTGCTTAAAGACATATCGCATGCCACAGTGTTAACTCATTTTCATATCACATTGTTATTTTTGCCTAACAAAACCTATGAATTCACTCAACCGTTTGTTGACCCAATATTTTCCCTAACATATGTTTCAGGTGACAATGTTTGATGACATGATTTGCAAGAATATTTTACATAGGATTGATCAAGACTTATGCCTTAGATTAAATCCGAATTTATCATTTGTGAAACAATTTATGTTGTATTTGTTTATGTACTCTTATATTTTCAGATGTGAATGCAATCTATTGAATTGAACTTAAACTATATTTCAACTTAATATAATCTCCATGTGCTCAATTGCATTCTGATTCTGTTTCGTGATGCCCTTGACTTTTCCGCCTCCGGTCGGGGTGTCACAGATGGTATCAGAGCCATGGTTATAGGGATTTAGGTTATTAGTAATACTTTGACCTAGACTATAACCTTCCTATGACACTTTTCCATTAGCAAACTCTTCCGTTATCCTTGCCTTTGTCTTCATCCCTATCCTTATCTTTTGTAACCAATGCCTCGTCACCGCAGATCTCATCTTTAGATTCTACAAATGCTCATCACCTATCCTTAGGTGATTATTTTTCAAAACCTCCCCTGATTTTTCAATTCTCATCAAAGTCTTGGGCTCTAATAATGAACTCGTGCAATCTGGAAGGGTGGATGCCTGCATTCGGGGTTTTCTGTCTAGGCAAGCACTTCGTATAAATTCCAACTCTAGGAACCAGTTGTGCTTACCTGGGAATTCTCGGGATGAGTGTCCACTTATAGGCTAAAGCATGACTTCACTAAGTTATAAGAACCCAATTACTTTGACTTATCCTCGATGTTGTTTATTCGTAAAATAAATGTTGTCAATCCCATTACGTATTCATCCTCGTTGATCATGTAAAATTATTCTACCAAAAACATTTCATTTTAAACTCCTATGATCTTATGTTTTACCTACCTCGTGAAGATGCCTCCTCGACGTGCACCACAAGACAATGACCCTAACGCCGAAATGGCAGCTCTTCTTGTTCAACAGATAGCTGTAGTACTTCCCGACCTTGTAACACAACTTTCTCAAGCCACCAACGGGCAAGGTAGCAGCGGAACCAACGGAAACCATCATGACTCCCCATGCAATTTCAAACAAACCAACTCTTGCCACCCCACTAAGTTTACAGGGAATGAAGGTGCTACTGGACTCCTTCAATGGACCGAAAGTATAGAGAATACATTCCGCCACAGTCAGTGTACAAATGAACGCAAAGTCGAATTTGCTTCTAGCGTCTTCCAAAAGAGGGCGTTAACTTGGTGGAATGGAATCATGAAGGATCGCACAGCCGAAGTTGCTATGGCTTTGACCTGGGAAGAATTAAAAGTTCTCATGTTAAAGGAATTCTGCCCGCGAAACGAAATGAAAGCCCTGGAAGATGAGTTCCACGACCTTAAACAAGATAGTGGAGAAAACCGCGCTTATATAAACCGGTTCGAAGAATTGTGCATCTTCTGTCCCACAATCCTATCTCCCGATCGCTTGATCGAGAAATTCATTAGTGGACTGCCTAGTTGCATCAAGCACATAGTGACTGGAAGCAGACCAGCCACACTTCGAGGCGCTTATGAACTCTCAGCTATCTTGACAAATGCCCAAGTCAAGGAAGGGAACTTATCCCGAAAAAAAAACGACAAGAAGACACCATCCAAAGCTGCATCCGACACTATCAAAGCAGCAAATGATGGAGCCCAATCTTCGAGGAGAAACGGGAATGCAAACAAACGCAAAGCAGTCGGAAACTTTGCCATTACAACTCTTGCTCCCGCCAACCAGGTTCCTCCTGCCAAGAAGCCATATGTTGGTGAAGCACCATTATGCAACCATTGTAACTACCATCATCAAGCCCATTTTTCCTTGTAAACAATGCACAAGTTGTGGGCGCTTTGGCCATCTTGCAGCCACATGCCGAACACCTCAAGTTGTACCTCCTGCTGCTGCTGCACAACCGCGTTACCCTATCAGAACTTGTTTTAACTGTGGAGACCCAAACCATTTCCAACAAGAATGCCCTAAACTCGCGAATGCCCAACCCGCTCAAGGTCGTGCATTCAATCTCAACGTTAACGAGGCTCGTGCCCCGAACGATGTAGCCTGAGGCTGTGGGCTTACTTAGCCGGATCCAAAGGGGTCATGCATAATAATGTTATGACTCCGAGATCTATGGATGTTGTTTTAGCTTTGTTATTCAAAAAGGGTTTCGGCGCAGTCTGTTGCCCGTTTACCGTCTCTTTCAATGTACTAAAGACCTTGTATTATCTTGTGTGCTTTAAATTATCAATTTGGTTAATAAGCTTCCATTTTGTTTGACCCAAGTACGAATAGAAGTTTCGTTTCACCTAAGTTTGAACCTTGCTTGCTATACCATATTCAAAATTTGTTAAACCAAGTCCTCAAACCCTACTTGGATAAATTTGTCATTTCTTCATTTATGATATTCTTATCCACTCCGAAACCAAAGCCAACCAAAAGATTCACCTCCGCTTTATCTTTGGGCTCCTAAAACGAGAACAACCTTATGCCTAGTTCTCAAAATGTGAATTTTTTGCTTAAGGAACTTTATGCTTAGTAAATACATCTTTGCTTTGTATATTGACCTATCATGCTTGGTATACGCTTACAAATACATTTTGCTTCGTATATTGACTTAACATACTTAATGCATAAATTACAAACACATATACGCCTAGTACAGTCTCACGATAAACTTATATTGCTTATGACAATCCATGCTTAGTTTATAATGCACACTATTAGTTTGATTTATGTGAAACATAAAATTTCATTGTGATTGAATGAAATACCTACGACTAATTTTGTTGTATGCAAAACAAATGATGCTATCATTACAAATCTGAAATACGTTTTGATTCAATTGATGTTGTGTTATATTGATGCTTATTTGATTTAAACGATACCTCAACCTTATTTGTCTTCCTCACTTAACTAGAAGTGCTATGTGGACCATGCGACGAAACGCGTAATTTTGGGTGCACACTTAATTACGAGGTTCGACGCATGAGAACCATAGTAAGCCTTGTTAAGTACGGTGGCATATAAAAACATTATGTGGTTATCCATTATTTGTTTATTTATGCACCCATTTGTTTGCCTAATATTTACATTACAAATTCAGCATAACATAAGTGCCATGCAAAACAATTTCTATACAATGATCCTCGTAGATTCCTCAAAATTATCAACACCAAACAATGCTCTAGAAACTAACGCCATGCTTATCTTTCTAATCATTACAATTACATTCTACGGTCTCTTTCGAATAAATTTCGGGACGAAATTTTCTAAAGTAGGGGAGACTGTAACCACCCTGGTTTTCACACTTGTAATTGTTTGGCTTACATTGTAACAATTACCGTATTTAAAATGGAATGTATTTGAACATACTTGCTTTATACTCATACGTACTTATACCGACACGAACACGTGGAAAATTTCAAAATTTATTGTTATTTATGCTATTAAACAATACCACGTAAACTATAAGGACCTACTTGACATTCTTGGAAACTTGCTTGAAATTATTACTTTTTAATTTCGAGGACTAAAACCGTCATTATTTGAAAGTACAAAGTTTAGGGACTAAAATTTTTTTTTTTTGAAACTATACAAGTACAAGGGTTAAAAGTGCAATTATTGCAAACTACAAGTTTAGGGTCCTTTTGGTCATTTTTGAAACTTATATTATTAAAAATAAATATATATATTTAGTTTTAAAAGTCCAGGGTTCATTTGGTCATTTTATGAAACTTATATTTCAGGGACTAAAACTGACTTTTAGAAACTTATTTTAACTGAATAGTCTAACCAGGTTAACTTTCATATAAAGGTTTTCTTCTTTAAACACTAACTCAGTTAGTGGATTTAACTGAAAAGTACAGGGACCATTTATGTCAACTTTTGAAACTTCAGGGACCAATTATGTATTTTATATGAAAGTATAGGGGCTGTTATTGTAACTTTTTGAAAGTTCAGGGACTATTTTTGTACAAAAATGAAACTACAGGGACCTAAGTGTAAATATCCAAAAAAATCGGATAAAAGGGGGTCTCCTGGGTGAGAACCGGCCCTTGTGAGATTCGAACCCGTGACCTCTCGGTTACAACCGCAACGCCTTAACCAGTTTATCCTCCTACTAGGAGCTGTTAGAATATGAAACTTAAATTCATTTATATACATTTTAGAATTTTAATATTTTAATTAAATTAATTCTGAAATTTAAAAAGGTTTAAATTAATTTATAATTTTTATAAATTAATTATATCATTATACTAGAGACTTCCATTCTTAATCGAAATCAAACCAACATTTCTCAATTACTTATAAGATCTTATAGATGTTATATGATCGTTTTACCAAATACTCTTTTCAACATCAACAAATCATTTGTTAAAACTTTTAACAATCACTAAGTCCTTTTGCTAAATTTCTTTTCTAAGGATCCTCGTTTTCACAAGAACCTCCTAAATTCATAGTTTCTTGTTTGATGAAACGAACTTACTTTTTATCGAAAACCTTTTCCCTACACCAATTTACAAAACACGTGGGCAAGAAGACTTCATGGGGACTGTTAGGGGAGGATTTTCCAATGATCAGTGATCCTCAATTACTGTTGGGTTTAGTGATCCTCACTTCTGTTTGAATTAGTGATCCTCAGAAGTATTGCAGGATCAGGATCATGGATCATCATAAGAATCCTTATATTAACGATTGTCTACTTTGAATATGAAGTTGTTTTGCAGGAGTACGAGCTTGGACTTGGTCTTGGCGATATTCCTGGAGCATATTCCATATTTATTCCGTACGTGCATGACTGAAGTGGACGTTATGGAGTTTGGGGAGGACTTGCACCAAATGCGGAATGTTTGTTAGCTTAGATATTTTCCATTTTTAAAAGGGATAGCGAGCTAAATAGAAAACACTTGGCTATTTTTAGCTTAACACACACACTCGCAACTGCTCTCACCGGCTCTTTACAATTCACTTGGCGATTACACACTTTTTTGCACATTACACTATAGTGATCCTTGTAATTAGCTCGCTATCATCCGAAGTTGTAATACATTTCTTGTCTAATCTGAGTTGGTGATCGGTAGTTTCCATCACCCGAGGTTTTTTATGCCGGAGATCATTCATTGATCAAGGGCTTTTTCCTCGTATAAATCTTTGTGTCACTTATTCATTTCATTTCTGAGTGATCCTTAGTGTTGTTCATTGATTCAAGCATCATACCTCACAACAGAAAGTTTGGTTGCATTATCATTGCTTGATTTTTTACCAAAACAGTTTGGCGCCCACCGTGGGGCAATTGGTGCTTCATTCCTAAGAAGATTCATACTTTTGTGGTCATTTCGGTTCATTACAACCAAACAGATGGCTTCCTCAACAAAGAACACTTCAAGTTCAATGCCGGCAATCAGTTCTTCACAAGGCGTTCCTCCTTTGCCTCCACCACCTTCTGGATCCCAGAAGAATGCTGAAAATGCTGCGAAGAGACAAACCCCCATTTTTCAAAAACCACCAACTTCTTCTGTTTCCACTATTCCTACTACTAATGATCTTTACACTCTGATTTTGCAGATGAGGAATCACGCACAAGAGCAGGACAAAACCAACGAAATGATCCTCCGGGAGATCGCTGAGATCAAGAAACAGAATAAATCAGTGGAGGATCACTCTCCTCTGATACCAAGGTCATTGGATTTCGATACTCCAGCTGTGACTACCTTACAATCGGCAGTTCCGGGCATCCAGTATCAAAGTGGTCCATCAGAAAGGCGTTATGGAACAGCAACTATGAGTCAGGCATTCGGCTCTCACTTCCATCCTCAAGGATCCTCCTCTCAACCATCGGGATCCTCTTTTCAGCATCAAGGATTCTTCAGCTCAGGAGGATATTTGGGAATGCACGCGGTCCAAGGATCCTCCCAGGTCCAAGGATTCTCTATTGTTCCAGGATCCTTCCAGCTTCAAGGATCCAACATCTTCCAGGATCAAGGATTCTTAAGGAGTATGCAGCCTCCAAGCTCGGATGTTCATCAAGGAGACTTCATACCAATGCAGACCATCGCTTCATCTGGTCCTTCGATCATACCAGAATCCCGTCAACATGGATTCACATCCGCAATTCCAAACATGAATCCTCCGGGAGGTAACACTTTTAATTATTTGTATAACACTAACCATGGCTCAATGCAGGATACATGTATCAATCAAGCTGTGGCTAGGGAGTTACAGAAACTTAAGGATATGATATCCAGTGTACCAGGAGTGGTTAAACCCATTCCTGAAATTGCAGATGGTAGCCATAGGATATCTCGTTTTGCACCACCCTTATGTGATGCTGAGATACCCAAAAGGTTCCAGATACCATCTATGAAGCTATATGATGGTTCAACAGATCCAGAAGAGCATGTAGCTCAGTATAGGGAGAGGATGAAGATCAATCCAATTCCTGAGAGGTTAAAAGAAGCATGTCTATGCAAGGGATTCGGATCCACACTCACAGGATCTGCTCTTAAATGGCTGCTAAGTCTTCCCCCTTATTCTATTACTTCATTTGCTAATCTAGTTAATTTGTTTAATAGTCAATTCTCTTGTAGTAGAAAATTTGAACGATTAACTAGTGATCTATATAGGGTAACACAAGGCCAAAATGAATCACTTAGAGATTATATCACTAAGTTTAGTAAAGAATCCTTAGATATTCCTAACTTGGATATTGATACGGCTGTAGAAGCCTTTAAAATGGGATTGCTTAGGGATTCATTATTCTATGATGATCTTGTTATGACACCTTGCAGGAATCTTGATGAAGTAAGAACCAGGGCCCTTAGGTTCATCCACCTAGAGGATGACAAAAGGATCCAGGATAGGTTGACAGGATCCTCAAAACAGGAGAAACAAGGATCCTACTTCAGGAACAACAAATCCAAGTCCTACAACAAGTCTGATAAGCAGAACGTGCATGCGGTGGAACAAGAAGAGGATGGCGAGGATTATCCTCCTGTTTCTGAATACTGTTTTTCTGGTGATAACAATGAACTAATCCTTGCAAAGCAGAATCTAGGTGAGAAAGCTAGATGGCCGAGAAAAAGTGATAAACCAGCTGCTACAAAGGATAAGTCCAAGTGGTGTGCATATCATGAGGATTTCGGGCATCTCACTGAAGAGTGTATTGCACTAAGAAAGGAGATTGGTTACTTGTTGAGCAAGGGGCATTTGAAGGAACGTTTGGGACGAAAAAAGTCAAGGATTCAGGATCCTGAAAGGATCCCGGAAAGAGCTCCTGCTCCTCCAGCAGATACACAAGTTATAAACTTCATATCCGGTGGATCAGACATTTGTGGTACCTCATTTTCAGCAGCAAAAAGACATGCTAAGGAAACCAAGATGGATAATGGAGACAGACCCGTCCGGACCTCCGTTGTTACCCAGGATAAAGTCATAACCTTTGATGAGGATGATCGTGTTGATGTCCAGGATCCTCATCATGATGGTCTTGTAATTACATTGTTTATTTCTAACCACTTTGTTCGCAGGATCCTTATAGATGGAGGAAGCTCTGTGAACATCATTCAGCTTGATGTCCTTAAGAAGATGAATATACCGGAGTCTGATATTGTCCCAAGATCCTCAGTACTTGTGGGATTTAGTGGGGAAACCAAAAACACATTGGGGGACATCAAACTCCCTATTTATATTGAAGGACTCCATTCTTATCAGAAATTTTGTGTTATAGATTGCTTATCTTGTTGTAATGTTATCCTTGGCAGGCCATGGATACATGACATGAAGGCAGTCCCATCTACCTATCATCAGTGTGTAAAGCTTCCAAGTCCATGGGGAGTGGTGAAAATTGAGAGTGATCAACAAGAGGCTAAGAATTGTTATACATCATCAATGAAGCCAGCCTCAAGACCAAGGGAGCAATAGCAATTAAAGTATCCTTCAAGAGATGTCTTGGAGGCAAGAGAACAGGATTTGAAAGAAATCCTCATGGATCCTGATGATCCTGAATCCAAGATCTTCATAGGATCAGGGATCCTTAGCGACATTGAACAGGAGCTAGTATCCTTCCTTAAAAGAAGGAAAACTACCTTTTTCCTGGAAACATGAGGATATGTCAGGTATATCTAAAGATATAATTACTCATAAACTTGGCATTGACAGGTCATTCAAGCCAATTCATCAAAAGAGGAGGAAGTTTGCACCTGAAAGGAATGCTATTATCCAGGAAGAAGTAGATAAGCTACTTCGGGCAAGTATGATAAGAGAAGTTAAGTATCCTAGATGGCTAGCCAATGTGGTTGTTGTTCAAAAGAAAAATGGAAAGTGGAGGGTATGTGTCGATTTTACTGATTTAAACAAGGCATGTCCCAAGGATCCTTTCCCATTACCCCACATTGACTCCATGGTGGATGCTACCGCGGGTCATGAGTTGTTGACTTTTATGGATGCTTCATCTGGATTTCAACAAATTCAGATGGAACCATCTGATCAAGAGGATACAGCCTCTATGACCCCAACTGGTATATATTGTTATATTGCTATGCCATTTGGACTAAGGAATGCAGGTGCTACTTATCAAAGGCTAGTCAATATGATGTTCAAGGAACAAATTGGACACACTATGGAAGTCTATATTGATGACATGGTGGTTAAGTCCAAGAAAGCTGAGGATCACCTTAAAGACTTGGAGGAAGCATTCAATATCCTTGATAAATTTAATATGAAACTAAATAATTCCAAGTGTCATTTTGGTGTTAAGGCAGGTAAATTCTTAGGCTATATGGTGACAAAGAGGGGCATTGAAGCAAGTCCAGAGCAAATAAAGGCTATTGTGAATATCAAATCTCCTGCCAATGCTAAGGATGTGCAAAGATTGACAGGTAGGATCGCAGCCTTGAACAGGTTCATATCCAAATCCTCAGAAAAGTGCAAGGAATTCTATGACATCCTGAGGAAGAACAAGAAATTTGAATGGATTGAGAAGCATGAAAGTGCCCTCAAAGCTCTTAAGGATTACCTATCCTCAGCCCCTGCCTTGATGAAACCAGAAAAGGGGGATGTATTATCCTTATACTTAGCAGTATCCTCAAAAGCAGTAAGTGCGGTCCTTGTTAAGGATCACCAAGGTACACAACATCCTGTTTATTATGTAAGTAAGAGTTTACTTGATGCTGAATCCATGTATTCACACTTAGAAAAACTTATCCTTGCATTAATTAGGGCATCTACTAAATTAAGACATTATTTTGAGACTCATGCCATTATTGTTAGACTAATTTTCCAATTAAGAATGTTCTCAGGAAACCTGAAATGTCAGGAAGGATGGCTAAATGGGCAGTGAAGCTTAGTGCATATGATATAAGATATGAACCAAGGACTGCCATCAAATCCCAAGCCTTAGCTGACTTTGTGGCAGATTTTAGTAGTGATTTGCAAAAGGAGGCTGAGTTAGAAGTCCAACAGCTTGAAAAAACTAAGGATCCTTGGATACTCTTCACTGATGGAGCCTCTAATGTAAAAGGAACAGGGCTGGGAATACTACTAAAATCGCCACAGGGGGACATAATACCCCACTCCATAGCTTGTGAATTTCAAACTACCAACAATGAGGCTGAGTATGAAGCCTTGATAGCTGGTTTGCAAATTGCTAAGCATATGAGGATCAGGTATCTTGAGGTACATGTGGATTCATTATTAATCACTAATCACTTTAATGGATCCTATGCTGTTAAAGGTGAAAAGCTAATCAAATATTTAGAGATAGTCAAAGAATTGGCACTCTCTTTTGTTTCCTTTAGTTTGACACAGGTACCAAGGGAAGAGAATGCAGAGGCTGATGCATTAGCCAATCTAGGATCTTCCTTGAAGATCCCTGAGGATATAAGGATTCCTATTATCCATATCCTGACCCCTGCTATCGAGGATCATGTAGCTATGGAGATAGGAGAGGATTCTGCAATCATCCCTAGTGATGATACTCAATCTCATTCAGGATCATGGATCCTCTCAATCATGAGATACATACAACATGGAGAGATTCCTACAGGAGAAAACCCTAGGGCTTTCAAAATTAAGGTATCTCAATTTACAATATTAAATAATATGTTGTATAAACGATCTCTTGCAGGACCATATCTAAGATGCATTGAGGATCCTGAAATCCAAGAAGTCCTAAAGGATTTCCATGAAGGAGATTGTGGAAACCACACTGGGGGCAGGGCATTATTCTCAAGGATCCTGAGGACAGGATACTATTGGCCTACTATGAAGAAGGATGTTGTGGAGTATGCCAAGAAGTGTGATCCTTGTCAGAGACATAGTAATATCCTTCACCAACCAGCAGAGCTTTTGCATCCTATATCCTCTTCTTGGCCATTTATGAGATGGGGAATGGATATAGTGGGTAAGCTTCCTAAAGCACCTGGTGGAAAAGTATTCATGCTTGCTATGACTGATTACTTCTCCAAGTGGATAGAGGCTGAAGCATTTGCTCAAGTCAGAGAAAAGGAAGTTATATCCTTTATTAAAAGAAACATTATTACTAGATTTGGTATCCCTTCTGAAATTGTTTGTGATAATGGATCCCAATTTATTGGGAATAGAAATACTAACTTTTGTGACAGTTGGGGGATTAAGATGATAACATCAACACCAGTCCACCCACAAGCTAATGGTCAGGCAGAATCAACCAACAAGATCATCATCAACAATTTGAAGAAGAAGCTTGGATCCAAGAAAGGAAAATGGGCAGAAGAACTACCTTATGTGCTTTGGGCTGATAGGACAACTCCCAAGAATGCTACTGGCCAAACTCCATTTTCTTTGATATTTGGGGCAGAATCAGTGATCCCTACAGAGATGGTGGTTCCAACTACAAGAACAAGCATTCGTGATCCTGAAGAAAATGCTGAAAACTTGGTTCAAGACTTGGATACTATAGAAGAAATCAGGGATTTGGCAAGGATAAGGATGGCCAGTTATCAACAAAGGATGGGTGGAGCTTACAACAAAAATGTCAGGATCAGGAAATTCCAAGTTGGTGGTATGGTATTAAGGAAAGCATTTCAGAATACCACAAATCCTGCTGATGGAAAGTTGGCACCAAAATGGGAAGGCCCCTATTTGATTGAAGCTGAAGCAGGAAAGGGGGCATATCGATTGCTAACAATGGAAGGTGATTTGCTACCAAGAGCTTGGAATGCTGTCCATTTGAAGAAATATTTCATGTGACAAGGATCCATGATCCTTACATGACAAGTATCCTTGAAGGATCCTTACAGAACAAATGATCCTCATTTTGGTAACATTCTAATCTCAAACTATTTCATTCTTTTATTCTCTTATATAAGGATAAGGATCCTGCATCCTTTATCCTCCTTTCACTTGATTCTGAGTTTTGAAGGTCCAGGTATCCTTAACTAAGGATTGAGTATCCACAGAGTATCCAGTTATTTGGGCTTGACCCCAGTTATTTGGGCTTGACCCCAGTTTGGGCCTGTCCCCAGTTTCGCCAGTAGCGCACGATGATCCTGGTATAGTTCATGGCAATGGGACCAGTACTCGCTTTAGGGGCTGACAATTTCATTGTACTGGCTATATTCAGGATCCTACGTATAATTGTAGACGTACCATACATCCGTTCCTAAGGTTTCTAACGTTTTCACGTTAGCTAAGGTTTTGGCATTTTCATGTCACTAAGTTTGGATAGTCGCCAGTGAGGGCCATACTCCAGTTTACACACGATCCTTTGGGCTTGTCCCCAGTTATCCTTTGGGCTTGTCCCCAGTTATCCTTTGGGCTTATCCCCAGTATATTGGGCTTGTCCCCAGAATTGTTGGGCTTGTCCCCAGTTGCTAACTTTTATCTTATATTGGCTTAGTCCCAAGTTGTATCCTATTTCAGGTTTTTGAAGCTAAACGACCAAGGATCCTTGATCCTTACTTTTTACTAAGGTTTGTCTTTTGGTTATCCTGATTATAAGTGTTAAAGGTTAGGATCCTAACTTGGATTCTCAGGTATGATCCTTAACTATTTTGATTTTATTCATTATTCATTCGAGTAACCCTTATCCTTTGACAACTGAACTTATGATCCTTAAAATATACTACTTTTCAGAACTTATCGACTATAGGATATGTGATCCTTGATCATATCCTAAACTTTTTGAGGATATTTATTAAAATTTTCCTTTACTTGATAAGTTTAGACAAAATGAATATCACAACAATTGGAAAGTAAAGTACTAACAAGGATAGCAACACGGGAGATAGCCAAAAAGTTAGAGTTATTTTATTCACAAAACGTTGAACCCTTTAAGGTTGTTAAAATTGCCAACCCACATTTCTACCAGCAAAACGTGGCCCGTCCACATGGGTTGGCAAAGGGTGTCCATTGTTTACGGGTCTTTGTAGTGCAGGAAATAAAAAGACGGAAGGATAACGAGTGGCTTCATCCCCCAAACAGAGGATCCATCCACCACCCATTATCCTGCCTGTTGTTCAAGGATCCATGATCCTTTAACCTAGTAACTATTGTTCAAGATACAACCCATCATTGTTCAACAAAAACACCATAACCAAAATAAACTACCAAATTCTAAAAAAATGGGCTCCGGCTACGTCTAGAAATGTCCTTCATCGCCCATCCCTGCAGCTTACACCTTCGCTGCATCACCATCTCCTCCAGCTCCAGTATCCTTCACATGATCCTTGCCACTGCCACCAGCCTCGAGTGCTAGAACCTCTTCAGCCTCTTCTTCGTCCTCCAACTCAGCCAGCCTAGCCTTCCAGCCCTCCATGTCCCAGTTGCTCCTGTCAAAATTAGGATCCTGAGCTTCTTGGGCCATCTGCAACTTGGTCTTGTACATGGCAATGGCAGCGGAGACTTTAGCATCCTCCGTGATCTCGTGCTTCTCATAGTCAGCATTGATCTGAGCTGCAACCACCTGAGTTTTGGCATCATTGATGTCCTTTTCGAGGGAGGCAATCTTGTGATCCTTGAGCACCGCCACTTTTTGGAGGTCAGAGTATTTCTCCTTAATCTCTTCGACGTTCCCAACATAGTCCTCGATTTCAGCAAATTTCTACAAAGAAGACAATGCAAAGCTCAGGATCACGTGATCCTCAAATGGGCAGGATAATTAAGCTAAGTCAGTGATCCTTACCTCAGTAAAGTACTCCAGGAACTGATGACGGATCAGAGGCAAGCCTTCTAGATTGTCAGCCTCAGGGGTCTTCCTTTTCTTTCCACCTCTTCCCTTTGAAGTGGTTGCCTTGGGGACTATGACAGAGGGGCTAGCAGCAGACTTTTTCCTTGAGGATCGGACAGTGTCAAGGTCAGTGACACTGAATTTGGAGGCAGACCTTGAAGATTTTCCAGCACCTACACACCCAAAACAGATAAGTATCCTTATCCTATTTCTATTTAACTATTTATTTAAACATTTAATTATGCAAAAAATAGGATACTTACTCGACATAGTGACAGAACCTGAGGATACTTCTTGAGAATCCTGGGTATTTGCTTTAAATGATCTTCTTGCAGGATCAAGTCTCTGGAAAGCGGCAAGCCTTTCCTGTGTTGCAGGTGTTGTGATGAGATGTGTGACAGTAATAGCTGCAAAATAGAAACAAAAGGACGTTAGTGATCCTGAAACAAAAACAAGGTCATCTGGTGATCCTTCTCAGGATCCTCTATCCTACCATGAGTGGTCCATTTTCTAGGCAGATCCTTTCCATCAGGGATAGAATCCCTTCTGACAAAGAAGAATCGCCATTTCCAATTGGTGTCATTCTTAGTGGCTTTGAAGATGGGGTGTTCTTCACCAGGTTTATGTTTGAGTAGATACCGATGAGATCCATGGCTAACAAGGTCATACATCTCTGCCAACTCCGACATTCCCAGATCAATGCCTTCTTGCTCAATGATCCTTTCAAGGGTATATAAGACCCTCCAGATCATTGGCATAGCTTGAATGTAGGAGATGCCGGTGAGGGAGAAGAAAGGCTGCGTGAATTCAGGGAAAGGATACGAGTATCCTATTGTGAATGGAGTGACCGGGAAAGCTACCCAGGTTTCAGAAATATAATCACTTAGAACGGTGGGATCAAATGGTTTGAAATCGGTGTTTGCCGGAAAGCAATGTCGGATCCTATCTATCTGTGGATCGGTAAAGCAGCATCTTTCTTTCGCCGAATCTTTGATGATCCCCTGGCTCTTAAGAGGACTGTCTTTCATGTGATCCTTAGCCAGAGAGGATCTTAGCATCATCTTGGTCATGATGGTAAAGAAGAAGATGAACAGAGAAAGAAAACGTAAAGGGAGAAGAGGAAGAGAGATACCTGCTTGATCTTCGAATGTGGATTTAAAGGGAGTCTCTCTTGAATTTAAATGCAAATTGATCCCTATCCCTAACTTCAATTTATAATGATGATTTTGCAGGATAGTCACCTCAGTGACGTCAGGATGGTAACGGCTAGTCCGATTACAACGGCTAGTTATCCGTTGATTCGTTATGGATAAGAACAGAAAACATAACTCGTTATTTACATTATTACTCCTTATATTTTGGGGGCAATTGTTAGGGGAGGATTTTCCAATGATCAGTGATCCTCAATTACTGTTGGGTTTAGTGATCCTCACTTCTGTTTGAATTAGTGATCCTCAGAAGTATTGCAGGATCAGGATCATGGATCATCATAAGGATCCTTATACTAACGATTGTCTACTTTGAATATGAAGTTGTTTTGCAGGAGTACGAGCTTGGACTTGGTCTTGGCGATATTCCTAGAGCATATTCCATATTTATTCCGCACGTGCATAACTGAAGTGGACGTTATGGAGTTCGTGGAGGACTTGCACCAAATGCGGAATGTTTGTTAGCTTAGATATTTTCCATTTTTAAAAGGGATAGCGAGCTAAATAGAAAACACTTGGCTATTTTTAGCTTAACACACACACTCGCAACTGCTCTCGCCAGCTCTTTACAATTCACTTGGCGATTACACACTTTTTTGCACATTACACTATAGTGATCCTTGTAATTAGCTCGCTATCATCCGAAGTTGTAATACATTTCTTGTCTAATCTGAGTTGGTGATCGGTAGTTTCCATCACCCGAGGTTTTTTATGCCGGAGATCATTCATTGATCAAGGGCTTTTTCCTCGTATAAATCTTTGTGTCACTTATTCATTTCATTTCTGAGTGATCCTTAGTGTTGTTCATTGATTCAAGCATCATACCTCACAACAGAAAGTTTGGTTGCATTATCATTGCTTGATTTTTTACCAAAACAGGGACCGACCATCTTCGGATTACGTAAACTCTTTTAAAACAAAAGTAGCATTTCCATTCATTACAAAATACATTATGCTTAACCAATGAGTACTTTATATCCTCTTACATATACAAACTATATTCTACCCTTCAGATCAAGCTCAATATAATTTTGATTCGATAAACTCAACGTTTCGTTTAAACAACTATACATGCATATCATCATACACATTTTAGTCGATATCTCACGATAACATCATTCATATCGTTCGTATTTACATACTCAACCTTTTAAATGCTTTTATACGCTTAAATCCGCTATGTCCCAACGTACACTATATACGTAAATTTTATTATTCGTACCTACACTTATACGCACACGTTTTATGCTTATACTTATACTCATACTACTCATACGTTTTATGTTTATACTCATACTTACGTGCATATTCATACTTAAACTTATACTTATGCTCATACTTTCATTCATAATCATGATTCATACATTCGTACCCATACGCGAGCGTAATCCGAGGGATTCGCTTACGTGGGTCCCATACATACTTAAGCATGGACTTGCTTATATACAATATTCTTATACGTGCACGTTCTTATCTTTAAATTATGTATACCCTGATTCATACACAACTAGTACAAGCTATGCGGATCCTGCGACGATCAAAATAATCGCGGGTGCACACGGGATTATAGTGATGGGCGTATGAAAACCATAGAGTGTACTACTGTGTATGGTAAAGACATGGAACGTAACATGACACTGAATACGAAACGGACGTAACATGGTCGAAACATGGTGGATACGCCGCTGGTACATTCTATATATAAGTGTTTCCACCATATTACCAAACCTTCGTAAAACGTGCCATGAGGAATTCAGTGTTTTGCAGACCTTTTTGGACCTAATTCAAACTTTAAACAACTCACAAACGCATTATATCCGATCATCCACGACTAGACATCATTTTTAACACATCACTCTCGTTTATCCAATACCTAAGCCATCCTTATACTCGTATTCGTCCATTAGATCAATCGTTCACTTTTATACCTCCCATTATTCTCCATTATTCTTTGTCTTTATACGAACCCCTTCTACAATCTAGTCTTTTTAAACGCCCGAATCCTAATCTACCTCCTTACGTTTAAAACTATCTTTCTACTCCTCATTCATGTGCAAACAACCGTAGTTGGTCGTTACCTCCAAAACCGTTTTATGTAAGACGTCGAACCAATCTCTTCGGTCCTCAAAAAAAAAATTTAGTTTTTCATACATTCCAAAACGTCTCAAACTCCAAGTCCCAATTTTAAACAGTCAACTTTATGCCAAAATTCTTTCAAATCTTTCTCTTAAATAAATTTCGGGACGAAATTTCCTAAATGAGGGAAGACTGCAACATCCGTCAAAAACAGATATCCAAAATCCGACCCGTGTTGAAATCCGGATCCTCGCCTTTCGAACCACATAAATTGTTGCGAAACAAATCATCGTTGAAGCATTTATTCTTTAATCAAATTAATTAGGTTGCATGGTTAGTTTTATTTAGAAAATTGAAGTTAAACAAAGTTAACCTAATTTAGTTACTTTTCAAAGTTAAGGGACCTTTGTGAAAACTTTATGAGCAAAACGATATTATACACACATTACAGTTTCCTTTTGAATCATGAACTTGCCACCCAAAACAATTGACCATGTGCATTCCTTTTCTTTTTGTCGGTAATCGCTAATTTAGCAGGATTGGATTCCATGCGCGTCTCCATCTTTAAATAAACATTGAACCTAGATGTATTTCTAAACAAGATCCCATACTCACCTCCCCTTCTTCTTAAACCCATCACACAACACCCTCCTGCTCGATTGAACGGCCGGCGACCACCACCGTCTGGTGGCGGCGGCACACGGCGGCGACAGGACGAAGAGAGAGAGATCGGAGCTCGAGCGAGGAGAGAAGGAGGCACCGACCGGCGGCTGTGGTGTCCGACGGCGGCACACAGTAACGACGTCAATAGCAGAGCCGTTTTCCTGCACGACTCCGGCAGCGGAGGTTTGTTTTTCGTTTGGATTTTAATTCCAGTTTTAGTCAAGATCTAGTTGGGTTTGTTTTGGGTACTGCCGGGTTGGCTGGGGGTGCTTCGGTTTTCAGTTTGGTCCAACTCGGGTATCGGTCAAGTTTCGGGTGTCGGTTCTCGTGTCGGGTCATGTTCCGGTACAGTTCAGTCTTCGCGGCATGGTCGACTCGGGTTTTGTTTCACGGTGCGAGTCAGATTCAGGGGGCGAGTCAACGTGGTGTCTTGGCTCGGTTCAGATTCGCGTTCGAATTCGGTTCGGTATATTATTTTCATTCCTTCGTTTAAATACTCGTTGAACTTTATAACATTCAACTAAACAGAAACGAAATAGATACATATAAACAACAACTTGAGTTTGATGGGTTTCTTGTAGTTTGTAACATAACTAGTTTTTGCCCCGCCCGCGTTGCGGGGCAATAAACCGAATATTTCTCTCTCATAACATGTATGTCTGTATAGAGGGCAAAATCGTAATTATATTTTGAGCTGGAGGCGAAATAATAATTTTAAACTGAGAGCAAAATCATAATTTTGAGCTTGGGGGGAATCATAATTTTATTTTGAACTGTGGGCAAAAACATAATTTTAGCTGAGGGCAGAATCGTAATTTTAAGGTAGAGGGAAAACCAACATTTTATTTTGAACTGGGGGCAAAACCGTAATTTTAAACTGAGAACAAAATTAAAAATGAGTTTTTGAACCGAGGGCAAAAGCGTAATTTTGAGCTAGGGGCAAAATTATAATTTTATTTTGAGCTGAGGGCAAAAGCGTATTTTTAAACGAAGGACGAAAGCGTAATTTTAAACTGAGAATAAAATTAAATTAAAAAAAGTTTGGTCCAATGGGGGAGTGCCAGGCAGCTGCCTGGCGAGTTCCTTCTGTTCAAATCTGGGGAAAACTTTTTTTTGCATTATTCTTTTCTTTTTTTATTTGTTTTGTTTTAATGTTACTATGTTTTCTTTTTTTGTTTTGTTTTGTTTTGTTTTAATGTTACTATGTTATTTATTTATTTATTTCATAATCTATAAATTCCATTAGACAAACGGGTTGAAGTAACATTTAATGATTTTTGAGAAACTATAAACATCAGTTATAAAAAAAATAATAAATAAAAAAAAGATATATTTGATTGGTGTTAAATTAATCTTTTGTATAAAACTCTTAAAACCCGTAACAGTTAATCTAGTTTTATTTAAATTTCTCTTGTTATAATAAGTTAATAACATGCATACGTTATCAAATATTTTTTTTTTTACAATGAAGGTTTATATCGAGATAAAATATAAAATACTAATTACTAATTTGTAAACCGTAAAATATTAGAAATTCTATTTAACGAATAGTTATTAACTAGATCATTACGTGTTATTCTAAATATCTAGGTTAGTCGCTCATGTTCGTTCTCTTGGAATTCCCAATCTTACTCGTGCGAGAAATCGCAAACGCAACCAATGTGAGTACACTTGACTCATTTTCCTTTTAACACACTTTGGGTGCAACATGTTTACTTGTTAAAATGTACAATTTACAAACATGCTTTTATTCATTCGATCCGTATACATGCTTTGTTATGCTTAAGTTCATACTAGACTACATACTACTTGTTAACTCGGCTTAAACAATTATAGCGCTATAGGAGTAGCACACCACCCGACGGGGTTTTGTTAAGTTTTATACTATACGGTCTCGGTTACTTCTGTATCGAGGGATGCTATTTATTATACATAACGGTCTCGTCACTCTTGTTGCGAGGGATGCTAAATACTAAATACTAGTGGACACTAGAGTTGACATATTGTATTGCATGATAGTTTGACTTTGTATACCAAATGCTATGTTGGATTGAAAATACTTTTATACACACGACACGAGTCTAAAACTTGTGTACTCGCCAATACCTTTGTATTGAACTATGCTTTTAAAACATGTTGTAGGTTTAGCGATGATGCATGGAATCTAGTTGAATGCTTAGATACACACTTTAATTTGTATTCTTATTGTATTGTATTTCATTATTCATGATGTTGTATTTATTTTAAATTCTTGAAATTTATTCTTTAGAAATGAAATTTACTACTTAACTACTTGTCACTATTATTAGTGTTATGATGTCTCGAGCAATCTATTTCGTCTCACTCCGATGTTTCCGCCATCGGTTGGGGTGTGACAGATTGGTATCAGAGCCATAACTATAGGGAATTAGGGAAAATTGCCATGCTTTTGACCTAGTCTATAGTTTTAGAGCCTTATTCTTATGTTTTGCTTGAACCACTTGCATGATACTTTATTTGCTCCTTATTTATTTTTTTTCGACCTTTTAAACATATATGTCACTTTTGTGTTAATACTTGCTTGATTATTTGTTAATACTTGTTGTATTATTCCATCTTTTATGTGCTATCCTTGAAATGTCTTTTACGTATTATTTCTTGAGATGCTTATTGTGCTTATACTTGTTATTATTATTTTGAACACACATCTTTTTACTCGCTTATACAAAAAAAAAAATCAAAACCACTCGTAATACACAAACGAGACAACTTCACCAAAATAGGCGTGAAACCCACAATTTGGTGAACAACTCTCAATCCATCTACTTTTCCTTTTTAAATGAAATTCACCATCAAGATTGGAGTGAAATCCTCACCTTGATAGAGAAATTCAAATTTCAAATTCTAGTGGACCCTCGTCAAAGTGTTGAAATTAAATTTTGACCCGACGAGTACCAACCACACTTAGGATACGAAATCGTCAAGTTAGGGGTGAAACCCGCACCTTGTCGACTAGTTTTACTCCTTGAATTTTTCATAAATCCCGCCAAGTCTCGGAATTTCGATTGATTTGGGACATGTAGTAACCGGAAGGGTAAATACCGTTAACCAACTTGTCGGTGAGAGTATTCCACCTATTAGGCCAAATCATGTATCTCAAATTCGAAATACTTTTCGACCACTTTGGTTTAGTCAAAGTTCCGTTTTGGAACAATCCAAGTTTTAATCAACCCTATACTTTACTATCATCGCTTTTATATGATATAATTCTCTAGTTTTAAATTCAAATTTATTTTTGAGATCATTTTTTTCCCTTTTTCACACACACGTCATACTAGATCTTTTCATACATTTATACATATGTATGATTTCAAAACGTCCCTAAATTTTGTTTACATACTTTGTAACACCAAAATGGAGACATGTCATCGAGATAGGAGTGATTTCCTTACCTTGACGATTAACTCCACTCCTTCTTTTCTTAAAACGACCTCACCAACGAGTTAGGGGTGATTCCCTTACCTAGGTGATCGTTACCAAAACTTTCCTTCAAAATACTTTATCAAGCAAACACAACCATGTTTTATACCTAAATCATTTATCATTATTCAAAATACCTACTTATACCGATTTCAAAATACATTGTTTTAGCAAACGTGCTTCTTATCCTACAATCTATTTTCACATAACTCACATACACGGAATTCTTAATCATACCTTAAAACGTTTTATTTCCCGAATTTCAAAACCTTACGAAATACTACCTATCAATTTAATCGGTCCCCCGTAACTTGATAGAATGCACTTGAGCACACAGAGTTTAGATTAAGTTGAAATATGATTAAGATTCAATTATGTAGATTGCATTCAAATCTGAAAGAAGTACAAGTACAAAAGCAAATTACAAAATAACAAATTGTTTAACAAGCGTAATTGATTCGGATTAAATCTAAGGCAATAAGTCTTGATCCATCCTATGTGAAATATTCTTGCAATTCATGGCATCACACATTGTCACCTGAAACATATGTTAGGAGTAAAAGGATCAACAAAGGTTGAGTGAATTCATAGATTTTGTTTTGCAAAAATGTTAATGTGATATGTCTTTATAGCAAAAGAGTAATACATGTAGTTACTTAATGGTACATTCAAACCTATGACGATACTCGGAAATATCATCCATCCATCCTTGTATGTATGTATGTAGTGGTTCCAAACAAAAACAACAAAATTGCAAAGTTGGAAGTTTGGATGGGGTGTCAATCCTATATCGCTATAATATAACCGATGGGCTTATGCAAGTTGATGAACGTAAACTTCTTAAAGCAACAACAACAAGTATTAAGCAAAAATGCAAAGGCAATCGGGGGAAACCACAAAATAACAAATAGTTTGTATCACATTGTAACATATGTATCATCCCAAAAATAATGTAAAAAGGGACTATGAACTCACATTGAGTGCGGTAAGTCCAACAAGTACGTTTAATGTAAGAGTTTGTGGAAATAAGATCCAACGTCACTCTAATCGTTTGAACATGCATCAATATAAAGTTTGTATTAATAATAATGTTTAATTGTATAAAAGGAAATCCTAAATCTATAGGTTTCGGTATGGTTTGTCTAAATGGTAACTATAAGGTTTGGATAACCTAATAGAGAACTCGGAAAATGAATATGGAATTATCTATGAAAAATATTTCTTTAATATAAATAATTGAATTATATAAATACATAATTGAGTTACTACAAACATTTAAAATAATAAATCAATTATATTCAATTTGTATAATTAGTTTAACATAAATAATTACACCAAAATATTGCATAAGTGATATAATTAATTTATAACTTTATAATTGAATTTAGAAGTACAAAAATATATAATTATTTGGTAAATGATAATTATATAGTTTAAAGAAATAATATGATAATTATATAACTAATTATCAAAATAATTAATTTAAATCAGAATAATTAAAAATAATATTTTTAATTATTGAATTTGAAATATTACTGATTAAAATAATTATTATGGTTTTTGATTCATTTTGAATAATTAAAATGAATTAATTTGCTTAAATTAACAATAAATAAGTCTATATAAGTTTAATTATCTAAATAATTAAATATAATAAAAAATCAGATTCTAAATTTATATAAACTCAGTATTATGTCTATTTTGTCATAAAAATAATTTTGGATGTAAATTATATAGTTATATAATTTTATTTAAACTATTTTTAAAAGTAATAAAACTGATTTATTTATATAAATACCAAAATTATATAAAATATCAGTAAAAATATCATTTTCGTAAAGTTTAACATTTGAAATGATTAACATAAAAATTTCGGATTTTTATTCCTTAAAAATGATTTATTATGAATTAATTAAGAAATAAACTGTTTTTAATTAAAATAAATAGTTTTATAAATAAATTGGCAGATTTTATAATTTTATAAAATGTAATAATAAGTAATAATAATATAAAAATTATTGGAAGTGATAGAAACTTAAAAATAAAAAGATTAAAAAAAGATTTGCACACCCCCAGATTCGAACTTGGGTTTATGCTGTAACTAAGATACACACTAACCACTAGGCTACCTAGTGGTTTGTGTTATCCAGACTAAATAAAATATAACCAGATAGGCCCACTAGTCATCTTCAACCTCTAGAGGTCAAAGCCAGAAGTCTAAGTCAAACAGAAAGTCAAACTCTTGATTTCTATGGGCAAACCTATGTTATCTCTAAATTAAATCATAGGAAACGATCTATAGGCATAAACTAACTAATTAACACAAGAAAAACTAACCGGTATTGACGAAAGAGACGGTTGACAAAGATTTCGGCGAAAAAGAGACTATTCCGGCAGGTTGCAGGTTTTAATCCGACGATTTCGGGTGTTTAAGTGTTTGTAAATGGTGTGGAATGTTGCTAGGAATGTAGGGAACTTAAATACACGAAGTTTGGATCTCAGATTCGACATAAATTAGTGGATTAGATCCACTTTTTATTTTTATAAGAATTCTTTTTTTTGAGTGATTTAGGCACTAAAAATGTCGATTTAATGATTGAAACTAGTTGGGTATGGGTTGTATAACATGTGAATCAGTTGGACATGTCCACAAAACTGATTAAAATCGATTTTGGTGAGTTTTTGGTGATTTCCCGTCGTATCAGCGAGCTGATATGGTTTCAGCGTCGATTTCAGCATGTATATATATATATTATATAACTTCATATCCAACACAACCAAGCTGGTAGACCAGCTGGTTGTGCGCGTGTGTTTGTGTGTGGGAGACGCGGGTTCGAGACCGGTTTGGGGCGATTCTTTGGGTTTAAAACCCTTTTTTTTGAATTCTGAATATATTAATAATAATATTAAATCTTAATAAGTATATAAGAGGAATTAAATTCTAAATATATCAGCTCCGAGCCTGGAGGATAAACTGGTTAAGACACTTCGGTTATGACATACAGACGCGAGTTCGAATCCCACCTGTGACCGGTTCGAATGGGTTTGACCCTTTTTTACCATATTTTGAATTATTTACACTTTGGCCCCTCAAGTTTCATTTTATACAAAACAGTCCCTCAAGTTTCAAAAATTTACAAAATCAGCCCCTGAACTTTCAAAAAATATTCAAAATAGACCCTGAAGTTTCAAAAATATGCAACTATGGTCCCTGAAGTTTCAGAAAATGTCACAAATGGTCCCTGGTTTATTCAGTTAGATATACTAACTGGGTTAGTTCTCAAAGAAAGAATTTCTATACAAAATTTAACTTGGTTAGGATTTATAGTTAAAATAAGTTTGTAAATGGCAGAATAAACCCCTAAAGTTTAAGTTTCAAGAATGACCAAATGAACCTTGTACTTTTAAAATAAAATAAACCATATTTATTTCTTTGAGTAAACTTCCGTTTTGCTCCCTGTGTTTTGGTCATTTTAACGGTTTTGCTCCAATATTTTAAAAATAACCATTTTCCTCCCTGATCTTTCGAGTTTGTCGCCAGTTTGCTCCCTAATCTTTCGAGTTTGTCACCAGTTTCCTCCCTGATGGAGTTAGAGGCCGGGAGCAAAATGAAGATAAGTTAGAAAAATCAGGGAGGAAAATGGCTATTTTTAAACTATTGAAGCAAAATCGTTAAAATGACCAAACCACATGGAGCAAAACGGAAGTTTACTCTATTTCTTTTTATAAATGAGTTTCAATAATGACCAAAAGGACCCTAAACTTGTAGTTTAAGGGAATTGCACTTTTAACCTTTGTATTTGTATAGTTTCAAAAATGACAAATAGGTCCCTCAACTAGTAGTTTCACAAAATGTCACAATTGGCCCTTATAGTTTATGTAACCTTGTTTAATAGCATAAAACTCAACAAATTTGCAATTGTTTCACGTGTTTGTATTGGTATAAGCATGTATAAGCACAAAGCAAGTATGTTCAAATAAGTTTCATTCCAAATACGGTATTTGTTACAATGCAAGTCAAAACAAAACATGTGTGAAAACCAAGAAGGTTACAGTCTCCCTTACTTTTGAGAATTTCGTCCTGAAATTGGTGTAGGAGGTTCTTTTGGAAAAAGATGTGGATACTTGGCCTTCATATCAGCCTTGCGTTCCCAAGTGAACTTTGGGCCACGTTTGGATTCCCAACGTACCTTAACGATAGGTATGCGTCTTCGTCTTAGCTTCTTCACATCGTGCTCCATGATTTCTACTGGTTTTTTAACAAAGTGCACGGAGTCGTCGATGCGAATATCGTCGAGTGGTACATGAAGGTTTTCGTCAACTAGACACATTCTGAGGTTGGAAACATGAAAGGTAGGATGAACGTTGCTGAGTTCAGGAGGTAACTCAAGTTTGTATGCTACCTTACCAATCATTTCGATGATCTTAAAAGGACCAACATATCGTGGAGCTAGTTTTCCTTTCTTTCTAAAGCGTATAATACCTTTCCAAGGACAAACCTTGAGAAGTACCATTTCACCGACTTGGAATTCAAGGGGTTTGCGTCGTTTATCAGCATAACTCTTTTGACGACTTCTAGCCACTGTAAGGTTGTCACGAATTTTAAAGATCTTGTCAGTCGTTTCTTGGATTAGTTCAGGACCAGTGATTTGTGCTTTAGTAGTCTCGTTCCAACAAACAGGAGAACAACATTTGCGACCATTGAGAGCTTCATAAGGCGCCATTCCTATACTGGAGTGGTAACTATTGTTGTATGAGAATTCAATCAAAGGCAGATGTGAATCCTAATTACCTTTAAAGTCTATGACGCAAGCTCGTAACATATCCTCAAGGGTTTGAATGGTTCGTTCAGACTGACCATCAGTTTGAGGGTGATATGCTGTGCTGAGATTTAGTTGAGTTACTAAAGCAGATTGTAGAGATTCCCAAAAATGAGAGGTAAAACAGCCATCACGATCAGAAATGATGTTCAAAGGTACACCATGACGAGCAACAATCTCGTCAAGGTAGAGTTTAGCAAGCTTAGCAGTAGAGTCTTCTTCTCGGATTGGCAAAAAGTAAGCTGATTTGGTTAAGTGGTCAACGATTACCCAAATGCTATCATGACCACGAGAAGTGCGGGGTAATTTGGTTACGAAATCCATAACAATTTCTTCCCATTTCCACACAGGAATCTCGGGTTGTTCCAGTAATCCAGAAGGTCTTTGGTGTTCAGCTTTAACCCTCAAACATGTAAGGCATTTTGATACGTAAAGAGCAACATCCCTTTTCATTCCGGGCCACCAATAAAGGTTCCGAAGATCCATATACATCTTGTCGACACCGGGATGAATAGAATAACGAGATTTGTGGGCTTCATCCATTATGAGTGTACGAAGATTGTCACGATTTGGGACCCACAAACGATTCTTGAAATGTCGTAAGCCATCTTCCTTGGTCTCGAGAAGGAGATCAAGTTTATGAGGTAATTCAACAAGTAAATCACCGTTGGCCACAACATCTTGTTGTGCTTGGAGAATACGGGTTTGGATGTCAGAATGGATTTGTATGCTATGTAGTTGAATGCGTTCCTTACGACTTAAAGCGTCGGCAACAACATTCGCCTTACCAGGATGGTAGCGAATTTCGCAATCGTAGTCGTTTAGAAGTTCAACCCATCTACGTTGTCGCATATTCAAATCTTTCTTATCAAAGATGTGTTGAAGACTTTTGTGATCGGTGAAAATCACACATTTTGTACCATATAGGTAGTGTCTCCAAATTTTAAGGGCAAAAATTACAACACCCAATTCCAGATCATGGGTAGTGTAGTTCTTTTCGTGCTTTTTGAGTTGACGAGAAGCATAGACTATGACTTTTCCTCGTTGCATGAGGACGCAGCCTAAGCCAAGATTAGAAGCATCGCAATAAACAACAAAATCATCGTTACCGTCGGGAAGAGTTAAAATAGGAGCGTCGCAAAGCTTTTGTTTAAGGATTTGAAAAGCTTCATCTTGCTTTGGTCCCTACTCAAAGGGTTTATCCTTGTGAGTTAAAGACGTAAGCGGAACAACAATCTTGGAAAAGTTGGAAATGAATCGACGATAGTAACCGGCTAAACCAAGGAATGAACGAATTTCGGTTGGAGTAGTAGGAGTACTCCAATTCTTTACGGCTTCAATCTTTGCCGGATCCACGTGTATTCCCTTGTCGTTAACAATGTGTCCCAAAAATTGAACTTCCTTAAGCCAAGCTTCACATTTAGAGAACTTAGCGTAAAGTTGTTCTTTCTTTAGGAGGTCTAAGATTAAACGAAGGTGATTCTCATGCTCGGCTTTGGTTTTGGAATAGATAAGAATGTCATCAATGAAAACAATGACGAACTTATCCAAATAAGGTTTGCAAACACGATTCATCAAATCCATGAAGACGGCAGGAGCGTTAGTTAACCCGAATGGCATGACAGTAAACTCGTAATGACCATAACGAGTACGAAAGGCAGTCTTTGGAATGTCGTCTTCAAGAACACGGAGTTGATGATAGCCAGAACGCAAGTCGATCTTCGAGAAACATGTGGCACCTTGGAGTTGATCGAAGAGATCATCAATACGGGGTAGGGGATAGCGGTTTTTGATAGTGAGTTTATTCAACTCGCGATAATCAATACACATGCGCATGGATCCATCTTTCTTCTTGACGAATAGGACAGGAGCTCCTCACGGAGAAAAGCTGGGGCGAATGAAACCTTTGTCGGATAATTCTTGAAGTTGGGTAGCAAGTTCTTGCATCTCGGAAGGTGCAAGACGATAAGGAGATTTAGCAATAGGGGTTGCGCCAGGAACAAGATCAATACGAAATTCAACTTGTCGGATAGGAGGTAAGCCAGGTAGATCATCGGGAAACACTTCAGGAAAATCCCGGATGATTGGGATGTCTTTGATGTTTCTGGTAACTTCCTTCTTCTCTACCACATGAGCTAGAAAAGCTACATATTTCTTGCGTAGATATCTTCGAGCTTGAATACAAGATATGAGGTTAAGACCTTTAGATGGTCCTTCCCCATAGATTTTTAGAACTTTTCCGGATGGCAAAGGTATGCGAACAAATTTATCGTGACAAACAACTTCGGCATGATTCGGGGAGAGCCAATCCATGTCCACGATGATATCGAAACATCCAAGCTTCATTGGTATGAGATTGATCGGGAAGACGTGACCAAGGAGTTCAAGTTTGCAATCAGGTATAACAGAATTTAGCACAGAGAGATCACCACTAGCAACTATGACTTCAAATGATTCATGCAGTTTTGTACGTGGTTTAGCAAGCAAAGGTTCAAATTCAAGTGAAACAAAACTCCGATTTGCTCCCGGATCAAATAAAACAGAGGCATAGTGATTGTTAACGAAAAACGTACCATTGACCACATCGTTAGCGGCACGCGCTTCATTGACGTTCAAGTTAAAGGCTCGACCACGAGCAGTCTGAGCATTAGCAAGCTTGGGGCATTCTCGTTTGTAATGATTTGGATCACCACAATTGAAGCATGTCCCAATTGGGTATCGTGGTTGTTGAGCAGCAGGAGGAGTAACAGCTTGAGGATTTATACGGCAATTTGCAGCAAGATGACCCGAACGACCGCAATTTGTGCATAGACGGCACTGAAAGCGAGTATGGTGATGATCGTTGCAGCGAGTGCACAAAGGTGCATCGCCAATATATGGTTTCTTGGCAGGAGGAGCAGCTGGATTTGCTGGAGCAGGAGTTGTAACCGCAAAGTTTTTGATGGCCTTGCGCTTGTTGGAGTTCCTCGTGTTCCTAGACGTTTGTGCCCCGGAGTTCTCAGTCTTGCCTTTGTCACTTGAACCCTTCGAGGGAGTTTTACCCTTACGGGTCAAGTTACCCTCCTTAACTTGAGCGTCGGTGAGAACTGCGGAAAGTTCACCAGCGTCACGAAGTGTGGCCGGTTTGCTTCCGGTCACTATGTGTTTGATGATTGGTGGGAGACCACCATTGAACTTCTCGATCAAGCGGTCGAGAGGTAATAACTTGGCGCTGTCACAGAGGATGTATAATTCCTCAAAGCGATCGATATACGCGCGGTTTTCACCACTGTCTTGCTTGAGGTCATGAAATTCTTCCTCCAAAGTTCGCATTTCATTACGTGGGCAAAATTCTTTTAGCATAAGGGTTCGCAGTTCTTCCCACATAAGAGCCATTGCAACATTTGCACCACGATCTCTCATGATACCATTCCACCACGTTAATGCCCTCTTTTGGAAGACACTCGTGTTCGAATCCCACATGTGACCGGTTCGAATGGGTTTGACCCTTTTTGACCAGATTTTGAATTATTTACACTTTGGCCCCTCAAGTTTCATTTTATACAAAAACAGTCTCTCAAGTTTCAGAAATTTACAAAATCAGCCCCTAAACTTTCAAAAAATATTCAAAACAGACCCTGAAGTTTCAAAAATATGCAAGTATGGTCCCTGAAGTTTCGGAAAATGTCACAAATGGTCCCTGGTTTATTCAGTTAGATATACTAACTGGGTTAGTTCTCGAAGAAAGAATTTCTATACAAAATCTAACTTGGTTAGGATTTATAGTTAAAATAAGTTTGTAAATGGCATAATTAACCCCTGAAGTTTAAGTTTCAAGAATGACCAAATGAACCTTGTACTTTTAAAACAAAATAAACCATATTTATTTCTTTTTATAAATGAGTTTCAATAATGACCAAAAAGACCCTAAACTCGCGTCTCTTTCGTCAATACCGGTTAGCAACATTCCACACCACGTTAATGCTCGAAAAGTGGAGTTTGCCACGAGTGTCTTCCAAAAGACGGCATTAACGTGGTGGAATGGCATCATGAGAGATCGTGGTGCAAACGTTGCAATGGCTCTTATGTGGGAAGAACTGCGAACCCTTATGCTAAAAGAATTTTGCCCACATAATGAAATGCGAACTTTGGAGGAAGAATTTCATGACCTCAAGCAAGACAGTGGTGAAAACCGCGCGTATATCGATCGCTTTGAGGAATTATACATCCTCTGTGACAGCGCCAAGTTATTACCTCTCGACCGCTTGATCGAGAAGTTCATCGGTGGTCTCCCACCAATCATCAAACACATAGTGACCGGAAGCAAACCGGCCACACTTCGTGACGCTGGTGAACTTTCCGCAGTTCTCACCGACGCTCAAGTTAAGGAGGGTAACTTGACCCGTAAGGGTAAAACTCCCTCGAAGGGTTCAAGTGACAAAGGCAAGACTGAGAACTCCGGGGCACAAACGTCTAGGAACACGAGGAACTCCAACAAGCGCAAGGCCATCAAAAACTTTGCGGTTACAACTCCTGCTCCAGCAAATCCAGCTGATCCTCCTGCCAAGAAACCATATATTGGCGATGCTCCTTTGTGCACTCGCTGCAACGATCATCACCATACTCGCTTTCAGTGCCGTCTATGCACAAATTGCGGTCGTTCGGGTCATCTTGCTGCAAATTGCCGTATAAATCCTCAAGCTGTTACTCCTCCTGCTGCTCAACAACCACGATACCCAATTGGGACATGCTTCAATTGTGGTGATCCAAATCACTACAAACGGGAATGCCCCAAGCTTGCTAATGCTCAGACTGCTCGTGGTCGAGCCTTTAAGTTGAACGTCAATGAAGCGCGTGCCGCTAACGATGTGGTCAATGGTACGTTTTTCGTTAACAATCACTATGCCTCTGTTTTATTTGATCCGGGAGCAAATCGGAGTTTTGTTTCACTTGAATTTGAACCTTTGCTTGCTAAACCACGTACAAAACTGCATGAATCATTTGAAGTCATAGTTGCTAGTGGTGATCTCTCTGTGCTAAATTCTGTTATACCTGATTGCAAACTTGAACTCCTTGGTCACGTCTTCCCGATCAATCTCATACCAATGAAGCTTGGATGTTTCGATATCATCGTGGGCATGGATTGGCTCTCCCCGAATCATGCCGAAGTTGTTTGTCACGATAAATTTGTTCGCATACCTTTGCCATCCGGAAAAGTTCTAAAAATCTATGGGGAAGGACCATCTAAAGGTCTTAACCTCATATCTTGTATTCAAGCTCGAAGATATCTACGCAAGAAATATGTAGCTTTTCTAGCTCATGTGGTAGAGAAGAAGGAAGTTACCAGAAACATCAAAGACATCCCAATCATCCGGGATTTTCCTGAAGTGTTTCCCGATGATCTACCTGGCTTACCTCCTATCCGACAAGTTGAATTTCGTATTGATCTTGTTCCTGGCGCAACCCCTATTGCTAAATCTCCTTATCGTCTTGCACCTTCCGAGATGCAAGAACTTGCTACCCAACTTCAAGAATTATCCGACAAAGGTTTCATTCGCCCCAGCTTTTCTCCGTGAGGAGCTCCTGTCCTATTCGTCAAGAAGAAAGATAGATCTATGCGCATGTGTATTGATTATTGCAAACCTTATTTGGATAAGTTCGTCATTTTTTTCATTGATGACATTCTTATCTATTCCAAAACCAAAGCCGAGCATGAGAATCACCTTCGTTTAATCTTAGACCTCCTAAAGAAAGAACAACTTTACGCTAAGTTCTCTAAATGTGAATTTTGGCTTAAGGAAGTTCAATTTTTGGGACACATTGTTAACGACAAGGGAATACACGTGGATCCTGCAAAGATTGAAGTCGTAAAGAATTGGAGTACTCCTACTACTCCAACCGAAATTCGTTCATTCCTTGGTTTAGCCGGTTACTATCGTCGATTTATTTCCAACTTTTCCAAGATTGTTGTTCCGCTTACGTCTTTAACTCACAAGGATAAACCCTTTGAGTAGGGACCAAAGCAAGATGAAGCTTTTCAAATCCTTAAACAAAAGCTTTGCGACGCTCCTTTTTTAACTCTTCCCGACGGTAACGATGATTTTGTTGTTTATGGCGATGCTTCTAATCTTGGCTTAGGCTGCGTCCTCATGCAACGAGGAAAAGTCATAGCCTATGCTTCTCGTCAACTCAAAAAGCACGAAAAGAACTACACTACCCATGATCTGGAATTGGGTGCTGTAACTTTTGGACTTAAAATTTGGAGACACTACCTATATGGTATAAAATGTGTGATTTTCACCGATCACAAAAGTCTTCAACACATCTTTGATCAGAAAGATTTGAATATGCGACAACGTAGATGTGTTGAACTTCTAAACGACTACGATTGCGAAATTCGCTACCATCCTGGTAAGGCGAATGTTGTTGCCGACGCTTTAAGTCGTAAGGAACGCATTCAACTACATAGCATACAAATCCATTCTGACATCCAAACCCGCATTCTCCAAGCTCAACAAGATGTTGTGGGCAGCGGTGATTTACTTGTTGAATTACCTCATAAACTTGATCTCCTTCTAGAGACCAAGGAAGATGGCTTACGACATGTCAAAAACCGTTTGTGGGTTCCTAATCGTAATGACCTTCGTACAATCTTGATGAACGAAGCCCACAAGTCTCGATATTCTATTCATCCCGGTGCGGACAAGATGTACATAGATCTTCGAAACCTTTACTTGTGGCCCGGAATGAAAAGGGATGTTGCTCTCTCTATGTGTCCAAATGCCTCACTTGTTTGAAAGTTAAAGCTGAACACCAACGACCTTCTGGATTACTTGAACAACCCGTGATTCTGATGTGGAAATGGGTGGGAATCGCTATGGACTTCATAACCAAGTTGCCACGCACTTCTCGGGGTTATGACAGCATTTGGGTAATCGTTGACCGTTTAACCAAATCAGCTCACTTTTTGCCAATCCGAGAAGATTTCTCTGTTGCTAAACTTACTAAAATCTACCTTGATGAGATTATTACTCGTCATGGTGTACCTTTGAACATTATTTCTGATCGCGATGGCCGTTTTACCTCTCATTTTTGGGAATCTCTACAATCTGCTTTGGGAACTCAACTAAATCTCAGCACAGCATATCACCCTCAAACTGATGGTCAGTCTGAACGAACCATTCAAACCCTTGAGGATATGTTATGAGCTTGCGTCATAGACTTTAAAGGTAATTGGGATTCAGATCTGCCTTTGATTGAATTCTCATACAACAATAGTTACCACTCCAGTATAGGAATGGCGCCTTTTGAAGCTCTCTATGGTCGCAAGTGTCGTTCTCCTGTTTGTTGGAACGAGACTTCTAAGGCACAAATCACTGGTCCTGAACTAATCCAAGAAACGACTGACAAGATCTTTAAAATTCGTGACAACCTTACAGTGGCTAGAAGTCGTCAAAAGAGTTATGCTGATAAACGACGCAAACCCCTTGAATTCCAAGTCCGTGAAATGGTACTTCTCAAGGTTTCTCCTTGGAAAGGTATTATACGCTTTGGAAAGAAAGGAAAACTAGCTCCACGATATGTTGGTCCTTTTAAGATCATCGAAA
The DNA here is from genome assembly GCA_030545235.1 of Helianthus tuberosus. Classification (NCBI taxonomy): domain Eukaryota; kingdom Viridiplantae; phylum Streptophyta; class Magnoliopsida; order Asterales; family Asteraceae; genus Helianthus; species Helianthus tuberosus. The sequence goes on along the minus strand of CM060447.1, from coordinate 32,619,034 downwards.
GGATTGGTAAGGTAGCATACAAACTTGAGTTACCTCCTGAACTCAGCAACGTTCATCCTACCTTTCATGTTTCCAACCTCAGAATGTGTCTAGTTGACGAAAACCTTCATGTGCCACTCGACGATATTCGCATCGACGACTCCGTGCACTTTGTTAAAAAACCAGTAGAAATCATGGAGCACGATGTGAAGAAGCTAAGACGAAGACGCATACCTATCGTTAAGGTACGTTGGGAATCCAAACGTGGTCCAGAGTTCACTTGGGAACGCAAGGCTGATATGAAGGCCAAGTATCCACATCTTTTTCCAAAAGAACCTCCTACATCAATTTCGGGACAAAATTCTCAAAAGTAGGGGATACTGTAACCTTCTTGGTTTTAACACATGTTTTGTTTTGACTTGCATTGTAACAAATACCGTATTTGGAATGAAACTTATTTGAACATACTTGCTTTGTGCTTATACATGCTTATACCAATACAAACACGTGAAACAATTGCAAATTTGTTGAGTTTTATGCTATTAAACAAGGTTACATAAACTATAAGGGCCTATTGTGACATTTTGTGAAACTACTAGTTGAGGGACCTATTTGTCATTTTTGAAACTATACAAATACAAGGGTTAAAAGTGCCATTCCTTTAAACTACAAGTTTAGGGTCCTTTTGGTCATTATTGAAACTCATTTATAAAAAGAAATAAATATGGTTTATTTTGTTTTAAAAGTACAAGGTTCATTTGGTCATTCTTGAAACTTAAACTTTAGGGGTTAATTATGCCATTTACAAACTTATTTTAACTATAAATCCTAACCAAGTTAAATTTTGTATAGAAATTCTTTCTTCGAGAACTAACCCAGTTAGTATATCTAACTGAATAAACCAGGGACCATTTGTGACATTTTCCGAAACTTCAGCGACCATACTTGCCTATTTTTGAAACTTCAGGGTCTGTTTTGAATATTTTTTGAAAGTTTAGGGGCTGATTTTATAAATTTCTGAAACTTGAGGGACTGTTTTTGTATAAAATGAAACTTGAGGGGCCAAAGTGTAAATAATTCAAAATCTGGTCAAAAAGGGTCAAACCCATTCGAACCGGTCACAGGTGGGATTCGAACTCGCGTCTGTACGTTATAACCGAAGTGTCTTAACCAGTTTATCCTCCAGGCTCGGAGCTGATATATTTAGAATTTAATTCCTTTTATATACTTATTAAGATTTAATATTATTATTAATATATTCAGAATTAAAAAAAAAGGGTTTTAAACCCAAAGAATCGCCCCAAACCGTTCTCGAACCCGCGTCTCCCACACACACGCGCACAACCAGCTGGTCTACCAGCTTGGTTGTGTTGGATATGGAGTTATAATATATATATATATATACACATGCTGAAATCGACGCTGAAACCATATCAGCTCGCTGATACGACCAGAAATCACCAAAATCGATTTTAATCGGTTTTGTAGACATGTCCAACTGATTCACATGTTATACAACCCATACCCAACTAGTTTCAATCATTAAATCAACATTTTTAGTGCCTAAATCACTCAAAAAAAAAAAGAATTCTTATAAAAATAAAAAGTGGATCTAATCCACTAACTTGTGTCGAATCTGAGATCCAAACTTCGTGTATTTAAGTTCCCTACATTCCTAGCAACATTCCACACCATTTACAAACACTTAAACACCCGAAATCGTAGGATTAAAACCTGCAACTCGCCGGAATAGTCACTTTTTCGCTGGAATCTTTGTCAATCGTCTCTTTCGTCAATACCGGTTAGTTTTTCAAATCCGTTTGTGGGTTCCTAATCGTAACGACCTTCGTACAATCTTGATGAACGAAGCCCACAAGTCTCGATATTCTATTCATCCCGGTGCGGACAAGATGTACATGGATCTTCAAAACCTTTACTGGTGGCCCGGAACGAAAAGGGATGTTGCTCTCTATGTGTCCAAATGCCTCACTTGTTTGAAAGTTAAAACTGAACACCAATGACCTTCTGGATTACTTGAACAACCCGTGATTCCGATGTGGAAATGGGAGGGAATCGCTATGGACTTCATAACCAAGTTGCCACGCACTTCTCGAGGCCATGACAGCATTTGGGTAATCGTTGACCGTTTAACCAAATCAGCTCACTTTTTTGCCAATCCGAGAAGATTTCTTTGTTGCTAAACTTGCTAAAATCTACCTTGATGAGATTATTACTCGTCATGGTGTACATTTGAACATTATTTCTGATCGCGATGGTCGTTTTACCTCTCATTTTTGGGAATCTCTACAATCTGCTTTGGGAACTCAACTAAATCTCAGCACAGCATATCACCCTCATACTGATGGTCAGTCTGAACGAACCATTCAAACCCTTGAGGATATGTTACGAGCTTGCGTCATAGACTTTAAAGGTAATTGGGATTCACATCTGCCTTTGACTGAATTCTCATACAATAATAGTTACCACTCCAGTATAGGAATGGCGCCTTTTGAAGCTCTCTATGGTCGCAAGTGTCGTTCTCCTGTTTGTTGTAACGAGACTTCTAAGGCACAAATCACTGGTCCTGAACTAATCCAAGAAACGACTGACAAGATCTTTAAAATTCGTGACAACCTTACAGTGGCTAGAAGTCGTCAAAAGAGTTATGCTGATAAACGACGCAAACCCCTTGAATTCCAAGTCGGTGAAATGGTACTTCTCAAGGTTTCTCCTTGGAAAGGTATTATACGCTTTGGAAAGAAAGGAAAACTAGCTCCACGATATGTTGATCCTTTTAAGATCATCGAAAGGATTGGTAAGGTAGCATACAAACTTGAGTTACCTCCTGAACTCAGCAACGTTCATCCTACCTTTCATGTTTCCAACCTCAGAATGTGTCTAGTTGACGAAAACCTTCATGTACCACTCGACGATATTCGCATCGACGACTCCGTGCACTTTGTTGAAAAACCAGTAGAAATCATGGAGCACGATGTGAAGAAGCTAAGACGAAGACGCATACCTATCGTTAAGGTACGTTGGGAATCCAAACGTGGTCCAGAGTTCACTTGGGAACGCAAGGCTGATATGAAGGCCAAGTATCCACATCTTTTTCCAAAAGAACCTCATACATCAATTTCGGGAGGAAATTCTCAAAAGTAGGGGATACTGTAACCTTCTTGGTTTTCACACATGTTTTGTTTTGACTTGCATTGTAACAAATACCGTATTTGGAATGAAACTTATTTGAACATACTTGCTTTGTGCTTATACATGCTTATACCAATACAAACACGTGAAACAATTGCAAATTTGTTGAGTTTTATGCTATTAAACAAGGTACATAAACTATAAGGGCCTATTGTGACATTTTGTGAAACTACTAGTTGAGGGACCTATTTGTCATTTTTGAAACTATACAAATACAAGGGTTAAAAGTGCCATTCCTTTAAACTACAAGTTTAGGGTCCTTTTGGTCATTATTGAAACTCATTTATAAAAAGAAATAAATATGGTTTATTTTGTTTTAAAAGTACAAGGTTCATTTGGTCATTCTTGAAACTTAAACTTTAGGGATTAATTATGCCATTTACAAACTTATTTTAACTATAATTCCTAACCAAGTTAAATTTTGTATAGAAATTCTTTCTTCGTGAACTAACCCAGTTAGTATATCTAACTGAATAAACCAGGGACCATTTGTGACATTTTCCGAAACTTCAGGGACCATAGTTGCGTATTTTTTAAACTTCAGGGTCTGTTTTGAATATTTTTTGAAAGTTTAGGGACTGATTTTGTAAATTTCTGAAACTTGAGGGACTGTTTTTGTATAAAATGAAACTTGAGGGGCCAAAGTGTAAATAATTCAAAATCAGGTCAAAAAGAGTCAAACCCATTCGAACCGGTCACAGGTGGGATTCGAACTCGCGTCTGTACGTTATAACCGAAGTGTATTAACCAATTTATTCTCCAGGCTCGGAGCTGATATATTTAGAATTTAATTCCTTTTATATACTTATTAAGATTTAATATTATTATTAATATATTCAGAATAAAAAAAAAAAGGGTTTTAAACCCAAAGAATCGCCCCAAATCGGTCTCGAACCCGCGTCTCCCACACACACGCGCACAACCAGCTGGTCTACTAGCTTGGTTGTGTTGGATATGAAGTTATATAATATATATATATATACATGCTGAAATCGACGCTGAAACCATATCAGCTCGCTGATACGACCGGAAATCACCAAAAACTCACCAAAATCGATTTTAATCAGTTTTGTAGACATGTCCAACTGATTCACATGTTATACAACCCATACCCAACTAGTTTCAATCATTAAATCGACATTTTTAGTGCCTAAATCACTAAAAAAAAAAGAATTCTTATAAAAATAAAAAGTGGATCTAATCCACTAACTTGTGTCGAATTTGAGATCCAAACTTCGTGTATTTAAGTTCCCTACATTCCTAGCAACATTCCACACCATTTACAAACACTTAAACACCCGAAATCGTAGGATTAAAACCTGCAACTCGCCGGAATAGTCACTTTTTCGCCGGAATCTTTGTCAACCGTCTCTTTTGTCAATACCGGTTAGTTTTTCTTGTGTTAATTAGTTAGTTTATGCCTATAGATCGTTTCCTAGGATTTAATTTAGAGATAACATAGGTTTGCCCGTAGAAATCAAGAGTTTGACTTTCTGTTTGACTTAGACTTCTGACTTTGACCTCTAGAGGTTGAAGATGACTAGTGGGCCTATCTGGTTATATTTTATTTAGTCTGGATTAAGACACAAACCACCAGGTAGCCCAGTGGTTAGTGTGTATGTTAGTTACAGCACAGACCCAAGTTCGAATCTGGGGGTGTGCAAATCTTTTTTAATCTTTTTATTTTTAAGTTTTTATCACTTCCGATAATTTTTATATTATTATTACTTATTATTACATTTTATAAAAAATATAAAATCTGCCAATTTATTTATAAAACTATTTATTTTAATTAAAAACGGTTTATTTCTTAATTAAATCATTTTTAAGGAATAAAAATCCGAAATTTTTATGTTATTCATTTCAAATGTTAAACTTTACAAAAATAATATTTTTACTGATATTTTATATAATTTTGGTATTTATATAAATAAATCAGTTTTATTACTTTTAAAAATAGTTTAAATAAAATTATATACCTATATAATTTACATCCAAAATTATTTTATGACAAAATAGACATAATACTGAGTTTATATAAATTTAGAATCTGAATTTTTATAATATTTAATTATTTAGATAATTAAACTTATATAAACTTATTTATTGTTAATTTAAGCAAATTAATTCATTTTAATTATTCAAAATGAATCAAAAACCATAATAATTATTTTAATCAGTAACATTTCAAATTCAATAATTAAAAATATTATTTTTAATTATTCTGATTTAAATTAATTATTTTAATAATTAGTTATATAATTATCATATTATTTCTTTAAACTATATAATTATCATTTACCAAATAATTATATATTTTTGTACTTCTAAATTCAATTATAAAGTTATAAATTAATTGTATCACTTATGCAATATTTTGGTATAATTATTTATGTTAAACTAATTATACAAATTGAATATAATTGATTTATTATTTTAAATGTTTGTAGTAACTCAATTATGTATTTATATAATTTAATTATTTATGTTAAAGAAATATTTTTCATAGATAATTCCATATTCATTTTCCGAGTTCTCTATTAGGTTATCCAAACCTTATAGTTACCATTTAGACAAACCATACCGAAACCTATAGATTTAGGATTTCCTTTTATACAATTAAACATTATTATTAATACAAACTTTATATTGATGCATGTTCAAATGATTAGAGTGACGTTGGATCTTATTTCCACAAACTCATACATTAAACTTACTTGTTGGACTTACCGCACTCAAGGTGAGTTCATAGTCCCTTTTTACAATTATTTTTGGGATGAAACATATGATACGATGTGATACAAACTTATTTGCTATTTGTGGTTCCCCCGATTGTCATTGCATTTGCTTAATACTTGTTGTTGTTGCTTTAACGCGTTTACGTTCATTAACTTGCAAAAGCCCAACGGTTATATTATAGCGCTATAGGTGTGACGCCCCATCTCACTTCTCATTTTGTTGCAATTGTTGTTGTTGTTGGTACTCATGTGAAACTTAGAAGTGAGGTGATGGACCCGTGTTACGTCATAACGTAGGTTTGAATGTACCACCAAGTAACTACTTGTATTACTCTTTTGCTTAAAGACATATCGCATGCCACATTGTTAACTCATTTTCATATCACATTGTTATTTTTGCCTAACAAAACCTATGAATTCACTCAACCGTTTGTTGACCCAATATTTTCCCTAACATATGTTTCAGGTGACAATGTTTGATGACATGATTTGCAAGAATATTTTACATAGGATTGATCAAGACTTATGCCTTAGATTAAATCCGAATTTATCATTTGTGAAACAATTTATGTTGTATTCTTATATTTTCAGATGTGAATGCAATCTATTGAATTGAACTTAAACTATATTTCAACTTAATATAATCTCCATGTGCTCAATTGCATTCTGCGTGTTTCGTGACGCCCTTGACTTTTCCGCCTCTGGTCGGGGTGTCACAGATGGTCGATTTGGTCGAAAACCGTGACCTGCAGATCTGAATTTATATATTCAGATATGTGTTACTTAGTTTATAAATATAATACAAATCATAATCTAACACATGTGGCTGGTAGTCCAGCCGGTTGGTGCTTGAGCTTGTGTGCGAACCGACGCGGGTTCGAGTCCCGGCTGCGGCCGGTTCGTTTGGGTTTAAACCTTTTTTTTTCAGAATTAAAATAAATTAAATATTATTAATTTCTAGATAGTGTATAAAAGGAATTAAAATCTAAAACATATCAGCTCCTAGTAGGAGGATAAACTGGTTAAGGCGTTGCGGTTGTAACCGAGAGGTCACAGGTTCGAATCTCACAAGGGCCGGTTCTCACCCAGGAGACCCCCTTTTATCCGGATTTTTGATAATTTACACTTTGGCCCCTCAAGTTTCATTTTTTTACAAAAATGGTCCCTCAACTTTCAAAAAGTTACAAAAACAGTCCCTCAACTTTCATATAAAATACATGTTTGTTCCCTGAAGTTTCGGGAATTGACATAAATGGTCCCTGTACTGTTCAGTTAAATAGGTTAACTGAGTTAGTGTTTAAAGAAGGAATTCTTTATATGAAAGTTAACCTGGTTAGGATATTCAGTTAAAATAAGTTTCTAAAAGTCAGTTTTAGTCCCTGAAGTCTAAGTTTCAGAAAATGACCAAATGAACCCTAGACTTTTTAAAACAAATTATATATATTTATTTATTTTATAAAATTAGTTTCAAAAATTACAAAAAGAACCCTAAACTTGTAGTTTGAAATAATTGCACTTTAACCCTTGTATTTATATAGTTTCAAAAATGACAACTTAGTCCTTGGACTTAAAAAGTAATAGATTCCTAGCAGGTTTCAAAGAATGTCAAATAGGTCCCTCAACCTATTGTTTGTCTGTGTTGGCATTGTCAGCATGTTTCTGAGTTTTCCGTTCACTGTGCTAACTGTGTTTTGTGCATCAAGTTTATCACTTAAGTTTGTGTGTAATAAATGGAGTGACAGTATGAATGTGATGCATATGTATGTATGATGCAGAACTCATAAAGCAGTTTAATTTGTCAGTTATAATTCTAGCACAGTCATTACGCACAAAGTTAATATTAATTAATTGTACAGATACCTGTAATTGTGAGCGTTGTCACAGTAGGAGTTGGCTACAAAGCCTACTTTTCATACAAAGTGTAGTAAGCGATCTTGGTCATTAGATGCGTTTGTCTAATGGTTGAGATCATTTTGGTAATATGTGTGAGTTTAAAACAGGCCGACTTAATTAAGTAGGGGTAAATGTGTCATATAACTTGTTTTAAATAAATAAATAACTATCATATAATATAACCTTCCCTTTGTGAATTCGAATCCTGGATCGATTCCTTTGACCGTTGAATGCGTACGAACACGTGAGTTGTGTTGAATCCAATCACGTGTGTGGATTAAACACGAAGACGTAATTATAAACTGATTTCTATTGATAATGTGATAGTTACAAAACCACGAAATCAAATGGACAGAGTTTCCCCACTCTAGTCTCCAAAAGTTGTCAAATGACAAGACCCTACACTCCTATTTATAGGCAGAGCTCATCCGGATGCATGAACCTAGTGGATGACCTCCATCCGGACGGATGGACTAAAATTAACATTTCCAGATGAACATGCATCCGTCCGAATGGACCTGATGTCCATCCATTCGGATGGGCTTCAACACAACTTTGTCTTTATCTCAGTTCAGCATCGGTCTTGTATCATCTGATTAAGCTACGATACGTGATTGAAGGAAGTGATAGACATAATGCACTCACAGACTCCCCCTTGGATATTACTGCAGTCAATATCGTAGCTTTCTGTCTCTCTCTTAGTCTTCATGAAGTGTTGATAACTTCAGCACCACAGACTCCCTCTTTATTCTAACAGCTCCATCTGCTCCCCCTTTTGTTGTACTCTTCCTTCAGGCTCCCCCTTGCTTTAAGCTTCCTTGTTTTCAGCTACTAGGATCAACACATGGCTTTAATTCTACAAGCTCCTCCAAGATAAATATATGGCTCTATAAACACACGCTCCCCCTTGCTTTGAGCTCGTCTTCAGACTCCCCCTTAGTCTCAGATGTCAGGATCATAGTCTGCCTCTTTCATCTGAAAAATCTCAATCCATTTGTAAGATATTTTGATAATTCAAGTTCAAGAACAAAAACCTAGCTCTAAACATTTAACATAGATAAGCTGAAGCATTTCAAATATGTGATTGCACAGGACATCGTTTGTTCACAAAAATCTGTGACCTGGCTCAAATTTATCAAGTTAAACCATTTAGGATTTCCCAAAAACGATTGCATGGCCTTTAAACACACATATTCAGTAACCTGGCTCTAATTGTAAATGCGTGTAATTTTCCAGGATTTCCTGACTCTTCCCCCCTATCAAACAACTTCAAGTTTTTGACAAATTAAAATCAAGATCGAAACCTGACTCTAAGTTTTATCAAGTAATCATCCAAGTCCAAATTAATGAGCTTGGAGATTTCACAAATTGTTTTTGAAATTTATCAATCCAAGTCCAAATTAATGACCTTGGAGATTTCACAAATTGTTTTTGAAATTTATCAATGAAAACCTCAAGTTTCAAATTAATGAACTTGTTTATTTTCAGAAACATGTTCAGCATACTCATATTTTGAAACTCAGCTTTCAGACATCGGTTGTTGAAAATAAAGTAGAAACAACATCTTTTTGAATTTTTCTGAAACAAAAGGCAGTAAAGAAATATTTACAGACACTATTTTTGTTTGAGTTGTGTCAGAGGATCATATTAGTTTATGACAAATCACTAGCACCGTTGAGCTATAAACACTTTAAGTTCTAAACGATTCACTTAGATTGTCAATATACTGATCCACTTAAATTTTCACATAAACTTCAACTGAATCGAGATACGAGATTAATGTTTTAAGCACTTAACTTATTCGCGTGTCCCACCTCAGAATATACTCCCGTATCAAGATTCCATAGATTCAGTCTTACAGGTGAATATACTATATTGATATATGTACTCTGGGTTAGTGCGAAACCTTGAGAGCTCAGGTATGAACTATCGTTCAATCAAAGAGATGAAGGCTCGACTTTAAGGTATGTCCCACTTAGGGATCTTCTTTAAAACTGCACTTGATATATATCTTTCGATTTTTTATCAATTTTTATGTAGAGGGAAAGCTTTTTAAAGCGCGTAAAGTATTATACGAGGTCTAGGCCATTGCTGACGCAAAATTAGAAGACTTGGTATAATACCCAAGATATCAATCAGTATAAAAACCTAGTATCTCAGAATCAGGCAACCTCTCAAACAAGATTTCGGGGGTTACCCATATATCCGAGAAATGTTCCCCACGAGATAAGCAAGTTTATTGATATTTAGATTTATATCTCGAAATCAATCTACTAAATGTGTAAAAACCTACTGCATATCATCAGTGAGACCGTTTATCACATTTGACTTTCCATTTCTTTAGCATACTGTGATTGTCTACTGATGTACTATCATTTTCTCTTTTAACACAAAACTCTTTTTCATTTTCTATTGTTTTTGGCTTTTTCAAATTTTCAAATGTTTGTGTATTTTCTGAAAATTTTTACCCCCCCTAAAATTCAAAACATTTAACGAAAATTTGACAACCCGATGCAGAAAGCTTCATCTCGCTAATCGTTTTCTGCTCCACATGCTCTGTTTTGCAGAAAGTACCCCCATAATTTACAATACATTGATTTTTAACAATGTTAAAACTATTTAATCATTTGTGAAATAATCATGTTTGATCAGCCGTGAGGGTTTCAGCATATTCAATCAACATATTTTTTGCAATTTTGAATTTTTAACAAATTTAAAAATAAACATATATTTTTTTTAATTTTTTAATTTTTGACAAAATAAAAACATATTTTTGGTTTTTAATTTTTTTTTTATTTTTAGGGTTTTGGTTTATAGTTTATTTATGTACAGAAACAAAAAACTCCCTGTTTTCAGATGCAGGGACCTGCAGCCTTCTGTGCCAGGCTGCTCCGTTTTTCATCTTGACAATTAACCATCATCTGGAGCACCTGCACATTCACCCAACTCAATCACTTGAACAAATCAACCCAAGCCTGCTTTGACTCAGGTAGCTTAATATGAATCTTTACAGGTAAAACTAGATAATTTCTTTCATTTTTCTCAAAAACATTTTTTTTTCCGATTATTACTCACAAAAGTCTATTGTTTCTTTGCCACCCAAATTTGGCCTTTTGAACACTTTATTTGATAAAATCTTGGATCAATTTTTGGTTTCCAGATTTGTTTTGGTTCAAACTTGGATGTTTTTTATTTCCAAGTTTGTTTTGACTTTTGAAAATCAACCTTTTGTTTCCAATTCTGTTTAGGTTCAACTTTGGGTGTCTTTGATTTTGATTTCCAAGTTTGTTTTGTCTCAAACTTGGCTGACTTCTTAACCTCAACTTTATTTTTCTTTTCAACATCAGCAGGCTTCAGATTTGGACACTTGTGACCAAGATGTCCAGTTTGATCACATTTAAAACATGTTCTTTTTGAAAAATCTTTGGCCTGTTGTTGTTGCTTTTTCTGAGCATAGAACTATTCATTAGACTGTCGTCTAAATTGGAGTTCTTTCTCTTCTTCTGAACTTTTTCCATAAACGAAGTTCATCTTTTTCTGATAATTGGCTTTTCAAATCGTTTCTTATTGTTTTGATAACTTTTATAACCCAACACAGCCTTCATGTTTTTCTTTTTGTGACTAGATTTGTTATAAAAACATTTCTTGCTTTTTCCAGCAAATTTTGAAATTTCAGACTTTTCAATTTCTACCAATTTGAACACTCTGTCAATCTTTTCCAAAATCACATTCTGAATCGGAATTTCAATATCTGAGAATAGTTTGTCCGATCCAATCATGGTGTATGTCAATCCTATCGGATTATCATTCGCATTTTTCTCAGATTTTGAATTCTTCAAATAACTTTCATGAAAACTTCTCTCATTTTCATCATGTGACTCGGACTTATCTGTTTTGATAGAATCATCTTGCAAAACACTTTCAACGACTTTACTTACCACCTCTGAATCACCAGTATCATTAGATTTGGAATAGGTTATGTCAATATTTTTTGGCAATTGATCAACCATGTTGAAAGCTTTTTCCACCTTCTCGTCATCATAGAATGTGAACTTTTTCTCAAACGGTGGTGGAACCTGATGATATTCTGAGCCAATTCCTTTCTTGTTTTTCTCAGAATCGTTATCATCTGGTTTTATGTTGAAAATACGTTCAAGAACAAATGATGAAGCGTGATAACTATGTAACTTGTTATTATTTTGTTCTAATTTAGCCACTTTACGCTTAAGCTCAGCAACTTCTTCAATATAAGAATTTACAACTTTTTGCTTTATTGAATATTGTTGTTTAAGCATTTCAGATGTTTAAGAACATTGTGTAAGTCTAGATTGAACAAGTTTCATTTGACTTTTCACAGCTTCGTATGACTCTTTTGTAATGTGATATGCAAGTTTTATTGAATCATATTATATTTTCATTTCTTGAACCACATTTTCTTTTTGCAAACATTTTTCATTCATTGCTGAACACTTTTCTTTCAAAATTTGATTTTCTTTTTCCAAAACTTTGCATTTTTGTGTCATCTTTTCATCATTATATATCAAAACCTTTTCTTTTTCAAACATTTCTTTACATTTATCTTTGAAAACTCTTTCGATTTTAGAAAATTATATATCTCTAGTTCTGAATTTTTCATCTTTTTCAGTACAAGCACCTGCACGTTTCTATGCATTTCTTGCACTGTTCAACAGTTTTATGTAACACATCAGAAGATTCAGGTTTAGTTGTTACCTCAATAGTTGGCACATCGGCTTTTTCTGCCGTCTGCTTCTAATCTTTTTCCTTTTCCTGTTGTTCCTCGGCAACAGCTTCACCAGCATCAGCTTCATCAACCAGTTTTTCCAGCTTTGCATCAGCTTTTTCTTGTTTCTCTTCACCATCTTCTTCTGTTGACTTCTCTTGCTTCTCATCAGCCTTTTCCTGATTTCCATCACCAGCTACTTCTTCTTTCTTCACCTCTTCATTTTTCTGTTCAATTTCACCATCATCTTTACCAGCTTTCTCTTTCAACTCATCCACCATCTTTTCAACACTCTTCTGCATCCTCTCTTCATCTCTTTTCTTCAAGCTAGCTGTCATCACCCCCTGATTATCTTGTCCAGCTTCTTGAGATAAACTTTATCTATTGCTTTCATTGAATAATATTCGCCGGACAGAGGAATAACAACAAGTACATCGTTGTACACAACTTGGCTTGAAGGGACAACCAGATCTCCTTTTTGATTGATATAACATTCTCTTTTGTTGTCCCATCTTCCATAGCTTCTAGCTTCTTCGTACTCTTTTTGCATTTCTTCTATTCTTCAATCTGCAAAATGTCTTTCTCTGTATGTTTTCTCTTGCAGAATTTCTTCTTTCATTCTCTTCTTCACCTCAGCAACCAACGCTCTTGTTTTCATCCTTTATGTATTTACTCCAGTTAAACCCTTCGTCATCATGAAATGTCTTGGGTTTATCATCATTAACCGTCACTAAAGCTTGTGTTTTATCTTTTGATGAACCTTCAGTGATTTGCTTTAGATTTGCTCTGGACGTATGTTCATTGTTTTTATGATAAATGGATTTTTTGTAATAATCATCATGAAATGGATTGCCATGATCAGCTACTTCCCGGTTCACACATTCTCTTTTAAAATGACCCTTCTGTTTACACCGAAACATGTGACTTTTGACTTGTCAAACCCTAATTTTGTGCTTAACAGACCTCCAAGATCATGTCTGTCAGTTATCTCCATAAAACGTTGAGCTCTTCTAATGTCGCTCGCCAAACACCATCTGATATCAATTAGTTCCATCTATTACGGGTCTATCTGGTCATAATCTTCTTTTGTTAGTTCAGGATTTCTGATTCTCCCTGCTACCAGGCTCTCATATGACTCCAGAATTGATGCTAAGAAACTCATTTGTTGTTTAGCAACATTGATACTTAATGTAGGAAAATTTTTCAACTCCAAAGCAATGTTGCAATAAACCTCTTCGGGTTCTTTTATATTTGATGTCGTTGAGGAGGAATGATAACCTGGATTATAACTTGATGAGCTACCTTTCTGTGAATCCTTTGTCTTTTCGACGCTAAAAGCTGTACCAGGTTTTGATGACTGATTGGTTAAAAGTAAGCTTCCTTTGTAGTAACGACCCACATTTTGCTGATAGGTAGAGTTGCTCATTTTGTTCTGTTATTGTAACTAGAGCTCATGACTTTCAATCTTTTCTATCAATGTATCCAAAGTAACCTCATCGAACAATACATCATTTTTCAATATGAAGACAAATGTTTGCCAATGATCTGCACGTGGTAAGGCCTCGATAACTTTGTCAATAATTTCTTCTCGAGTTTTTGTTATCCCAAACCTATCAAGTTCAATTTTCAAATGACAAAATCTCCTAATCATTTGTCTCACTGTTTCACCTTTTATATTATCAAACAAATCAAATTCCTTTTTAAGGAATGAAAGTTTGTTCTTTTTAATTTGCTTTCCTCCCTCAGCTTTTACTCGCAACGCTTCCCACACAGAATTTGAAGACCCATCATGATTAAGTAAAGCAAATATATCATCTCTGATCGATTGTTGGATTAACGCGATCATCCTTTGTTCATGGGAAAATACTTTTCTATCTTCAGTATCTAAATCCCCAAGTTCAAGTTCTTCACCTTTATCATTTTTTGGCCTTTTATATCCAAATTCCATACAAAACTAACTTTCATGAGCATATGCTTTTGCCCAGTTAAGAAATCTCTCTTTCCACCTGTTAGGATCGGAGGCCCTCATGATTGTGTTTGTTTGTAATACTTGAACAATGAATGAATGTAAAACAGAGATCTAATGCAGCGGAATTGAAAACAAACTTTGTAAACACAATCAAAGGGATATAGTTTTCAGTAAACACGTGTTTCTCATTAGTCGAAAGATTTACAATACAGAAATGATTACAGATATGCTTACATACTGAAGCTCCCCCTCAGCATAATGCTCACTGGTTGATCGCTCAAGATGAAAGGATTGGAGGAGATAAACTCACTCAGTCAACCAAATGTAACAGTACAGGGTACTGTTCCATTTATAGGTAAAACAAACCACTGAAGCATCTAAGCTTACGTCACCATGAAAGTGACATCTAACAACCTAACAACCTTTAACCACTGTTCTTATACGAACACTGTTAACTTAACCACTGATTCTATATAATACAAGTGACAAACTAAACTACAACTTTCTCCTTCCATTATTGCATGCCAAGCACTGATGTTTGACTATCAGTGCTTTCCTCAAAGTTGATCAGTCCTTGAGTGGGCAGTTCTTTAATCAACAACAGTACTTAGATAGCATCAGTAGATTGAACCAGCAGTGTTTAATCTTTAACAGTCTTTAGGGCTTCATCAGCAGTTTGAAGGACAGCAGCTGTTGTATACGGACAGTGGATAGAGGACATCAGATGTTATAAACACTTTCAAGGGGAAAGCCTGGTGTAAACTACTGCTTATGATGAATCCACTGTTGTGAACCAGTTTTGGCTTTAATTATCTGTTCCTCTGATAGGGTTCAATCCCAACACCACCAATGATAATCTTCAATGTTATCAAGTTTTGGTGGTTTAGAATGAGTTCCGTAAAAGTTTTCATGTTTTATATTATCATTTATAGCTTTAGAAATACTTTTTGGTGCAACAGTTGGTGTCTCGTTTGACTCAGAAGTGAACGCCTTGTAAAACGTGTTATAGAATTCTTCAGCCATGATTACCTGCAAAAGTCAAAGAAAGTCAAAAAGTTTGAAACCAATCTAAACACTCTATACGTCCGGATGGCCGTTATCCGGATGAGTTTTGGTCCGGATGAACAATATTTCCGGATGAACAAATTTCCGGATGAACAACTGACAAGCCTATACGTCCGGATGAACGAGTCTATCCGTCCGGATGGACAATGACGTCAGCAAACTTAGTTCCGAAGTTCATAATTTTTACTGATTTTAATGAGTTTTAGTTCGAATTAAGATCTGAAACTTTGAAGGATTATTCAAAAACGTTTTTCACACAACATATTCAAAATTCAGCGAATTTTAACCGTGAAAACATTATGAACCTGAGTTTTAAGTTAAAAAAGAAATGAGAAGATGTGTAGAAGAAGATGAATCAATTTGTATCTGGATCTGATGAAATTGCTTGAATCTTCGTGTCTTCAATCCTTGCAAACAAACACTTGCTCTGATACCACTTGTGAATTCGAATCCTGGATCGATTCCTTTGACCGTTGAATGTGTACGAACACGTGAATTGCGCGGAATCCAATCACGTGTGTGTATCAAACACGAAGACGTAATTACAAACTGATTTCTATTGATAATGTGACAGTTACAAAACCACGAAATCAAATGGACAGAGTTTCCCCACTCTAGTCTCCAAAAGTTGTCAAATGACAAGACCCTACACTCCTATTTATAGGCAGAGCTCATCTGGACGCATGAACCTAGTGGATGACCTCCATCCGGACGGATGGACTAAACTTAACATTTCCAGATGAACATGAACATGCATCCGTTCGGATGAGCTTCAACACAACTTCGTATTTATCTCAGTTTAGCACCGGTCTTGTATCATCTGATTAAGCTACGATACGTGATTGACGGAAGTGATAGACATAATGCACTCACACCTTTATTACTCGTGATTTTCCCTATCTCTACTCTCTCTCATCCGATACACCACATCTAACCAAATCAAGTGCAAATCATGGAGTATTATTTTGGGGTTTTTATGTAGGAACAAGAAAATAGAAACAATGGAACCTCAAAACACAATAGAGGGCGAAAAAAGGAGGATCAAAATTGGAAATCGACGAGTAATGTGTGCTTTTTTTTGCCATATTTCAATTAAAGGGTTTACATAATTGTTGTTTTTAGCGAATATAGTTGATTTTGAAGGTATGGTGTGTCATATAACTTGTATTTATTACAAAAGTGATTATTTTAACAATATTATGGATCTAGGGTTTGATGTGTTGTAGCTTGCTTTTGATTAGATCATGCGTTTAAAGTATCCAGTGGGTTGTGTTGAAGACGAATACACTAATTGGTGTGGCTGTTATTATTATTATTTTCTTCTGCACTTTGTTTTCAAAGTAGTGTGTTTTGTGGTTGTTGGAGCAAACTAAGTATGTGTTTTAAGATAATGAATCTAAATTGCTTGTTTTGAAATGGATACAAATATGTTTGATAGTAGATATACCATTTCTGTGTTACATGGATGTGTTATATACATTATAACACATCGTGAAAACCCAAATATTTATAAAACATAATTTCAAGAAAAAAAAAACCAAAAACATTGTCATTTGTGAATCATAAACTGGTATAACACATCGTGATGAAACAAAAACTGATAAAACACAACACCAAGAATTACAAAGACATGTCCTTTATAAAACAAAAACTGTAACTAATAAAACACAATAAGAATAAATAGTTCATGAATGATCAACAATAAAACACAACGTGAAGAAATTGCTCATGAATCGATCTTCCCTAAAAATCCCCTTTTTGTTCATGATATAAATCTTTCATAAATAAGACAATTAATCAATTACATCTATGCTCTTTAATAACAAAAGAACACTATATGCCATATGTCAAATTGAGATCGCTTCCTACACTTTGTAGTAAAACACACTTTATAAAGCAACCTCACCCTATATATAAACTTTTTTATTTTGCAATATATGCATGTTACGCGTTGTATCACACGAAATAATTTCCCCTAGTTCATATTTATACATCAATAAACTAGGATAGACACCCGTGTATTACACGCATTGAATAAATAAAATATTAAACCGCTAATAATAATTTTTTGATAAATATAAAACGATTTTGATATAAGTTACAATTGAAATTGACCTTTTTAAACTAAGAAACAAAAATACAAATAAGTGAAATAAGATAAACGTGTATTAAGGGCTGTTTGGCAACTTCTGAATGATTAAGTGTTGAACCAGTAAGAGTTCTGAACCATTAAGAGGCAGTATAATGTTTAATCATTCAGAGGCAAATGTCTAACCAATTCAGATTATAGGTCTTAATCATTCAGACTCTGTATAATACTTAACCATTCAGAGACAAATTTCTGAACCATTCAGACATCTGCTCACGAAACAAACAGTCTGAACCATTAAGTGCTGAACCATTAAGAGCCTAATTAAGAGGTACACAAATAGCCCCTAAGTGAAATAAGATAAACGTGAATTACACAAGAGTCAACAACATTGTGTGCATAACCATATGGGTGGATATATAGGAATCAAAATCTGCCGAATCATTCATGTTATGATCTTCTACATCCTAGGTCTTCCCGACCATCATCTGACTTATGTTCTTCATGTAGCATTCAGACCGAATGACTCTATGAAATTACGTTGATACTTCCACATATTATGGGTAACGTAGGATACATCTCTATCCCCCCCCCCCGGGAATCTTTAGAATTACCACTGCTTAGCTTTCAATTCGCCTTTGACCATCAAATGAAATGTGAATAATCCGTCCTCTTCTCTTTGAAAGAATGGGCGCTTCTGGTTCTGTCGGTGCTTGAAACAATTTTGTCTTCTCCATATTACTATATCTCTAGAGTCAATAATTTTATATGAGGAACTACTGAACTCAATCACTTGCTGCCGTTACTCTTCAGTTTTCTATTGAGGTCTATCCTGTAGAGGTACTCAAATTGGACCAGTGATCGATTTCTAGGTTTTGTCGTAAACCTAATTGGTTACTTCCAATTACGTAGCTCAATAGTTCAAACCGCACTCAAAGGTAGGGCATTTCCTATTTTTATAGGAAATTCTGTACCAGAAACAATGGTATCTCCAATTATAGCCCCCTGGGATGTAAAATATATCTCTTCTCACCATCCCTATAGTGTATAAGACAAATGTATGCATTTCGATTCGGGTCGTATTCTATGGTTACGATTCTACCATAATATGTCTTTTTCATTCCGTCAAAAATCTATTTTACGTTATAGACGCTTATGACCTCCCCCTCTATGCCCTGCGGTAATGATTCCTCTGGCATTACGACCTTTACCACAATGATGCTGTCCATAGATCAAATTATTTCGTGGATTAGATTTCACTTGACTGTCTACGGTTCCATTGCGTGTGCCCGGGGTAGAAGTTTTGTATAAATTTATCGCCATGCTATTAAGTATTTTGATTTAAGTTCTTTTCTTTCTAAGAGGTGGAATAGAATAACCCGGTTGAAGGTAATGATCATACGTCTGTAATGCATTGTCTGTCCCATCCATTCTTCTAGCCTTTCCCCGAAGTCGATGACTATTCATCGCGATTACCTTGACACCAAAGAAGAGTTCGACCTAATGCTTTATTTCTGTCCTAGTTTATCCTGATTCGACATTAGAAGTATATTGATTTTTACAATAGTTCTATGGCAGGTAGGTTTTTGTATCGCAAAACTACGCCCTCGAGCTCGAGGTTTTAATCTCTTCATGATAGTACCTTTATTTACTTCGGCTTTACTAATCACTAAATTTGCTTCATTCGAACCCATATTGGAACTAGCATTTGCTGCTGTAGAATAAACTAATTTAAAAATGGGATAACATGCTCGATAAGGCATGCGTTCTAATATCATAAGTGTTTCTTCGTAGGAACGCCCACGAATTTGATCAATTACTCTTCGCGCTTTGTGAGCAGACATAGATATATGTTGACCTAAAGTATATACTTCTGTTGTTCTCTTATTTAACATAAAGTTCGCCTCCTACTAATCAATGATAAATATCTATATATATTATTATACATAAACATAAACAAACGTTTTTTAACGACAAGATCTATTATTGCTTTTTGCATGTCCTCGGAAATTTAAAGTAGGCGCAAATTCTCCCAATTTGTGTCCTACCTTACGATATGTTATTTAAATAGGTAAATGTTCCTTTCCATTATGGATAGCAATAGTATGACCGACCATTATGGGTATAATTGTAGATGCCTGAGACCATGTTATTATGATTTCTTTTTCTTCTTTTGTGTTAAGCTTTTTTTTTTTTTTTTTGATAAATGATTCGCTACAAAAGGATTTTTTTTTAGTGAACGTGTCACAGCTTCCTCTTATTTTTTTTAAGACGAAGAAAGAAATTCTATTTTCTCTCCTATTTACTACGGCGATGAAGAATCAAATTATCACTATATTTATTCCTTTTTCTATTTCTTTTTTCAAGTGTTTGATAACTCCAAGAGGTTGTGGGTTTTTTCTACCAATTGGGGCCCTCCCATCACCACCCCCATGTGGATGGTCTAAAGGGTTCATAACTACTCCCCTTACTACAGGGCGCTTACCTAGCCAACGCTTAGATCCGGCCCTACCCAAATTTTTCTGGTTCACCCCAACTTTCCCCACTTGTCCGGCTGTTGCTGAGCAGCTTTTGGATATCACCCATAAGGTAATTTTAATGTGGCTGATTTCTCTTCTTTTGCAATCAGTTTCGCTACAGCACCCGCTGCTCTAGCTAATTGTCCACCCTTTTCAAATGTGATTTCTATGTTATGTATGGCTGTGTCTAAGAACATATCGATTGAAGTAGATTCTTCTTTTCTATCAATCAAACACAAATAGCCGCTAAGTGAAATAAGATAAACGTGTATTACACAAGAGTCAACAACATTGTGTGCATAACTATATGTACGTTGCAATATCAAGTCCCATGGTGTTTCTGTTTTTTCTTTAAAAAAAGGTGGTACTCCTAACATAACAACAACAAACGCCGTTGTTTTCCCAAATAATAATCACCCAAGTTTTCTAGACCTCCCGCAAACGCCATTTCCACCGTCAATCTTTCAATCGAATTTCACCGATTTTCTTCTTCTAGGGTTTCTATTCAATCAATTCGTTCGTTCATACCTCAAATAATCCTACAAAAAGGTAATCTTTTTCTTCATTTACACCCTTCTTTTTCATGTAGTTATGTTTATTTCATTAATCTACACATCGTTTTTGTCTAATTTCATTGTAATGTCGTCGATCGTTTACGAAATTTGACGTTAAAGTGGTTAGTTATCGTAATTTGTGTGAATCTTGAAATTTTTTTATGTCTTTAACGCGAATTTGCAGATCTTTGTTGAGACTTAACGGTTAAGGTTCGATTTATATTAGAATTTATTTTAATTTGATATTTTGTGATATTTGATTGAATATAAGTTTTGGTTTTGTGGGTTGATTTTGATTGTAACAGTTGGTGATTACATGTGTTTGTTTGTTGGGAATGTATGTTCTTTATGAATTGATCGGGTTTTTGATCGGTTACAATAAGATCTGAGACATGGTTTGTGAGCTAGGTCAAAACCCTGAATTGTCACACCAAGTGTTTGATTAAATGTCTCTTAGAGGAATACATTTTTGGGTGTTTGATATCCAACATCATGCAGAACCGAGAACACGTATTCTTGGTAATGGAATTTAGCATAACGTTGTAGGCGTTTTACTTGAAAAGGCAAACGCCATAGCCGGAAAAGGAAAAAGATAGGAACTTTATGAAAAGAACTTTTTTTAAGTTTAGGAATGGGGAATATTGATTTGTTCCCAATCGGATATGGATTCGGAATATTATTACAGTTAATGATGCTAATATGCTATACTTACTAACTTACTCTTCTTATCTACCATTGAATATGATTTCGGAATATTATTACAGTTAATGATGCTAATATGCTATATTAACGTACTCTTATCTGCAATCGAATATGAATTCGGAATGTCATTACAGAACATGGAGGCTCAGATCGATTTTTTGCAATGGCTTGAACCCGACATGGCACTCAAGATACTTACGTATCTGGATGACTCAGCTGACCTCATTCGTGCGTCTGCTGTTTCTCGATACTGGCAAAATATCGGTGAGTATCGTACACACATTCTTTTCCATCGCTATTCTTTAATGATGTGTTAGTTAACAACCTTTCATATTTGGATCTCTATTGTAGTGGTCTCTAACGGACTTAGCAAGCACCTCTGCATTACAAGATTTCCTGAGCTTGCTAGCATCACTCGCGTAGACGAAGTGAGTCATGACAACTCGGAACCGAGTCACAACTCGGCGGAGATAGAGCACCGAGCCTATGCTTCTCTTTTCCGGGCCCTCACATCATTCCCGCAAACTTATTGCATTGCCGATCCCGTGAGTGCTTCAAGCACCGATAATTACCCAGAAGAAAGCATCATAAATACGCTAGACCCAAGAGACAGAATCCTGCATCGGGACTCATATTGGTCAAGTACAGGAAGTGATGATCCAGAAGCACCCGAGACGTTGATATACAACTTAACAGCTAGTCTTTGCGTTATATCAGAAATAGTTTTGCATCCATTTCAAGGTTGGTTTATTTTTACTTTTTTTAAGTTTTGTTTTCAGCGCATCGTCTAACTGACATTTGTGTACGCAGCTTTATTTCAGATGGATTTCCCAATATACTCATCAAAAGCTGTGCGATTCCGAATGGGGCATCCGAAATCTAGGGATGAGTTAGACCATGATTTCATGGAGACACAAGAATGTGCTGACGACAAGTTTATTTGGACGTATACGTCTCCAATTTTCCCCGTGGCACGGGTGAGTTCGTGTTTCGTTTATTATTACTCCCACATAAATGAAATCGCATGTGTATAAATCGTTTTTTAGCATTTAAAATTGGCTAAATCTTAGTATGAGATATAACTTTCAGTGTATGAGTTAGATATTTAGATCACTAGAAAAATATAATTTTCTTCGTCTGTTCTATTTTGTAGTCTATCCAAATATGGAAATATAGGATAGGTGCCAATTTTGACCTGTGTTTTTATGAATGAGTCAATGGGGTTATATTTTATATCTAACAAGTGATGAGTTGAATGGGTTTAAAGTCACCCCGATTGTATTTTTATGCATATGCTATCCAAAAGGTATTTTTAATGATGAGTTAATTACATAGTTAGTCCCTGTGGTTTGCCCAAAGTAACATACTTAGGTACTAATAGTTTAAAATCACATTCTAGGGTGTTAACTTTTCATTTTGTAACGTTTGGAGGTATTAACGTTATTTGTAGGTTTAAAATCACATTCTATTAGTACCTAAGTATGTTATTATGTGCAAACCATAGGGACTAATTATGTTAATACCCTAGAAGTTAATACCTCCAAACGTTACAAAATGAAAATTTAATACCCTAAAAGGTGATTTTAAACTATTAGTACCTAGATATGTTATTTTGTGCAAACCACAGGGACTAACTATGTAATTAACTCTTTAATGATTATATTCGGAAATTAATTTTTTAAAATATTAGAAAGAGTTATTACGTTTTTCGTCCCTGTGGTTTGTTGAAAATAACCATTATAGTCTATTAGTTAAAAAAGGCCGAAACAGTACCAATACTTTCACTTTTGTAACAATTACAGTCTACCTCCGTTAATCCCATCCAATTTACCGTTACGTTTTTGAGAAGGACGAAAAACGTAATTAATTCATTTGTTTATATATTGTTTTTTAAATGAGGGGTATTTTAGTCTTTTCACCAAAAACTTAATAGTTACAGTCCACTTCGTGTTTTCTTTATTATTAACTTACACCATCCTGCACACATGTATATTTTGATATATAATAAATAAATATATGCATAAGCAAACTTCATGGCAACAGGAAAATCGCTTACAAAGGTTCAAGTTACCCGAGCCCGTAGTCTGCATCGGTGGTTTTCTGCAAATTCAGTTGTTAGGTCGGGTTCAGGTACAAGCAGCAGATGGCAAATACTATATCTGGTCAGTATATTATTCCTAATATTTAAATCAATACTTCAAAGCCTAAGTTCTTGGAACAGTCGGTTAAAACTTAAAATTACTCTTTTGTTACAGTGTGGCTCACGTGCAGGCGATAGGACGCCGATTATCACCTGCGTTTAGCGTCGAGTTTTCTGAATCGGCCAATAGTGTGTGTCTGAAGTATGATGCTGTGGAATTTGGACTTACAATGAGTAATGTTTCCAGTGGACGTAATAATTCGCTTAGTACAAGTTTGCTTCCAGTACAACCTCCTCGCCAACTAGCTTGGGGCAATTTACAAGACTTTATGCAAATGGTACAAGCGCATCCTGATGGTGTTGAATATGAATGGGTTGATGATGATGAGTTTGAGATTGTTTGAGAAGTGTGGTGAACATGGGTATACTGTGTTTGTCTTGTGTAGTATAACTTGGTAGTAACTAGTTTCTGGTACTAGAAGCTTCCTCGGTCTTGATTTCGTGATGACTTTAAGACCGTTGTTTGACTTCCTGAGCTGATTCCGTGCAAAAAAATGGCTTTTTTTTACTAAGATTTCTAATGTTTGTGTTCTTGGGTAATCATTTAAAGTTTTTGTATTTGTTGGCACACCTTCACAAAGTTTGAAGCTAATTCAACCCGACCAGAGGGACTTAGCGTCACGTTTAACTTTCTTCATAAAGAACCCTAACCACGGGATCTAACATTTCAGGGGTAATATTGCAGCGTTTTTCAATAGTTGAGGGGTAAGACAGCAAAATTTTCCTGAGAAGGGGTAAGAGTGCCAATCGCAATCGCAATTGCAGTTTACTCTTTATCATATTACCTAACAACAATTCTATGCAAAAACCTAGCCCAAAACCTTAGCTAAACCATTCATACCTTTCATTTACATTTATGTGATTTAGATTCATGAACCACCGTTACCCTCGCCCATTCTTCATAACAATCACCGTTTAGCACATTTGGTTGTTAGGCCACATTAATTGTTTTTCCCCGACATGCTAATCACGCCTCTTATTCCTAATGGTTACTCCTAAAGATCTAAGGGATGCCGACTTTTAACGTCTAAAAGTGTTTTTTGACTCGCGTATTACTCCCAACGAGTGTTTAATCTTGCCTTTTACCTCCAAGGATGTCAAGTGGCATGTTTTCAATAGCCCACCGGCATATTACCAAAGTTTTCAGACATGGACCGGAGGTCCGGCCAAAAATTTTAGATGTCGTTTTCTAAGTGGTTTGTTAAGTCAATCTTTATGGGTGAAAATTCAAAAAACATCTATTTTTTTGAGTTAATTACATAGTTAGTCCCTGTAGTTTGCACAAAGTAACATACTTAGGTACTAATAGTTTAAATCACATTCTAAGCTATTAACTTTTCATTTTGTAACGTTTGAAGGTATTAACGTTATTTATAGGTTTAAAATCACATTCTATTAGTACATAAGTATGTTATTTTGTGCAAACCACAAGGACTAACTATGTTAATACCCTAGAAGTTAATACCTCCAAACGTTACAAAATGAAAAGTTAATACCCTAGAAGGTGATTTTAAACTATTAGTACCTAACTATGTTATTTTGTGCAAATCACAGGGACTAACTATGTAATTAACTCTATTTTTTTATGTGTTTTCAAAGGCAAAATAATATTATAAAACGACCAACGAAAGACCCATAGATGGTAGATTAAGTAGCACCCGTTGACCTGAGTAAACGCCATTTCCACAGTCAGTCTCTCTTCAATCGAAACACGATCTTCCTTTGTATCTTTTGAAGCGTTCTTACTTCAAAGAACCATCACAGGTAATTGTTTTACTCTTTAACATTGCTTTTTTCATGTAATATTGTTCGTTATTCTGAATTTTGACGTTGAATGGTAGTAGTTTTTATAAGTTTAACGTTAATTAGCAGATCTTTGTTGGAGACTTTACGGTTATGGTCTACGTAAATTTAGAAGCTGAAACTTAACCCTTTTGGCATTTGAAGTTGACTTATAAGTCAACGTTCATTTCAATTAGTTATTTTCTTAAATTTGATTGGAATATGAATTTTGGCTTTGGGTCTATTTTGCTTGTAACACTTGTTGTCGAGTTTGTCATTAGCTTTGAGTGGATGACACATGCTGATTGGCTACACGTCACTGTCCTTTTGTACTATTTGTCTCCTGCATGATTGATCATCGAGGGAGCTATATGGGCAGAACCTGGCGCTCGCTGATTGGCTGCAGGCTCCTGCCACCTGTACTGGTTGTCATAGTTGCGCTTATTGTTGTGACACCTGCGCAGGATCTTGGAATCTGGTTGTCATTGTTGCGCTTATTGTTGTGACACCTGCGCAGGATCTTGGAATCCAAGGCTGAGTGTTGCTGCTATTAAGTTTGGGAATTGTCATTTGCGCACAGAACTTGCGCAGGATTTGAGATCATACCCTTCACTCTGATAAGTGATAATCCTAGGTTGTCCTATTTAGGTGTTTGATTAAAGTAAAAATCACTTAAGTGCAATTTTAATTTTGACCAAGAAGATTAATAAGTTGGCCATTGAAGTTTTTATTTACCAAAGAGTTAAATGCTTGGTTGGTCCCTGTGGTTTGCAAAAATTTCATACTTGGTCCTAGTGGTTTACTAATTACCCGCGTGGTCCCAAAAGTTGTCAAAAATGAACTCGGTTGGTCAGCCCCTGACCTAACCTCTGTTAAATTTCTCAGTTAACTATGTGCGAAATTACTATATTACCCTTAGAACAATTAAAAAAAAGACATACCCATCATCTTCTTCTACTCCACCCTTTCTTCTCAAATCAACCTGCCCAATCCCCCATTTCTGAACCGTCCTTTCGTCCAAGCCATCCCCTCACAGCATCTGCAATTCTGATACTTGATCCTACCATATTCCACATACGAGAACCAGATAACCCACTTTTATAATCGTCTTCTAAATGCACATTAGGAACAGGTGGCAATCTTTGCCATCTTTTAGAAACGGGGTCCAATGCATGCCAAAATAGTTTATAGCCATGATTTTTGGTCAAAATGTAGAGCCATTCTTCTGTGGTGCCCAATTCTCTCCTAACCTTGTAAATTTCAGAACTTGTTACCGCAGCTTTCCTTCGCGATACACTTTTCACATTTAAATAGCAGATTCTCAGAAGTCTAGCAAGAATTTCGAGTGAAATTTCATCAGGAAGGTTTGGAATCAATCGAGGCTTATCATCCCATAAGCTCGAAAACGTTTTCTGCAAATTTCATCAGAAAACACCTGGGGGTGCCGCAAATTGAACAGAAACAGTGGGGCTGTGAACTGGTTGCAACGACATTACGCTATTCCGGCAATGGGGTTTTCGATCTAGGGTCTGAAACAAAATCAAGGTTTCGAATCAATTTGCAGAAATGGGGGATTGGGTGGGGGTGTTGCAGGTTGATTTGAGAAGAAAGGGTGGAGAAGAAGAAGATGATGGGTATGTCTTTTTTTAATTGTTCTAAGGGTAATATAGTAATTTTGCACATAGTTAACTGAGAAATTTAACAGAGGTTAGGTCAGGGGATCAACCGAGTTCATTTTTGACAACTTTTGAGACCACGCGTGTAATTAGCAAACCACTAGGACCAAGTATGAAATTTTTGCAAACCACAGGGACCAACCAAGCATTTAACTTTTAGACTCTGTGTAACATCGTTACAAGATCCCCATAGTCTTATGGCATAAATAAAAAGAAAATTTTTTAATTAAAAACTTAATTATTAGTATTTATTAATACTCTCAAAAACCATAAAATGTTTAAAAACCTAGTTTTTGTAAAAATACTTAAAACTAAAAATTTTAAAACTTATAATTATTAAAACCTACTTTAAATAACTATGTAAAAAATTAATTTTTGAAATATATTTAAAAACATAAAATGATGAAAACTTGATTTAAAAAAAAATTAAAAACTCAATATTATTAATTCGTTAAACTTAGCTTAAAAACATCCGAGGACAAAAAAGATGCCACCTCGGCGCAGGAGATATGCAAACCTTGCGCCATAAGCTCGTGGGGTCTATGACATTGGTAAAAAAACGAGTCAGTGGCCAATTTTGTAATAATCTTGGTTAACGGGGCTAATTTGGTGATTTTCCCTTAACTAAATGTATCTTAAAGGACTACATTTTATTAGACAGTTTATAAATATTAGCTGGTATTTATTATTAATCATTGTATAGGGTATTGAATTGTAATATCAAACTCTATATATAGAGGTTATTATTGTATTCATTATTCATTCAATTCAATAATACAGAATTACTTTGTTCTAACTTGGTATCACAGCCATTTTTTTTACCAAACCCTAAATTGTCGTCAGCCTTAACCAGCCTATTGCCGCCTCTTCTTCTCTTCTTTTTTCCAGCGGCTGAACCCCCTCTCTATCACCTGCACCGGCTACCTTCTTCTTCTGCCACTAGTTATCCATGGCCACCCTCCCTCTATTTACTACTCAAGAGAAAACTAACCACAACTCCCACAAGTTTGCCTTCACTCTTACCCATACTAATTATGGGTATTGGAAGGCTATGGTTGAACCGTTTCTCATCTCAAACTCTCTGTTTGGGTATATTGATGGCACTATTCCCTGTCCGGCGGCTAAAACATCCGAATCTTCTTCCACCGATAACCCTAACCATGCTCGCTGGATTGCGAACGATGCCTACGTTCGCATGCTAATTATCTCCACTGTTTCTGAATCCTCATTCCAACATGTTCACGGCAAAACTTCCCGCGAGGTTTGGCTCTCTCTTGAACGTGCCTATGCCCCGCAAACAGCTTCCCATGAATACACTCTAAAATCCCAGCTTCTTAAACTTACCATGAAGGGCGATGAAAAACCGGTTGATTATTTAAGTCGTGTTCAGGAGTATGCTACGGCCCTTGCCAATATTGGTGAACCGATAAAGGACAAGGATCTGGTCATGTTTGCTATCTCGGGTCTCCGCGAAGAATATAATGGTCTGAAAAGTAACCTTTTGGCTCGCTCCCCTTCGGTCCAGTTTCAAGAATTACATGGTCTTCTCACCGACCATGATTACATGTTAAACAAGACCCATGATCCCACCTCCCCCCCGGTTCCTCAAGCCTACAGCACTACTGCCGGTGTCTCCCCTATTACCAATCTTCAATCTCAACTTCAAAATTTACAGCTTCTTGCCACCCAACTTGGCTACCACTTGCAGCCGGTTAACCCTCCGGTTCCACCCACCTCTGTTTTCGGACAACCCCCTCCTCAAGCATATTTTGCCCCGCGCTCCTTCAACAACAACCGCGGTTCTCGGCGTGGTAATTCTCGTGGTCAATCCAATAATTCTCGGGGGCGTGACAATGCATCTCAGAACCGGCAGTTTGGTTGGGCTTCTACCCAGAACACTGTTTATGGTCATTGCAACCGGTGTGGCATTGGTCATCTAGCAACCCAATGCCCCTCCCAATCAGGCTCCTCCCGCTCTTCAAATCAGGCGAATTTTGCTACTTATTCAGATGGCGGCTCGACGTATGAAGCTTGGAAACCTGATACTGGGGCTAATGGTCATGCTTCTCCGGATTTAGCAAGTCTTGACAACTCTGAGGCGTATCATGGTAATGATTCTCTCCATGTTGGTGACGTTACTCCTTTACCCATTTTTCACATCGGTTCCAAAACCTTCTTTACACCTCATAAAACGTTTAACCTTTCTAATATTTTGCATGTTCCTGCTCTGAAACAAAACCTACTTTCCGTGCAAAAATTCTGTTCTGATAATGACGTTTTCTTTGAATTTCACTCTTCCTTTTTTTGTTGTGAAGGACGAGTCTACACGCACTACCCTCCTAACGGGTCCAAGTGAATAGGGTCTATACACCATCCGTCTACCTCACCTCAAATCACTTCCCAAAGTTGCTTTCACTGCTGTCAAAGAATCTTCCACCATCTGGCATCATCGTCTTGGTCATCCCCACCGGCGTGTCCTGCAGTCTATTATTTCTAGTTATTCTTTACCTGTTTCTACAAAACTTTCTTCTTGTTTATGTACTTCTTGTCAGTTGGCAAAATCATCTAAACTACCTTTAAAACTTTCTACTTTTCATAGTTCTAATATCTTGGATTTGGTTTATTGTGATGTTTGGGGACCTTCTTCTACTTTATCTCTTGATGGTTATCGCTATTTTTTATTATGTGTGGATCATCATTCTCGTTACATGTGGTTTTACCCGTTAGCACAAAAATCAGATGTCTATTCCACTCTTAAAAACTTCATAACTATGGTTGAACGTCAATTTAACACTAAATTAAAAACTATTCAAACCGATTGGGGCGGTGAATTTCGCAACCTAACACCCTACGTTACTTCCCTTGGCATCATTCATCGGCGCTCTTGCCCTCACACTAGTGAACAAAACTGCATTGTCGAACGCTGTCATCGGCATGTTGTCGAAACCGGCCTTGCCCTCCTAGCCCACTCTAATCTTCCTCAACGTTTTTGGTCCTTTGAAACCGCTACGTATCTTATCAACCGTTTACCTTCTCGCACCTCTTCCAACACATCTCCTTTTCTTCATATCTTTCATCGTAAACCCGATTATTCCTTTCTCCGTGTCTTTGGTTGTCAATGCTTCCCTTATCTTCGTCCCTACACCCGTCACAAAATCAACTTCCGCTCAACTCCTTGCATCTTCCTTGGTTATAGTCCTTTCCATCACGGTTACCGGTGCTTCGACCCGGTCACCGAGCGTGCCTATGTGGCATGTCATGTTCGCTTCAATGAACATGTTCTTCCGTATCGTGACTCTCCACAACCCGCTCCTCCTCCTCCAATCTATACCTCAATTTTTCCCTAACCACCACCCCCATTCGACCCTTCACAGCCCGCTGCCGTTTTCCCAACCTCCACTACGGCTGTTCCGCCGCCTGAGCAGCCTCCACAGCCTCCACAGTCTCACCTCGAGGCTGCCACACCGCCAATCCAACCTCAGTCTCTAACCACTGCTGAATCTCAGTCACCTGAGCAGCCTCCACATCCTCCACAGTCTCCCCTCGAACCTATACCCCCTCCGCCACCTCCTCCTCCACCTCGGCCCCGCCCCTCCAATTTACGCCCTAACCCGAAACCTACTGATCGTTTCAGCCCTTCGGCCTATTATTCTCACACTTCCACTGATCCACTTATCGAACCTACTTCTTTTACCGTTGCTAACCAGTCACCGGAGTGGAGTCTTGCCATGAACGAGGAGTTTCAGGCACTTCATAAAAACGGGACATGGTCCTTGGTTCCTTGTGTCAATAATACTAACTTGGTTGATTGTAAGTGGGTATACAGGTTAAAACGAGATGCACAGGGAAACATAACTCGCTATAAAGCTCGTCTTGTCGCCAAGGGGTCCATCAACAACATGGTGTTGATTACCATGATACTTTTAGTCTGGTGGTGAAGCCTACTACTATTCGGGTGGTATTATCTCTTGCGGTTTCTCATAAGTGGTGTATGCGACAATTAGACGTGCAGAATGCCTTTTTACATGGCACTTTGCAAGAAAC
Organism: Helianthus tuberosus; assembly: GCA_030545235.1. Lineage (NCBI taxonomy): Eukaryota > Viridiplantae > Streptophyta > Magnoliopsida > Asterales > Asteraceae > Helianthus > Helianthus tuberosus. The sequence goes on along the minus strand of CM060447.1, from coordinate 32,587,873 downwards.
GGTTTACATGAAACAACCCCCGGGCTTTGTTGATCCACAGCGACCGAACCATGTTTGTCTCTTACACAAGTCCCTCTACGGGCTTAAACAAGCACCGCAGGCCTGGTTTACCCGGTTATCCACGGCACTTCAACAACTTGGTTTTCATGGTTCTAAAACTGATCCCTCTTTGTTTATTCTCAACTCACGGGGCTCACTTGTGTATATTCTGGTCTATGTTGATGATATTATTATTACCGGGAACAACAACCAAGCCATTGATCATATTATCACTCGTCTCAGCTCCATGTTTGCCATCAAAGATCTCGGTCCCTTGCACTATTTTTTGGGTATTGAAGTTGTGCGTAGCGGGCTTGACCTTATTCTGTCTCAAAAGAAGTATATTTCGGATCTTTTACATAGCTCTGGCCTGTCTGACTGTAAACCTGTTTCTTCTCCGATGAGCTCTTCTCAGGCTCTTTTACCTAATGATGGTCCGTTATTCTCTGATTCAACCAAATACCGTCAAGTTGTTGGTGCTTTGCAATATGCCACGTTAACACGTCCTGATATTGCCTTCTCAGTCAATAAAGTTTGTCAATTTATGCAAGCTCCATCCGAAAATCATTGGACAGCCGTTAAGCGTATTTTGCGGTATTTAAAAGGTACGGCTGACTTGGGCCTTCGGATCCGCCATCATTCAGACTCGGTTCTTCATGCTTTTACCGATGCTCACTGGACCGACTCTGTCCAGGCCTATTCTGACTCTGATTGGGCCGGGTGTCCTGTCGATCGTCGATCCACGGGGGGATTTGCTGTCTATATTGGATCTAATCTTGTTTCATGGTCAGCACGAAAACAACGCACTGTGTCTCGTTCATCTACTGAATCCGAGTATAAAGCTCTTGCGGATACCGTGGCGGAATTAATCTGGTTAAAGGCCCTTCTTCATGAACCTGGTCTTACTACAAAATCCTCTCCTACACTTTGGTGTGACAATTTGGGAGCCACCTATCTTTCGGCAAATCCAGTTTTTCATGCCCGTACAAAACATGTTGAAGTTGATTTTCACTTTGTTCGTGAACAGGTGGCTCAGGGGGATCTAAGTGTTAAGTTCATCTCTACTAATGATCAAATAGCTGATGTGTTTACCAAGCCGCTGTCTTCTCAACGCTTCTTGTCTCTACGGTCCAAGTTGCAGGTCGTTTCCCGCCCTCAACTTGCGGGGGAATATTAGACAGTTTATAAATATTAGCTGGTATTTATTATTAATCATTGTATAGGGTATTGAATTGTAATATCAAACTCTATATATAGAGGTTATTATTGTATTCATTATTCATTCAATTCAATAATACAGAATTACTTTGTTCTAACTATTTTTGAGTGTTTGATATCTAACATCGTGCAGAACACACTTCCCATTTTTTAGTAACTAAAGTTAGCATAGTACTAATTTGTTCCCACTTGAATATGAACAAGGAATATCATTACTTACAGTTCATTATGCTACTAGCATCCCTTTACCTTCATATAAAGTAAAAACTTGGGGTGTCATACTGTGACAATTAATAATAATTCATCTGTTTATACTCACAATTTCCACTTAGATAACCAGTATTTTAGATTGTTGGTTAATACAAGGTCAACCCTTAATAAGGTTTCCTGCATTATTTTAGAACATGGAGACTCAGATCGATTTCTTGCAACGGCTTAAACCTGTCACGGCACTCAAAATACTTGCATATCTTGATGACTCAGCGGACCTCATCCGTGCATCTGCTGTTTCTCGACACTGGCAAAATATTGGTGAGCATCACACACATTCTTATTCATTCATTTAGTCTTCACAATTAATGATGTGTTACTTCATTACCTTTCATATTTGTATCTCTATTTGAAGTGGTCTCCAACGGACTTAGCAAGCAGCTCTGCATTACAAGGTTTCCTCAGCTTGCCAGCATTACTCGAGTAGCCGAAGTGAGTCACGACAACTCGGAACTGAGTCACAACTCGGCGGAGATAGAGCACCGAGCCTATGCTTCTCTTTTCCGGGCCCTCACATCATTCCCGCAAACTTATTGCATTGCCGATCCCGTGAGTGCTTCAAGCACCGATAATTACCCAGAAGAAAGCATCATAAATACGCTAGACCCAAGAGACAGAATCCTGCATCAGGACTCGTATTGGTCAAGTACTGGAAGTGATGATCCAGAAGCACCCGAGACGTTGATATACAACTTAACAGCTAGTCTTTGCGTTATATCAGAAATAGTTTTGCATCCATTTTAAGGTTGGTTTATTTTTACTTTTTTTAAGTTTTGTTTTCAGCACATCGTCTAACTTGTTAGAATTATAATCGTTGCATTAGTTATTAAACTTTAGTTATGTTTATTATTATTATTATTCGGACATGTAAGCATGTATAACTTATAATTAGGACATCTACTTATAAGATTAGATGATAAGCGGTTTAGGATGATAAGCGGGTCAAGCACTCAAGACAAACTGCCATGGCAGTTACCCGCCAAAATTAACCGCCATTATGTATGTTTAAATAACTCTTGCCGGGAAACATTTTCCGGTTATCAAGACATTTTCTCATTCGCTGAAAATTGTCCAGTTTTATTCGTTTGATTTCTCTGCAAGTTCTTTGCATTTGTTCCTTGATTTACAAAGAAACATCATCATGTCTGCAAGTATGAATCAATCTTCCGCTGTACATGTTTACGATGATGTTTCGGTTTTCCAACATAACTGACATTTGTGTACGCAGCTTTATTTCAGATGGATTTCCCAATATACTCATCAAAAGCTGTGCGATTCCGAATGGGGCATCCGAAATCTAGGGATGAGTTAGACCATGATTTCATGGAGACACAAGAATGTGCTGACGACAAGTTTATTTGGACGTATACGTCTCCAATTTTCCCCGTGGCACGGGTGAGTTCGTGTTTCGTTTATTATTACTCCCACACAAATGAAATCGCATGTGTATAAATCGTTTTTTAGCATTTAAAATTGGCTAAATCTTAGTATGAGATATAACTTTCAGTGTATGAGTTAGATATTTAGATCACTAGAAAAATATAATTTTCTTCGTCTGTTCTATTTTGTAGTCTATCCAAATATGGAAATATAGGATAGGTGCCAATTTTGACCTGTGTTTTTATGAATGAGTCAATGGGGTTATATTTTATATCTAACAAGTGATGAGTTGAATGGGTTTAAAAGTCACCCCGATTGTATTTTTATGCATATGCTATCCAAAAGGTATTTTTAATGATGAGTTAATTACATAGTTAGTCCCTGTGGTTTGCCCAAAGTAACATACTTAGGTACTAATAGTTTAAAATCACATTCTAGGTTATTAACTTTTCATTTTGTAACGTTTGGAGGTATTAGCGTTATTTGTAGGTTTGAAATCACATTCTATTAGTACCTAAGTATGTTATTATGTGCAAACCATAGGGACTAATTATGTTAATACCCTAGAAGTTAATACCTCCAACCGTTACAAAATGAAAATTTAATACCCTAAAAGGTGATTTTAAACTATTAGTACCTAAATATGTTATTTTGTGCAAACCACAGGGACTAACTATGTAATTAACTCTTTAATGATTATATTCGGAAATTAATTTTTTAAAATATTAGAAAGAGTTTATTACGTTTTTCGTCCCTGTGGTTTGTTGAAAATAACCATTATAGTCTATTAGTTAAAAAAGGCCGAAACAGTACCAATACTTTCACTTTTGTAACAATTGCAGTCTACCTCCGTTAACTCCAACCAATTTACCGTTACATTTTTGAGAAGGACGGAAACGTAATTAACTCATTTGTTTATATATTGTGTTTTAAATGAGGGGTATTTTAGTCTTTTCACCAAAAACTTAATAGTTACAGTCCACTTCGTGTTTTCTTTATTATTAACTTACACCATCCTGCACACATGTATATTTTGATATATAATAAATATATGCATAAGCAAACTTCATGGCAACAGGAAAATCGCTTACAAAGGTTCAAGTTACCCGAGCCCGTAGTCTGCATCGGTGGTTTTCTGCAAATTCAGTTGTTAGGTCGGGTTCAGGTACAAGCAGCAGATGGCAAATACTATATCTGGTCAGTATATTATTCCTAATATTTTATTCAATACTTCAAAGCCTAAGTTCTTGGAACAGTCAGTTAAAACTTAAAATTACTCTTTTGTTATAGTGTGGCTCACGTGCAGGCGATAGGACGCCGATTATCACCTGCGTTTAGCGTCGAGTTTTCTGAACCGGCCAATAGTGTGTGTCTGAAGTATGATGCTGTGGAATTTGGACTTACAATGAGTAATGTTTCCAGTGGACGTAATAATTCGCTTAGTACAAGTTTACTTCCGGTACAACCTCCTCGCATCCCTTTACCTTCATATAAAGTAAAAACTTGGGGTGTCATACTGTGACAATTAATAATAATTCCTCTGTTTATACTCACAATTTCCACTTAGATAACCAGTATTTTAGATTGTTGGTTAATACAAGGTCAACCCTTAATAAGGTTTCCTGCATTATTTTAGAACATGGAGACTCAGATCGATTTCTTGCAACGGCTTAAACCTGTCACGGCACTCAAAATACTTGCATATCTTGATGACTCAGCGGACCTCATCCGTGCATCTGCTGTTTCTCGACACTGGCAAAATATTGGTGAGCATCACACACATATTCTTATTCATTCATTTAGTCTTCACAATTAATGATGTGTTACTTCATTACCTTTCATATTTGTATCTCTATTTGAAGTGGTCTCCAACGGACTTAGCAAGCAGCTCTGCATTACAAGGTTTCCTCAGCTTGCCAGCATTACTCGAGTAGCCGAAGTGAGTCACGACAACTCGGAACTGAGTCACAACTCAGTGGAGAGCGAGCACCAAGCCTACGCTTCTCTTTTCCGGGCCCTCACAACATTCCCACAAACTTTTTGCATTGCTGATCCTGTGAGTGCATCCAGCACCGATAACTATCCACAAGAAAGCATCATGCATACTCTAGACCCAAGAGACAAAATCCAGCATCGTTCCTCGTATTGGTCAAGTACAGGAAGTGATGATCCAGAAACACCTGAGACACTGATATATAAGTTAACAGCAAATCTTTGTGTTATAACAGAAATAAACTTGCATCCATTTCAAGGTTTGTTTGTTTCTTAAAAAAACTTATGTTGATTTTAGTGCATCGTCTACTGACATATGTGTACACAGCTTATTTTCAGTCGGACTTCCCGATATACTCATCAAAATCTGTGCGATTCCGAATGGGTCATCCGAAATCATTAAGCGAGTTAGACCATAATTTCATGGAGGCACAAGAATGTGCAGATGACAAGTTTATTTGGACATATACATCACCAATTCTCCCCATGGCACAGGTGAGTTTGTGTTTGTTTATTACTAATTTTACACCAATATGCTTATACCATCTTGCACTTGTGCATGTATCTTTTGATATCTTCATGAACAAACTTTATGGCGACAGGAAAATCGCTTACAAAGGTTCAAGTTACCCGAGCCTGTAGTCTGCATCGGTGGTTTTTTGCAAATTGAGTTGTTAGGTCGGGTTCAGGAACAAGAAGTAGATGGCAAATACTATATATGGTCAGTTTATTATTATTCCTAATATACTTGATTAATAATTTAAAGCCTAATAAGTTCTTTGAACAGTGGGTTAAAATTACTCTTTTTTTACAGTCTGGCTCACGTGCAAGCGATAGGGAACCGATTATCACCTGCATTTAGTGTTGAGTTTTCAGAACCTTCCAATGGTGTATCTCTGAAATATGATGCTGTGGAATTTGGACTTGCAATGAGAAATGATTCGAGTGGACGCGATAGTTCGCTTAGTACAAGTTTAATTCAAGTACAACCTCCTAGCTAGACCACTGGCTTGGGGCAATTTACAAGACTTTATGCAAATGGTACCCGAGCATCCTGATGGTGTTGAATATGAATGGGTTGATGATGATGATGAGTTTTAGATTGTTTGAGAAGTGTGGTGAAATATGGTACATTGTGTTTGTCTTGTGTAGTATAACTTAGTTGTTTGACTTTCATGTTGACTTCATGTTGACTTAAGATCGTTGTTTGACTTTTGATGTGTGCCACACCCTTAGTTCCCTTACCCACGTAGTCCACTCCATACATATTATCTACTTTTAGTTCCTTTATTTACTCCATGTTTGCATTATGCTAATTTTAGTGGTTTAGTGGTAGGAGTTATTTACAATTTGTTCAATTGTTACGTAAGGCTATATAATAGCCATTAGGTTTCATTAATGAAGTTATGCAAAGAAATGAATTAGTAAAATTCTTGTTTCCTTCTAAATTTCTTCAAGTTCCTTACTATTTTCTTAGGACCATTTGATATACGATTCGGTTCGTATCAACTTTCTGAGTGGAATCTGTTCAAGAAATGGCTTTATTGCTAAGCTTTATAACGTTTTTGTTCTTGGGTAGCCGGTAGTCGTTTAAAGTTTTGGTTATTGTCGGCACACACCTTCATAAAGTTTGAAGCTAATTCAATCCGACCCGGCCTGAGAGACCTAGAATCCGAGGGACTCAACCGTTACGTTTAACTTTCGTCATAAAGTGCCCTAACCACATATTACCGATTTCCATCGAACCTAATATTTGGAAAAACATATTGTAAAAAGTAAACCTCTTGCGGTTGGGTTCCCTGAAACGAGCAGAAAAGGGTTTAATCAGTAAGTTTAATAAGCTCCTGAACTCATGATCAGTAGAGCATCAAAGCATGTACCTTGGCACAGTCCCAACCAACACATGAACTAGTGTGCTATTCTAGAATGTTATTAAACTCAGATGACCAGAATATGCACTGCCGCTCACTGCTAGACTTAACTTCATTTCGCACCTAGACAACTAGACTTACCCTAGAGCATATACTAAAATTTGTCAGATTTCACTGGCGAGTCTATAGTTTAGTAAAGCTTTTATCATATTACCTTATAGAACATGCCTTCCTTCCACAACTCATAACATCACCTATAATACTAACAACTTGTCAAAACACTTCTTTCAATATTCATTACAAAAACCAAAGATCACATTTTAAACGAATGTAGTACTTTCCCAATTTTTGTGTTAGCTATAAATAGGAGTGGACTTGAACCATTCTAGTTACCTTACATGGACCTAAATCACTTCTCAACACCACGTGGACCGCAACCACTATGCCTAGTACATGTGTCAATCCCTAACAACAATTCTATGCAAAAACCTAGCCCGAAACCTGACCACCTGATGTCTGGACCACCCAACGCCTGAAGACTCAGATCAATTCTTGCAACGGCTTACACCTGTCACGGCACTCAAAATACTTGCATATTTTGATGACTCAGCGGGCCTCATTTGTGCAACTGCTGTTTCTCAACACTGGAAAAATATTGGTGAGCATCACACACATATTCTTATTCATTCATTTAGTCTTCACAGTTAAACATTGTTACTTAATTACCTTTCATATCTGTATCTCTATTTGAAGTGGTCTCTAATGGACTTAGCAAGCACCTCTGCATTACAAGATTTCCTCAGCTTGCAAGCATTACTCGAGTAGACGAAGTGAGTCATGACAACTCGGAACTGAGTCACAACTCAGGGGAGAGAGAGCACCAAGCCTATGCATGCATTGACCTGTGTTCTTATGAATGAGTTATGTTTATATGGAACAGATCAAAAGGGTCAAATAGAAAAACTTAAAAATGTGTTTTTATAACGCTTTATTAAAAAAAACATTTCTGATTAAAAAATATAGTTATTATGGGTGAGAGTTTGCTACAAAGTCTATTTTTCCTACAAAGTGTAAAAAGTCAAAAACACCATAATGTCAACCATAAAACATACTCAAAACCCAAAAGTAACAAAGCGAAGATTACTAAAACGCCATATTTGTGGGTTTTATGTTGTGTTTTAGATGATAAGGATTTGATTATCGAATGACTGACATTACTCTGTTTTATGTTGATTATCATGCTGTGTTTTATATTTATAGTTCTATGATGGTGTGTTTGTAACACCCCAAATTTTTATAAAAGATTATTTGAATGTTTAAATGTTTTAAATGATTAGTTCATTATAAATGAATAATGAAAGTTTAAAAGTTAGAAAAAAAATACAAGAATGATAACTTAAACAACCTTTAGGGGTTAAACTTGTAATTATGTTAATAACTTATTAAAAAATAAAAAAACCCAGTATAGTGGGTGTGTGGGGGTCGCGACCAAGAACCAGGGGAGAAAGGAAAACCCTTTTTCCTTCATAAAATTTCAAGAATTCAGGGAATTAAGGTGCTATTGATCCAGAAAATCGAATGCATGAAGTAAATTCCTTGCTAATCTAAGTGTACTGAACACAAGGTAAGTTGAATGTTGTGATTTGATGCATATTCATGAAACTAGGGTTTTAATCAACTCATGAAATTGAAGAAATCGAATTGATGTATGTATTAGAACCATCATTAGAAGATGTTTTATGCTTAATTTCGTTTGTATTGAAGATTTCAAGTAAAACCCACTTAATCTAGTAGTTTGGTGATCTTGTAGTTCCATAGATTGAATATTGTGATGATGAATGTATGAGTACTAGTAAAATTGATGAACTCCTAGGGTTTTACTATGAATGAATTATGTGATTTTGATTGATAAAAGTTGTGAAGACTACTAGAGAAGTTATGCATAAAACACTTGTACTTAGTGCTAAGGTTGTTATATGCACACCAAGTGTTCGATTAAATGCTTGAATGGTTAATTTTATAAATTTTGAATGAATTAGGAAGTCTTGTTTTGTATGTGGAAATTATGGAATTGATCTTTTGTAAAAAGTGTTATGGAATGCAAACTATATGTGAATGCAATAGTTATGTAAGTGAATGGCATAGTTTAAATGAGAGTGGATTATGTATAGGATTGAAGTTAAAAAGGTAAAAGTTGTATGCGAGAAACTATTGCATTATGAACTTGCTAGTTGATGTGTTATGTTCGGTAGTAATAAAGTATGATGATACATATCCCTTATATGCGTTAATAAGCTAACGAAAGTCAAATATTGCATGATTTGAAAGCCGAATGAACGAATGTTTGTAAGCTAACCGTGTTACAATTATGATGACATGTATGGATAGGAGTCATGTCAATAGAGGCACAAATATGGAAGCGCTACGGGTCGAAGGTAAACACGGAAGCTATGTGTAAATTCGGACGCACGAGGTAAGTAAACTCCCCGACTCCTTCCTTAGTAGTAAAAGAGGTTATTTGTATGATAAATGTTAGCAATTATGCAAGATGCTTTATTGACATTGGTAACAAGTAAGGAGCACTAAGGAAGTGATTTCTGAATCACTTCCTACACCATTTTGGGAAGGTTATATGCGAGTCACTTAAGTATGGTAATCTAAGTTTATTTAGGATTCGGTTATTGGAGGTGATGGTGTTCGCTAAGAAGACCAAACGGGTTAAAATAAGAGTATATTAGTGTAGTTTTTATGCAAATAAAGATGTGAAAACAATGCAGAATTGTGCAGTAATTTTATAGAATATTGGTGCAGTTTGTATGCATGTCAAGTTGTCAAAATAGCGCAGAATTGTGCGTTTTATTGCTGTTAAGATAGTGCAGTTTTTATGCATTTTGAGCTGCCAAAATAGTGCAGAATTTTTATGTTTATTGTTGTTAAAATAGTGCAGTTTTTATGCATTTTGAGCTGCCAAAATAGTGCAGAATTTTCATGTTTATTGTTGTTAAAATAGTGAAGTTTTTATGCATTTTGAGCTGCCAAAATAGTGCAGAATTTTTATGTTTATTGTTGTTAAAATAGTGCAGTTTTTATGCATTTTGAGCTGCCAAAATAGTGCAGAATTTTCATGTTTATTGTTGTTAAAATAGTGCAGTTTTTATGCATTTTGAGCTGCCAAAATAGTGCAGAATTGTGTTGTGTATTGCTATTAAAATAGTGCAGTTTTTATGCATATCGAGCTGTTAAAATAGTGTAGAATTGTGCAGTTTATAATGTATGTACGTGGTCTATTTGTATGGAAGCCTGTAATCAGCATACCTTAGTAAACCTTGGGATGATTTAAGTGATTTATAAGGGTTGTACGTTGTACGTGGGTACGTAATCACGTGTGGAAGTTCACGTCTATGAATACATGTGTGTTTGTGCCTGCGTTTGAAGTAGGATTCATTGCTTATGAGCGAACGGAACTTGGGTATGTGTTCGTACAACTTAAATAAGTGGAAGCGTTAAGTTACTAAACCGTTGTCTTGAGTATGAAATGTGATTGCAGGTACCCTATTAATGTCTTTACCAAGGTTAAGGAATTGAAGTGCACGAATGTACATGAAAAGCATATTCGTAAGGATCAGTATGGGAAGAAGGAACGCGGACTGGTTATTGATCATGTGTGTTTAGTTTAGGAATGATGTCATTAAATCTAACCGATGCACATGTATGTGGTGAATGCAGGTTGCGTGGATTTAGCATCAGTATGAAGGATAGAAAGATTGAAGATCGAGTCAAGGGCAAAGGATTGTACGGGAAGGATCGGTCACATAGTTTAACAAATGTAGGTCCGAAGTATTAATATAATGGAATGTGGTAAATCCTTTTTAATGAGTGTATGACATTTGGTATTCGAACTTTCCTGTAAGTACTATGTCTATTAAAGAACGAAATTTTGGGTTCATATTTTCCGCTGTGTTGTATTTTTAAGTTATTACAAGTTAGTCTTACAGGGAATTGTTCATAATACGAACGGGTCATGCCCGATTTTTGTTAAATTATAGCATGATAATATTACTTTCGGATTAGGAATTTTGGGCGTTACAGTGTTTGAAGTTGTTATGGATTGTTAGGGTTTTGCTATTGTGTTTTAGTGATCTTCACTCTGTTATTTGTGGGTTTTAAGTGTGTTTTATGGTTGAAATTGTGGTGTTTTATGACTTTGTACACTTTGTAGGAAAAATGAACTTTGTAGCCGAACCCCACCCTATTCATGAACAAACTTTATGGCAACGGGAAAATCGCTTAGAAAGTTTCAAGTTGCCCGAACCTGTAGTCTGTATTGATGTTTTTTTTTTTTTTTTGCAAATTGAGTTGTTAGGTTGGGTTCAGGAACAAGCAGTAGATGGCAAATACTATATATGGTCAGTATATTATTCCTAATATTTTTAATTAATAATTTATAGCCTAAGTTCTTCTAACAGTCGGCTAAAATCACTCTTTTTGACAGTTTGGCTCACGTGCAAGCGATAGGGCGCCAATTATCACCTGCATTTAATGTCGAGTTTTCTGAACCATCCTATGGTGTATCTCCGAAATATGATGCTGAGGAATTTGGACTTACAATGAGAAATGTTTCGAGTGGACCCGATAGTTCGCTAGTATATAAGTTTAGTACCAGTACAACCTCCTAAACAACTAGCTATGGGGAACTTACAAGACTTTTTGCACATGATGGTGTTTTTCGTAATAAAGGTGTATGTTTATTTTGTAATAACAAGTTGGTGATATTGATTTTGATTTAAATGGATTTTTTAATTCAGTCTTAAGAAACCATAATTTACAAATTGGTCAAATGTTTTACTTACAGGCATAATTTTGTAGAGAGAGAAAATGGACAACAATTTTTTATGTGTACATAAAAGTTTTATTGTTGTCTGAAAAATGCTATTAAAGTATCAAAAATATAATATTATATTTATAAAACGAAAATATAAAAAGATGAAAAGTTAAGATAGTGGAGAATCAACCTAGACATATGCAGCAACTATATTCATTATGCTGCTTTTGTCACCCTATACACTATGTCATCAATCTATGAAGATCCCATTTTACCTTACATCACCTCAAAAGCCACTCTCATATTGTATATATGATTATACATGTGGTGTTATTATGATTTTTACTGTCTCTACATACAAATTTTAACAAGAGAATTCTCTCTTTCTTTCTTCCGGTATGTGCTCACAACACTACATACACTGTAAAAGTGTGTTTAAAACAATTACCTTATGAGGTTTTTTTTTAATCTCAAACTAGGGAGGTTCTCCCGCACTTCGCGGCGGATGCCTCTATCGTACTAAATCGAATTGAAACTGTTTGAACAACATATCTGTACGATACTGACACTCGTTATAACAATTGAAAGGCAAAATCCAAAAATAAAGTCGTTATATGCCCAAAAGGATATCGACGCATGTTTCACATAAATCGAAAACCATAAAAACGAATATGAGCTATGTCTTCCGAAATGAATATCAGTATTCATTTCGATGGTACCGATACCGGTACTGATGTTCGATTGGAATTGACGTGGTACCAATACTCGCTATAGTTTATGATAATTAAAAAAAACTCTATACTACAATCGAAGTTGTTCGCACGGTATCAATTCAATTCGTCATGGTAAAGAACAAATGGTATAAGTTCGGTTCGTCAAGCTACCAGTATGGTATTCATACTCGCTATAGTTAATAATATAAAAAAAGATACTATATACCAATATCCAAGTTTCACATGGTATTTGTTCGGTTGATCACGGTAAAGAACAAATAAAAATCAATTATATTGATCCGTTTGATTTTGAACAAAACTTTTAGCGGAACTAAGACAAAAATAAACATGTCACATATGTTTAGAACTTTATAAAGCATTACATTGTATTATTAGAATAATGAAAAAAGTAATGTCAATTTATATATAAAAAACTAAATGTGAGTTAGGTTTGATAACATGTATGTTTGTGCTTCGATTACTTAAACTTTAACACTCACAACTCAATTTCGGGAAAAAAAATGTATCAATACATAGAAAAATTTAGACACGTCACAACAACATACTTAAAACTATATAAAATACGTATCTTAATAGTTATAAAAGAAAAATAAACATACAAAATCAATTAAAAATATATTAATAAAATAATTAATTATAAAAAACAAACAATATTAAAATAATTTTAAAACACTATTCATGGTAACTTTCTAGATTAATACACTGCATGACTTTTTAAAAATTATACTATAAAATCTAGAATATTTTTTTTTGTTTATTATAGTATAATATTGGTATATTAAAAAACGCCTTTTAAATGTTGATGCATTTTTATTACAACGATGAGTGTGTATGATTCATTACAACAATGCGTCTAAGTTTTTCGGTCTTTATTCATTTTTATAACGAGTTCCGTGCATTGCACGTTAATTTTTTTTGTACCGGTACAAAGTGCGTTAGATCTAAAAACTGCAAGAATAAAATCTAGCGCGGCCATTAATTAGATCAAGAGCTAGTATTGATGTGTTAGGTTACATGTAGGTAATAATCCTACACATGTATAGGTTGTTTAAATAAACACAATTTGTTCGTATATGTATTTTTCTAATTTCAAGATAGATGATTAAGTGAATTATATATAAAAAAAATTAAAAAGGAGAATTATTTATCTTTCTTCTCGTATTAATTTGTTTTCTGAATTAAACCATGAATATGGAGGCTGCACTATGAATCATAGAAGTCGTTTACTCTTTTAGTTTATTAATATTTAGGTATGATTTTTGTAATGTTAAAAACTGTGATATATAAACAAAGGAACATGGGCACCAACTTTATATGTTGTCATAAGCATATCCTAAGGAAGATACTTAATATGCTTTCCCCTACTTTTCTTCACATTCAAGAACACATATTACTATATATACATGAAATCACATCTCCATATTTTCATTCTTCATATAACATTAGATCAAGATGTAGATCCAATGTTAGAAAAGCATCATCTTTGGTAACTCTAGTTGTTGATCTTGAAGGCAGCTAGAGGCGCGGTAAGGGGTGTTGGAACATGTGGCATCATGGGTATGTGGTGTTGGCGGTAACGGTGGTGGTGTTCATTGTCATGAGAATGGAATCACTTTGATTCCATTCGTATCGTGTGTGGTGTAGTACCAGGGCAACCTCAATCTTTGGCATAATTATTCACTTTTTGTTCATGTAATCTCGTACTATAAATCACTAGATTTGTTTGTAGTTTTCCGCTAAGAAGATGGAAATGTCTTAGATTCATATCAAGGGTGGTTTTAAGTTTTAATAAGGCAACCTGATCCTTTGTAATGATTCTTGGGTACAATTTTTAGTATTTATAACAAAAAAAACTTGAACTACTATTATGGTAGTTAGGTTGTTATGTTAGTTTGTTAACTTCAACAGCCTAACTGCTATAGCTACTCTGAAAGAACTGTCTCGTTGATTGAACATTGGTCATCACGCACAACAATTATAGCCGTTAGGTGATTACGATAGTTTTTTTGGTTATGTTGCAGTTGGTTTGATAACAACTTATGGAACATTGATCCATAACAAAAAATGCATAAACCTTTGATCTCATGGCACAAATTCATTTGCATTATAGACAGAAATAGGAATTATTTGATTACATTTTACAACATTTTATGGATCGATCGGTATCACTTTTACAATCTCACCTCGCTCCCTAGTACGATAAAATAAAATAGAATAATTTTAAACGTTAAACGACAAACGCGAATAAACCATGGCATCTTGCTACTAGGTAAGGACAATAGGAGGTAGGAGCTTTCAAATAACTCAAAATTGTAAAAGAATACTACTCAAATAGTCAAGTTTTCTTGAATCCCAGAAAACGACCCGACAATTTGACCGCCTACATCCGGGAATTCTTCACATCCCTCAAGAGATCGAACCCTACCCATCCGGTCAACCCGGACTGGATACTTCATGAGATGACCTCTCATCTCTGATGTCTCATTGGAAGCAAACTGGGTCCAGTTTGCTTCTGCCATAGATCTAACTTTTCTTACACACTCAAGTGTCTCAGGGTGCTTGAATTTCTCATCAATAGTCCCAAGATGCTCAGCCCATAAAGACATTCGATATCCGTATATCTTCAAATTAAAAAAAAAAATCAACAAAAAAAAATTATTAGTGTTGTAATGACTAAAAGGGATTACCTGCCCGCGTGGATCCATGAATTTCCTTGCCCACGTGTTTTGAGGTTGATAAGCTCCCATTGCGATCTCAGTGTCTCGAGTTCCTTCCATTGACCGTTGATTAATGTTTGCAGATCCTATAATCACATATTCGTCATCAACAATCATTCCTTTTGAATGTACATAAATCATGAATCGCCGGTTTTTACGAGTCAGTGCCTGAAACAAATCAAAAACTTCCTATTAAGAATATTAGCATAATTATTCCCTGCTAAAGTAGAGTCATGTGTTGACTTCAAAAGTCAAACATACCAAACTTCAGTTTCAAAATAGATATAAATACTTGAAGTTTTTGAGAAATGACCTCAGGAGAATAATCAAAATAATAATCATGCTTCAGGCCCGAGTCTTCACGATTCCCAAGACAGAAAAAATTCAAATAATCTTGTGGTGAGTGTGCTTCCTCAAGTCCAACCTCCAACAAAGCTTTGTAGATAGTCTCATACATCATTTGCATTGTTTTGTTCTGTAACATCCTTCTATTGTCATTATTTTAGATATTCAGCTAATTATAACACAAATTTATTAAACCATGTAACTGTAAATACCTGCCAAAATAAAATTCTTTGGGTAGCAGAACCTGTGGGGACACCCTCGGGCCACATAGGGATAACGATATACACTGCAAATCTTTCGTGTGCTCTGATTTTATTAGCGATTTTTAGCGCAATCTCCATTGGAATCAAATTGTTGGCACCTGAGAATACTCATAAAAAAACATGTTACTGAATATTAAACCTTGTATAAATATTAAATATCACTTGAAAAGAAATGTTTCTTACCTAATTCTCTATAAGAACTCCAATTGAAAGATGATCCAATAAAGTACTGGTTCTCTATATAAATGAAATGCTGCGCAGCACGAATAGCGGTCACGTATGCAGAATGTATGCTCATGTCAATAAGCACATTCTTCCCACATGCCAAATTCTGTTTATACAAAATATCATAATCAAATCGGAATTTTCATAAATTTTTATTTTACTTGTCACATTTTCACTTATATGTGTGCCAACTAGAAGTAAAACTATTCAACTACATAGGGTGCAAAAGAACCAAACGTTCAGCGAATAGTTCGTGAATCGTTTGGTGGGAAGTTCGTTTGTGTTTGTTCGTTTAATAAATGAACGAACATGAACAAGAAATTTGGTTCATTTAGTTAAATAAACGAACATGAACAGAGGTCGCCTTCGTTCATTTATGTTCGTGAACGTTCAGTAACGTCTTCGTTTATGTTCAATAGTTCATTAGTGTTTTTTATTTTATATTTTATTTAAACACTTTAAAATTCCGACAAACAAAATATTTAATAAGTATCATTGTATTACATATTCTGTTCATGAACTCTTATTTGTGTTTGTTTGTTTTCATTTGTGTTCGTTTGTGTCCGTTACCTAAAATTAACAAACGAACACGAACATGAAGAGGTTCATTTCCTTAACGAACGAACACAAACATAAAATCCCATTCGGTAAGTGTTCATAACAGTTGGTGAATACATGTATTACCTTAACAAACGAACACGAACAATAGATCTTGTTCGTGTTCGTTCGGTTCGTTTGCAGCCCTACAACTACATCTGCGTATAATTTCGGTCATTGTTCATCAATATAATACCATTTAGTCACCTTGGCTGTAGCTTCCTTGGGATCCTTAGGGAAGCCTTTAGCCGAATTTGAATCAATCGAACGAAAAATCTGCAGAAAATGAAATAGATCCTGTCACACAACGTTTTAACGAAAAAAATATATATTTTGCGAAAAGGGGTTGCAATAAACTTATCTACCTGTACATGCCACCCTTCGGGATCCTGGTCACTAAGGCAAGGTTCATCATTTACGGTTAAAAACTCTGGCATGTTGTCGATTTTTAGTAAAGATTCATCATATAACGCCTTTAGTTTTTTTATACCGCTGACTTTTGATGCCTTTAACCACCGTTCCTCAAAGTTTTTCAAAACATCATATGCAGCTGGTCCGTCAATTTTACTATGCAAGTCGTGCCATGGTTCTTGTGGACAACCCGCAAGATTCCCCTGTTAAATGTAAACCGTAAATTATCTTAAATAACTAATAATGAGTTAATGATCCAGTTACAAGTTTTAGCTAGAAAGAAAAAATCGAGTGTTCACCGTGAAAGTAGGATTATGGAAGTCATCTGCATGTAATGTTTCTAGACTTTTGAAAATCGGATGCGTGGGATTATCGTATCGACCGTTACATAAGTCAAGTCCTCCGATAAAAGATACGATTTTCCTTCTACCGTTTCCAGCATCAGCATCTATAATCACAGTTTTCTGGTGATGTGTATAGATAGATCCAACTTCCTAAGATAGAAAAAGAAAAGAAAAGAATAATAGTTGTAATAACCGCAACTTATCTGTACATACATAAATTTAATATTATTCCTTTAGTTTCAAAAAAGTTCTACTTTGCAATATCAAAATAGCTTAAATTTGTGAATATGACTATAGTATTATCATGGCATACCTTCTGCTTGACCCAACTATGTTTCTTCCCAGCCATACGAGGACAAAGCAACACTTGCACCAAAGAATTCTTGAAGAAACGCTTCGTCTCTTCATCATGGGTGGCCATGAATCCATCCTAAAACATTAAACTTTAGGCTAAAATATTTCATTTTTAACAACTTGTGGAGAAAAATGTCATTTTCGTCTCTGAGGTATGGCCAGTTTTTGCGACTTTCGTCCAAAGGTTTGTTTTTTCGCATATGGATCCAAAAGGTTTTTATTCTTGTCATTTTCATCCGGCTCGTTAACTCCATCATTATTCTCTGTTCAGTTAGGGGTATTTCCGTCTTTTTTGTTAACTTAAAGGGCAATTCGGTCTAACGGATTTGGCCAGGGGTATTTTAAATGCTTGTACATAAAGTTAAAAAGACCAAATTGCCCTTTTGGATCCAGATGCGAAAAAACAAACCTTTGGACGAAAGTCACAAAACTGGTCAAACCTTAGGGACAAAAATGACATTTTACTCTTCGCGAGTAAAAAACTTACCACATTGTAGCCCATGATATTCCTTGAAGTAGGATCATCCCAAACAAGAAGCAAAACTTTAACACCTTCTTGTGATTTCTTTTTCAAAAGATCTCCAAGTGTGTCTTTTGGCGGATCCTGTGTCTCACGGACCAACTTCACTTTATGCCACACAGACCAACCCGTGATGTAAACAAGATGTCTAGCAACCTTAATTGCATCAAAAACGTCAATCCAACATGTACCATGAACATAACGCATATCACCATCAAGCTCAGTATTCGGAAGACTATTATCATGTACATGTGCATCTTGATACAACGTAACTTTCCCACCTTTTCTTAATGGAAAATAAGTGCCGGGAATCCCAAAGTCAGGGCCCGCTCCAACGCCATTGTTATACGAACTCGATTTTTCAACAGGAAAATACTGCATTGCGAGTCCCAAACTAGCTCCAGTCTTATAAGGTTTCCCATTTGGATTCAACAACGGAAAAAATCCATCGATTTTTGATCCATTATATATAAGTTCAACTGAGATTGCTACAACTCCTATAACTTGAGATCCCACTCTATCACTATCTTTCACTAGAAAATGAATTTCAGAAGCATAATGCGCGACATGCACGTTAAACTGTTGATTCCAAACAGGGTTCTCAATGTTTTTAACCACATAAGTTTTTCCAATCACTGCACTCGTTATAGCAATGGAAACATACGGATCACTAGTATTCTTTTCTCTATAAAAATTAGGGAACATATCCATGTTCGGAAGGGCTTTCGCTTCATGCACCCAAATGTTTAAATTCCCATGTAGTAAATAAACCTTTAACTTCTTATTCGACCCAGACAGCATGGGGCATATCTGAGTTTCTGGTGAGTCAACCAGCGAGTTTGGGTCATGTGACCCGCATTGAGAACGATATTCTCTGGTTCTTGAAAGAGTAGGAGTAGGTTGCTGGCTAGCCGTTTCATTAGGCTTGTTTGAACCGTGCGAACATTCAATCGGTGATGTCCGTACTGCAGCGGGTGCAGGTGGGGGTGCAGTTGCAGATGCTTCATTCTCAGACATAAGCAAATGATGTAATCAAGAACCCTGATATATCTAGATATATACATACACATATATCTATACACAAAGGCTAAAAATTAGGATCCCCAAATTGATGGTGTTCCCTCTAATGGGTCAATAAATTCAAGATTCTACAACCGATCTATGAAACCCCTAATGTGAAATTGTTTCAAGAAACATAAAACAAATCGGAACACACCTTTGATGGATGAATCTTGAAGATGTTGATGATCGGAAAGTTAGAGAAATTGGACGAACAAAAATGGGATGCGAATTAAACGCAAAAAACATTTTGTTACCGATTTTTTAGCAGTATAAACGAGCAATTGAAATTATTAGGACATATTGGTTTCGCTGATCCATTGGATTGTCGAACATCTAGCAGAGGGTAAATAACCCGCCAACACGATTTCAAATTCTCAACGTTCCCATTAAACTATTTATAAATGAAACTATTTATAAGTTCCCATTAAACTATTTATATGTTCATCTAGGAGGGGTTGTGTTCGGGTAAGGCATTTCGGTTACGTTATCCGATTTGGTAACACCGTCGTTATCCATGCAGTTGTTTTACTAATTTCGTTAAAATAACGTTAAAAGCGGCGGACGACTAATCATGCATCATGTGGTGGCGTTAATAGCCAAAAGATAAGGGGTACATGCACAATTCGGCATTTGTCCTGATTGCTGAGTGTTATGTGCCTCATGTACAAGCCTTGATACAAAACTACTATCAAGCTGGAGGTCTCACTGAAAGCAGGTATATGTCACCGAATGTTGGAGATGAGTGAGAGAGAGAGAGAAGGGCATTGAAGTGTAGAGAAAAAAGAGTAAAAATAGTGAGTCCATGGTTTTAGGTTGTTGAGAGGAGTATTACCTAAAGATGAACTCGGTACCGGTACCGAAAATCGTCAAATATGGGTACCGAAAATCGTCAAATATGGGTACCGGTACTGAAAATGTTCGGTACGATACTAGTATTTGTGTGTAAAATTCGGTAAAATACCCGATACCGTACCGAACCAAACTGAAAATACCAGTACCAAAAACGCCAAAAAGTGGGTATCGAAAAAAATTGAGTACGAGAAATTCGGTATCAATACCAAGTCCCAAATGCTAATCCTTAATATTACTGGTATAAGTGATTTTGGGTAGTTGAATTTTAAAGTGATATGACTTTCTATGATTAATGGGTATTTGGATAGTTGAGATGAGTGCCTCCTCCTCTCTTAGTTTTGTAAGGCCTGGTGTATGAATGTTTGTAATGGGAATCATGCCCAGCTCCACATGGGGGGAGATTCCCTTGGTTGTAGCATGGGCCTACACATAAATCCACACATTACATACTTGTCCAACATGAATAGTGTATTTCAAAGTAAACGTATCAAACAAAAGTACGTATCCAGCGGAAGCAAAAGTAACTGTTTCAAAACAACCAAAACCATATTGTTTTAAAATGCATAATATTGTGTTCTCATCAAACAACACGCCCCATGACACTTTAAGCTCCTCAGACTGCAAGTTCTTACGCACTTATGTGCCTAACGACCTGCAAAGCATGCAGAAGAGTGTCAACATAAAGTTGGCGAGTACACTGGTTTTGTTCAACGCAAACAATGTTAATGTTTAGCTTTAAAGACATGTCATGGAATATTAAACTCGGTACCGATATGACTGACTATGTTTCTTCTGCCCTCATCAACGTCTATCAACATATCCAAAGTGATTAAGGTCCTTAGTTCACGACCGACTCCCCGAGTACGGTGTGAGGTTTGTCAAACCTAATAGCGCTACTAACTAATACCCCGTTGCCTCCCATGACAACTAGCTCAGTAATAAGTAGGGACTTACATGATAGAGATTGAGTTTATCCACTGACATTGAAATTAAACTACAACATTTATTAAAAAGTATTCCTCCTAGGAATAATGGTTTGTCCTTCTGGGACGCATGCTTGTGAAAGAGTAGCGAACTCACATTGGTTTGCTCGGTATGTGCTAACGTGCTTTTATCGCGTTAATAAAGTGTTAGGTCCGTTATACGCAACCTAATGTACAATAGCGTGTAAGTATGTATTCATGTAGGGTTATGCAATACCCTAAGTGTACAAACAACCAAATGTTTATTGTGATCAGATTAACAAGTTCAACATACAGTGGTTTTCTCTAGTTAGTGACATGTAGTGTGATTTTGAGAAACTCGGACATCACACAATCTTCATAAACTCGAATAGTTATAATCTAGACTAAACTCGGACTTTTGACATCTTGTGAAACTCGGATATATGTATGTTAATGAAGCCGGAACCCATATGTATGTTAATAAACTCGGACATATGTAAGTTAATAAACTCGGAACCCTTATGTATGTTAATAAACTCGAAACAAACATGTTAACCTATATAACCTCGGACTCTCATATAAAACTCGGAACCCATATACGTAACTCGGAACTTCTTTTTGTTTAAACAAACTCGGACCAAGCATGAAATCCGGACACCTTTGATTTGTTATATAAAAACTCGGAACAAATAAATAAACTCGGATTCATATATAAAACTCGGAACTTATATATATATATATATATATAGGGGTAAGATCAAATAAAAAGTTTATTTTGCCTAAGTAGGATGAGAAGAAATCTTAACCATTCATTTTTCAATCAATGGTTAAGATGAAAGTGTATGAGAGAGGGGGAGTGCAAGGGTATCTTGGGAAAATCACATTTATGGACTTTCTCTCTCCACATGCAAGGGACATGCATATTCCACCCTCATTTTTTAAACGTTCATAACTTTTTTATACGACATTATTTTTTCATAAAAATTTCACTATAAAATTGAGCGTCTTTTTATCTTTAATTTAAGTACCATATTGCCATATAAAATATGAAGACTAAAAAAACTCACTAAAATGTGTTGTATTTCTATGTTGAATAACATTTTTTGTGCTAGATTTTTGTACTATATTTTTGTGCTAAATTTTTTTTGCTGAATTTTTTTGTCTTAAATTTTTTTTCTCAATTTTTTGTGCTGGATTTTTTGTACTACATTTTTTTGCTAGACTTTTTTGTACTATATTTTTTGTGCTACATTTTTGTGCTATATTTTTTTGTACTAGATTTTTTGTGCTAGATTTTTTTGTACTAGATTTTTTTGTTGTATTTTTAAAAAACAAAAGGGGTGCCGCATGTCATTTTCACTCCTATTTATAAGGACCAAAATGCCCTTCATTCCTACTTATTAGGAGTGTCACATGTCATCATCACAATCCTTCTTAGGCTACTTAGGCAAAATCCACTTTTTAGTGGATCCTTCCCATATATATATATATATATATATATATATCGGATGAAGTTCCAATAACCCGGACTTTGTGACTTCACAAATTCGGACCAATTATTCATGGACTAACAATTATTCTCGGATTAACAAACGCACAATAACACGGAATAAGCAAAAATCACAATTTTTCAATGTAACAGTTTTAGTTCTACGATTAAACCCTAATCTCAACAATGTTACACAACAAATCAACAAATTTGCAGTTCTAATATATCCATAACATCTCTAGTATCTGACAAACAATTACACATTCATTCAGACATGATCAACTAACCACAGATCGATTATTTGGATATCTAGGGTTTTACATGGAATGTCAAGAGATCAAAATATCAGCGTATAACATAAAACACTTACCTTAGATTCGATCTAGTGTTTGTTCTAGATGGATTGAAAGATCAGAGGTTGGATAATTGTGTGTGTGAGATTTGTGTCGCCAAGAATGATCAGAGAAACCAACTGCCATAATGAGTGAGATAATGGGGAGTTTATGGTCTGCAGTAGTTTTATTATAGTTTCTATATTAATCATAAAACACCCTTAACTATATAACTTTTACACAAAAGCACATAACATCTTGCAGTTTGCTTAAAACATATAATTCACGTATTTGTCATGCAACGTATAAGTTTCATATAAACCGTCCATTTATATTAATTATTCGTGTTAGTCACAAACGTTCGAGAATTAGCTTGTGTGTGTTCCGGCAATTCCCCGAATTACCAATGTAGACTCATTTAACTAACCCTAGTTAAATGCAGTGCTATGAATGTATTCCGGTAATTCCCCGAATTACCAATGTAGACTCATTTAACTAACTCTAGTTAAATGTAGTGCTATGAATGTATGTCTAAACTAACTGTGGTTAGGTTAAAGTATTAACCTGAAATTGCGGGTTGTCACACATCAACACAATTCAAACATACTTAAAAGTGTCGTGTCTAGAATATAATTTATAAATTTAAGATGTTTTAAGTGGCGCTTCAGGATTTAGCTTGTACATGAGGGCGGAATATGTGATGATGTTTCCATCCTAGTGTACGCAAACAAAACTTCTTTCCATTCTTGTGACACATATATTAAAGGGCATCATCAAATGCTGTGTTCTTACCAGATGTGTATAACTAAGGGGCTGCTTGTTTACCTTTTAATGAGGCTCTTACTGGTTTAGCAATTAATGGTTCAGACTGTTTGTTTAATGAGCAGATATCTGAATGGTTCAGACATTTGCCTCTGAATGGTTAAGATTTATACATAGTCTGAATGGTTAAGACCTCTAATCTGAATTGGTCAGACATTTGGCTCTGAACGGTTAAGCATTATACAGGCTCTTAATGGTTCAGACCTCTTACTGGGTCAGCACTTAATGGTTCAAACCTCTTACTGGTTCAGCACGTAACCATTCAGATGTTGCCAAACAGCCCCTAATACTCTTAAAAGTTGGCTAATGGTTCGATACACACTGCATACGACTTATAGCATTATACCAATAGTGAACTATACACATCAAATTTACTTTTCATGTTCATTTTTCAACTACGAGTAATAGATAGTGCCCAACACTTATAAAACCAATAACTCCAACTAAAATGTTTTCTAAATTTGTTTTTATTCCTTATCACACTCCCTGATAACAAATGTAGATTTTGGGTAACCTACGATCTTCATCTATATGGTTTATCTAAAATAATTTGTCACACCCCGACCGCGTAAAACAACAAACCTCGGTGGAAACGTCAGGGAGTCGAGCAACAGAATTATAGTTTCACAACCATGGTAATTAAAGTTTTGTTTTATTTATAAACTAAGGGGTTACATTGTCTTAAAACAAAGAAACAAAGAGTACATAACAAAGTTAAACTATTCTAGCTTCATTTTATGTCACTAAGGCACAGGTCCGCCTAAGTGTATCTTGATCATTCATATGCATCAGCTCCTGAAAACACATGTGAAAATAGGTACGTCAGCATAAAAAATGCCTGTGAGATACATAGGTTTATTGATTTAGGATCCATGACTTGTATTTGAAAGAATTGTTTTATAATAGTTAGTCATGAACCTTAGGAAAAATGTTTTCTTTTTTAAATCATATAAAAATCGATAAGAAATGAGATGATATAAAAGAAAGATGTGTGGTTAAATAAATAACTAAGTAAAATGAATTTGTATAAGATATGTTGTTTGTAAAACAATGATTTGTGAAGTTATGTTCTTTGTATAAAATGTAATGTGTCTAAATTGAAATGGTTTAAATAACGCTACGTTATGTAATATCATAAAAGCACTTATATATAGGAAGTACCAGCGGCGTATCCACCATGCTTTTATCATATTACACATGCCTCGTTATTTAAATCACTTACCCAAACAAACCACCAAAATGTCTTGTTTAAACAAATGTCAAAATGTTTATGTGTAAACAATGTCTATTGTCAAACGTGAATCATGTAATATGTAATCAAATGTTATGTATGGCAAGTGAAATGTGTCAACTAAAACCATAGGTAAAATGCACAAAACATCGTATTGAAATAAATCATAGTTTAAATCAAAAGT
Source organism: Helianthus tuberosus (assembly GCA_030545235.1). NCBI lineage: Eukaryota > Viridiplantae > Streptophyta > Magnoliopsida > Asterales > Asteraceae > Helianthus > Helianthus tuberosus. The sequence goes on along the minus strand of CM060447.1, from coordinate 32,562,855 downwards.
TATGTTTTGTAAAATAAATGCTTTATTGATACAAACATCTATGCGGTAATGTTAAAATGCATACATTCAAGCCTTGCGACTGTGGAGACAAACCCTTAAACAAATTAAAGGTTTATCAAAATTTATGAATATCGGATTCAGTCATTTCCTACTTCCAAACAAACCTAGGAAGCCAGAAATGGGAGTTGTCAATTCCTATGGTACCACTACTTACTACCGAGCGGCATGGCCAATGTTAATGAACGTACATTTATCCCGTTAAACAAACCAAATGTCATACCAAATGTAAGCATGTTATGTGAAAGCAATGTACTAAGTATGCAAAAATGAACATACATAGTATGAATATGATGTAAATCAATGTGTACATATGCTGAAATGAACATATGAAACAAATGTGTTTATGAAATCAATGTACTAGCATGTTAGTAAAACATACATAGCAAAAACATGGATGAAATCATGTACTATACATGTACTATATGAACATAGCAAGGATATGATATAAAACATGAAAAGCACGAAAGTAACAAGTAGGCACATGTGTTTCACCCCAAAATGTTTGAAAACAGTAAAAGAGGGGTCTATGTACTCACTTGAGAATGCTTAGAAGTCTTTGAATAACAACCAAGCAAAGCTAGAAAGATCATGGAATCAATCGGCACCTAATATAGGTAACTACGTTAATAAACCGGACCTAAATCGGAAGATCGGATAAAATGAGGTTTCGTAAACCAAATGAGTATATGAACTCATGTAATATGGTTTAACAAAGCCTACATTCTAAAACGAAATCTATCCTAAGTGCTTACGACCCATTACGATTCGTTTAGGTAGCTTACGCTACTTTAACGCGTCGTTCGCGTAAAACGCTTTCGGACCGCCTAACTAGTCCTATGACAAGTATTATATGCCTTAACAAGTCTAATAATGTTGCCTAACCAGTTTAGATGTCAAAATTTAAGTTACATATGCTTAAAATGAATTTATGCGCAAAAAGGGCATTTTGGTCATTTTCCTAAGGCATATAAACTACCTATCATACAACTAACTAAACGTAGTGACCATAAGGTATAACCTCGGAAGGTTATTCCCTACACAACTATGGTCACAAAAATGTGTTTGGTCGAATCCTAATGATCGACCAAACGGGTCGGGTTCGAAAGTCTAAGCGGTTGTTTAGACCGCTTATCTTTACAACCCTATATAAGCACTAAACTAAAAGTGACGAGCTAAACATGTTAGAACATGTTTAACGAAGTTAGAAAACAAGTTTGATATCAAAACAAAGGGTTTTGATACCTAAGAATAGTTTGGTTGCAAAATTACGCATAAACGCGTATTTTGACCGAAACTATGACTCGTCACTATGCCTAAATAACGTGGTAATCAGTAGGTATAGTCACAAAGGACTATGACCGTCGTGATTACGCTCACGTTGCGAAGTTCAAACGAACTTCGTGTTGACCATTGACTGGTCAAAGCAGAAAGTCAAACACTGTTTGACTTTCGTGCTTAAAAATGCAATAAAAGAATAAACGAGCATGAAAGAAAGTTACAAGAGGTCCAAGCAATGGAGATTTGATTCAAGTTGCTCAGGTATGAAGTGTGGAAACTCCAACTTAAAGCATAAATTGAATCAAGGTGTGAGGATTGCAAGAATTCAAGGTGGGTATTTATAGATTTCGGACCACCGTTAGGATCGTTCCTCGATTTTTGAGCTTTAATCTGAGCCTTACATGTGTACCCACTGTTTTATAACACTATGGGTGCCCAAAACAAGCCCATAGATTGAAAGAAACTATGTGCAAAACAAGGGAACAGCTGGATTCTGCTGGAAACAACTTTTTGCAGACCTGATGGTCTGTCGCGCCCCGCGTACGATATGGGCTCTGCCTACGCTGCCCGCGACCGAAGACAGTTCAGCAAACAGTTTTGAATTTTGCAGTTTCAGTCCCTGAACATGTTTAATGCTATTTTCGACACGTTTAAGGCCCGTTAAGCCATTTTCTAGGCTCTACAATGATGCCAAAGCATAGGGGACATGAAATATGCTTGAAAATGTGTCGGATGTCGGTTCGTTTGGTCGCACGGTCACGTTGTTCGGTTAATTACGACGAAACACGAATGGATGCGAAAAACGATCCAAATTACGCGACGAATGGAATTTTATCATGCCAAACACTAAAATAAAATATTTTAATGATTACAAAATTTTTGGATGTCCGGATATGTTCAGAACGTAAGATATGCGCGTAAATGCAAACTTATGAACTTTTTGACGCTTTTAGTCCCTGTTTGACCAAAAAGTTTATTTTTGCACACCGAACCCCTTAAAGCCTATTTCTAAGCTATGTGAAGGATATTTAGGGTATGTTTAACTTATGAATGTTTAACTTATGATCATGTTCTGGAATGTTCGTTACCACACGAATCGGTATAGTTTCGCAGTTTTAACGTAAATAGTCCCTGCGATCGAATAAACTTGATTTTTCCATACCAAACCCTTTAAAACTTATTTCTAAGTTATGTAAAGGTTATTTAAGGTATGTTAAGCATATGTTGATGTTCCGGAGTGTTTGTCGCGTTAAACTGATTACGTTTACGCACCAGTTTGCGTATAACTTTCCAGAAAGCGATATAGAGTTTGAAATTGAACAAAAATCGAAACGTGAAAAATGTCAAACATAAATAAAAAACATTGGGGCCAAATAACATTGTTGTTGGTGCATTGAATGTCTGTTAACTTTCTCTTAATCGAGTCTTATGTCTAGATAGGATGAACGAGCATACCATAGGATAGAATTTAGGGTTTGTACATGTATAAGTAAGGTAGTTCGCTTGAAAGGAACAAAAAGCAGTTCAAGCGAAATCAATTGACATGAGTTCGCTTGAATGCATCCTGTGTCATCTCAAGCGAACTAGCAACATCTATAAATAGTGGTGTGCCGTGTCATTTGAAGCGAACCTGATTGTGTGTGAGAGTCGAGGTGCTGCCAAAATTTCATCAGAAATCATTGTAAAGACTCGGAAATCAGTAATAGAGAAGAATTGAAAAGGAAACAAGCTGTGTGACTTTGTTTACTTTGATTCCGCCTTAGTAAATGAAGATGAACTGCCTTTACTAACTGTTTAGGGTCACAAACACGATCCAACAAGTGGTATCAGAGCTAAGGACGAGGAGTTCATACCATTGCAGCTGGAAATCATCGGATTTTCTTACTTCTACTCATTCTTTTCTGATTTGGACATTGTTTTACGGTTGAAATGGCCTGAAACTCACATATATTGAGCGAAACATAGAGTTAACAAATCCCTGAGTGAATTGGACTTAAAATCGATAAAATTCATATAAAAACTTGACTTTTCGCTTGAAAACTGGTTCGAAAAAGCTGACATCATCAGATCTCGCTTGAAAATTTTCAAGCGAAACCCTTTAAAATCCCTATTTCGCTTGAATTTACTGTTGGTTTCGCTTGAAAAGTATATTTCAACTGTGTTCGCTTGAAAGTAATGAGTGAGTTCGCTTGAAGTATACATATTTGTCTGAGTTCGCTTGAGTGGTATTTCGCTTGAGTTGATATTGCCATTTCGCTTCAAGTGTTTTGATTTCGCTTGAAGTGTTTCACTTGAGTCTGTATTGTCATTTCTCTTGAAAAGCTATCTAGTTTAAAAGCTGATTTCGCTTCAAGTGTTTCCGCTTGAATTTGTATATTTTTCAAAATCAAGAAATTTCTAAGTGTTTGCTGATTTTTCAGGTACGTACAAGATGGATGATCTATTCATGAATCCGTTTAGTGATATGTATGCCATTGCTGGAAATTCTGGAGATGATACTTCACCTAGCAACACAAATGAGAACACGCCGAATACGAAGAAAAGTTTATCGGATGTTCTGAGTGTGGAAAATGCTTTCGGAACTTATAACAAACCCCCAAAGTTGATGGCTATCGAAGAATATAGTCGGTGGGCCAAGAATTGGTTGATGGCCTTTGCTTTTACTAGCTGGAAAAGTCTAAAGAACGGATACTTTGATGGAGGCAAAAAGGGTGAAAGTTTGACTACATCTGAAGAAATAGATTCGTTTGTTGCTGAGCAAAAATGCATCGCACTGTTATTTCAATCAGTTTGAGAAGATATAATATCTTTGATCGAGTACAACAGTTCTAAAGATCTTTGGGAAAAATTGAAAGCTAAATGTTTGGGAAATGCATAAATAGTGAAAAACAAAAAGAAACTGCTTAGAAAAGAATTTGATTTATTTGGTTGTTTAAAGAATGAATCAGTTTGTAAAATGATTGAGAGGTTTGGGCATCTAAAGCTGGAGTTGGCGAGACATGAAATTTTCTATTCTCAAGAAGAGCTAGTCGACAAATTGTTTGATTCATTGCCAGATGAGATGGATTGGCAATATTATGCCTTAATGTTGAAGAATACTATCAAGCCACCAGAAGTTTTGACTGTAGATTTGCTGATTGAAAGACTAGAAAGTCACGAGTTGGAGTTACGAAAAACACACAAAGTCAATCATTTGTCTTATCAACAGCACTTGGATTTGTATTATCCAAAAAGCATGATGCCTAAGAATACATCTCCCAAGACTGCATTTTCTGCTGAGAATTCCAACAATTCAAACAAAGAAAGTCAAAGCAGTGGATTTCACAGTGGTTCTTCGTCACATTCAAGTCAGTCTGATGCAAAGAACTTATTTCAATGCAATATCGCTGTAGATTTAAAGAACGCTCAAAACTTCAGCGAGGAGTCGGCAAAGCAACAGATGGTTTTCTTAGCATATGTGCTAGAATCATATGAAAGTCTTGTAGCAGGGAAGATTGGCAACACCAACTTGACGAAAGAAGATTACGATCAAATAGATCCTGAGGAGATGGAATTGATCGACATAAGGTGGTGCATGGCCAGTGCAGTTCGTCTGGCACAGCGTTTCATGGAGATAACCGGAAAAAAGTCTATTGGTGGACCATCTACCAAGTTGGGCTTTGATAAGTCTAAAGTGACGTGTTTCAAGTGTAAACAGAAAGGTCACTTTAAGCGTGAATGCCGGAATGCTTATGCTGATGAGTCTGAGAACCCGTTCAGAGAAAACTACTATAAGAAAGCGATTTATCATCAGAATAGATCGGAGCCTCCAAGAATGAAGCAGCTTGAGGATAACAAAGAGAAATCTAGAGCTCTTGCTGTAATTCACGACGATGAAGGTTTCGACTGGAGCGAGTTATTACCTGAGGAGGATGCGGTTGGATATGTATTCATGGAAAAATCTGAACCTGTTCCTTGGAAAGACACCAGACCTGAAGAAAAGAGATATGCTTACAGGAAGATGATAGCTCAAGAAAGAATGATCAGAATATCTGCTATCTATAGTGAAGCAAAAAGAGCGAGGAGATGGGATCCAGACAGAGAATGTTATCTTGACCCTAATGGAAATATAGCCATTGATCATAACACTCTTGATATGGAAACCATAATTAAAGAAATGAAAGAAGAAGATGATTATTGGCAAAGAAAATGGTGGGGAAATAGAGAAGAGAAAGAGAAAGAAGAGAAGGAGAAAGAAGAAAAAGAGAAGTCAAAGAAGGTTGATACTGAAATCATTGACACGACTCAAAAGTTGAATGCTGAAAACATGGGAAAGATGGCTTACAAGGTGCTAGCTGCTAAGGCACTTGAGGTACACTCTAAATCCGTCTCTGAGTCTAAAAGCCAGGTCAGTTCAAACGCATCAACAACTGAGTCAGGTAAGAAAGTCAGTGGTGATGTTGACTGCAAAAATTGCATCAAAGAATGCAAAGTTTGTAGTACAAACACTTATCTCAAAGGTAGGAAGATTGATGATCTGACTGCTAGAGTCAGAAGTGTTGAGGATCAAATCCTTAACCGTGATAAAATGTTGAAAGCTTCAAACGATAGAGTAAAAGAATTAACTAACAAAATTGAAAATGATAAAATTGATCAAGAAAAGGTTAGGAAAGAAAATGAGAGGTTAGTTCTTGAAAATCGTCAGATTACTGAAAAATTTGAGAAGCTTAAAAGCATGGTTAAAGATAATGATGATAGAAACGGTAAAACATACAAAGAAAATTGTCACTTGCAAAGTGTTTTGAAGATCAAAGAAGAATTAATCAATCAACAATTGGATGAGATTGCTAAATTGAAACTTCAATTTGAAGAAGCTAAAATTGAGAATGAGCGAATCAATTGGAAATTGAACAGTTACAACTCTGCAAGCTTTGTTTTGCAACACATTGTTCCCAAACCCATCGGGAAAAACAAAGCAGGCGAAGATGTATACTGTGATGGAACTGGGGTTGGGTTTCATCAAGTTCCGCCACCAGTTTTAAACAATTATTCGAAAAAGCAATCTGGGATGGTTAATCTTAAAGATGAAAATGAAGTGAAACTTCCTGATTCAATTGATGTGACATTCTCTTTATCTTCCAATGACGATAGTGTCCAAACTGAAGTGGTAAAAAGTGTGGTTGAAAATGTTCTAAAATCTGAAAGTGACACTACTGAGGAAGATGAATGTTTCTTGGACAAATACATTCCAAAATCAAAATCCAAAAACAACTTAGGTGATGAACCGGGTGATGTACAAGATGGCTGGATCTGATAAGTTGTATTCGGATTCTGATTTTCCTCTGGAGAATGTAAATGTTTCAAAATTGACGAATGTGTTCAAAATGGTTGAAATTGATTTGTCTGAAGTAAAGAGTTTAAAACAAACAAAAAGGCAAATGAATTTTGAGAAAGATAAAGCTTACTACAAGAAATCTGTAGTTCCACTGCGTTTTTATAACAACAATCGAAACAATTGGTCGGGTGGTAAGAATTATCAAAGAAAGAATTTTCAAAACAAAAAGTTTGTTGAGAAGAAAGTGTTTGTGAACGGTTCGAGTTCACTTTCTGATGAGGAAAATGAATTTTTTTCAAAATCAAATGAAGAATTTTTTGAGAAGAGGGCCTCACAACCTCAGTCTGAAGGCACAAGTCGGGTAGTTGATACTCGTACATGTTTTAGATGCAACAAAGTTGGTCACATTGCAAGAAATTGCACCAACTTCAAGCCTAAGACTGAAGTTGTTGAAAATCAAAAGAAGAAGGTTGAGGCAAAAGGCAAAGCTCCAATGGTTGTTGAGAAAGTTTTGAAAAATGAGAAAACAAAAGTCAAAATTGAACCTGTTAAGAATGTGGTAACTAAAAATGACAAATTCTATAAACGGGTTGCATCATCTCAACAAACATGGAAGCCAAAAGTGGTTGACAAGAAAGAAGGTTCATCTAAACCAAAAGTTTCAGAGAAAGAAAAACAATCGTCTTCTACCATTCCGGTAAAGATGAATGTTCCTTTGGATTATTATGAAAAATTGGAGAAACAATCTTCTACTCCACCAGAGAAGAAGAATGTTCAAAAGAAAAATCAACAAACCGGTCAACTTAAAATATATGAGTTTTTCTTATACAAAAAGGTTGAGGTTGGATCAGAAGAAAGTTTAAGATGAATGATAAAAATTTTCCGCCACTTTACACTACAAAATCTCACATTAAAGTCCAGTTACCTGAGTCAAAAGAGGCTTGGGTAGCATCAAAATCTCACTAAAAATTTTGGACTTGCCGGAGCTTCCTAGTTGGTAATTGTGAAGCATGAATCGGCATCTTTATTGAATTGTTTGTGATATGTGCAGGAACTTCCGAGAGCTGTTTCACGATGGATTATGGATAGTGGAGCATCTCGACATATGACAGGGAAGATTGCATTGTTGTACGATGTTAGAAATTTCAATGGTGGTTATGTGGGATTCGCAGGAAACCAAGGTGGTAGAATTATTGGTGAAGGAACGTTATCCAATGGGATTGTTACGTTTGAGAGAGTTAACTACATTGCTGAGCTGGAGAATAATCTGCTGAGTATCTCGCAGATTTGTGACAGGATGTATACCACTCACTTCACAGACAAAGAATGTTTGATCTTGAAGCCAGGATTTGTTATCCCTGAAGAATGGATTATCATGCGGGCACCAAGAGTCAATGCTCTGTACGTGTTGGACATGAGTGTAGCTACTACAACCACGGGTCAGGCTCATTGTTTTGTGTCTAGAGCAACAGAGAAAGAATCGAAGTTGTGGCACCGGAAGATGGGGCATATACATCTTAGAAAAATGAATCACTTGGTGCACAATGATTTGGTTATAGGTGTTCATGTCAAAGGTTTTCATCTGGAAGGGGAGTGCATTAGTTGCATTAAAGGCAAGCAGAAGAAAAAGTCACATCCTAAAAAGCAAGTCAATTCAGTTTCCAGACCTTTAGAGAGACTACATATGGATCTGTTTGGTCCAGTAAATGTCAAAAGTATTACAGGGGATCTCTACTGTCTTGTGGTTACTGATGATTATTCCAGATTTTCGTGGGTATCATTCTTGAAGTCGAAAGATGAAACGTTTGATAGTTTGATGGTGTTGTTCAGAAAGATTGAAAATCTGTACCAAAGGCGTATCAAAAGAATCAGAAGTGATAATGGTACTGAGTTCAAGAACAACAAGATGGAAGAATATTGTGATGAAAGAGGTATATTGCATGAGTTTAGTGCTCCGTACACTCCGCAGCAGAATGGAGTTGCAGAACGTAAAAACAGGAGACTAATCGAAACGGCTAGAACAATGCTTGCTGATTCAAAACTTCCAATAAATTTTTGGGCAGAAGCAGTTTCCGCCGCATGCTATACACTCAACCGGGTTCTCACTGTGAAGAAATTCAACAAGACATGCTTTGAGTTGATCAATAACTAGGGGTGAGCAAGAAAACCGAAATAACCGAACCGTAACCGAATAACCGAACCGAAACAAAAACCGACGGTTCGGTTTTCGGATTTTTAATAACCGAAAATTTCGGTTCGGTTTTTGGATAAACATTTTCAATAACCGAAAAAAACCGAACCGAACCGAACCGAACCGATAAGTTACAATCCATATATTTTTATGTTTAAGTTTAAATTGTTTAAGTGTTTAACCCAATGCTAGTAGAAAATGTTAATTTTATTCTTGAATGTAAAGTGTTTATAATAAAAACATTATAACTGAAATGATTTATTATTACCTATAAGATATAACAAAATTTAATAAAACTTTGAAGAAACATAAAAATATATTAGAAGGTTAGGTTTATGTAAACAATACTAATTAAAGAGGTGAACTATAATAACTTAAATATAAACATATAAAAAGATTGTTATAATATAAATTATACTTTTTATTTTTTGAATCTTACATAATTTTGTTCCAAAAACCGAAATAACCGAAAAACCGAACCGAACCGACGTAAAAACCGAAAAACCAAAACCGAAAAAAACCGAAACCAAACGGTTTTTAAAACCCAAAAACCGACATTTCGGTTTCGGTTTTGATTTTACCAAAAAACCGAACCGAACCGTGCACACCCCTATCAATAACCGCAAACCAAACCTGAAGTGTTTAGAACCGTTTGGGTCTCCTTGTACTGTTCTAGAGCCTTTTGGAAAGTTTGGTCCAAAGAGTATTGAAGGAATATTTGTGGGTTACTCAAGTCCACAAAGACAGGTCTTTGTTCCAAGTCTGAAGCAGATCATCGAAGCACAACATGTTGAGTGTCAAGGGTATACTATGCCACCTCAGAATCCCGGTGACTCATGGCGTTTTAATTATGATAAATTGTGGGATTCGTTTGACATGATGGAAGAACAGGATGAAGAAGAAAATTTCTTTGACGAGTTGGATATTCTAAGAGAGTATGAAGAATCGCAAGAAAGGTTCCCAGCTGAGTATTCAAGAAGACCACAACGAGCATCAAATGACGATGAAGCAGGTCCAAGCAATGCTGGTGAACATGATGATGTCCAACAAAATGAAGTTGCTCAAGATAATTAGTCGGCACAGAATGATAATCAAGAATCTGAAAACATGCCAGTATTTGATCATGGTGATTCAGATTCTGAGGGGGAGCAAATTCAGATTTCAAGTCAAACAAACCCAGTCAGTGAACAAGGTGCAAATCAGAATGTTACTAATCTGGAAGGCGATATAGATGTTCCAGGCGAAGTGATGCCACGAACTCTTTCATACCATCCTGAGGAGTTAATCATTGGAGAATTGCAAACAGGCGTCCGCACTCGAAGACAGCTTGATAAAGGGCTTACATGTTTTTATTCAAAAGTTGCTCCTTTACAAACTGAATTCTCATTGAGTTGTTTTATCTCGCAGATTGAACCAAGGACTTATAAAGAGGCGCTTACTGAAGATTCTTGGGTCAATGCGATGCAGGAGGAACTAAGCCAATTCGAGAAGTTGGGAGTGTGGAAGTTAGTGGATTTGCCTGATGGTCAAAGGAAGATAAACACCAAGTGGGTGTTCAAGTGCAAGAGAGACGATAGAGGAGTTGTGGTTCGTAACAAAGCTCGACTCGTAGTCAAGGGTTTCAGTCAGCAGGAGGGTATAGATTTTACTGAAGTGTATGCTCCTGTAGCTCGACTAGAAGCGATCAGAATCTTCCTAGCATTTGCATCTTGGAAAATTTTCAAAGTATATCAGCTAGATGTGAAATCGGCGTTTCTCTATGGGAAGGTAAAAGAGGAGGTATATGTCGGTCAGCCACCGGGCTTCACCGATCCACTCCACAAAGACAAGGTCTACTTGTTAGACAAAGCGCTGTATGGTTTACACCAGGCCCCGAGAGCTTGGTATGAGACATTGTGTCAACACCTGCTAGCCAACAGTTTCATTCGTGGAAAAGTGGATGACACTCTATTAACCAAAGAGGTCGACGTACATCTTCTGATTGTTCAGATATACGTGGACGACATCATATTTGGGTCAACAAATAAAAATTTGTGCAAAGATTTCGAAAGAGTTATGAAGCAGAAATTCGAAATGTCATCGATGGGTGAGATGAAATTCTTTTTGGGACTGCAGGTTGATCAACTACCCAAAGGAATTTTCATACATCAAACGAAGTATGTTCATGATATCTTGGAGAAATTCGGGATGTCAGGTTCTACTCCAGCTTCCACCCCATTAGCAACGAATCATGGGATAAACCCTGATCTCACCGGAGAGAAGGTAGATGAAACGATGTATCGTTCCATGATCGGATCGCTGATGTATTTGACAGCTTCAAGACCCGATATTATGTATCCAACCTGCCTCGCAGCAAGATTTCAATCTAACCCGAGAGCTTCGCATATGGTGATTGTGAAAAGGATATTACGCTACCTTAAAGGAACTCCATCATTGGGGTTGTGGTATCCAAGAGAAGGCGATTTCACGCTCGAAGGGTATTCCGATTCAGATTTCGGATGCTGCAAAGTTAATGCTAAATCAACAACAGCAGGGTGTCAGTTTTTCGGATCACGATTGGTTACTTGGCAATGCAAAAAGCAAACCTCTATGGCTTTATCCACATGTGAAGCGGAGTATGTATCTGCTAGCAGCTGCTGCTCACAGATCTTGTGGATCCAGCAACAGATGCGCGACTACGGTTTGCAATTTCTAAACACCCCTATCTTTGTTGATAATGAGGCAGCGATTAACATTACTAAAAATCCTGTTCATCACGCTAAAACCAAACACATTGAAATTCGTCATCACTTCATTCGAGATTGTTTCGAGAAGAAGTTGATACGAATTGAGAAAATCCACACTGACGAACAAAAAGCTGATTTACATACCAAAGCATTTGATAAAACACGTTTTCAATATTTGCTAAAATTGAATGGTATGAAGCTTTTATCGGTGTTGGAGGAGATTCTTGGCGTTGATGAAGGAGACATTGTAGATGATGTTGAGAAGCAATCTGCAATGGTTTGTCGATTTTTTACTTGTTTTGGTATTTAGGGGGAGGTATAAGGTAATATTTTCAGAAAATACAAAAACATTAAAAATGACAAAAATACAAAAACATGAGATATTTTCAAAATCCAAAAACAATAGAAAACCAGAAAAGAGCTTGTGTAAAAAGGGAAAATGATAGTACATCGGCTTGACAGTCACAGTATGCTAAAGAAATGGAATGTTTAAATGCATTAAACAGTCTCGCTGATGATGTGTCGATAGGTTTTTACACATTTAGTAGGTTTGTTCGGGATATAAACTTAAATCTTTACTTACTTATTTCGTGGGGAACACTACTTGGATATATAGGTAACCCCTGAAATCTTGTTTGAAAGATTCCTCTTTCTGATATACTAGGTCTTTATACTCAGTGATATCTGGGGTATTATTCCAGGACTTCTGCTGAATGGAAGTTCTGACCTAGTCCTCGAATAATACTTTCCGCAATGCTTGAAACATAGCATCACCCTCAGCATAAATGATAAGACAATAAAATTGCTTAGCAATTCTGTTGTAACAAAAGATCCTCTAAAGGGGACACACCCAAGTCGATTCGTGATCTCTCTGCTGAACTGTAGTTCTGACCTGAGCTCTCGTGTTTTCGTACTATAATTTATTCCCCGTACAGATATCATATGTGGTATACTCACCTGTAAGACTGAATATTGGGATCTGGATACGGGAGTATATTCAAGAGGTGGGACACACGTATAAGTTTAAGTCTCTAAAACACTTAATCCGTATCCTGGACAGATTGAAATGTGTGTGAAAATTTAAGTGGATCAGTATATCGACAATCTAAGCGAATTGTTTAATTCTGAATATGTAATCAAAGCTTAACGGTACTTGTGACTTGTCGAATAGCTGATATGATTCCCTAACACGTTCAACCAAAAATATGTTTGTAAATAGTTTACTTTTACTGCATTTTAGTTCTGTATTTCATTTCTAGTTTAGAAGTTTTATTAAAAATTCAAAAAGATTTTACATTGACAAACCAAAGTGGAGAGTTGATCTTCAGATTCACAATTTGAAGCAGATGCAGGAAGTTTCTGGGCTGGATGATGAGTTTGGAGCTAAACATGATAAGTCTGTGAAAGTTGAAAAGTTTAAGCAAGTTCATTAATTTGAAACTTGTAAATTTTCAGAAAAAGTTGAACAAAAGTCAGTGTGATTTATCTCTGATCAACCAAGGTCATTAAGTTGGACTTGGTAGATTAATTGAGTAATCAGGGTCATTAATTTGGACCTGAATACTTAAGTGGATTTTTAAACACTGGTTAGACTATCAATTGTGGTTAAATGGTGAGTATTGATTGATATTGTTCTTGTCATATATCTTATATTTAGGTAGAGATTATGCAGGTAACAGGAATCCCCATGGCAATGAAAAAGTCAAAAGTTTGAATCAGAATTTGAACCCTAGCTGATAGAGAGGGGGAGTCTGCGAAAGGGGGAGTCAAGATTTTAGATCAAAAATCAAAGGGGAGTTTGAAGATAAAGATTGAAGAGAGCTTTTACAATGATAAATTTATTTGGAGAGAGACAAAGACTAAAGACTCGACGCCGAAGACTTCGTCAACATCCAAGGGGGAGTCTGTTGGTGCATTGAATGTCTGTTAACTTTGTCTTAATCGAGTCTTATGTCTAGATAGGATGAACGAGCATACTATAGGATAGAATTTAGGGTTTGTACATGTATAAGTAAGGTAGTTCGCTTGAAAGGAACAAAAAGCAGTTCAAGTGAAATCAATTGATATGAGTTCGCTTGAAAGCATCCTGTGTCATCTCAAGCGAACTAGCAACATCTATAAATAGTGGTGTGCCGTGTCATTTGAAGCGAACCTGATTGTGTGTGAGAGTCGAGGTGCTGCCAAAATTTCATCAGAAATCATTGTAAAGACTCGGAAATCAGTAATAGAGAAGAATTGAAAAGGAAACAAGTTGTGTGACTTTGTTTACTTTGATTCCGCCTTAGTAAATGAAGATGAACTGCCTTTACTGACTGTTTAGGGTCACAAACACGATCCAACAATTGTTTTATAGATAACTGAATTATTCAAGGTTTATACAATGATTACAAGCACAGATGTCACATAATCCTATTAGTTCAATATTTTATTTATTACACTCACAATATAATAATTTAAGAGTTTGTTTCAATATCAGTCCACACCCCTAACACTAACATGACGTATATGCATGGCCGGCCCTGGAGGTGGGCGGGGAGGACCACCGGCCAGGGCCCGATATTTTGAGGGGCACGTTTTTTATGAAAAAAACCCGAAATGTATATTTAAAATATTTTTTTAATAGGGTACACCCATACAAACACCAACATATGTCCCCTTACAAAACTATTCTTATGGTTTAGATTAGTTATTAACCACTTTGGCATTAGATTTAGACCTTTAGTGAGCCAAATACCCAATTTCGTTAAGGCTAAGGGCACATTTTTTCGAGCTCGAACAGGGTACACGAATTCTCAGGGCCGGCCCTGCGTATATGTAACACTAACATGTGACATCTGTGCTTGTAATCATTGTATATACTCTGAATAATTCTTTTATCAATAAAACAATGTGATTTGATCCCCATTTTTGTTTATTTATGTTTGACATTTTGCACGTTTCTATTTTTGTTCAAATTTCAAACTCTATATCGTTTTCTGGAGAGTTATACGCAAACCGATGCGTAAACGTAATCAGTTTAACACAAAAAACACTCCGAAACATCAATATATGCTTAACATACCTTAAATAACCTTTACATAACTTAGAAATAAGTTTTGAAGGCTTTGGTATGGCAAAATCAAGTTTATTCGATCGCAGGGACTATTTGTGTCAAACTGCGAAAGTATACCGATTCGTATAGTAACGAACATTCCGGAACATGACCATAAGTTAAACATACCATAAATATCCTTTACATAGCTTAGAAATCGGCTTTGAGGGGCTCGGTGTGCAAAAATAAACTTTTTGGTCAATCAGGGACTAAAAGCGTCAAAAAGTGCACAAGTTTGCATTTACGCGCATATCTTACGTTCTGAACATCTCCGGACATCTAAAAATTTTTGTAATCATTAAAATATTTTATTTTAGTGATTGGCATGATAAAATTCCATTTGTCGCGTAATGTGGATCGTTTTTCACATCAGTACGTGTTTCGTCATAATTAACCGAATAACGTGACCGTACGACCAAACGAACCGACATCCGACACATTTTCAAGCATATTTCATGTTCCCTATGCTTAAGCATCATTATAGAGCCTTGAAAATGGCTTAACGGACCTTAACCGTGTCAAAAAGGACCTTATGTGCATGCAGGGACCAAAGCTGTAACTTTTGAAACTGTTTCTGTGAAACATGGAGGTCGCGGGCCGCGTAAGAGTGGGTTCTAGCCTATGCGGGGCGCGAGAGCTCCCCAGATCAGCAAAAATCAGTTTTTCATATTCAGCAGCTGGTTTCTGGTTTTGTACATGGTTTCCTTCAATCTATGAGCTGGTTTTGGACACCCATAGCTTTGTAAATCTGTGGGTAACACATGGAGGGCCAAGATTTAAGCTCAAAGTACGAGGAACGATCTTAACGGCTCTTGAATTTCTATAAATACCCACCAATTCAACCCCCATTCCTCACAATTGAACTCACTTCTACTCTAAGTTGAAGCTCTCCCTTGTGAGGCTTCATACCTGAGTGTTTTGAGTTCAAATCTTCCTAGCTTGGACCTTTTGTAAGTTTCTTTCATGCTTTTATGCGTTTTTAAGCATGAAAGTCAAACGGTGTTTGACTTTCTACTTTGACCAGTCAATGGTCAACACGAAGTTCGTTTGAACTTCGCAACGTGAGCGTAATCACGATGGTCATAGTCCTTTGTGACTATACCTACTAATTACCACATTATTTAGGCATAGTGACGAGTCATAGTTTAGGCCAGAATACGCGTTTATGCGTATTTTGCAACCAAACTATTCTTGGGTATCAAAACCCTTTGTTTTGATATCAAACTTGTTTTCTAACTTAGTTAAACATGTTTTAACATGTTTAACTCGTCACTTTTAGTTTAGTGCTTATATAGGGTCGTAAGATAAGCGGTCTAAACAACCGCTTAGACTTTCGAACCCGACCCGTTTGGTCGATCATTAGGATCCGACCAAACACATTTTGTGACCATAGTTGTATAGGGAATAACCTTACGAGGTTATACCTTATGGTCACTATGTTTAGTTAGTTGTATGATAGGTAGTTTATATGCCTTAGGAAAATGACCAAAATGCCCTTTTTACGCATAATTTCATTTTAAGCATATGTAACTTAAACTTTGACATCTAAACTGATTAGGTAACATTATTAGACTTGTTAAGGCATATAATACTTGTCATAGGACTAGTTAGGCGGTCCGAACGCGTTTTACGCGAACGACGAGTTAAAGTAGTGTTAGCTACCTAAACGAGTCGTAATGGGTCGTAAGCACTTAGGTTAGGTTCCGATTTAGAATGTAGGCTTTGTTAAACCATATTACATGAGTTCCCATACTCATTTGGTTTACGAAACCTCATTTTATCCGATCTTCCGATTTAGGGCCGGTTTATTAACGTAGTTACCTATATTAGGTGCCGATTGATTTTCGTGATCCCTCAAGCATTGTTTGATTGTTATATCAAGACTTCTAAGCTTTATCAAGTGAGTACATAGTCCACTCTTTTACTGTTTTCAAACATTTTGGGGTGAAACACATGTGCCTACTTGTTACTTTTGTGCTTTTCATGCTTTCATAACATATAATTGCTATGTTCATTAGTACACGTATAGTACATGATTTCATCCATGTTTTTGCTATGTATGTTTTATTAACATGCTAGTACATTGATTTCATAAACACATTTGTTTCATATGTTTATTTTAGCATATGCACACATTGATTTACATCATATTTCTGCTATTTATGTTCATTTAGCATACTTAGTTCATTGTTTTCACATAACATGCTTACATTTGGTATGACATTTGGTTTGTTTAACGGGTCATAAATACGTTCATTAACATTAATCACGCCGCTCGGTAGTAAGTAGTGGTACCATAGGAATTGACAACTCCCGTTTCTGGCTTCCTAGGTTTGTTTGGAAGTAGGAAATGACTGAATCCGATATACATAATTTAGATAAACCTTTAATTTGTTTAAGGGTTTGTCGCCACAGTCGCAAGGCTTGAATGTATGCGTTTTAACATTACCGCATAGATGTTTGTATCAATAAAGCATTAATTCTACAAAACATAACTTTTGATTTAAACTATGATTTATTCAAATACATTATTTTGTACATTTTACATATAGTTAGATAGATACTTTTATTTATTTTGCCATACATAACATTTGATCATACATGAACATTTTTACATTGGTTTAAACAATACATTTTGGTGGTTTGTTTGGTTAAGTGATTTAAATAACGAGGCGTGTGTAATATGATAAAAGCATGGTGGATACGCCGCTGGTACTTCCTATATATAAGTGATTTTATGATATTACATATCGTAGCATTATTTAAACCATTTCAATTTAGACATATTACATTTTACACAAATAACATATCTTCACAAAAACATTGTTTTACAAACAACCTATTTTATACAAACTCATTTTACTTGGTTATTCATTTAACCATACACCTTTCTTTTATATATCATTTGATTTTCTTATCACTTTTTCTATGGTTTATAAAAGAAAACACTTTTAATAAGATTCATGACTAACTTTTTGTTAAACACTTCTTTCAACTACAAGTCATGAATCCTAAATCAACAAACCTATGTATCTCACAGGCATTTTTATGCTTACGTACCTATTTTCACATGTGTTTTCAGGAGCTGATGCGTAGGATTGGTCAAGATACACTTAGGCGGACTTGGGCCTTAGTAACATAAAATAATGCAAGACTAGTTTAAATTACATTATGTACTCTTTGTTTTCTTTGTTCTAAGACAATGTAACCACTTTGTTAATAAATAAAACTAAACTTTAAATACCATGATTGTGAAACAATAATTCTGCCACTCCACTCCCCGACGTTTCCACCGCGGTTTGTTGTTTTACGCGGTCGGGGTGTGAAAGAAGAGTTGGTATCAGAGCCAATGGTTATAGGGAATTAGGTTATTAGTAATGCTTTGACCTAGACTATAACTTTCTAGGACCCCAACACAAGTTATCTTGTGTTTAGATCTTAAAACATACACGCCACCTATCCTTAGGTGATTACCAAAACAAGAATACAATTTTCCAAAATGATTTTGAAAATCAATCATTTATTCTTAGATGATTTGTTATAAGGTTTTGAACCCTCTAAGTTTTCAAAATCTCGTCAAAGTTTGGGTCTAAATAGTGTGAACACATGCAATCTGGAAGGGTGGGTGCCTGTACCTCGAGTTTTCTCTCTAGGCTAGAGTGTTCGTACAAATCCACATAATCGGACCAGTCACTCTTACCTAGGAACTCTTGGGGTGAGTGTCCACTTATAGGCTAAAGCATGTCTTCGCGATACATTATTTTGATCCATTTACTTTGATCAGTCATTGTGTGTCGTTTGTTTGTTTTGTGGTAACAAACGAATGACCACCATCCTTGCTTTTTGTCGATATTTGTATCATCTCATTTTTCATCTAATCATCTCACTCTCTTTCTCTCATGTTTCCTCTTTTAGAATGCCTCCTCGATGCTACAATCAGTTACCTAATGCCGAAATGGTAGCAATCATTGCGCAGCAAATGGCTGCTGCACTCCCAAACATCATTGCTCAAGTTAACCAAGCCAACAATAACAATAATGCTCCCTGCAACTTTAAAATCTTCAATTCGGCTAAACCACTCAAGTTCAGTGGTTCTGAAGGAGCAACTGGGCTCCTGCAGTGGTTTGAGAGCATCGAGAGTACTTTCGTCATGTTTAGTGTCCTGATAATTGCAAGGTCGAGTTCGCTTCTAGTGTGTTTCAAAAGAGGGCTCTTACTTGGTGGAATGGAGTCATGAGGGATCGTGGTGCTAATGTCTCTTTGGGTCAAACATGGGAAGAGCTTAGGGCTCTTATGATGAGTGAATTATGTCCCCGTCATGAACAGAGGGCGTTAGAAAGGTAGTTTGATGATCTGAAACAGGATAGTGGTGAACACCGGGCTTATACCGACAGGTACGAGGAGCTGAGTTTGTTATGTCCTACAATGGTTACCCCACTCGAGAAAGCTATCGAGAGGTATGTCGATGGTTTACCTGACCCCGTGCAAGACATCGTCACTGGTAGCAACCCTACCACAGTTCGTCAGGCAATCGAGTTAGCTGCGACTTTGACTGAGTCGCAAATCAGAAAGGGTAAGATTCATAGGAAGGGTGACAAGGATAAGAAGCAATCGTCTGACAAGAGTGAAAGCAAGAAGGGTAAGAAAGCTGGATCTTCAAAGAGGTCTAGGAAGCACAAGGCTTCCCAAAACTTCGTTGTTACTGCGCAGGCCAACCAAGCTGCTCCAAATCAGCCAGCGCAACCACCTGCCAAGAAACCATACATTGGCAATGCACCTTTGTGCAACAGGTGTAACAGTCATCATCAGCCGCACATTCAGTGTCGTTATTGTACCAATTGTGGAAGATCTGGTCATCTTGTCGCCTCATGTCGTCTTCCTGCTAATCGAAACCAAGCTGCACAAAACCCAACTTAGCAAGCTGCTCAACCGCCTGCTCAACAACAGGCTCAAGCTGCACGACCACACTATCCTCCTGGTTCGTGCTACAATTTTGGGGATCTGACCCACTACAGGAATCAGTGTCCTAGGTTGGCTAATGAAAATCAGGCGCAGGCTCGTGGTCGAGTCTTTAACATGAATGCTAACGAGGCGCGAGCAGACAATGAGGTGGTAAATGGTACGTTCTTTGTTAATAATCAACCTGCTTCTGTTCTTTTTTATTCGGGTGCCGATAAGAGTTTTGTGTCATTATCTTTTGAGCCTTTGCTTTGCATGACTAGAACCAAACTAGGAAAGCCTTTGACAGTAGAGGTAGCTAGTGGTGAACCCTTTGTTATCGATTCTGTTCTTCGAAACTGCCAGTTGAACCTTAATAACCATCTTTTTCCTATCGACCTCACACCGATGCAACTTGGAAGTTTCGACGTTATAGTAGGAATGGATTGGTTAGCCAAGTATCACGCAGAGGTAGTTTGTTTTGAGAAAATTGTTCGTATACCGCTTTTGTCTGGTGAGATCTTAGAGGTTCTTGGTGAGAAACCTGCTAGTAATCTCAAACTCATGTCTTGTACTCAAGCTCAGAAGTACCTACGCAAGAACTATGTTGCCTTCTTGGCACATGTCATAAAGGAGAAAGGCAAAGGTAAGTCTATTCAAGATATCCCTGTTGTTCGGGATTATCCTGAAGTGTTTCCTGAAGAGTTACCTGGTTTACCCCCAGCACGCCAAGTCGAGTTTCGTATTGATCTTGTACCTGGTGCAAATCCTATCGCTAGATTTCCGTATCATCTTGCACCGTCTGAGATGCAAGAGTTATCTAAGCACCTTCAGGAGCTCTCTGACAAAGGTTTTATTCGTCCTAGCTTTTCACCTTGGGGTGCTCCCGTTCTTGGGTATCAAAACCCTTTGTTTTGATATCAAACTTGTTTTCTAACTTAGTTAAACATGTTTTAACATGTTTAACTCGTCACTTTTAGTTTATTGCTTATATAGGGTCGTAAGATAAGCGGTCTAAACAACCGCTTAGACTTTCGAACCCGACCCGTTTGGTCGATCATTAGGATCCGACCAAACACATTTTGTGACCATAGTTGTATAGGGAATAACCTTCCGAGGTTATACCTTATGGTCACTACGTTTAGTTAGTTGTATGATAGGTAGTTTATATGACTTAGGAAAATGACCAAAATGCCCTTTTTACGCATAATTTCATTTTAAGCATATGTAACTTAAACTTTGACATCTAAACTGATTAGGCAATATTATTAGACTTGTTAAGGCATATAATACTTGTCATAGGACTAGTTAGGCGGTCCGAACGCGTTTTACGCGAACGACGCGTTAAAGTAGCGTAAGCTACCTAAACGAGTCGTAATGGGTCGTAAGCACTTAGGTTAGGTTCCGATTTAGAATGTAGGCTTTGTTAAACCATATTACATGAGTTCCCATACTCATTTGGTTTACGAAACCTCATTTTATCCGATCTTCCGATTTAGGACCGGTTTATTAACGTAGTTACCTATATTAGGTGCCGATTGATTTCCGTGATCCCTCAAGCGTTGTTTGATTGTTATTTCAAGACTTCTAAGCTTTATCAAGTGAGTACATAGTCCCCTCTTTTACTCTTTTCAAACATTTTGGGGTGAAACACATGTGACTACTTGTTACTTTTGTGCTTTTCATGCTTTCATAACATATACTTGCTATGTTCATTAGTACACGTATAGTACATGATTTCATCCATGTTTTTGCTATGTATGTTTTATTTACATGCTAGTACATTGATTTCATAAACACATTTGTTTCATATGTTTATTTTAGCATATGCACACATTGATTTACATCATATTTCTGCTATGTATGTTCATTTAGCATACTTAGTACATTGTTTTCACATAACATGCTTACATTTGGTATGACATTTGGTATGAAATTTGGTTTGTTTAACGGGTCATAAATACGTTCATTAACATTGATCACGCCGCTCGGTAGTAAGTAGTGGTACCATAGGAATTGACAACTCCCGTTTCTGGCTTCCTAGGTTTGTTTGGAAGTAGGAAATGACTGAATCTGATATACATAATTTAGATAAACCTTTAATTTGTTTAAGGGTTTGTCGCCACAGTCGCAAGACTTGAATGTATGCGTTTTAACATTACCGCAAAGATGTTTGTATCAATAAAGCATTAATTTTACAAAACATAACTTTTGATTTAAACTATGATTTATTCAAATACATTATTTTGTACATTTTACATATGGTTATAGTAGATACTTTTATTTATTTTGCCACACATAACATTTGATCATACATGAACATTTTTACATTTGTTTAAACAATACATTTTGGTGGTTTGTTTGGGTAAGTGATTTAAATAACGAGGCATGTGTAATATGATAAAAGCATGGTGGATACGCCGCTGGTACTTCCTATATATAAGTGCTTTTATGATATTACATATCGTAGCGTTATTTAAACCATTTCAATTTAGACATATTACATTTTACACAAATAACATATCTTCACAAAAACATTGTTTTACAAACAACCTATTTTATACAAACTCATTTTACTTGGTTATTCATTTAACCATACACCTTTCTTTTATATATTATCTGATTTCTTATCACTTTTTCTATGGTTTATAAAAGAAAACACTTTTAATAAGATTCATGACTAACTTTTTGTTAAACACTTCTTTCAACTACAAGTCATGAATCCTAAATCAATAAACCTATGTATCTCACATGCATTTTTATGCTGACGTACCTATTTTCACATGTGTTTTCAGGAGCTGATGCATACGATTGGTCCAAAATACACTTAGGCGGACTTGGGCCTTAGTAACATAAAATGATGCAAGACTAGTTTAAATTACGTTATGTACTCTTTGTTTTCTTTGTTCTAAGACAATGTAACCACTTTGTTAATAAATAAAACTAAACTTTAAATACCATGGTTGTGAAACAATAATTCTGCCACTTCACTCCCCGACGTTTCCGTCGCGTTTTGTTGTTTTACGCGGTCGGAGTGTGACATAACATACGATCTTCATCTTAGACCATGTGTAGTGGGAAGGGGAAGACCCTTAGGCATTTTGCGTCATGTGGCGGTCCAGTCAGCATGTGAGCATTGCGTGGCATTATGTTAAAAAAAGTGTAGTGGGATGTAGACATTATGGGACATTATGTTAAAAGCGGTGTAATAGAATTAAATAAAAAAACCATCAAAAAATGCTATTGGCCAAACAAAAAGAGGAAGACGTTTAAAAAAGCACGCTCCTCCATTTTTTTTCAAAAAAAGGCCCCCAAAGGCGGTCAGGCAGCGCTGTTAGGCGTTTTTTTTTTATGGGAAAGAAACGTAAAAAAACCCACTAAATCTAACTTCATTTTTTTCTTTTCAGAATTTTAATATAATGATGACAGAATGTTCTTGAAGACACACACTTTAATAAGAAGTAATAAAGTGTGGCATTCGGAATCATTTTAGTCAGAAAAGTAAATACATAATCAATCAACAATCTTTTACTTCATATTTTATTTTATGAGTTAAATGCCATTTTAGTCCCTGTGGTTTGGGCCATTTTGTCAGTTTAGTCCAAAGGTTTCATTTTTAACCTGTGGGTCCAAAAATGTTTCACAGTTGCCATTTTAGTCCACTTGGTTAACTTCATCCATTTTTTCTGTTAACGAGAAGGCCAATTTGGTCATTTTGTATGTAATTCTGTTAACTAAATGGGCAATTCAGCCATATAAATGACCGAAATGGCCTTCTGGTTAACAGAAAAAATGGATGAAGTTAACCCAGTGGACTAAAATGGCAACTGTTAAACCTTTTTGGACCCACAGGTTAAAAATGAAACCTTTGGACTAAACTGGTAAAATGGCCCAAACCACAGGGACTAAAATGGCATTTAACTCTTATTTTATTGAACAGCGCATTCCTCCTTGATCTTACTTTATATTTTATTATTATATTCATTCACAAAAACATGAATCTCCTTGATCATATCTTTCGTGAATGATTGCTCCACTGTACAAAACCCAATACAAAATAATCACGCGTTCAACACTCACCAAATTCTAAGATCCAGGTGACACCATAAAATTGTCCTAATTTATTGTAACATCATAATACTAGCCACGCAATCCCCTAATTTCATGGTCCAGATTACTCGACCCTCAGTTCAATTACAACACAACCCATACTCTCTAATGTCAAAATCCACAATTTAGGGCCACCAATCTTTAAATTCCCCAATAAAGTCTCAACCTTTGACTGCAAAACCCCCAATTTTCACTCCAAAAATGGCAGCAGAATCTAAAGATCTCAAAACCCCTTTAATTTCTTCTTCAAATTCCAATCCCCAACTTGTTATAACCGTTGATGATCATCTGGGTGTTCAAGAATCTTCAAATAATAATCAAGAAACGTATACAAACGATGAGTGTTGGAATCTGAACAATTCCCATGTGGGTTTTGATCAGAACCCTTATGGGTTTATTGGGTCAAATGGGTTTGAAGTTCCTGGGTCGAGTACAGTGGATCCGTTTAGGAACCATACACCCAGAATTGAAGGGGTTTATGAGTGGATTAAGGTGTTGGTTTGTGTGCCTTTAGCTTTGGTTAGGCTTGTGTTGTTTGGATTGTGTTTGTGTATTGGTTATGTTGCTACTAAATCTGCTTTGAATGGGTGGAAAGATAAGCAGAATCCAATGCCTAAATGGAGATGTAGGGTTATGTGGATTACTAGATTGTGTACTAGGGGGATTCTGTTTTCATTTGGGTAAGTTTAGCTAACCTTGTTTTTGTAACCTATGTGTTTGTTTTAAGATTGTTTTAAGAATGTTTTAGATGACATAACTATTTTTGTTTGAAGGTATCATTGGATAAAGCGAAAGGGGAAACCGGTGCCGAGGGAGATTGCGCCTATACTTGTATCTAATCATGTGTCGTATATTGATCCGATATTCTTTTTTTATGAATTGTTTCCAACAATTGTTGCATCTGAGTCCCATGATTCCATGCCCTTTGTTGGTACTATTATTAGAGCTATGCAGGTTTGTCCATACATGTGTTTTATATGTGTTTGTTTGTACTTTGTACCTTTATTAATTAATATACTGAATGTTTAATGATGCAAACTTGTAATTCTATTTTCTTATTTTATAGGTAATATATGTAAATCGGTTTTCACATCAATCTCGGAAGCATGCCGTTAACGAGATAAAGGTAATGTTTGTTATCTTTTCTTGATGCATTTGTCATTTAAACATTGTTAAGACTAATATCTTGCATAAAGTTTAAACTATTTCCCCATTCACAAGTTTTTTTATGACACACATGGGGCCTTTTAAGATTTAGGGTGAGTTTGGGGCGCGTTTTGATAGTGATTAATTGATCAAAGAAATAGATAGTCAGTTGTATAAAAATGGCAGTAAAAAATAGGACTGCTGTACGAAAATTAAATAAAAAATCAGACATATAATGTTTTACAAATTCCGACTGTTGAAGAATTTAACTAAAAGATGGTCAAAATTTAACATTTTTTTGAAAAAAGTAGAGACGGTTTGTTCAATGGAATTTAAACCAAAAAGGGGTAAATAAATTATTTTAGTTTACCATTGAATATTCAGTTATGTTGCAGCAACCTGATTATCCAAAACTGATTATTTAATCTTTATTTAAATCGTAAAAGCAATTCCTAACTGCAAATCCAATCACCCTTTAAGACAACTAGTTCTAAAATGAAGTGTAATCCCCGTGAAATACTTTGGAAAATAGGTTTTTTTTTGTGTTCCATATACCATATGCAATTTGATACAGAAATGTGCTTTTAAGGATGTGAATACAGAGAAAGGCCTCCAGCGACAGATTTCCTCGACTACTTTTATTTCCCGAGGGAACTACAACCAACGGAAGGCTGCTTATTAATTTCCAACATGGTGCGTTTATTCCCGGTTATCCTATTCAACCCGTGGTGGTTCGTTATCCACACGTACATTTTGATCAATCCTGGTAAGATCTTTAATCAATACAAAATCTCAAAATCATGTTGACCTTTTTTGTTTCGTTTTTTTTAAGTTTACATTTTATGTTATAGGGGTCATATATCTTTGGGGACACTCATGTTTAGAATGTTCACACAGTTTCACAATTTCATGGAGGTATGCTTCTTTAGTAGCCTCTTTACAATTTTATTCAGTTGATTACAGAAAAAGGTCATAACATTTTATTAAAACTTATCAGATTGAATATCTCCCGGTTGTTTCACCCTCAGAACATCATAAGGAAAGCGCTATTCGTTTCGCTGAGAAAGTGAGTTTATTACTTATTTATATTTTATATTTTGTAGTGTTATATGGTTTTTATAATAAATTTGAGTTGATAGATATTTGCTTAATCATTAATGTAGACGGGTAGCGCAATGGCTCGTGCTCTTAATGTTGTACAAACATCACATTCGTTTCTCGATTACATGATTCTTTCAAAGGCGGCTGATTCTGGACAGGTATACCTGCTTTTTGTCATGCATGCAAGAATTTAGAACTTTTTTATATGATTTTTTTTACTATTTGAAGGAAAATCCATCGCTCTTTGTGGTTGAAATGGCGAAGATTCATCAAGTGAGTTTCTATCTTTAGTTTGTTTTTGTTATGTTTCATTTTTTTCTTTTCTTTTCTTTTTGTGGATGGAAAAATAAAGTACCTATTGATTATAAAATACCATAAATTCATGAAATCAATGAATCTAATCTGATTATAAATCAAACTGTGAATCTTTGAGCAATTCTGTTTGAAATGTTTATGTTATACTTTAACTGAGATGAAACTTTGTGTTTATTGTGGGCTCAGTTATTCCATTTGAGCTCTTCAGACGCGTTAGACTTCTTGGATAGATTTCTTGCCATGAATCCAGACTCAAGGTATGTATTTAGTTTGTTTTTTTTTTCTGTATGACTGTTTATACAAAGAACAAAATCTATGGTGTTTTATGTTGAAAATTTCTAGAAGAGTAAAATGCCATTTTCGTCCTTGAGGATTGGCCAGTTTTGCACCTTTCGTCCAAAGGTTTGTTTTTTCGCATCTGGATCCAAAAGGTTTGAAATCTTTGCCATTTTCATCCGACTCGTTAACTCCATCCATTTATTTCTGTTAATTCAGCCGGCATGGGTATTTTTATTGTAGAGCAATTTAGTCTTTTGAATACTTGTACTGTATGCTAAATGCTTGTGCATAAAGTGAAAAAGACCAAATTGCCCTTTAAGTTAACAAAAAAAGATGGAAATACCCCTGACTTAACGGAGAAAAATGGATGGAGTTAACGAGCAGATGAAAATGGCAAGATTTCAAACCTTTTGGATCCCGAATGCGGAAAAACAAACCTTTGGACGAAAGTCGCAAAACTGGCCAAACCACAGGGACGAAAATGGCATTTAACTCCTCTCTTTCTAGAATTACCGATTTGCCCCTTATAACATCTCCATTCTACATGTAACAAGATCTTCCTGTCCTATTTTTAATTGATGATATATCATATTTAACAAATGGTTGAACGCCTATGTACATTTATCTCTATTATGCAAAAACTCTACTACATTCTTATAAGAACACAAGTGCGCAAATTCTATCGGTAGATTCTTGACAAAAAATGGATAATGTCAACAATCGTGTTTCTAACTGCTATTTTATTCGCAGTGGAACCGTTAATTTTCAAGATTTCTCGAGGGTTTTAAGATTAAAGCCTTGCAATCTTTCTCATAAGGTCAGTACATTTCCTTATATTGCATCATTACAAGCTATAATTACGTAATTGCCATTGTCATCTTTACAAAAATCTTGATCTGATTGTCTTTTGTACAATTGCATGTGCCCCTTATAGATTATTATTTTACTTATGTAACAGATGTTTGAGTTCATTGATGTGAGCAAGAGCGGGAAAGTCACCTTCAAAGAGGTAACCGTGTGTAAGTTAAAAGGGTATTATTGTAATTTACATCAAAATTATTTATTTCTTCGAGGCTTATAAGTTTTGAATCATGCAGTTCTTGGTAGGATCTGCTCATGTACTCAATCAGCCATTGTTCCGGCGAGCTTGTGAAGTAGCATTCTCTGAAAGTGACATTGATGAAGATTGTTACATTTCCATGCAAGAAGTAATCTTTTTCTCTATTTTTTTCATGGAATATGCTGAGGTGGCAATTTCAATCCAATTTACTTATAAGTAGATAAGATGAGTTATGTTCTAGTTTTGTTTTATATCTAAGTCAAACAGGTGTTAACTGCTTTTTTTGCCCTTTGGTTTGTCCAATTATGCCGTTCTAGGCGAAATTTCAAATTTGTATCCCTTGACATTCTTGAAATATGCTAGTTCCGTCCAAAACACCAACGCCTGTTTAATGAAGGGTAAAACCGTAATTTTCCATTTTTCTTTTATTTCCCCCCTTTTTAAACCTTATTAATGGTACCTGTTCAGCAGTATGGACCACTATATTTTTACCCTTCAGTAAAGTAAAATAAAATAAAGGAAAATGACGTTTTTACCCTTCATTAAAAGGCAGGTTTTAATAGACGTTAAGTTTTTGGACGGAATTGACATGTTTAAAGAATGTTAGGGACGAAAATGGTACAAATTTGGCAGTTAACCCTTTTATTAATTATATTGATCATGATTATAAAATCATATTCGACAAACAAATCATTTATAAAAAGAATTTCCCGTTTTGACCTTTTACCCAAATTAGCCATCTTTATTGTTTAACTTAACGAGTCACTATTTTCTTGAATCCGTCACAGCTTCGTGCTTCGTTGATGCCGGCTATGGGAAGCTTGAGCGATGATGAGGTGAGTGATCAATACGATCTATTCAAATACCTAATTACCCTGAAACGTTAACTAGGCGAGTGACGAGATGATATTGCAGGTACATGGACTGTTCACTCTATTTGATGGAGACGGGGATGGTTGGATCAGCAAGGGCGATTTCGTAAATTGCTTAAGAAGGAATCCGTTGCTCGTTGCACTATTTTCTTCCCATTTCTTGCATAATGACTCGGATCCGAATGCATCAGCGGGTTTGTTAGAGGATATGGTGTGATGTATTTTGATCAAAGGTTTAGTATATGTGCATTGTGTAATTTTGTTGGTTTTGTGGGGCTGAATTTATGCTATAGTTACTCCTGAACTAATGGTATAATTTGGGTTTACCTATGTCAATGTGAGCAACTTTAGATATAAATGAGTTTTAGTAAATTATATTTTTTTAGTAATGCAATTTGGCCATTCCTATTTGAAATTCTCCCCTTGAAATAAGTGCTTTCAATCAACCTTCTAAAATCTTTTTTTTTTAAATAACTGCTTTCAATCAACTTTCTAACATCTGTTTTTTTGAACAACAAACGATTCTATGATTATAGAACAGGGCCAACAAGGGGTATAAAACCCAACAAGTCAATCAATCAATCAATCATACCCAGTAAAATCCCACAAATAGCAAAGCTATTGGTAGGGTCTGGGGAGGGTGGGATGTAGGCACACCTTACCTCTACCTCTAGGGATAGAGAGACTGCTTCCAGTGAGACCCTCGGCTCCAAAAACACCCAGGAAATAAATAAATAGAACATGAGGTGTATGTGTGTGTGAATGAAGCTACGTATGTGTGTGTGAATGAAGCTACCAATATAACATGAGTGGTGAAAGATTGCATGGTATACAAGACAAATTATAACACAAACAGCCCTATATAAATAGAAGCATATCTACGGCCATACACTGTACCTACTAAAACACAATTGTACTCTCACCTAGAAATCCTTAACCTTAATCCTCTGTCTCCACGAGCTCCTATCATGGACCATGTTCTCAGCGAGAGGTGCAATTTTTGCAAATCCTGCCTAATCCGCTCATCCCAAGTAATTTTGGGTCTGCCTCTACTCCTCCTCCCTTCCACCTCGAGAGTTTCAACCACTCTAACGGGCTCTATCGTCTGCCTCCTCTTCACATGCCCAAACCACCTCAATCTCCCTTCCTTTATCTTATCTGATATACTAGCTACTTCTAACCTCTCCCTAAAAACATCGTTTCTTATCCGGTCTAACCTTGTATAAAACCCAACAAGTACAAGAGACAAAACAAAGGAAAAAAGACAACTTACAAGATGATTGTTTGCTACATTATTTCCTCTCTTACATTAAACTCCACCCCGTCGTTCCAACTAAGACTCTCATATTTAGTTCTTCGTTTTAGCCATAAGAATGTATTGCATTTAATTAGTTTAACTGTTTTGCTCACTGTGATGTTGTCATTAAAGTCTTTTTCATTTCTAACTTTCCACAATTGCCACATGGTTCCCATGAATATCCTACCTATTACCTTCTTCCATTTAGTTGACCCTTTATAATGTTAGCTATCGTTGGAAGCTTTAGCCATATAAAAACCGCCCGCCAAACGGACTTCGAAAACACACGACAACTAGAACATGGTTTGTTTTTTCCTCCTCAGTGCCACATCTGGAACAACTTAGATCTTCCAGCTGCACTCCCTTCTTACTCAGTTCCGACTTTACATGGTATCCAATTCAGCCAGGTACGCCAACAGAAATAATTCAATTTAGACGGTGCACATCGATTCTAGTACTTCCAGCCTTCTTCATGGTCTTCAATCAGTCTTCATAATTTGTTCCCTCACTGCAGCCACTTTGAAGCCTTCTTCTATGTCCATCGATCCTCTCCCGCTTTGCATATGTAATCCGTAAATTCGTTAGTTAAATCTGAGAATCGGGCCCACTCAAAGGGTAATATTGGGCCCGCGTCTCCATTCCCAAGGACTAATGTTTCACCCGCTTCATATTTGCCCCCTAAAGGCATCCCTAAGAACGTAAAAGGAAGGGTTCCCACCTTACAATTGATACTAGTTGCCATGTCTTCCACTATGTCCACCCGACCCCAATACCAAAGAGATTCGATTTTGGTAAGTTAACCTTCAGTCCCGAGCAGAGATAAAAGCATCTAAGGATTCGATTCAAGTTCATTATGTTTTGTTTTGACCACTCTCCCAAAAAAAACCACATCATCCATGTAACACAAGTGGGAGATCACAGGCCCATCATTCGGTAACTTCACCCCAGTAACTATACCATTATTCATAGCTTTTTGCAATATCACATCTAGAGCCTCCATAGCTAGAATGAATAAAAACGGTGATAACGGGACCCCTTGACGAGATTGAAATTCTTTCGTAGGAGACCCATTTACTAACACATATGCCCTACTAGACTTTAAACACACCCCTATCCGTTTTCTCCAAAGGAGTGGAAAATTCATTGCCTTCAAATTTGATAACAAAAACTTCCGGTTCACCTGAATCAAATGCTTTTTCGAAATCCACTTCGAAAATGAACATCTCTTTCTTTATTTGCTTTTGCCCACGAACAGTGGCGAAGCTTGAGATTTCTGACCGGGGGGAGCGGAAGTCACCGGACCTAAAACTTTCTATAAAACCGGGGGTCGAAAACGTATATACCCAAAAATTTCTATACGAAAACTACGTACTCTCCACTATACGAAAAATTTCTATATAGGTTTTTTTAGCTATTTTAGTTTT